>JANUWF010001683.1:1930000-2600176 GCA_026120185.1 Voacanga thouarsii
CGGCGCCGGTGCCGGCTACATTCTAGAATACATTGTGCGGAATTCAAGGAAAAATTGGCTAACAATTGAAGAAACATAACACAATCGGTGCCGGCTCCGAGAGCCTAGGCAGCGCCGGCTATGCCCTGAAGTTAAGGCGGTGCTTTGATTTTTCTACGCGATTTTTGGTAATCTGTGGAGTTTTAGTATCTTCCGACTTCTACTTGGCCAAGAACGTTGCACCAACGAGTTTAGGCACTTCTGAAGCCTATAAATAGATGTAAAACACAAGGGAAAATGAGAGAATTCATTGATCATCACAAAAAATCACTCAATCAAAGGAGGAATTCTTCAATTCAAAGAGGGTTGTACAAGAAGGTCTTCAAAGGAAGAAGAATGAGGCTTATTTATGAGTGCTTTTTTTTTTTTACTTTATTTTCTTTTTCTTGACAATGATGTATTAGTTGTTTTATTGTAATTTGACATTGTTTTAGATAGTCATGATTTTTAGAGTTGTTTGATCTTTTGATTAATTGAATGTTATTCTTGGTATTCACTTGCTTGTGCTTATTACGAGATTAGTTAGTCGGTTATCTCCATTAACTTACTGGACCAAGGGGGTTGATGGTAGTTTCAATTTATTAATTTTATATTCTGTTGGCTATTAACTTACTAGACCAAGGGGGTTGATTGCTTAGAACTGGTAATTGAAGGTTAATTGATGTCTTTCGAGACTAAGGATTCATTGATTAATTTGATATTTTAAATTTTCCGAGACCAAAGGAATTTAATTGAGGAATGTGTTTAATGCATCTTTTGGATGAATTAGTTGAGACGAGACCAAGTGATTCTAATTTATCTAGAAGGAAGTGATTTCATGGATTGACCATCGAAGTGAATCTACTTTAATCCTTCATGATGCCAAGAGAATAATTAGTTATGATAATGGTTAGGTTCTTTAACATCATGTTTGTCAAAATAATGGTTTAAGTTACATAATTCTCCATTCTTGACATGTATATATTCTTTTGTTTTATTTTTCTTTTTATTTCGTTTTAACTTTATTGAGTCGGTTAAATAATGAAAGAAAAGTGATTAATGTATACTTGTTCCTTGAGGATCGACACTCGTTTGAATCCTATGCTATGTTAATGATGAGTATGCTTGCTCATATGTGTAATTTGGGGTTAACGTTTTAATTTAAACTTGATTGGGAATGTGCTTAGTTTTTATATGACTTTTCATACCCAAATAAATACATATCAAGTTTTTGGTGCCGCTGCCGGGGATAAATCTGTGTTTATTGGTTTAATAATTCTTTCCTCATAAGGCGGTTGTTTTTTGTACTGTTGTCTTTCTTTTATTTTTGATTTATTTTCTTTTCTAGTTTTTATGCTTTGGTGTTCTCTTTTGTATTTTTCTTTTTTAAGTACTTTGCCAATGCCTCGTTCTTTAAGCATTTAGCTCTTGTACAACACAATGCCCAATGCATGGAAGTTTATTTTTCTTATCTCTTCTCCTTTATATATTTGGTCCCTTGGCATTGTTTATTCTTTGTTATATTTATTTGGCCATTGAGGACAATGTCCAGTTTAAGTGTGGGGGAGTGATTTGATTGATAAGTCTTCTATACATATACTTTATCCTTCTTAGGAGCACATTTACATTTTGAGCAAAACTCTTTCAATTTTTCAAAATTTTTTTGACTTTCTTTGAGATTTCCAGCTATATTTTTAATGCATGTCTTTATGATGGATTATAGAGTATATGTTCTAGATCATTTATGGCTAATGCATGACTTTTTGCACTCACTTGGATGAAGTGGTTCTTGATCAAATGCTCTACATTGTTCTTAAACTTGTTTTTCTACTAAAATTCATGGAGCATTCTAGAACTTACTTGAATACCTCTCGAGGCAAAATAAGAAACACAATCATGATTTAACTTAGGGATGACGGTAATAGGCCTTCTTTGGATAGTTTGAGCTTTTTAATCCTACCTATTGTTATATTATCCTTAGTGCCTATTTTAAGCCTAAATTGTTGATTTCTTTCTTTAAAACCCGTCACAATACTTTGTCCATTGCTTGTTTTGAGAGTTTGAATAATTTTTCAAATCTTTATGCTCTTAATGGAGGATAGTACTTGAACGAGAATGTTGCAAGAAAATACTTGGGGAAAGGTCATGACTCGTTATTTTCAGTCTTGAATCAATAGAAAGAAAGAGCTGGAAAGAAAAAAAAAAAGAAAGAAAAGGAAGGGAAGAAAAAGAAACGAGAGACTGAAAACAAGAGAAGAAAAGAAACAGCTGCTAGAAAAGATGGAAAGAAAGAAATTGAGAAAGAAAAGAAAAGTAGCAGTAAGTGTGAAAAGAAGAGAAAAGAAAGAGAAGAGAAAAAAATTTGAAAGGAAAAGTGAGACGAAAGATCACAAAAGGGATGGTGATTGAGTTGTAAAAGTTCAGTTCATATAAAGTACTTGACACCATTGCTGGAAATTTAAGTGATCTTGTGAAAGAAATAGAGAAGAGTTGATGAGAAAAAAGAAAAAAAGAGAAAAAATGAAGGATTTGCTTGAGTAGAGTTGTAATTGTTGGATAAGGTTATGGTTTGATTGATTTCTGGAATAGGAGAGCAAGAAGGGTTGGAAACTATTGATTCATTTGTTTATCCTTTTCTTGCAAACTCTCAGCTTTTTTGATATTTGATTCTTCTATATCCTTCATTTGATAAGCTACATTACAAGCCTTTAGCCTTACATTACAAGCTTGAAAGTCCTACTTGATCTAAGTAGAATCATGATATGTCTCGGATTAGTGGAGAGAGTGTATGAAAGGTAAGCCTATGGAATGCATATTCTTTTTGAGCAAAATTCTTTCCAATGGTTTGATAATATTGTGAACTCTTGAGATGGTTCTACTAAGTCATTTGTCACTTACACAAGTCTTGCATTTGTTGTAAAAGATGTAGTAGCATGTGTTTTATACTCTTAAATGAAAGAAGCGTTGAAAATATTATTTTGAAATTGATTGAGTGATTGATTAAACTTTATGTTTTCGTACTTGTCTTTGATACTTAGCTTGAGGACAAGCAAAGAGCTAAGTGTGGGGGAATTGATAAAGGCTAAATTAGTCATATTTTTTCAAGTTATTTGAGGCTCTTTTGTAATACATTTTGTTCAATAACTAGCCATATTCCTTCATATTTGAGATTCTACCATTGGAAAAGTATTTTGTTCATTATTTCAGATTTTTGGAGTAAAACGAAGCAAAAACGTCTCGAAACATATTAGAGGCGGCGCCGGCTAGGGCACTGGAACAGGATGGAACAGAGTGGAACCGGTGCCGGCTCCAGTAGCCAAGGCGGCGCCGGCTGCATTTTGGAATACATTGTGCGGAATTCAAGGAGAAATCGACGAACAATTGAAGAAATAAAACACAACTGGCGACGGCTTCAAGAGCCTAGGTGGCGTCGGCTGTGTGTTGAAGTTAAGGCGATGCTTTGATTTTTCTACGCGGTTTTTGATAATCTGTGGAGTTTTAGTATCTTCCAACTTCTATTCGGCCAAGGACGTTGTACTAACGAGTTTAGGCACTTCCCAAGCCTATAAATAGATGGAAAACACAAAGGAAAATGAGAGAATTCATTGATCATCACAGAAAATCACTCAATCAAAAGAGGAATTCTTCAATTCAAAGAGGGTTGTACAAGAAGGTCTTCAAAGGAAGAAGAAGGAGGCTTGTCTATGAGTGCTTTCTTTTCTTTTGTTTTCTTTTTCTTGACAATGATGTATTAATTGTTTTATTGTAATTTGACATTGTTTTAGAGAGTCATGATTTTTAGAGTTGTTTGATCTTTTGATTAATTGATTGTTATTCTTGGTATTCAATTACTTGTGCTTATTACGAGATTAGTTAGTTGGTTCTCTCCATTAACTCACTGGACCAAGGGGGTTGATGGTAATTTCAATTTATTAATTTCATATTCTGTTGGCTATTAACTTACTGGACCAAAAGGGATAATTGCTTAGAACTGGTAATTGAAGGTTAAATGATGTCTTCCGAGACCAATGATTCATTGATTAATTTCATGTTTTAAATTTTTGAGACCAAGGGAATTTAATTGAGGACTATGTTTAATGCATTTTTTGGATGAATTAGTTGAGATGAGACCAAGTAATTCTAATTTATCTTGAAGGTAGTGATTTCATAGATTGACCATCGAAGCGAATCTACTTTAATCCTTCATGATGCCAAGAGAATAATTAGTTATGATAATGGTTGGGTTCTTTAAGATCATGTTTGTCAAAATAATAGTTTAAGTTACAGAATTCTCCATCCTTGACATTTATATATTCTTTTGTTTTGTTTTATTTTATTTTATTTTATTATTTCGTTTTAACTTTATTGAGTCGGTTAAACAATAAAAGAAAAGTGATTAATGTATACTTGTTCCTTGAAGATCGACACTCATTTAAACCTTATGCTATGTTAATGATGAGTATGCTTGCTCATATGTGTAATTTGGAGTTAACGTTTTAATTTAAACTTGATTGGGAATGTGCTTAGTTTTTATATGATTTTTCATACCCAAAGAAATACGCATCAATGAAAAATGTCGGCTATCTATTTTAAGGGTCTTGCAAAGTCTTCGATTATGAATACCGTATTACGTAAGAGTTAGGACGCGAGTTGAGTCCCAAGTCTTTTAAATACCATTTAGCTAAGTGTTTTCCTGAAATGATCATGTCCTTTCCTGATATAGTTAATGCTTTCCTGATATATTATGTGATGGATGTTACACTTGAGTTTGAATGCATTCTCAACCACTCAATTTCTTGAACATCTTGAATATGAAATATCTCCTGTGATCTTTTCAACTTTCATATCCCGATTTTGTAGAGTGTATTTTCTTGATATGGAAACTGCTTTCCTAGTATACTCAAGTGCAAGTTTTCTACATCAATTTAGATACATGATGAACATTATGAGTCTTGAATTCTCGAGAAAATTATGAATCTTGAATTCTTGAACATGACAATCCTTAAATCCAATACATGACTGACTTGAATACTTGGTGTATGCACTGACTTGAATACTTGGCGTAAGCACAAACTTGACTACTTGCCGTAAGCACTGACTTGAATACTTGGCGTAAGTATTGACTTGAATACTTGGTGCAAACACAATACTATGTGTAAGCACACTACTTGGCGTAAGCACTGACTATGCTTGAATACTAGAGTACTCAAATACTTGAATACTTGAATAAGAATATCTTATACTAAAACTCTTGAATACTTGAATCAGCATGTTTTCACTCAAAATCCTTGAATACTTGTTTCGGAATGTTTCACACGAGAATTTCTGAACTAGCTTGTTTATTTTGAGATTACTCTTCATGAGATCTTTTTAGTTGAAAACACTACTACACACGGGACTCACTGAGCCTTACGCTCACACGTGTGTTATTTCTTTTGAAAAATTTTAGGGATCAAATGAGCAGTAGAAGTGCTGTAGACTCCCAGAGGCTTATGCTACATCTTGGATCTGTTATACCCTTGAGTATATGTATCAGAAGTCAGATTCTATGTACTTTTTTATATTCAATAAAAGTAATTTTGGAAAATTTTTTGCTACCTATTGAGTGAAGTTTGTTATAAAAACCCCTTGTCTGAGTAATCAGATAGGGTGACATTCTATAAAGTTATAGCCTACTACGCCATAAAA
The DNA here is from genome assembly GCA_026120185.1 of Voacanga thouarsii. Taxonomy (NCBI): domain Eukaryota; kingdom Viridiplantae; phylum Streptophyta; class Magnoliopsida; order Gentianales; family Apocynaceae; genus Voacanga; species Voacanga thouarsii. Next base: position 1,935,707 of record JANUWF010001683.1, read on the forward strand.
ATATAGGGTGTTACAAATGGTATCAGAGCATAGCAGAATCCATAATAGAGCTTCTGGTGGATATAGCAGAGCCTCTAATGGGACATTGAGAATTCTATCATAGTATATGAGGATGTGAATTTATAATGATAGAAGATAGTGAATTTTACTGAATCGAATATTGGAGTAGATGTGACATATTACTTTGAGGTATCTCAGTTGGACATAATTTCTTCTGATGAGTCAGAAGAAGAGACACTGGAGATAATTCTGATATATTCAAAAATAGGTCTATGATCCTGAACTCGGACAATAGTATCGGGATTGAGGTTAGGGAGGCCTCATATTTGATCTATTTAACGAAGTATTTTATTAATTCTAAACTTTCCATTTTGGGACCAATAATAGTGAGGTGATGAATAAAGGAGGTTGAATACTTAAAAGCCTTGTGTGTATAGTGCGATATAAATTGTGCATGCACTAGAATTCCATTAGACATTTGAAGCTAAGCGTGCTTGGGCTAGAGAAATCCTAAGATGGGTAACCCTTGGGAAGCACCATGAAACGTGAAAGGAAGTGATTTAAAGCAGTCTAAAGAAACAAAAGCATGATCTATATACAAAATGATATAAATACAAGAGGTTTAGTTATAGATCATACAAGAACGATATATGTGAATGTATATTATTACGCTAAAAGAATATGAGAATTTCTCAAGAGATCATGTTTACATATACAAAATTGATTTTTCTTCTATTTCATGTCATATTAATAGGAAGTATTGAGATGCATACATTTGCTTGGTGTTTCATGAAGTAGATTTTAAGAGAAGAAGATATGCCATGAAAAGTTACGGTAATAGCACTAGAGATTGAGCTGGAGGAAACACGGTTAATATTACTAGAAACACCACCCCCAGAATGGAAGCATAACCTCAAGAAAATAAGATGGCACAAGTATTACAAAATATTACCTTAGTACTTCAGCATATAACTAAAGCCCTAAACTAAGAAGGCCAATATCTTGAGGAGGAAAGGGATAGAGCACTAGAATGGTTTCTAAAGTTCAATCCCCCTCAATTTTATGGACATGCAGACTCGGAACAAGAAGCTGAGTCCTGGATAGAACAAATGTATGTTATATTTGTAGTTTTAGACTATTCTAAGCTGAGAAAAGTTCAATTTGCTACTTTTAAACTTCAAGGACCTGCTCGAGATTGGTGGTAAAGAAAAAAAGAAGTGCGACAACAAGATCAAAAGGATTGGACTTGGAAAGAATTCTTAGAAAAATTTAGGAATATTTATACCCTGATGGGTAGTTGAAAACAAGGAAGAAGAATTTTAAATTTTTTCACAAGCAAAAAGGACTATTGGGAAATATGCTATTGAGTTTATTCAATTTTCCAAGTATTGCCCTTTATTGGTACAGATAGACTCTGATCGAACTTGGCGATTCATAAAGGGATTACAACCTGAATTGAAGAAAACACTAATTGCTATGGCCTTGACAGGATACAATACTACTGTAGAAATAGCCTTTTAGCTGGAAATAGAAGATTTGAGTCAAGCCAGACAAAATTGTAAGAGGGAAGCTAAACTTAGTCATCAGTAAAAAGAAAAGCGCCCAAGAAAGGAGGGGTCGATTTTGAAAGGGACAAAATACATTCAATGTACTTATTGTCAGAAGGGTGGACATACTTATGAGCATTGTCAGAAGAGACTTAGAGCATGTTATCAATGTGGGAAAAATGAGACATACTTTAGCCAACTATCCATATACTAAAAAATATGAAAATGCCCCCTCTGCTCATGAAGAATTCAAACACAGAGAAATGCAGGGAAACAGAGGACCCATCAGGATTCATGCAAAATAAAGAAGGAATAGAAGACAGAAGTAACCAGAAGTAGACGTCTGATGGAATCAAGACGAATACAAATTTCAATGACAAAATTTCTAGAAGGAGGGGAGATTTTAATAACTCTTACTTTTGTACTTTAATTAGCTACTACTTTATATAGAATAAGAATGTGTAAAAGTGACTAGAACAAGAAATGATCAGTATAATGAGATGAATGTTTTGGTGTGATAAAAATATTTAGGGGCACTATTGGAATTTTGAAATTGTAGGAACCCAGATGAAATTTTGAGATTGCTCTACACGTACTTTTATATTTCAATTAACGACTACTTCGTATAGAATGAGAATTTGGATATAAGCTTAGAACAAAAGTTGATCAATACGATGAGACGAATATTTTGGAATAAATTGAAGTTTCAGGGGTATTATATAATTTTGACCGCAAATTGAAGAGGACTGAGAAAGAATTAAGAATTTTGACTCCCACCATTGAACTCAGTAAAATTTGTAGATTCCATTGGTGAAATAAAAAGTTTTCTCGATTGAAATAAATACTGACCAAAATTACAGTTCATTCCTGAACAGAATTGTGAAGTGTGGTCAGAAGCGAAACAAGCGGAATTCTATGATTGGATATTAAGAATATGCGTGTCATTTAATGATTGGTTAATGAGGCTAAGGGTTTCTATTTGATTGGTTGATATAAATTTTATAAGTATTTTCCTAAGGTTATTTAGCAAGATTTTCATACACATTCTTAATAAGCTTTTGACCTCACTAATTCCAATTGACCATGTGACATATTTTCCATAAGAATGGTGGTGGAGAGGCTAAAATACAGCCTGAATTTCATTCATAAGAAGAGAGGAAGAAAGAAAAGAAAAAAAAAGGGAGAAAAACTAGAGAAAATTGAGAGAAAAAGGAAAAAGTGAGAGAACAGATTCCAAGAAGAGAAAAAGGAAGGAACTTGGAGCATTTTTAGCCTAGAGCAATCAAAAAATAAGGTAAAATTTATGTTCCATGAATTGAAGTTGAAGAAAGAAGAATAAGGATTGTTTTTATATGAATTTTATTAAGCAATTCATGAGAATTATGGTTTTTCTTTGGAATTTAGCCACATTTTGAAGTTTTTGTGTGTGTTGTGTGTGGTGGCAGCTTTGAGAAGAATATCAGCTATGTTTTAAATGGTGCATAATGGTGTTTTGATGGTGGTTTAATTGATAGTTCATGGTTGCACAAGAAAGTGTAAGAAATGGAAAGGAAAAATGGATTTAATTGTTGAAGAAAATGAATTGTTGTTGTTGTTGTTGTTGTTTGTAATTGTTGATTTTGTGATGAGAAAAGATCAAATTGCTTAGTTCTTTATCTCTAAAAAATCAGAGAATTGAGGGATATTATGATGGAATTTGAGATGGATTAAGTGTTATGTAGTTGTTAGGATTAAAGGAGAATTGATGGTGTGAAGAAATGAACGAAATAGAAATTCTGCTATGAAGGAAATTCTGAGAAGACCTGAAGACTAAATAAACTGAACAATATGGCCAGTTGTTTAGGAACCCGATGACTTGAAACTTATAGCTAAATGTCTTAGTATAATTTTGAGACCAATTTTACATGATTTGGAGTTGTGAATAAAAAGTTATGATATAAATACCAAAGGTTGTCATTTCAGTTACGGGATTCTAATGCTGAGACATTGTGGACAGAACTGAATGAAATAAAAGGGAAATGATTATTTTATGAATTGTAAATCATCAAGGAAAGTATTGAGGACATTTTGGAACTGGTTTGGCATCAATCAGACTGTTAATCAAAAGCTGTGACAAGAATATTAAGGTGTGCCAAGGTAAGAAAAAATGCAGAATTTTAGTTTAAGAAAGTAAAACTATGAGTTTATTTCATGTGAGCTATTAAAGGTATGAAGGATTATGGATTCATGTGAAAGCCTTGAAAATATATTTGAGGAAAGGAGTAATGAAACGGATTTGAATTACCCCGAGAGGTATATTCCATTTTAGTATGAAATGAAGAATTAAGAAATTTGGTAATTCCCTTACCAAGATGTAATTGGCGATATGTATTAGTTGTGAATTCTATAATATTAAAGGAAGTGTGAAATGATGACTAATGTATGTTATCTATTTTAAGGGTCTCGCAAAGTCTTAAGGATACGAATACCGTATTATGCAATAGCTAGAACACGAGGCAAGTCCCTAGTCTTTTAAATTCCGTTTAGCTAATTGTTTTTTCCTGAAATGATCATGTGCTTTCCTGATATAGTTAATGCTTTCCTGATATATTATGAGATGGATGTTACACTTGAGTTTGAAAGTATTATCAAGCACTCGTTTTCTTGAACATCTTGAATATGAAATATCTCGTGTGATCTTTTCGATTTGAAATCCCGATTTTGGTAAAGTGTGTTTTCCTGATATGGAAGCTGCTTTTCTAGTATACTCAAGTGCGAGTTTTCTACATGGATTTGGAAACATGATGAATATTATGAATCTTGAATTCTTGAACATGACAATCTTTAAATCCAATACCTGACTGACTTGAATACTTGGCATAAGCACTGACTTAAATACTTGGCGTATACGCTAACTTGAATACTTGGCATATATACTGATTTGAATGCTTGGCGTATACGCTAACTTGAATGCTTAGCGTAAGCACTGACTTGAATACTTTGGTATAAACACTAACTGGACTACTTGACATAAGCTCTGACTTGAATACTTGACGTAAGCACTAACTTGACTACTTAGCGTAAGCACTGACTTGAATACTCAGTCTAAGCACTGACTATACTTGAATACTTGAGTACTTGAATACTCGAATGTGTGAATCAGGATATCATGTACTAAAATTCCTGAATACTTAAATCATCATGTTTTCTTTCGAAATCTTTGAATACTTTGTTTTAAAATATTTTCACGTGAGAATTTTTGAACTAGATGGATTATGTTGAGATTACTCTTATGAGATATTTTCAGTTGAAAACACTATCACACACGAGACTCACTGAGCCTTACGCTCACACGTGTATTATTTTTTTTGAAAAATTTTACGGATTAGAAGTGTAGTAGAAGTGCGGTGTCCCACAAGCTTATACTACATCTTGGATCTATTATGCCCTTGAGTATATGTATCAGAAGTTCGATTCTATGTACTTTTGTAACACCCCGAAAAACCTAGGCCCGCCAGGGCCGGGGATGTCGCCCCATCCAAAGGACAAGGGGTCTTTATAACTAAGTCACAAATAAAAATTGCTAGAATAAATAATACTCAAGCTAAAAGAATTTATTACAAAAAAAAAAAAAAAAAATACTTCAAAGTTACATCCATGAAATTCCAAAACAAAACCCATAATTAAAATCATCCACACTCGTCTCCCAAAGCAGTACATAAAATCAAAAAAACACATTCTCTTCCAAGGTAGCTACTCACCCACAATAGGATCAACCTGAAATCATGATAAAAGGTGGTGAGACAGAAATCTCAGTAAGTCCATGTGCGCTTTGGGTATTTAGCAGAAACAGTTCGTGGATGCAAAGTGTGAAATCTTTATAAGAGAAACATTGGCAAGCAATAAACATCAATCAAAAGCAAGAGTGGCGTTTTGGCTCTTCTAGCCATATATAAGTAATGAAATCAACCACTCGAAAGAAAGGGATATGGGTTACCACACTTTGGGCCCCATAACCGGTCAGAATGCCTAACACGTTGTGTAGACTGACAAAAGTAGGTGATCGGCCTACTGGGCAAGATACTCCTCCTTCTTTATACCCAAACAACCACCGGGTGTCCATTTCGGCAAAAACACAGTCACTTGACTGAAACAAAATAAATTGCTAGCTCGGACCGGCACGACTCACTGGAACTGGCATCTTATCCGGGAAGGACTCACCCCTCAGAGGTGGCCACCTACTGAGAGACTCACCCTAACCCTTCAAAGATTAGTCCTAGTAGTCCACCCTTATTGAGTACTCAACGATATTTCCCACTTGGGATAAAATGAACAAAGCATTGTGCTTCATGAAAATAACAGTGTGAGGGTTTCCAAAGCTTTGCGAGAAATTAGTTTTAGAAAGAGTTTCGAGTTTGGAAAAATCTGCTCATTAACTTTGGAATAATTCCAACGTTGGAAATAAAGATGAGTTCAACCCTCAATTGCCTTCAAATAAATGAGTGTCCATACACTCCATATTTAGCTTGCCATAAGAAAACATTTCACATCGATAGGTTTTATGCAGGAGCTTACCTGATTCTTGCTCACAATAACAAGGTCTCAGACAGATGACCTAACCCCGCATGGACAAATACAAATCTTAATCAGATTCAAGCCACAATCCACTTTCTCAATATTAAATCAACTCAATTCACTACTACCATGATCCTAGTGTACCAAGCTTTAAGGCAAAACAATAATTGAATAGGTTTATAAGCTCAGTTTAATTTGTTATTTAAAATAATTAATGGATTAGGAAATAAATTCTAATAAGTTGAAAGTTTAAATCTTGTTAAGAAAAATTTAGAGTTTATTTGATCAAGAGCCATAGTTGGTACTAGGTAAAATAGTAACTTAATGGTAGCTTAGTTGTTAGAAAGTAATTGAAAGCTAAAACTAGTTAAGATTAAATTTATAATGCTTCCTTGGAAAATAATAAGTAAATCCTTAAGGGTTTTGATCTAGTAAATATTTTATTAAGTATAAGTCTTTTTCATAATGGCTTTAATCAATTTGCTTCATTTTAAATAATATTTATTTATTTTATTTTCTAGAAAATTCATTATTTATTTGACTAAAATATCCTTTACATATATTATAATTCCAACTCTACCCTTCCTAGGGTTTTCGAAATTCTTTAGCAAAAATCATTAGTAAATATTTTATTCATGAAATAAAATTTGCTTAGGGACAACTAGATCATGATCACGATTCCATGGTCATAATCAATAACATACTCAATCCTTCAATTCATCAAATCATCCAAGTCTTGCACATAGGCATAGATCTAAATTTATTATTACATGATTTAACCTCTACTAGCATAAACATGATCACGGCTTTAAAATCTAATCATGCATATAAATCCTATTCACCCTTGGTGACATAATCTCTAGCATGCTTCATCACAAATACTACCTATGACATGCATCAAATCTCAACTCATCATTAAATCCACCAATATAATCCTTCCATGCATAAATCCCATCTCCCTCTCGATCATACACATACTCATGCTTCAATCAACAACATCACATACACAAACCCATCGCCATTCATCAACCTAGAGACATGATTCTAAATTTTAAAAAGAGGATTGAAGGTACTTACTTGATTGATGAATGACTTGAAGGAGTTTAGAGAAGATCTCAACTCCTAGATAGCTAATCTTGTTCAAGAAGGGTGGCGAAAGCATGGTCATGGAACTAGAGACCATTCGGCCAAGGGAGGAATTTCGGTCCATGAGAGAGAGAGAGAGAGAGAGAGAGAGAGAGAGAGAGAGAGAGAGAGAGAGAGAGAGAGAAGTCATTAGTGTGATTATTCATATAGGTTTTCATTAGAGATTAAGTTTGAAGGGGATGAAGTTGTTAGAATAAGTTTACCTTGAAGATGTTCTTGTTCTTCACAGAAATTTCTGCTTTAGATCCAAAGTAGCAAGATGATTTGAGGAGTTTGATGTTAATAAGGGTGTTGATGAATGCACAGCAAGGAGTAGATCAAATCTGGAGATTTTCGTGAGGGTTTGAAGTGGTTTGGAGGGGTATTAGGTGTGGAGAAGGAGTAGGTGTTCTTGGTGTAGTGTGTGTGTGTGTGTTCTTGTTGCTTGAAGAAAATAGAGAGAGAGAGAAAAGAAGCTGCCGATTTTTCTGAGAAGTTGTGGCTACCGAAATTCTGTAGGGTTTAGGGAGTGACTTCTCTGATTTGGAAGGGAAAGGAAGGACTAATTGTTACAATCCTTGAAGAATATTTTTAGGAATAGAATTTGGAAACTAGATATTCCAAGAATATCTTGATTTTTCTGGACAGCTTTGAATTCTCCTATGGCCGACTGGATTGTGCATTTTTCTGTGGGATTAAAGCTGGTTAAAGGAGACTTGTGGTGGCCGAAATTAAGGTGCACAATGGTGGAGAAGATGTCTGATCAATTGGGCAAAATTTTATGGAAAGTTGTTAAACAAGATGGCTGAAATTTTTGGAAAGTAATCAAGCTAAATTGCAAGGATTTGGTTGAGAGATTTTCGTTCAACCATGGAGGGAATTTTGTGCAGAAGCTTCAGGGAACAATGGAGCTCTGTTAATGGAGGTTTAAGAGAGGTTTTGACAGAAGTAGGTTGGGGTTTTCGGTTGAAACAAAATAGGAAACAAGCTGGACAAAAATTCTGCTCAGGAATTTCGCTGAACAGAAATTTCCTGGAAGAATTTTCGTCTGCCATTTCCAGCAAATTTGCAGCGAGGTTTGAAGGGGATTTCAGAGGTATTCAAGGCTGGTTTCCAGCCTTCTTTATGGAGGAAAAACATGGCTATGGTTCTGCACAAAATCTGGGAGAAAACAGCTTGATTTGGAGCTCACAAAGTTGATTTTCGTACAGGAATTTTTCCTGTTTTGCTCCAACTTGTGCAGTCTGAATTTGGGCAAGAATCTTTCAGGTTTCAACTGATCCTAAAGACCATTTTTCTGGTAGCATTTGGGTGGAAATGTGAGCTAGAATTTTCGACCTTTTGAAGGCACAACAAGCTGGAAAATTTCAGCTCATTTCATGAAGATAGATGAACTAAGTTAGAGGAAGAATTTCAGCAAGCTTTTAAGAGGGATTTTCCCCTTGAATTTTTCCCACAAATCATTTACATTTTCCAAACCATGAGGAGCCTTTTACTAGGACATTTTGATCATAAAAGACCTTAGTCCTCTACTGAATTTTCTGGAAAGGAAAAGGATAGAATACCTTGATCAAGCTAAGGAGTTGGCAATTAAGAAAAACTAAAGATCAAGGGAGAATGAATTCCCTTTAGGCATTTCGCGAAGAACAAAAGAGTGAAGTGAGAATTCTCCTAACATGTCTCTCCTAGGACATCATCACCACATTGATCTAGGCCCTCATGGCCGAAACCATCCTTTTCCAAGCAAAATAAAATTTACTCAAGCCAAAGCTTCTATGATGGACTTTGAACCTTAGACCTCAAGAATTAATTCCAAGGCTCTAACCACTAAATCACAATAACTCTTTTTGCTATTTCTACTAGTAAAATTATTTCCTATTCAATCCACAAGCTATCTCCTTACTTTCACCTCGGGCAAAAATTACCATTTTGCCCCTCTCACACATCACTCACCAACAAGACTTCAAGATAATAAAAATCAAATTCAAAGCACATAGAAATCATATAAAAACATATTTAAATCATGAAATAAAGCATGATATGCATCCCAACCCCCTTACTCTAAGGTCGGTCTTGACTGGGGTTTCACAACTTTTCTATATTTAATAAAAGTAATTGAAAAAAATTTCACTACCTATTGAGTGAAGTTTGTTATAAAGACCCATTGTCTGAGCAATCAGATGGAGTGACATCTCATAAAGTTACAACCTATTACGTCATGAAAATATGGGATGTTATACTAAAAATGGTGAATCACCATTCCACCCTATCATATTTGTTTACTTCCTATCCAAGCACTTATCCAAGCCTTTAGCCGAAACTTCTCAACACTATAAATAGAGGATAAGGGAGAAGGAAGAAACAAGAAATAGGAGGTGGCAAAAATGAGAGGGAGAAATGAAGAAATGAAGAAATAAAGGAAAGAAAGTAGAAAGAAGAAAAGCGAGAAAAGAAAAGAGAGAGAGAGACAGAGATCCAAAAATAGAGAGAAGAGGAAGAGAGAAAAAAGAAAGGAAGGAAAGCAAAGGAGAACAAAAAGAAGAAAAAGAGAAAAGAGAGAAAGAGAAAGAAGAAAATAGAAACTAAGAAGTAGTAATCATTTGATGAGCTTAACTTAAGGAATTAGCAAAGAACGAGGTAAGTCCCTTAATTTCCAACTGCCGATTTAGCTAAATGTTTTTTTTGTTAATCTGGTTATAATATTTTTGTGAGTTATATTAATCTTATGTAAACCGTTTTGACAAGTAATTTCCTTAAATATAAATATGTGTCTATTTAATGATTTTTTGAAACATAGTTTTGTGAGTTACTCCAGGTATTCAATTTTGGAAAAAGGTTTGGTTTGAAAAATATTACATTGTATTGATCTCAGGCTTTATGCTGTATATGTTACTGTTTTGATTATAAGATTGAAATTTTATGATATGATTGGATTGAGATCTTTCTGAGTGGATAGGATGAGATTCTATCGGTGTTTGATAATGAGATAACAATGTAGTATCACTTATTAAATACTTGTCAAGAATATAATTCCTACAAGGAGCCATTAATATCCATGTGAGAAAAATGTTTGTTGTGCATCAATATCAATTATGAGATCTTATATATATTGAGAAATTGTTTTGTGGAGAAAATATCATGAAACCTATTTTATCTGAAAACCACGAGCACGTGTGGGACTTACAAAGTGTTTAGCACTCCACATTTTCCTATAAGTTTTTAGGCCTTGTGGTACATGTTGGTGATCAGAGTGAGTAATGGAAGCATGATGGAGTAGAGATAAGTAATATGAGATATTATATATGTTGTGAGTTTAGAATATTGCATGAAGGGTTTGAAGTTAATGTATTATGGAATTTTCCAACGAATAAGCCTCTTTTGAAGTTATAGTATGATTCCACTACATAATACCCCACTCTGGTCACACCCAATTTATGAGAATTAACATTGAACATGAACATATGTATTTGAACATGATATGTGCTTATTTCATGAATCTCCAAGCTTATGGTTTGGAGATATATGCATATTTATATGTGATGCAATAAATTTTTAATAGTCATTTAGGAATAGTGGAAGGCATCGTCTAATTATTGTGCCATAAAATATTTTATGTGGAAATAATAATAATAATAATAATAATAATAATAATAATAATATATTATTATTATTATTATTTCATGAGTGGAAATTTATTTTGAAGAGCATAGCAAATAAATAAATAAATAAAAATTATAGTCATAGTTGAGTTTTGAATCCTAGTCTTGGTAAACTTTTCTCTAATATTTATCCCACTTATCATTTTTAGGGAATGTGAAAATTTTAAAAATTTTGATCATTGTAGATCAAGAGGAAAACTTTGGAAATCCATTCCTATTTTTACTCCTCCTAACCGTTAACTATTATTATTATTATTATTATTATTATTATTATTATTATTATTATTATTATTATTATTATTATTATTATTATTATTATTATTATTATTATTATTATTATTATTATTATTATTATTATTATTATTATTATTATTATTCTTCAAAAAAAAAAAAAAAAACTCTTATGTCTCCCATTTTTGGTTGGTCATCTTTTAATTATTTATAATTCTAATAATAATTATAATTATACCAAGTATAACTATTGTTATTATTTATTGAAAATTTATTACCTATTGTTATAATTGTTTCCACTTGATGAATAATAACAATATTATATATATATATATATAATATTATCTTAATAATATTTTAACATTAAAACGACTTCCGTTTATTCTATGTTATAATATTATATATATAGTTTTGTGTATTAAGTATATATTTATTCTATGTGATAAGCGTATATTCTATGTTATAATAAAATGACTTCCTTTTACTCTATATATATTGGTTGCCATTCTGGGTTTTAAATTTGAATTCACAACACTTTTCGTCTTTATTTAGCCACAAAATTTGACAAAAATACTCTCTATATTTTCACTGAAGTTTGAAAAGGAAAAAAAAAAAGGGGGGGGGGGGGACTTAATTTTGTTTTGAATTTCGAATCAGCTTGAGCTGAAGTTTTTGAGTACTTCTTTTCCTAGCATTTTTCTAGCAACCATCATTGTTGTATGTCCATTCCATGAATGTGATTCAAGAGAATTGATTTTCAAAACTCCAATCCAGCCATCACCTTTACAGTTTCAAATTTCCATATTTTATTCATTAGCTTATCCTTGGTGATCTTGAACAAACTTGTTCTTGATTCCATAAACTAGCTGCTACTTTTAAGCTACCATATTTCTAGAGGTTTCAAATGCCATGAAATTAATTTCAATATAGAAAAGCAAAAACCAAGTCTATTTTATTTTCAAATGGCCTGGGATCACTCCTAGAATTTCTTCTAGCCGTCAGCAACTCCTCAATCAAATACAAATATGAAATTTCATGCTTATCAAATTTATTTGGCAACCCAATCAGGTTTCTCTCAAAATTTACAACCTCCATCTTTCATTTCTGCAAATGACAACCAGCCCTCCCATTCTAAGCCCCCTCCCTCCTCCCCCCACACATTTCTTTAACCAAATTCACAACAAACTCTCAAAAAGTTTTGCCAATAGTTTCCTTTTTTTGGCCGACACACACAACAGCTATCATTCTAGGTTGCTTTTTGTTTTCCTAAAAGGATTTCAAGAGGTAACTAGCTCAATCCTTCTTTTATTTTCTGCTGAAAAAAAATGGCAGCATGTATATGTGTGTTTGTGATGGGATTTTCGGTTATCTCCTTAGTTCTTTGTGCGGTATCTTTCCTTGTTAATGTTGACCTTGAGTAAATTTTGAATGCTGGGGTTGTTTTGTTCAAGGGAAATTTGAAGGGAGAAACATGTGTGCATGATTTTGGCTTTAAGATGGTTGGTTATAAAATAAGAATTTTTGCTGCAATTGAATGTGTAGCTTGAATGGGAATTCTTGGATGTTTCTTGAATGCAAGATGTTAGATGTTGAGTAACCTATGTTTCACCTTTTCTCTAGGGATGTTCAAGTTTCGTCTTCTTGAAGAATTGAATCCAAGAATATTTTTTTTTTTAATGCTTATTAGTAAGTGAACTTTGCTATAAAAATTTATTGTTTTGAGCTTGTTGATGGTTGTTTTCAAAACTTTTGCAAAACTGGATTTTCCTTTGAAATGCCACCTTGATTCTTGATTCTAGGGATATGAGTGATGACTTTAGTGTCTGTTATTGTGTCAGAAACTACTGCATTGAATTGCAGAAAATTTTCAAAAAGAAAAAACTAAGAAGAGTGGATTTTCACTACCTACTGTGCACTGTTTTGGAATCTATTTTGCAATCTGTTTTGAGCATGGTTTTTACGGGTGAAAAGGTTGAAACTGAAGGTTTTTGTGTGCTTTAATAATCTGAAAAATTTGGGGTTAAAATAGGATCAAGGTTAAGAGTTCTTGTTTTTTTTTTCTCTCTTTGTTGATAGATTTAGACAGATTTGTGCAGTTTCTGTTCAGAATTTTTTTCAGACTTTATGTACAAGATTTTCTATACTGGCCATTTTTTTTTTTTTGTTCCTTACGTGTTAAAATATGTGGCTGCAAAATTTGAGGTCAATCAGAGGTGTTTTTATAGGTGTTTTACCCTTAGAAACATAGAATATGTTTGCTGGAAGTTAAGGTAGCTTAGGGGTTTTGTTCTAAATTACTACGTTCAATTTGTTTTCTTGAGAAATGATTGAGGGTGGATTTTATGCTTGCTAAGGGTTGATGGAAGATCTTGGTGCTAAGTATATGTAAAATTCATGCTTGTTGGTCTTCGATATTATTTGGCAAGCAAAGCATAATAGAGCCCTAATGTGCACTTGGTGTATATTGTTGACTTGAATTTCTTTGGGATGATTTAAGAAGTATGGTGATTGATTTATATGAACTCTTTTCTAGATTGGGGAGGTTCTCAAGGGTAAGGACCAACTTGCTAATGTTTATATCCTATGGTTGAGGATACGGTAAGTTTCTTTACATTCATAAAATCGATTTTATTTTACTATGTTGGTTTGGAAGAAAGGTTGGTGAGTATCTTTCACAAACACGAGATAATTTCACGAGAGGTAATTTTTTAAAATTCCTATTTTAGACACTTCTTATTGTGGAAACCTTCTAATTTTAGAAACTTTTAAATCTAGAAACTTTTAAAATATGTCAAGCATGACTTAGGAGCCAAGCATCAAATAATATGATTTGTTTTGAATATATAATAGATGAATTCATGATCATGCATATATTTTTTGAAAATCATAGCATGACTTATTTGAACATGTGGCTCTTTCAACTATGAACATGAATAAAATATTGACTCAAAACCCTGCCTTCAAAAATCTTTGTTTGAGTTGGAAAATATTATTTGGATATGTATTGAGCTAATTTTGTAGGTCTTCTATGGGAGCCTTGCTAGCCTTTGGTTGGTTTGGGAATATCTCTCGGTAAGTGGCCACCTTTGAGAAGTTGACTCTTTTCGATCAAGGCATCAGTATAGAAGGTTAAGCTGTCCTCAGCTAGTACTGGGGTTCTAGTAGAACTGACGGCTAGATGTGGGACTGCCGAATTGGATTGAGTAAGAGAGGGAGGAGAATCTCACTTGGTAGGATATGCACCTGCCAGGTGTTGGGGGTCAAGTGTTTCATAAAAGTGAGAACCACCTATGTGCCCTTTCACCACCTAATGAGAGTCATGTGCTTCACCTAGTGTGAGAGCCATCTTTGTGCCTTGCCATACTAACTTGGTTATTTTTAACTGTTGAACTCTTTCCGTGGAATTGTTCTAAAGGGACATTAGAATTTAATTCGAAGCTTAATACTTTTTTAATCATTCATATCTTTCCAATCAAAATTTTCTAAGTGCGTTTTGCTCCATGATTTCTCACTAGTATCTTTTAAGAAGTGAGAATTAAATTTGTAAAGAAAGCATGATAAGCTTTTGATATACCGTTAGTGCATGCATCATGAAATTTGTTTTATTTTCTTAGCCCAACTCACACATGGGGTTTAATGAGATAACCAATCTCACACTATTTTGAACTCATGATTTCAGGGAGCCTCAAGTCTTGATCAAGTTGAAAGATCAGTAGCTTGAAGTTTTTGTTTTGGAATTTCCATGCCCATTTGTTGGATATTTGTTTCGAATACTTTTTTTATTTAGGAACTTTTGTATAAGTGTTGAAGTTTTTTTTAATTAATTTTTTCTTAGACTTTCTTTAAATTTGAATTTCTTTTACTCTTTCATTATAAAGACCCCTGGTCTAAAGGACGGGGCGACATCCCTGACCCATTTTGGGTTACGTAAGTAGGTGGGGTCTTACAAGTGGTATCAGAGACTAGGTTTAGGTAATTTCTTTTTATTACGCAGAAATAGTACTATAAGTATTTCAATTTGTTACTAACTCGGGTGTGTTTTGTGTGTGTAGGATGGCTAGAACACTTGATGTTAGTGTTGTGCCCTACATGCAATCACTTGTACATTGTATATTATACATTTTATTTTAATAAAAATACATTATTTATCTTACAGTTTCTTTTGTTTACTTTTAAGTAATATAACTGTTCGATAAAGTCCCTAGTACAACACTGTGTTCGGAAAATCATGATAGAGATCATGATATGAGATTTCTACTACATTGGATGGTGTTGTACTTAAATAGTCCCTAGTTATAGTATTAATAAGACTGGACATCATTAATGCGTTAAGACTAGCATGTGTTAGACTTCCTGATTTGATCAGGCAGTGGTTCTCATAACCGTGAGTATTGAGATACTCAAAGATAACACATGGATACTTGTTAATGGAACAAGTTCATTAGATGACCTATCTTTGAGATAATCACATAGATAACTATTTAGTGCCAGTGATATAATCTCAATATAGTAAACGTGCAAGTATCTTTAGACTTGAGATCTCCAAGGTACTTTGTTTGCTGAGCTTTGTACTTTGATTCCAATCTCCGGAGTTTGATCGAGGGCCACCTATAGGATAAATATTGGGTACATTGTGAGGTAAACGAAAGTAATTGAGAGAGTCAATAAAGGATTCACCACTCCTAATAGTAGGGGCAAATATCTCACGGCCACTTGTAAGAATTATTACTCGAAAAGTCGTTGGCCAAGGCATATGTGTATTGAAAATAGTTCCAATTGATACACATCTAGAGTAGGGGGTTCCTAGTACAAGTGCTATTGTATTCGGGCCAGAAATAATTCTGGCGGGAGTTGGCACTAATGCCGTACTCCAAACCGAATGAGATATTGTATGGTGAAAGGAGTTAATTGCATTGAAGTTTGTTATTGAAGGGTTCATGTCAAGCCACTAGACTTCCTGGACTCTTGGGTGGTCATGATGTGTTGCTAGATACTGCTCATGATCTGGGAATATGTGTTTATTAATTGATGAATTAATAAACTAATCCTGATTAAAATTAATAGGATTAATTCTAATTAATTTTAGATTATTAATTTCAATTAATTCATGTTCGCTATCAATTGATCGGGAAACCTAATAGGTCACACACAGTAGAGGAATATATACTCAAGATATTATTTGATAATATAGTGGGGTTAATTGAGAGAAAGAGAAGTTGTTGTGGACAAATTATAATTAGTTATAAATTGTGGTCCAAGTTGTAATTGTGAGAACTTGATGTTTCCAATTACAATTAGGGAATTTTAATAGGATTAAAATTTTCAGTTTTGGATGGAATTTTCATGTGACACATATTATGAGTCACACAAAACCCTAGCTATGGATTGAACACATCAAAATTGTAGGCACCTAAACCTTGTCTTCTTCTTCTCTCTCTCTCTTTCTCTCTCTCGATTGTTCTTGCAAATCAACCCTAGCCGCCTTCTTTTTCTGCTAGCATAAAAAACTTTGGTGCTTGAGTATTCCTCTTTGTGGATTATTGTTAGAGATAATTACACACTGTGATTATAGTGGTTAGACGTCCAACTCTCGTGGAGTTTGCACAAGAGAATTACTGGATCGTGCCTCGACTTGAAGAAGAAAATTTTTATTTTTCGGACGATCATCGAAAGGTAAAAGCTGTTACCTTTATTATAATTATGTCTTGTTTTTCACACATAGACGGGTTCTGGGAGGGTAACTCACTTTATTTTCCACTACGCCATATAGGATACGACCCTGGGATACCCAACAATGGTATCAGGGCCATGCTATGTGTGGTATACGGACATTGTTTTGGCATGAAAAACTTTTTTCATGTATTCGTGTTTGTCTTTGTTCGCTGTGAAAATCATTTTCACTTAAGTCGAAATTGTTTCAAGCTTTGTTAGTTAGGTCCATGGTAAAGGCATAGGAAATGGAAAAACACAGGGCACGCAGCGGAAGCGAACATAAAAAAAAAAAAAATTGGAAAAACACAACAGGGGATTCCAGGACAGGGTCGGTGCCGGCTCTGGCTGCTCTAGCCGGCGCCCGTTGCGCCCTGTCTAAACCCTGAGGTTTTAAAATTTTTACCTCTCCTTCTGGTTCTCAAAGATGGCTGGACTGGAACGTGCGCAACCGGGGTAGGTGTGCTGGTAGAAGCCTCTGGTGCGATTTCTGCATGCCTCCTACTCCACCTTTGCATGTATGTGAACGCCGAACTCTCAGACTTCTAGTATATAGCCTGTCTAACTACCGTTTGGTGAACAACTAACAGGCTAGGGAATTTTTCTGGAGAGAGAGAGAGAGACGCCTGGCCTTTCATAGAGAATAAGCCGTCTCTTAGAGTGTGTGTTCTGTAACAAGGACGCTGTTTCCAACCCTCCTAAAATAAAACTGTAGGTTAAACTGGACTAGGCCATTAGACTCTTAGTTTAACCTTTTGGGCTTAATTAATTATTCTAATTAGAACCAACCAAATGGCCCAATTAATAATTATTTTTTCAGCCCAAATAAATTAGTCCAATTAATAAGCCTATATTAGTTTAGTCCCAGGTTAATCTTTAATTATTCAAACTGGGCCAAAGCCTTAAATAATAAATTAACCCACTAAACTAATTTAATTAATTCTCTCTCTCCATAGACTTTTATTTTATTCTAGCCCAATAATTAAATCAGGCTACTTAAATAAAATAAATTCCATTTAATTTAAGATCAATTCTTTAGCCCGTATTTAATTAGGACTCACGGTCTATACTGGGTACCAAAAGACATACCGCCTTGGCTACTAAAATGACCAAAATACCCTTTCCATATAAATAGCTGTATTTTGCACTTTAAATATTTCCCGATATCACCATAAGGAAATATTGACCTTAAGGACAATGGTGCGTTAGCAAAGTCTCCGACCTACAGGTGTAATGACTAAAATATCCCTCTATATATCGCCGTACATTCAGAGAGGAAGAAGTGTACTAACACCTCTCTAAATGACATCTACCATCCTTAGGCCTCTAGTCCAATGATCCACGACTTTCTGGATTGTTTCCGTTTTACAAGGGAGCTACCCTAAAGCAAACATCCAAGTCATGTTTCCCGGGACTCTAGATATTTAGATCATTTAGACAACCATAAGGGGCGATATAGTATAGAAACTATCTTGTACAAGTTTGTCTTAACTAACTAGTCACACATACCTAACATGCAAGTATATTGGCTCTACAATAGAACCTCAACTATAGCATATCAAAGCATATGCTTCCAGTTTCGTCAAACCACCAACTTATACTCAAGTCATAGAGTACTAGTCCATGCTGTAGCAGTAGTAGTCTAAGTTTCTACCATATAGTACTTTTAGAAACCACTACTACAGGTCATGTTCTACATATTCCAAATACGCTTATGTCGTGAAGTGAGTGGACTACTTACTTTCTAAAGGTAAGCCATCCCCCATTTAGAATTTACAACATAATAACCTATACATGATGAGATTCCAATTCTCATCAATCGGTTAAAAACAAAAGTTTATGTGTTAAGTAACCCATGATCCATACCTTACTGTGAAAGACCTCCATTCACATGGACCACTTACTTAAACACAATAGGTCTTTTCCAAATGTAATTGTGCACAAATAAAATTGTAAATTCACAAATAATTTTTGAAAATAAATTCTTTTATTAAAACATTTAATTTTTTTTTACATTAGAAATCTAGTCTAAGAGGGCATACATCCCAACAATCTCCCACTTACACTCTAAGACTAAGTAAGTCCGTAGGTGCCCACCCCTGTGGTGTCTAAGTGTCTTTTGAAGACTCTCTCAGCCAAAGGTTTGGTGAATGGATCTAGTAGATTGTTCTTGAAGGTAATCTGTTCCACCACGCCTTCTAGTTTTCGGATGAAATCCCAGATCAGGTGGTACTTTCTCTCGATGTACTTCCCCTTCTTGTGGTTCCGAGGTTCTTTTGATTATGATACTACTCTAGTGTTGTCACAATACATCAAATCAGCTTGTCCATGTGTGGCACAACTCCAAGTTCTAAAAGGAACTTTTGGAGCCTGACTGGTTCCTTGGATGCCTCTGAAGCGGCCACATACTCAGCTTCTATGGTTGAATGGCAATGCAAGATTGCTTGATACTCCTCCATGAAATAGCTCCTCTAGACAAGGTGAAGATATGTCCACTAGTGGATTTTCTGTCATCCTTATCCTCTTGGAAGTCTGAGTCTGTGTATCCTATAGGAATAAAGTCATCAGCCCTGTAAACCAGCATATAATCTCTCGTCCCCTTGAGGTACTTAAGTATATGCTTTACAACTTGCCAATGAACCTCCCCAGGGTTTGACTGATATCTGCTAACCAAGCTTACGGCAAAGCAGATATCTGGCCTAGTACACAGCATGTCGTACATGAGACTTCCCATAGCCGAAGCGTAGGGAATCCTACTCATTCTGCCATTTTCTTCTTGAGACTTAGGACAGTCCCTTGAAGAAAGTGACAACCCATGTCTGCAAGAAATTAGAGCTCTCTTGCATGAGTCCATGCTGTACCTGGCCAGCATCTTGTCAATGTATGCCGCTTGGGATAATCCTAACATTCTCTGCTTCCTATTTCTAAGAAGTCTAATCCTGAGAATGTAGCCGACTTTTCCCAAATCCTTCATATTGAATTGACTAGATAGCCAAACTTTTGTAGATGACAATGACCCTACATCATTTCCAATGAGTAGAATATCATCCACATACAAGACAAGAAAAACCACATTAATGTCTTCAAGTTTCTTGTACACGCATGGTTCATCCTCGTTTTAAACAAAATCATAAGACTTTTTAGTCTCATCAAAATGAATTTTCCATGCTTTTGATGCCTGCTTAAGTCTATAAATGGACTTCTTAAGCTTGCAAACCATATGCTCTTGGCCTTTAGCAATAAAGCCTTCCGGTTGGGACATATAGATGTGTTTACTAAGATGGCCATTTAAAAATGCCGTCTTGACATCCATTTGCCATATCTCGTAGTCATAATAACATGCGATGACAAGGAGGATACGGATGAACTTAAGCATGGCTACCGGGAAAAAGGTTTCCTCATAGTTGATTCCCTCTTTTTGAGTATACCATTTCGCCACAAGCCTAGCTTTAAAGGTTTCCAGCTTTCCATCTACTCCCCTCTTTCTCTTATATACCCACTTACACCCTATGGATTTAATCCCTTCTGGTGAAGCTACAAGATCCCAAACCTGATTGAGATACATAGACTCAATCTTGGCTTTCATTGCTTCATGCCACAGATCTGCATCGGCATCAGCAATAGCCTCCTCGTATCTAGTGGGGTCTTATTCCTGATGGTCAGAGACCAACTCGAAAGCTTCTCGGGTCCACCTTTCTGGAACCCTAGACACTCTCCCACTACGACGAGGCTCCATTTGTACAGGCTCTTGAGGCTGTGCCTCTTTTTATTCCACAATCAAGTCGTAGAGTACTAGTCCACGTTGTAGTGGTAGCAGTCTTGGTTTCTACCATATAGTACTTTTAGAAACCACTACTACAAGTTCTATTTTACGTATTTAAAATACGCTTATGTCATGAAGTAAGTGGACTACTTACTGGCTAAAGGTAAGCCATTCTCCATTTAGAATTCACAACAAAATAACCTAGACATGATGAGATTTCTATTCTCATCAATTGGTTAAAAACAAAAGTTTATGTGTTAAGTAACCCATAATCCATACCTTACTGTGAAAGACCTCTATTCACTTGGACCACTTACTTAAACACAATGGGTCTTTTCCAAATGTAATTGTGCACAAATAAAATTGTAAATTCACAAATAATTTTTTAAAATAAATTATTTTATTAAAACATTCGATTTTTTTTTACAGTAGAAACCCAGTCTAAGAGAGCATACATCCCAGCACGTAGCACAATATGATTGTGTTAAAGTCACAGCGTATTTCGAAAGATGCTTTCTTTAGGTGCTGAGAATTTTCTGCATAAAAATGTTTTCAAGAGCATGGTTATTACCTTCCGTTTCATCCTAATTTTCTTTTTTTATTTTGTTTAAACTAACAAATTGGTTGTTGTTTTGAGCTTTAAAACAGAAAATATTGCTGAGAATTGTTCTCACTGAAAATTTGCAGAAGAAGATAGCACCAGAAATTGTTTCTAGAATTTTTTGAAAAATCGCCGCCATTGTTTCAAAACACAGGCGGCGCTGGCTCCGGCTCCAAGCCAGCACCGGTTCCATTCTGTTCACGATGTCCAGAAATTGTTTTTGGAAAAGAAAAATTTTTGAAAACCAGAATAGAGCCGGCACCGGCTCTGGCTTCCAAACCGGCGCCGGTTATGCTCTTTTTTGCACAATCCAGCTGTTTAAAAAAAAATGGAATGGAATTTTGAAAGGAAAAATCTCATTTGATGAGAGACGGGACCCAAAAGCATTTTCTCAAAATTAGTTTTGAGACAATCAATTTTGTTCTTCAAAATAATGATTTTGAAAATCTAAAATTAACGTATTCTCTAAAATGGTGATTTTAGAATTTGTTTTATTTTTTCAAAATAGTGATTTTGGAATAATAAAAGTATATGTTTATTTAGTTTAAGCATAGTTAATGGCATTATGGATGGTTATGGACTAAAACCAATTATATCTGTTCATGCATTTTACACTCTTGATTTTTATAAAATAGGGTCTGCATGTCCTGCCTTCTCTAGAATTTTTGTGTAATTCTCTTCTCATCTAACTCCTCTCAAATTTAACTCGCGGTTTTCTCTTTTTAGGAAATTATGTAATTAGTTTACATAGGTTAGATAGGAGTAGAATTATTTTTAATTTTGGATATGGCAACCAAAACAAGGCGAGAATGTAAGACCTTCTACTTAAATCATGCATGAACACATAGGGTTAACTATATTAATTTCTTTTATGGCTCAAAGAAATTCATTTAGGAAAAGTCCATAACCATACCATGTAATCGCTTTATTACCATGATTATCAATTATGTGGTTTATTTATTTTTATGTATGTCATTCAAAGAAATCACTAAAAGGAACAAATCCCTCAATTAATATTAAACATAATTCCTTTCGTTAATATAGTAAGAACGAGAGTCCTTTTTCGAGACTAGGTTGTTGGGCAAATCTAAGCCTATTTGACATCGGGCATGTTCAAGCTATGGAGTTAAATTCCTTTAGAATTAAATTTCTTAATTAATGGGTTAGGTTTAACTGAATTCTTTATCCCGGTTGGACAAACTCAAGCATAAAGAAATTTAGAG
This sequence comes from Voacanga thouarsii, assembly GCA_026120185.1. Lineage (NCBI taxonomy): Eukaryota > Viridiplantae > Streptophyta > Magnoliopsida > Gentianales > Apocynaceae > Voacanga > Voacanga thouarsii. The sequence continues at coordinate 1,958,119 of JANUWF010001683.1, forward strand.
GAAAAGTTGGGGTAGCCCAAAAGGCTTTAAGAGTAAAAGCTGTTAATCACCCAATGATCTGGTAGTTACATACGATGTAATTGGTATTGGATACCTACCAAAGAACTTAAGGGTAGCTTGTTGGGCAAACCCAAGGTTATTCTTGAGGAATTTGGATACCGGTCCACTAGGAAAGCTTCCAACGGGCTTTCTTGAATCAGTAGTGGGGGCTATTGGTTTGAGTAAAATAGTGGAGTAAAAATGCGTTTAATTAAAATTCTAATTATTTGCATATCATGTGCATTTTCAAGTAGCTAATGCTTTCTATCTTTACATCTAGGTCACTTGCATCATGTCAACAAACTTGAACTTACGTAGCATCTTGGAAACCAACAAGTTAATCGAATTAAACTATCTCAACTGATAAAGAAATTTGAGAATCGTTCTCAAATCGAAAAAGTTGCTCTACGCACTAGATGCTCTTATTCCGCCACCACCAGCTCAAGAAGCTCATGCTGATGAGCATGCTCTCCACAAGAAGCATAAGGAGGATAGTGATACAACATCATGTATTATGCTGGCATGCATGACTCCTGAGTTGCAAAAACAGCATGAGAATATTGATGCTCATTTGATCATTTTACATCTTCGAGAGTTGTTTGATGCCCAAACTAGAACTGAGATATATGAGATCTCGAAGCAACTATTCCGTTGCAAAATGGCAGAGGGTTTTCCTGTGGCCACTCATAGGCTAAAAATGTTGGGCTTGATAGAGAAGCTTGAATCTCTCGGGTTTGCAATGGATCGTGACTTAAGTATTGACTTAATTCTATAATCTTTGCCTAATAGTTTCTCACAATTTGTGATTAACTATCAGATGAACAAGATTGAGTCTACCATTCCTGAGTTGATCAGTCTTCTCAAAACTGCGGAGTCCTCTATGAAAAAGGTTTCCAATGCAGTTTTAATGGTAGAATCTTCTTCTAAGAAGAAAGTTCAAAAGAAGAAGAAGGCTCCCATAAAGCCTAAAGGTGGTGTAAAGAAAGAAGCAGCTACCAAGGGCCTTTGCCATCATTGTGGGAAGATGTGCCACTGGAGGCGTAACTGCAAAGCCTACTTGGAGACTATTAAGGACATGAAGCAGAAGAAGAAGCTTACAAGCACTTCTACTTCTACTCCGGGTATGTTTATGATTGAGATAAATACTACCTTTAAAAATAAGATATAGGCATTAGATAGCGGATGTGGATTTCATTTGTGCAATAACTTGCAGGGACTAAAGAGCAGTAGAAAGCTAGATAAAGGCAATGTGGACCTACGTACTGCAAATGGGGCAAATGTTGCTACACTTGCTATGGGGACATACGAGATGAATCTACCTTCAGGATTAATTCTAGAATTACAAAACTGTTATTTTGTACCAGTTTTAATGAAAAACATTATCTCAGTTGCGTGTCTAGACTTATATAGATTTCATTTAATATTTAAGAATACATGTTGTTCTTTTTCATTGAATGATATTCATTATGGTTCAGCAACTTTGGTAAATGGTTTATATGTTTTAGACTTGGATAATCTACAAGAAACCTAAAATAGATAACTCTAACACCTCTTATTAATGGCATTGTCGTTTGGGCTATGTAAACGAAAATTGTGTTTCTAAGTTACACAAACTTGGTGACTTAGGGTTATTTGATTATGAATTATATGGCACATGCGAGTCTTGTTTACTAGGTAAAATGACTAAAACTCCTTTTTCAGGAAAAGGAGAACGGGCCAAGGAGTTATTAGAACTCATACATTCTGATGTATATAGCCTAATGTCAATACAAGCAAGATGAGGTTACAACTATTTCATAACCTTTATTGATGACTTCTCACAATACGAGTATTTGTATTTAATGAAATACAAATCTGAGGCTTTTGAAAGGTTCAAAGACTTCAAGAATGAATTAGAGAAACAACTTGGCAAAAGTATTAAGACTCTAAAATCTAATCGAGAAGGAGAATACTTGAGTCAAGAGTTCCTGAGTTATCTTAGAGATAATGGGATATTATCTCAATAGACTCCACCACATATACCTCAACATAACGGTGTATCTGAGAGAAAGAATCGAACCCTTCTAGACATGGTATGGACTATGATGGCTTTTGTAGACCTACCAAATTCATTTTGGGTATATGCACTAGAAACTTCTATTTATATATTAAACAGAGTTCCGACAAAATCGGTTGATACTATACCATTTGAGATGTTCTTTGGTAAGAGACCAAAGTTATCTCACTTGCGAGTATGGGATTGTACTGCCTTTGTTAAAAGGCCACAGTTAGACAAACTTGATAGTAAGTTTGACAAGTGTTTAATTGTGGGATATCTGAAAGAATCTTTCGGATATTACTTCTATCTCCCCTTTGAAAACAAATTGTTTGTTTCGAAGCATGCCGTCTTCTTAGAGAAAAAAGTACATGCTCAAAGGGGACAGTGGGACGAAGATTGAACTTAGTGAAGTTTATGAAGATCAAACAAACGAGGATCAACTGTCTAACCCCATATCTATTGAGAGAATAGATGAACCTTCTAATACACAAGAACTTCGTAGATCTAGTAGGATACGTGTGGCACCTAAGAGATATGGATTTTTCATTAGTGACCACAATGACGTATTGCTCATAGATGAAGATGTGCCTACTACCTACAAAGATGTTCTAAACAGTTCATAATCTAGCAAATGGTTTGAGGCCATTAAGTTGGAGATAGATTCTATGTACGACAACTAAGTATGGACTTTGGTTGATCCACCTAAAGGAATTAAACCTATTGGGTGCAAGTGGGTTTTCAAGAAGAAAACGGACATGAATGGTAACTTAGTTACCTATAAAGCCCAACTAGTGGCGAAGAGTTATTGTTAATAACATGGTATTGACTATGATGAAACCTTCTCGCTAGTAGCCATGTTGAAATCCATCAGGATACTCCTAGCTATTGTTGCTCATTATGATTATGAGATTTGGCAAATGGATGTGAAAACAGCTTTCCTAAACGAAAATCTGACTGAGGAAGTGTATATGACATAACCTGAGGGTTTCATATCCAATGATAGAACAAAGGTGTGCAAACTGCAAAGGTCCATTTATGGACTTAAGCAAGCTTCTAGGAGTTCGAACATCCGTTTTGATGAAACAATCAAAGAGTTTGGTTTCATTCAAAATATGGATGAGCCTTGTGTATACAAGAAGGTTAGTGGGAGTACACTCATTTTCATGTTGCTTTATGTAGATGACATATTGCTAATGGGAAATGATATACCTATCTTGCAAACGGTTAAAGTTTGGTTGTCCAAACAATTCTCCATGAAAGACTTTGGAGAAGCAACCTATATTCTTGGAATAAGGATCTATAGAGATAGATCCAAAAGGTTGCTTGGTCTTTCATAATCTACATACATAGATAAAATGCTAAAGAGGTTTACTATGGATCAATCTAAAAAGGGATTTTTACCCATGTCACATGGTGTAAGCCTTTCAAAGTCGATGTCTCCCAAGACACAAGTTGAAAGTTTGAAAGGGATTACATGAGTAAGATTCCATATGCCTCAGCAGTTGGATCTATCATACACGCTATGATATGTACTAGACCCGATGTATCTTGTGCTCTCAGTTTGATGAGCAGATACCAATCTGACCCTGGTGAGGGTCATTGGGCTGCTGTTAAAAACATTCTTAAGTATTTACGAAGGACTAAGGATATGTTCTTAGTCTATGGAGAAGGTGATTTGAAAATAAACGGATATACTGATGCCAGTTTTCAATCTGACAATGATGATTTCAAATCACAATTCGGCTACGTGTTTACGTTGTATGGAGGGGCAATAAGTTGGAAAAGTTCTAAACAAGAGGCTATTGCCGACTCTACGGCAGAAACTGAGTACATAGCTACTTCTGAAGCAGCTAAGGAGGCTGTTTGGATCAAGAAGTTCGTGACTGAATTGGGTGTGGTTCCTAGTGTTGTTGGTCCAATAATTTTGTATTGTGACAACAACAGAGCCATTGCACAAGCAAAGGAGCCACGGTCTCACTAACGATCCAAACACGTACAACGATGCTATCATCTGATCCGGGAGATCATAGATAGGAATGATATAAAGATAGAGAGAGTTTCCACGGATGAGAACATAATTCACCCACTTACGAAAGCACTATCTGGAAAGAAACTTGATTGTCATGTTGAGTCATTCGGTATTAGATACATGAATGATTGGCTCTAGTGCAAGTGGGAGTTTGTTAGTGTTGTACCCTAGAGGCAATCACTTGTACATTGTGTATTACACATTTTATTTTAATAAACAAGTATTATTTATCTTACAGTTTCTTTTGTTTACTTTTAAGTAATATAACTGTTTGACAAAATCCCTAGTGCAATACTGTGTTAAGGAAATCATGTTAGAAATCATGATATGAGATTCCTACTACACTGGATGGTGTTAGTACTTAAATAGTCCCTAGTTATAGTATTAATGAGATAGGACATCATTAATGCGTTAAGATTAGCATGTGTTAGACTTCCTAATTTGATTAGGCAGTGGTTCTCATAACCGTGAGTATTGAGATACTCAAAGATAACACATGGATGCTTGTTAATGGACCAAGTTCATTGGATGACCTAGCTTTGAAATAATCACATGGATAACTATTTAGTGCCAGTGATATATTCTCAATATAGCAAACGTGCAAGTATCCTTAGACTTGAGATCTCCAAGATACTTTATTTGCTGAGCTTTGTACTTTGATTTCAATCTCTGGAGCTCGATCGAGGGCCGCCTATGGGATAAAATATTGGGTACATTGTGAGGTAAACGAAAGTAGTTGAGAGGGTCAATAAAGGATTCACCACTCCTAATAGTAGGGGCGAATATCTCACGGCCACTTGTAGGAATTACTACTCGAAAAGTCCTTGGCCAAGGCATATGTGTATTGGAAATAGTTTTAATTGATACACATCTAGAGTAGGGGGTTCTTGGTACAAGCACTATTGTATTCGGGGCAGAATTAATTCTAGCGGGAGTTGGCACTAATACTGTACTCCAAACCGAATGAGATATTGTATAGTGAAATGAGTTAATTGCACTGAAGTTTGTTATTGAAAGGTTCATGTCAAGCCACTTGACTTCCTGGACTTTTGGGTGGTCATGATGTGTTGCTAGATACCGCTCATGATCTGGGAATATGGGTTTATTACTTGATGAATTAATAAACCAATCCTGATTAGAATTAATATGATTAATTCTAATTAATTTTGGATTATTAATCTCAAAGATGTTTGGATTAATTCATGTTCGCTACCAATTGACCGGGAAACCTAATAGGTCACACACAATAGAGGATTATATACTCAAGATATTATTTGATAATATAATGGGGTTAATTGAGAGAAAGAGAAGTTGTTGTGGACAAATTATAATTAGTTATAATTTGTGGTCCAAATTGTAATTGTGAGAACTTGATGTTTCCAATTACAATTAAGGAATTCTAATAGGATTAGAATTCTCAGTTTTGGAAGGAATTTTCGTGTGACATATATTATGAGTCACATGAAACCCTAGCTGTGGATTGAACACATGAAAATTGCAGCTACCTAAACCATCTCTTCTTCTTCTCTCTCTCTCTCGATTGTTCTTGCAAATCAACCCTAGCTGCCTTCTTTTTATGCTAGCACAGGAAACTTTGGTGCTTGAGTATTCCTCTGTGTGGATTATTGTTACAGATAATCACACACTGTAATTATAGTGGTTAAACGTACAACTCTCGTGGAGTTTACACAAGAGGATTGCTGGATTGCGCCTCGACTTGAAGAAAAAAATTTTTGTTCTTCGGAGGATCACCGAAAAGTAAAAGCTGTTATCTTTATTATCATTATGTCTTGTTTTCCACACATAGATGGGTCCGGGAAGGGTATCTCGTTTTATTTTTAGCTGTGTCGTATAGGATACGAGCCTGGGATACCCAACACTTGACTCCACTCGTAAGTTTACAACGCCTCGAATTTGGTAGCCACCTGTATCCAACCTACCTTTTAATAAATATTCCACCTCTCAGCCATCGAAAGAGGATCTGCTTGTTCAAGACTGTAGTACTGAAGAGGTTGAGTCAGTAGGCGGCCCTGACCCTGGTAGGGGTAGACTTTGAAGCACTTAAGCTTAAGAGAGAAATTGAGGAAAATATGGAAAGACTATGAAAGGGAGTTGGGACATTAGGACCCAGATGGAGAAAATTAAGGAAAAACCTTAGGGACATAAAAAGAGGGGTAGAACCTACCTTTGTTTCTATGGATGAGGTTGATGAGTATGACTCCTTAAGCATATGGACTTGACTAGGAATACTGGGAATGGTTGGAAGAGTCCAATTAAAACAATTGTGGTACTAATGAAGAAGTAAAGGAGCTTCTTAGGTTTATAGACCTAGCTGGAAAAAAACACAAAGTGGCATTTTCCATCCAACTCTGATGATTCTGGTGATGAGTAGTTGTGCTGAGGAGAGAGTTGGGATGGTGATAGTAATATTACCTTTAGTGTTGCAATGATTGAGTAGTTATGTTGGTTTATTTTGGAACTTCAAATTTCTTTGCAAACTATGCTTTATGAATAATGATATCTGATGTGAAACCTATTTATTTTAAGAACTAAGTGTTTAAGTATGCAACAGATGTTATTCTATGGGAAGATTACTTTTGGAAACTTTTTTATTTGATATTTTATGCTCATATGCAAACACTTTGTGTGATAAATGTTCATTCTATCTATGCTCTATTACTTGATTTGTGTTTAACATTATGTTCATGAACATTTCTTACATGCATTTATAATAATGGTGTGGCCATTGTGACAAGAAGATGCCACTGAGATGCCAAACAACTACCCGCAGTAGTAGGATTGCCAGAGTGGAACCAGTAACCCCAGAGTATGAGCCTATGCAAGACCCTTCACAGAATAAAGAAGTAGTACGCGAAGAGGGGCAAGAAGTGGAGTTAGAAGAACCTATCGATATCTCAATAGGACAGGCTTTTAATAAGATAACTGAAATCCTCCAAGCAGTAATGGAAAAAAGAGCACCCCGCAGTGAGAATGAAGCCTTGGAGCAATTTTTGAAGTTTCAACCACCCACATACTTTAGTGAGGCAGAACAAGAACAAAAAGCGGAATTGTGGATAGAATAGATGGAGGTCATATTCCGCATGTTGCATTACTCAGACGTGAGGATGGTGAAATTTGCTGCCTTTAGACTACGAGGACTAACGAGAGATTGGTGGCAGTGGATATAGGAAAAGTGGGAAAGGATAGGATAGGAATGGAATTGGAATAGTTTTTTAGAAGTATTCAAAGCTAAATACATCCCTTAGTGGATAGTCGAAAAGTGAGAAGACGAGTTCCCGAACTTATAACGGGGGAATATGATAGTAGTTCAATACACTGCTCAATTCAATCGCCTATCTAAGTACTATCGACAGCTGATAGATACAGAGCAAAACCGTGCCCGACAGTTCATGAAGGGATTGAGACAGGAACTTAGGAGGGATTGGCACCCTTCCCTCCAATGACTTATGCTACAGCGGTGGAGGCCGCAACCCATACTAAGAATGAATATAAAATTAGAGATGATAGAAAAGCCTCGAACTCATTTGAACATGTTACTCATATGAGGCCTGTAGGGCAACAACACGGAAATAAAGGAAAACAAGCACGGACTACAATGACTGGGACTACTACAAATGTAATAACTTGCCATCACTGTGGTAGGAGGGGACATGCAGAGAAGGACTGCTGGTCTAAGAAGGAGAACTGAAGTGCCAACCAAGAAAATCTCACATTGCTTGCTCACTCGGCCAATTGAGCCAATACTGTTGGATCTATAGGAAGTGGAGGATAGAAATCTCAGGTGAAGGCCAGAGTCTTTGCACTGAATGGAGAGATGCTAGAAGCAGATACAACAGTGAGGAAAGGTAAGCCTACTATTATGTAGATATTTTGATTGATTCTAATCCTACACATCACTATGTCAAAGTGGATTAGGCATATTAATTGGGATGTGATGGTCGGAATTGCCCATACTCGATTGCTAAGTTCATCTTTGGGGAAAATAGTGAAGGTTGATAGGAATTTATTAGGACATGAAATTGATAGGAAAAAAAAAAAAAAGAGAGAGAGAGAGAGAAAGAGATGGAAAATTACATTCCAAGTAGTCTGCAAAAGTGAAGTGGTATGATCAATTCATCTTGATCAAAGACACGTTGTATTTTGGAGATAAGGCTTAGATAACATTTCATTTAGCATATTACAATAGCAGTAGATATTCTTTAAAGTGCCATACAGGACACTGCTGAGAGTTTAAAGAATAGGTAAGGAAGAATGGTTACGAGGTGCTGGCTTACAGGAATTTCAGGGCGAAATTCTTTTAAGAGGGGGAGGATGTAATACCCCACTCTGGTCACGCCCAATTTATGAGAATTAACATGCATTGTACATGAACATATGTATCTGAACATGATATATGATTGTTTCATGAATCTCCAAGCTTGTGTTTTGGTGATATATACATATTTATATGTGATGCATTAAATTTTTAATAGTGATTTAAGAATGGTGGAAGGCATCATCTAATTATTGTACCATCAAATATTTTACGTGGAAAAAATCATCATCATCATCATCATCATCATCATCATCATCATCATCATCATCATCATCATCATTATTATTATTATTATTATTATTATTATTATTATTATTATTATTATTATTATTATTATTATTATTATTATTATTATTATTATTATTATTATTATTATTTCGTAAGTGGAAATTTATTTTGAAAAGCATAGCAAATAAATAAATAAATAAAAATTATAGTCATAGTTGAATTTTGAATCCTAGTCTTGGTAAACTTTTCTCTAATATTATCCCACTTATCATTTTTAGGGAATGTGAAAGTTTTACAAATTTTGATCATTGTAGATTAAGAGGAAAACTTTGGAAATCCATTCCTATTTTTACTCCTCCTAACTGTTAACTACTACTACTACTACTACTACTGCTGCTACTATTATTATTATTATTATTATTATTATTATTATTATTATTATTATTATTATTATTATTATTATTATTATTATTATTATTATTATTATTATTATTATTATTATTATTATTATTATTATTATTATTATCACCACCACCACCACCACCAACCATCATCATCATCATCATCATCATCATCATCATCATCATCATCATCATCATTACTATTATTATTATTCCTAAAAAAAACTCTCATGTCTCCCATTTTTGGTTGGTCATCTTTTACTTATTTATAATTGTGATAATAATTATAATTATACTAACTATAACTATATTGTTATTATTTATTATCGATTGTTATAAATGTTTCCACTTGATGAATTATAATAATATTATATATATTTATATATATATATATGTATATATAAATATATATAAATATATATTATCTTAATAATGTTATAACATTAAAATGACTTTTGTTTATTCTATGTTATAATATTATATATATAGTTTTGTGTATTAAGTATATATTTATCCTATGTCATACGCGTATATTCTACGTTATAATAAAATGACTTCCTTTTATTCTATATATATATTTTTTATAATATTATACTATGCATTCATGTGGTTGATCTTGTTTAGTCGTCACTTTAGGGGTTCATTTTTATTGGAAATGTTATCCTTTAGTTGTTTAAAAAATATATATAAATATACTTATATATATATATATATATATATATATATATTAGTTGCCATTCTGGGTTTTAAATTTGAATTTACAACACTTTTCGTCTTTATTTAGCCACAAAATTTGACAAAAATACTCTCTATATTTTCATTGAAATTTGAAAAGGAAAAAAAAAAAAAGAGAGAGAGAGAGAGAGACTTAATTTTGTTTTGAATTTTTAGAGTACTTCTTTTCCTAGCATTTTTCTAACAACCGTCATTGTTGTATGTCAATTTCATGAATGTGATTCAAGAGAATTGATTTTCAAAACTCCAATCCAGCCATCACCTTTAAAGATTCAAATTTCCATATTTTATTCATTAGCTTATCCTTGGTGATCTTGAACAGACTTGTTCTTGAATTCCATAAACTAGCTGCTACTTTTAAGCTACCACACTTCTAGAAGTTTCAAATGCCATGAAATCAATTTGAATTTAGAAAAGCAAAAACCAAGTCTATTTGATTTTCAAATGGCCTAGGATCACTCCTAGAATTTCTTCTAGCCATCAGCAACTCCTTAATCAAATACAAATATGAAATTTCATGCTCATCAAATTCATTTGGCAACCCAATCAGGTTTCTCTCAAAATTTATAACCTCCATATTTCATTTCTACAAACGACAACCATCCCTCCTATTCTAAGCCCACACACATACACACACACATACACACACATTTCTTTAACCAAATTCACAGCAAACTCTCAAAAACTCCAGCCAAGAGTTTCCTTTTTCTGGCTGACATACACATCATCTATCATTCTAGGTTGCTCTTCATTTTCCTAGAAGGATTTGAAAAGGTAACAAGCTTGATCTTTCTTTTATTTTCTCTTGAAAAAAAAAAATGGCAGCATGTATATGTGTATTTGTGATGGGATTTTTAGTCATTTCCTTACTTCTTTGTGTGGGATCTTTCCTTGTTAATTTCGATCTTGCATAAATCTTGAATGCTGGGGTTATTTTTTTCAAGGGAAATTTGATGGGAGAAACATGTGCACATGATTTTGGCTTTAAGATGGTTGGTTATAAAATCAGAATTTTTGCTACAATTGAATGTGTATTTTGAATAGGAATTCTTGGATGTTTCTTGAATGCAAGATGTTATATGTTGAGTATCCTATGTTTCATTTTTTCTCTAGGCATGTTTAAGTTTAGTATTCTTGAAGAATTGAATCCAAGCAAGTTTTTTTTTTTTTAATGCTTATGAGTACATGAACTTTGCTGTAAATATTTCCTGTTTTGAGCACGTTGATGGTTGTATTTCAAACTTTTGCAAAACTAGTTTTTCCTTTGAAATGCCACCCTGAATCTTGATTCTAGGGACATGAGTGATGACTTTAGTGTGTGTTGTTATGTCAGGAACTACTGCATTTAATTGCAGAAACTTTTCAAAAACAAACAAAAAAAAACTAAGAAGAGTGGATTTTCAGTACCTACTGTGTACTGTTTTGGAATCTATTTTGCAATCTATTTTGAGCATGGTTTTTATGGGTGAAAAGGTTGAAAATTCAGGTTTTTGTATGCTTTAATAATCTGGAAAAGTTGGGGTTAAAACAGGATTAAGGTTGAGAGTTCTTGTTTTTGTTTTCTCTCTTTGTTGCCAGATTTAGATAGATTCGTGCAGTTTCTGTTCAGAATTTTTTGCTAACTTTGTGTCATGATTTTCTATGTTGGCAAATTGTGTTTTGTTCCTTACATGTTAAAATGTTTGTTTGCGGAATTTGAGGTCATTTGGAGGTGTTTTATAGGTGTTTTTCCCTTAGAAACATTGAATTTCTTTGCTAGAAATTGAGACAGCTTAGGGGTTTTGTTCTAAATTACTAAGTTCAATTTGTTTTCTTGAGAAATGATTGAGGGTGGATTTTATGCTTGCTAAGGGTTGATGGAATATCTTAGGTGTTGAGTATGTGTAAAATTCATGCTTGCTGTTCTTCGATATTATTTGGTGAGCAAAGCATAATAAAGGTTTGATGTGCACTTGGTGTATAATGTGGGCTTGAATTTCTTTGGGATGATTTAGGAAGTGCTATGATTGATTTATATGAACTCTTTTCTAGATTTGGGAGGTTTTCAAGGTTAAGGACGAACTTGCTTGTGTATGTATCCTAAGCTTGAGAATAAGGTAAGTTTTCTTGCATTCCAAAAATTGATTTTATTTTACTATATTGGTTTGAAAGAAAGGTTGGTGAGTATCTCTCGCAAACACGAAATAATTTCACGAGAGCTAATTTTTGAAAATTCCTATATTCAGAAACTTCTTACTTTGGAAACTTTTTATTTTTGGAAATCTTCTAATTTTAGAAACTTTTAAAATATGTCAAGCCTGACTTAGGAGCCAATCTTTGAACATTATGATTTATTTTTGATACGCAAGAGATGAATTCATGATCATGCATATACTTTTTGAATATCATAGCATGACTTATTTGAACATGTGGCTCCTTCAACTATGAACACGAATAGAATATTAACTCAAAACTATGCCTTCTAAAATCTTTCTGTGAGTTGGAAAATGTTATTTGGAAATGTATTGAGCTAATTTTGTAGGTATACTATTGGAGCCTTGCAAATTGTGAAAAAGAAAATGAATAATGTTGAGTACTCAATAGGGGCTAGACCTCTATGCTAGCCTTTGATTGGTCTGGGGATATCTCATAGTAGGTGGCCACCTACGAGAGGTTGACTTTTTTTAATCAGGGCATCAGTATAGATGGTTAAGCCATCCTTAGCTAGTGATGGGGTTCAAGTAGAACAGACGGATGGAAGTAGGACAACCAGATTAGATTGAGTGAGAGAAAGAGGAGAATCTCACTCGGTAGGATGTACACCTACCTGGTGTTGGGGGTCAAGTGTTTCACAGAAGTGAGAGCCACCTCTGTGCCCTTTCACCACCCGACGGTGGTCATGTGCTTCACCTAGTGTAAGAGCCACTTCTGTGCCCTGCCATACTAACTTGGTTACTTTTAACTATTGAACTATTTATGTGGAACTATTCTAAGGGGATTTTATAATTTTATTCGAAGATTAATACTCTTTTAATCATTCATATCTTTCCAATCAAAATATTCTAAGAGTGTTTTGCTCCGTGATTTCTCACTAGTATCTTTCAAGAAATAAAAATTAACTTTGTAAAGAAGGCATGGTAAGCTTTTGATATACTGTTAGTGCATTCATCATGAAACTTATTTTATTTTTTTAGCCCAACTCACACACGGGGCTTACTGAGATAACCAATGTCACATTATTTTGAACTCATGTTTTCAGGGAGCCTCAAGTCTTGATCAGGTTGGAAGATCAGTAGCTTGAAGTTCTTGGTGTGGAATTTCCATGTCCATTCATTGGATATTTGTTTTGAATAATGTTTTTGTTTAGGAACTTTTGTAGAAGTGTTGATGTTTTTTTTTTTTAAATTAATTTTTGCTTAGACTTTCTTTAATTTGAATTTCTTTTACTCTTTCGTTATAAAGACCCCTGGTCCAAAGGACGGGATGACATCCTCAACCCATTTTGGGTTACGTAAGTAGGTGGGGTGGTACACACTGTGTATTAAGTTATTGATCTTTTATAAAGACCCGTTATCTGGGAGATCAGGCAGGGCAACATCTTATGAAGACATGACCCACTAAAATTGGAAATGTGGGGTGTTATAGAAATGGTATTGGTTTGTGTGGGGTTGTTTTCAGTTTTGATGATGTTTATGGAGATCAATGATTTGGTATTACGGTTGTCTTTAGTTAGAATAGCAACAAGAAGGAAAGGGAGACCAAAAGTGAGAGAGAGTGAGAGTGAATAGATCGTTTGTGTTCAAGTGAATGATAGAAAATGACTAAAGAATCGTCTTGTGGAATGTGCTTATTTTTCTTTTGGTTTTGGTGTGCTAAAAGAGGAGAGGACCAAAACTCTTGAAATCTTGGTGTGTTTTGTGTACAAGGGAGGGAAAAGGAAGGAGTGATTTCAAATTGAGTGAGATAATAGAAAGAAAACTTACCTAGTTTTAAGAAGGAAAGCCCTAAGCTAAAGTAGCATGCTTTCGATGAAAAAGAGAACTTTCCTTCCCCATAAATCTGGCTGAACTAAAAAGGGAAAGAAGATATATGGCTAACCGAAATCTATGAGCTAATTGGTTTCAATCCTAGTCTAATTGAAGCAAGTGATTAAAGAGATATTCTAGGGAATTTAAAATTTGAATTTTATGAAGAAAAAGGAAACAACATTCAACTTTGGTAAGAAATAAATTTCAGCAATCCTTAGTACCAAACTAATGTTCAATTAATGAAGTTATGGAAGGGTATGGCTGGCTATAATATAGGGAGGGATAGGGTATTGAAAGTTTAATTAAAAAGAGCAATATATATATATATATATATATATTAAAAAGATAGAGAATGAAATCAAATCTCCTTGATTGAATATTCTCCCTCCTTCCCCCTCCCCCCACCCCCCCCCCCCCCAGAAAAAAGAAATGGCAGCTAGTTCTTGGGAGAGAATATATTTTTGCCAACTTATGGTAACTATGGTGAAAAGAATTATGGAAATTGAGAAGCAATATGGCTGGTTGCCATAGAAAGGAAGAGTAAGAAAGGTGTATAAATCAAGAAAATTGATCTTAATTGCAAGAAATACCATTTAGGGAATAATCTGATCTAATCTTCCCTTGATTAATTAGCTTTCCAATCGAAAAAGGAAATGGTGGCTAGAAGGAAGTATAGGGCTAGCCAGGAAGAGAAGAACACTAGGAAAATCATGAATTTATGCAAAAGGTGAAATTTAAGTCCTGATTGCTAGACTAGAAACTTAGAACTTTAATCATTACACCACAATACTCTTATGTTCCATAATTACCCTAAAATACTTATCTCCTATATTCTCATATCAAATCTTAACTAAAGAAATAAGGTAATTCAATGCTACTTAAATAATATAAACAAGAAACACAAATAAAGCAATTTAGTGCCACATAAGCTAAACAATTAAACTATTCCCAAGACACACACACACACACACACACACATATTGAAACATTTAAAACACGTTTGCATAATCTCTAAAGGTAGCTTAAGGTGGGGTTCTACACATACTTTCTTTTAAAGCATGATTTTCATGGAGTTTCAGATTTTGGCAAGGTTGGAAGTTTTGTAACTTGAAGTCTATGTTTCTTGTTACTCCAATGTCTATTTTTTAGACTTTAATTTTCAATTTTTATTTTATTGAGGAATTTATATAAAATTTGAGCTTTGCAATTATTTTAACTAGTTTTACTTTTAAGTTATGAGTTTTCTTTTGTACTTTTGTTATAAAGATCCGTTGTCTATAAGATGGGGCAACATCCCTGACCCATTTTGAGTTACATAGGTAATCAATCCCAAAATTATTAGAACAGTTAAAGCCCTAAACCCACTTATTCAATCCAACATCTTAGATTTAAAAAAAATAATAATAAAAAGTAGCTCATTCCAAATACCCTATACCATAGAGGGAAATTATAATTACTATTGGGTATCTCAGGCCCGTATCTTATACGGCGTAGCTGAAAATAAATCGAGATACCCTCCTAGGACTTTTCTATGTGTGGACAATAAGATATAATGACAATAAAGGCAACAGCTTTTACCTTTGGGTGATCGTACGAAGAACAAAATTTTCCTTTTCAAGTTGAGGCGCGATTCAGCAATCCTCGTGATCAACCTCCACATGAGTTGAACGTCTACTCACTACAATCACAGTGTGTGATTATATTTAATAGTAATCTACACAGAGGAATATTCAAGCACCAAAATTTCTGTGCTAGAAAAAATTAATGGCGGCTAGGGTTTTTCTTTCAAGAAGAAAAACGAGAAAGAGAGAGAGAGATCAAAGGAAGAGAGAATCGTGTGTTGTGTTTCAGCTATTGGCTAAGGTTTTTCGTGTGTTATTAGCTACTATATATCACACGAAATTCTCTCCCCAAAACTGAAAATTCTAATCTTATTAGAATTCCATAATTGTAATTGGAAACATCAAGTTCTCACAATTACAACTTGTACCACAAATTATAACTAATTATAATTTGTCCACAACAACTTTTCTTTCTCTCAATTAACCCCACATTGTTATCAAATAACATCTTGAGTATATAATCCTCTATTGTGTGTGACCTATTAGGTTTCCCAACCAATTGGTAGAGAACATGAATTAATCCAAACGTATTTAAGATTAATAATCTATAAATAATTAGAATTAATCCTATTAATTCTAAGCATGATTGGTTTATTAATTCATCAATTAATAAACCCATATTCCTAGATCATAAGCTATATCTAGCAACACATCATGCCACCCAAGAGTCCAGGAAGTCAAGTGGCTTGACATGAGCCCTTCAATAACAAACTTCAGTGCAATCAACTCTTTTCACCATACAATAATTCATTCGGTTTGGA
This sequence comes from Voacanga thouarsii, assembly GCA_026120185.1. Classification (NCBI taxonomy): domain Eukaryota; kingdom Viridiplantae; phylum Streptophyta; class Magnoliopsida; order Gentianales; family Apocynaceae; genus Voacanga; species Voacanga thouarsii. Next base: position 1,974,315 of record JANUWF010001683.1, read on the forward strand.
GTATGGAATTAGTGCCAACTCCTTCCAGAATTAATTATGGCCCGAATACAATAGTACTTGTACCAGGAACCCACTACTCTAGATGTGCATCAATTGGAACTGTTTCCAATATACAATTGCCTTGGCCAAGGACTTTCAAGTAGTAATTCTTACAAGTGGCCGTGAGATATTCGCCCCTATTATTAGGAGTGGTGAATCCTTTATTGACCCTCTCAACTACTTTCGTTTACCTCATCATGTATCCAATATCCATTCCATAGGCGGCCCTCGATCGAGCTCCGGAGATTGGAATGAAAGCACAAGGCTCAGCAAACAAAGTACATTAGAGATCTTAAGTCTAAGAATACTTGCACGTTTACTATATTGAGATTATATCACTGGCACTAAATAGTTATCCATGTGGTTATCTCAAAGCTAGATCATCCAAAGAACTTGTTCCATTAACAAGCATCCATATGTTAACTTTGAGTATCTCAATACTCATGGTTATGAGAACCACCGCCTGATCAAATCAGGAAGTCTAACATATACTAGTCTTAATGCATTAATGATGTCCTGTCTCATTAATACTATGACTAGGGACTATTTAAGTACTAACACCATCCAGTGTAGTTGGAATCTCATATTATGATCTCTATCATAATTTCCTTAACACAGTGTTGTACTAGGGACTTTATCGAATAGTTATATTACTTAAAGTAAACAAAAGAAACAGTAAGATAAATAATGCCTTTTATGAAAATAAAATGTGTCATATACAATGTATAAGTGATTGCCTCTAGGATACAACACTAACAAACTCCTACTTGCATTAGAGCTAATCATTCATGTATCTAATACCGAATGACTTAACATGCCAATCATGTTTCTTTTGGGTTAGTGCTTTCGTAAGCGGGTTAGCTATGTTCTCATCCGTGGGAACTCTTTCTATCTTTACATCATTCCTATCTATGATCTCTCAGAAAAGATGATAACGTCGCAGTACGTGTTTAGATCGTTGGTGAGACCGCAGCTCCTTTGCTTGTGCAATGGCTCCGTTGTTGTCATAATACAAAGTTATTGGACCAACAACACTAGGATCCACACCCAATTTTGTCATGAACTTCTTGATCCAAACAGCCTCCTTAGCTACTTTAGAAGCAGCTATGTACTCAGCTTCTGTCGTAAAGTCGGCAATAGTCTCTTATTTGGAACTTTTCCAACTTATTGCCCCTCCACACAATGTAAACACGTAGCCGGATTGTGATTTGAAATCATCCTTATCAGAATGAAAACTGGTATCAGTATACCCGTTTATTTTCAAATCACCTTCTCCATATACTAAGAGCATGTCCTTAGTCCTTTATAAGTACTTAAGGATGTTCTTTACTGCCACCCAATGACCCTCACCAGGGTCGGATTGGTATCTGCTCGTCAAATTGAGAGTACAAGATACATTGGGCCTAATACATATCATAGCATACATGATAGATCCAACTGCCGAGGCATATGGAATCTTACTCATGTGATCCCTTTCAACTTATGTCTTGGGAGACATCGACTTTGAAAGGCTTACACCATGTGGCATGGGCAAGAATTCGTATTTGGATTGATCCATGCTAAACCTCTTTAGCACTTTATCTATGTATGTAGACTTTGAAAGACCAAGCAACCTTTTGGATCTATCTCTATAGATCCTTATTCTAAGAATATAGGTTGCTTCACCAAGGTCTTTAATGGAGAATTGTTTGGACAACCAAACTTTAACCGTTTGCAAGATAGATATATCATTTCCTATTAGCAATATGTCATCTACATAAAGTAGTAAGAAAGTGATTGCACTCCTACTAACCTTCTTGTATACACAAGACTCATCCATACTTTGAACGAAACTAAATTCTTTGATTGTTTCATCAAAATAGATATTCCAACTCCTAGAAGCGTGCTTAAGTCCATAAATAGACCTTTGCAGCTTACACACCTTTGTGCCATCACTGGATGTGAAACCCATAGGTTGTGTCATATATACTTCCTCAGACAGATTTCTATTTAGGAAAGCCGTTTTCACATCCATTTGCCAAATCTCATAATCATAATGAGCAGCAATGGCTAGGAGTATCCTGATGGATTTCAATATGGCTACTGGCGAGAAGGTTTCATCATAGTCAATACCATGTTATTGACGATAACCTTTCGCCACTAGTCGTGTTTTATAGGTAACTAAGTTACCATCCATGTCCGTTTTCTTCTTGAAAACCTACTTGCACCCAATAGGTTTAATTCCTTTGGGTGGATCAACCAAAGTCCATACTTGGTTGTCGTACATGGAATCCATCTCTGACTTCATGGCCTCAAGCCATTTGTCAGATTCTGAACTATTCAGAACATCCTTGTAGGTAGTAGGTTTATCTTCATCTATGAGCAATACGTCATTGTAGTCACTAATAAGAAATCCATATCTCTCAGGTGCCATGCGTATACTACTAGATCTACGAGGTTCTTGTGTATTAGAAGATTAATCTATTCTCTCAATAGATGTGGGATTAGACAGTTGATCCTCGTTTATTTGATCTTCATGAACGTCACTAAGTTCAATCTGACTCCCATTGTCCCCTTTGAGCATGTGCTCCTTCTCTAAGAAGACAGCATACTTCGAAACAAACAAATTGTTTTCAGAGGGTAGATAGAAGTAATATCCGAAAGATTCTTTCTGATATCCTACAAACAAACACTTGTTAGACTTAGTATCAAGTTTGTTCGACTATGGCCTTTTAACAAAGGCTGGACAACCCCATACTCGCAAGTGAGATAACTTTGGTCTCTTACTAAAGAACATTTCAAATGGGGTAGTATCAACCGATTTTGTCGGAACTCTGTTTAGTATATAAACAGAAGTCTCTAGTGCATACCCCCAAAACGATTTTGGTAGGTCTGCAGAAGCCATCATGGTCCCTACCATGTCTAGAAGGGTTCGATTTCTTCTCTCAGATACACTGCTATATTGAGGTGTAAATGGCAGAGTCTATTGAGATAATATCCCATTATCTCTAAGATAACTAAAAAGCTCTTGACTCAAGTATTCTCCTCCTCTATCAGATCTTAGAGTCTTAAGACTTTTGCCAAGTTATTTCTCTATTTCATTCTTGAAGTCTTTGAACCTTTCAAAGCCTCAGATTTGTATTTCATTAAATACAAATACCCGTATCATGAGAAATCATCGATAAATATTATGAAATAGTTATAACCTCCTCTTACTTTATTGACATTGGACCATATACATCAGAATGTATGAGTTCTAATAACTCATTGGCCCGTTCTCCTTTTCCTAGAAAAGGAGTTCTAGTCATTTTACCTAATAAACAAGACTCGCATGTGCCATATGGTTCGTAATCAAATGATCCTAAGTCACCAAGCTTGTGTAACTTAGAAACACGATTTTCGTTTACCTGGTCCAAACAACAATGCCATAAGTAAGAGGTGTTAGAGTTAACTATTTTAGGTTTCTTATTATTTCTATTGATAATTGGATTGTCCAAGTCTAGAACATATAAACCATTAACCAAAGTTGCGGAACCATAATGAATATCATTCAATGAAAAAGAACAATATTTATTCTTAAATATTAAATGAAATCCACATAAGTCTAAACACGTAACTGAGATAATGTTTTTGATTAAAACTGGTACATAATAACAGTTTTTCAGTTCTAGAATCAATCCCGAAGATAGGTTCAGCTCGTATGTCCCCACAGCAAGTGCAGCAACATTTGCCCCATTTGCAGTACATAGGTCCAAGTCGCCTTTCTCTAACCTTCTACTGCTCTTTAGTCCCTGCAAGTTATTGCACAAATGAGATCCACATTCGGTATCTAATACCCATATCTCATTTCTAAAGGCAGTTTTTATCTCAATCATATACATACTTGGAGAAGAAGTAGAAGTGCTTGTAAGCTTCTCCTTCTGCTTTTTGTCCTTGAAAGTCTCCAAGTAGGCTTTGCAGTTGCACTTCCAGTGGCCTATCTTCCCACAATGATGGTATGGGCCCTTGGTAGCTACGTCCTTCTTGTTCACACTACCTTTGGACTTCATGGCAGCCTTCTTCTTCTTCTTTTGAACTTTTTTCTTAGAAGTGGAAGATTCTACCATTAAAACCGCATTGGAATCCTTCTTCATAGAGGACTCCACAGTTTTGAGAAGATTGATAAATTCAGGAATGTGGACTCAATCTTGTTCATCTGATAGTTAATCACAAATTGTGAGAAACTATTAGGCAAAGATTGTAGAATTAAGTCAACACTTAAGTTATGATCCATTGCAAACCCGAGAGAACCAAGCTTCTCTATCAAGCCTAGCATCTTCAGCCCATGAGTGGCCACAGAAGAACCCTTTGCCATTTTACAATGAAATAGTTGCTTCGAGATCTCATATCTCTCAATTTTGGCTTGGGCATCAAACAGCTCTCGAAGATGTAAAATGATCGATTGAGCATCATATACTCGTGCTGTTTTTGCAACTCAGGAATCATAGATGCTAGCATAATACATGGTGCTGTATCACTATCCTCCTTGTGCCTTTTGTGGACAGCATGCTCATCAGCATGAGCATCTTGGGCTGGTTGGTGGAATAGGAGTATCTAGCACGTAGAGCAACTTTTTCGATTTGAGAACGATTCTCAAATTTCTATACTAGTCGAGATAGTTTGATTTGGTTAACTTGTTGGTTTCCAAAATGCTATGTAAGTTCAAGTTCGTTGACATGATTCAAGTGACCTAGATATAAAGATAGAGAGCATTAACTACTTGTATATGCACATGATATGCAAATAATTAGGACTTTAATTAAACGCATTTTTACTCCACTATTTTACTCAAACCAATAGCCCCTACTACTGATTCGGGAAAGCCCGTTTGAAGCTTTCCTAGTGGACCGGTATCTAAATTCCTCAAGAATAACCTTGGATTTGCCCAACAAGCCACTCTTGAGTTCATTGGTAGGTATCCAATACCAATTACATCGTATGTAATTACCGAATCATTGGGTGATTAATAGCTTTTAATCTTAAAGCCTTTTGGGCTACCCCAACTTTTCCTCTAAATTTCTTTATGCTCGAGTTTGCCCAACCGGGATAAATAATTTAGTTAAACCCGACACATTAATCAGGAAATTAATTCCAAAGGAATTTAATTCCATAGCTTGAACATGCCCAATGTCAAGTAGGCTTGGGTTTGCCCAACAACCTGGTCTCGAAAAAGGACTCTCGTTCTTACTATATTAATGGAAGGAATTAGGTTTAATATTAATTAAGGGATTTGTTCCTTTTAGTGATTTCGTAGATTGAAATGTATAATAATCAATAATCACATAATTGATAATCATGGTAATAAAGCGATTATGTGGTATGGTTATGGATTTACCCTAAATTAATTTCTTTGAGCCATAAATGAAATTAATATAGTTAACCCTATGTGTCCATGCATGATTTAAGTAGAAGGTCTTACTTCTTCACCTTGTTTTAGTTGCCATCTCCAAAATAAAATAATTCTACTCCTATCTAACCTATGTAAACTAATTACATAATTTCCTAAAGAGGGAAAACCTCGAGTTACATTCGAGGGGAGTTAGATAAGAAGAGAATTACATGAGAATTCTAGAGAAGGTAGGACATGCAAGCCCTATTTCATTAAAACCAAAACTGTAAAATGCATAAACAGATATAATTGGTTTTAGTCCATAACCATCCACCATGCCATTGACTATGCTAAACAAAATAAACATATACTTTTATGTTTCCAAAATCACTATTTTGGAAAGATAAAACAAATTCTAAAATCACCATTTTAGAAAGATACACTAATTTTAGATTTTCAAAATCATCATTTTGAAAAACAAAATTGTTTGTCTCAAAACAAATTTTGAGAAAATAGTTTTTGGGTCCCGTTCTCATCAAATGAGATTTTTCCCTTCCATAATTCTGTTCCCAATTTTTTTTTTTTAATACCTGGAAGTCACAAACAGAGCAGAACCGGCGCCAATTCGGAAGCCGGAGCCGGCGCCGGCTCTGTTCTGGTTTCCAAAAAAAAAAAAAATTCTCTTCCAAAATGATTTTTGGACATTGCAAATAGAATGGAACCAGTGCCGGCTTGGAGGCCGGCGCCGGCGCCGCCTGTGTTCTTCAACAATGGCGGCGATTTTCAAAAAATTCCAGAAACAATTTCTGGTGCTTTCTTCTTCTGCAAATTTTCAGTGAGAACAATTCTCAGCTGTATTTTCTATTTTGAAACTATAAACAACAACCAATTTGTTAGTTTAAACAAAATCAAAATAGAAAATTAAGATGAAATAGAGAACAACATCCAGGTTACAAGAAAACGTTTTCTGCAGAAAATTTTCAGCTCCAAAGAAAGCATCTTTTTGAAATACTCTGTGACTATAACACAATCATACTGTGCTACGGACCCAACTCATAAAGATCGAGACGATTTCGACTCGAGTGAAAACGATTTTCACAACAAATAAAGATAAACACGAAAAAAGTTTTTCATGCCAAAACAATGTCCATATACCACATATAGCACGGCTCTGATACCACTGTTGGGTATCTCAGGCTCGTATTCTATACGACGTAGTGGAAAATAAATTGAGATACCCTCCCAGGACTCTTCAATGTGAGGAAAACAAGACATAACGACAATAAAGGCAACGACTTTTATCTTTGGGTGATCGTACGAAGAACAAAATTTTCTTTTTCAAGTTAAGGTGCGATCCAGCAATCGTCGTGATCAACCTCCACGTGAGTTGAACGTCTACCCACTACAATCACAGTGTGTGATTATCTCTAATAGTAATCCACACAGAAGAATACTCAAACACCAAAATTTCTGTGCTAGCAAAAATTAATGGCGGCTAGGGTTTTTCTTTCAAGAAGAAAAATGAGAGAGAGAAAGATCAAAGGAAGAGAGAATCGTGTGTTGTGTTTCAGCTATTGGCTAGGGTTTTTCGTGTGTTATTAGCTACTATATATCACACAAAATTCTCTTTCCAAAACTGAGAATTCTAATCCTATTAGAATTCCGTAATTGTAATTGGAAACATCAAGTTCTCACAATTACAACTTGTACCACAAATTATAACTAATTATAATTTGTCCACAACAACTTTTCTTTCTCTCAATTAACCCCACATTGTTATCAAATAACATCTTGAGTATATAATCCTCTATTGTGTGTGACCTATTAGGTTTCCCAGTCAATCGGTAGAGAACACGAATTAATCCAAACATCTTTGAGATTAATAATCTATAATTAATTAGAATTAATCCTATTAATTCTAATCAGGATTTGTTTATTAAACCATCAATTAATAAACCCATATTCCTAGATCATGAGCGGTATCTAGCAGCACATCATGACCACCCAAGAGTCCAGGAAGTCAAGTGGCTTCACATGAACCCTTCAATAACAAACTTCAGTACAATCAACTCATTTCACCATATAATATCTCATTCGGTTTGGAGTACGGAATTAGTGCCAACTCCTTCCAGAATTAATTCTAGCTCGAATACAATAGTATTTGTACCAGGAACCCACTACTCTAGATGTGTATCAATTGGAACTGTTTCCAATACACAATTTCCTTGGCCAAGGACTTTCGAGTAGTAATTCCTATAAGTGGCTGTAAGAAATTCGCCTCTACTATTAAGAGTGGTGAATCATTTATTGACCCTCTCAACTACTTTCGTTTACCTCATCATGTACCCAATATGCATCCCATAGGTGGCCCTCGATCGAGCTCCGGAGATTGGAATCAAAGTACAAGGCTCAGCAAACAAAGTACCTTGGAAATCTCAAGTCTAAGAATACTTGCACGTTGCTATATTGAGATTATATCACTGGCACTAAATAGTTATCCATGTGATTATCTCAAAGCTAGGTCATCCAATGAACTTGTTCCATTAACAAGCATCCATGTGTTAACTTTGAGTATCTCAATACTCACGGTTATGAGAACCACCACCTGATCAAATCAGGAAGTCTAACACATGCTAGTCTTAATGCATTAATGATGTCCTGTCTCATTAATATATGACTAGGGACTATTTAAGTACTAACACCATCTAGTATAGTAGGAATCTCATATCATGATCTCTATCATAATTTCCTTAACACAATGTTGTACTAGGGACTTTATCGAACAGTTATATTACTTAAAGTAAACAGAAGAAACTATAAGATAAATAATGCCTTTTATTAAAATAAAATGTGTCATATATAATGTACAAGTGATTGCCTATAGGGCAGAACACTAATAATTACCAGTTTCACAAATGCCCCTAGCAAATTATTCATCACATTTCATAGCAATTTTTGCCATAATGATGGGATTTCCTAGAGGGACTTTGATCTCAAGCTTGTTTCAATCTCTCTTATCATAGAATTGCAACCTTTATCATCAGCCCTTCAAATTATATGGACTGGCAGTAGGGGCGGGGAATCCCTAATGTTTTGGGGTAGGTGGTGTTGGAATGTATGGCCACTAAGATTGTATTTCTGATATAATTTTGAATGTATTAATAAAAGTTTTATTCTCTTTAATTGTTTGTGTTTTCAAAATTTAATTTATGCATAATATTATTGGAAAAGACCTATTGCGTTTAAGTAAGTGAACATAGGTTACTTAACATATAAACTCTTGTTCACAATAGAATGATGATAATGGAAATCTCATCATGGTAAGGTTATTATGTTATGCATTTCAAATGGGGAATGGCTTATCTTTAGCCAGTGAGTAGCACTCTTACTTCATAACATTTTGAATACATATAAATGGACCTATAGTAGTGGTTTCTAAAAGTACTATATGGTAGAAATCTAGACTACTATTGCTACAATATGGACTTATACCCTACGTCTTGAGTATAAGTTAGTAGTCCGGCAAAGCTGAAAGCATATAATTTGATATACTATAGTTGATGTTTTATTGTAGGACCAATATACTTGTATGTTTGGTATATGTGACCAGTTAGTTAAGACAGACTTATACAAAATAGCTTCTACACTATATCGCCCATTGTGACTGTTCGAATGATCTAATAATCCTAGGCACTGGGGAACATGACTTGGATGTTTACTTTAGGGTAGCTCCCTTGGAAAGAAAAAACATTTTTGGAAGTCATGGATCATTGGACTAAAGGTCTAAGGATGGTAGATGTTATTTAGAGAGATGTTAGTGCACTCTTCCTCTCTGAATATATGACATTCTATAGAGGGGTATATTTGTTATTACAACTGTAGGTCGAAGCTAATGCAACATTGCCCTTGGGGTCAATATTTCATTATGGTGATATTGAGAAATATTTAAAATATAAAATACAACTATTTATACAACAGGGGTATTTTGGTCATTTTAATAGCCAAGGTGATGTGTCTTTTGGTCCTCAGAATAGCCTATAAGTCTTGATAGCTTTGGGATGAGAAATTGATCTTAAATAAAATGGATTTTATTTTTATTTAGGTAGCCTAGTCTATTTGTTGGGCAAGAATAAAATAAAGGTTCTAAAGAGAGAGTTAATTAATTAGTTTAGTGGGTTAATTAATTATTTAGGGCTTAAGCCCGATTTGAATAATTAAAATTAATCTAGCCCTAAACTAAAATAGTCTACAATATTTGACTAGTTTATTTGGGTTGTATAATTAATTATTGGGCTATTTATTTGGATCTAGTAAATATAATTAATTTAGCCTAATACCATAGGCTAATGGTCCAGTAGTCTAGGCCCGAGCTTGTTTAGCTTAGGGCTAACCAGTTTAGCAAAAGGTTGAGTGAAGCACTTGGTTCAAAATTTTCAAAACTCCCGAATGATAGCTGTAGTTCAGAGTTTGAATTGATAAGAACTTTTCAAGGCTATTGGGGGTTAAGATGGAATGTGAATGGCGTGTGATTCTGAGAACAAAAACAACCACATGAGCTTCTCTACTATTCTATTCTCTCTATTTTTTTTGAAAGCTTTCTGTGTATCTATTCTTCAAGTAGATACAGAAACAGAAATTTACTCCTCTTGATACTGTTCTTTAGCAGATAGTCATGAGATTGACAAGGCTAATTCTTTTTCCCATTTTGGCTTTCACTGAGTCTTTAGGCAGAGTTATATTCTACAAGGCCAAAAACATTGCGTTGATGCCAAGAAGAAGCCATAGGCTTGCTAGACAACAACTGGAGTCATCTTCAAGTGCAGGGACTTCAAACATACCATTTGTGCCTATTCAACCAAATCCAAAACCACCTAAGCAGTCAGTTTTGAAAAAAGTAAAGGTATAACCTCTTCCATTGCGTGTGTTTTTTTATGCTACTGTGTGTCTGTTTGCTATATTTCACCTGCAATTAGTATTAGGGCATGTTGGTTTTATGGCAAACATAGGAAGCATGTTAGATGAATAAAACTGAGCCAGATTTGGTTGATGTTTTGTTATGAGATCCTTCATGTTTCTGGTATGGGTAGAGTTCTCTATAAGTCTCATGGTTGAGACATAGGTTCTTTGTAATTCATATTCTTTCATAGATGAATCGTGTAGCCCAATGTTTATGGGCATATGTGGAAGTTATTTTATAGAAAGAGATTAGATTTTGTAATTTCTGTAAATCTTTCATGCGTGTGGATTCATCTGGACAGAGAAACCAAAAGGAGAATGGATAAAAACGAAGTAAAAATGGACAAGATGAAGTTTTCTAGAGAAAAGCCAGGCTAGGATTCATTGCATTAGGCCACAGCTATTGATAGGAATTATCTCGGGCATGAAAGCCATTGCAAAGAAGGGGGACGGAGGACAAAGACACAATACATGGCTCTATGGGTGAAGCTCCTTTTCAAGAGATTTCAAGGTGCATTTCAAGATTCCAAGCTAAGGTTGAAGAAGGTTGTCAAGCAATGAAGGAATTAAAAAGGGCCAAAAAGATCAAAGCTTAGACAACAATTGGGGTGGAGGACTAAAGGAGCACAAGAGAGGGTTGAAAAGATTAGAAAAACAGGCTGTGTGGAGACCAGAATACACTCGGTGCCGGCTCCACCTAAGCACTCGGCATTGGCTCATCACTGGAACAAAATTGTTCCGTTTCCAGAACACAATCGGTGCTGGCCTCAATAAGTACACCCGGCGCTGACTAACTTAGGGCATAGCCCTATTTTACTGATTTTTCTTATTTTATTTTATTTTTATTTCTAATTTAATTTTCACGACTTTTGACTTATAGTAGGTATATTTTAGACTTACTTAGGAGCTGAATGGCTAAGATTACATCTCACATTTGCTAGGTTTAGTTTGTTGTCTTTATATATGCCTCTTTACTCTTATAATAGGAGATTTGACAGATTTAGAATATTTTTGGTAGATAAACCAAATTCTCTCTAGAGGAGAGTGTTTAAGGGATGATTCCCATTTCAAGACTAAATCAAAGGGCTTAGTCCCATATTTGATTTAATGCAGCTAAACTTCAAATAGATAATCTAAATTTCTTTCTCTACTCTTGGGTGTTAGTATTTTTCTAGTGTTCTTGATAGGTTGAGTTTTTGGGTGCCTTCAAATCCCATATTTTTGTTCTAATCTCTCAATATATTAGGGTATTTAGGTGTTTTGAAGTAGGCTAGATTCACCAAATCTCACTGGGTTAATTGCATTTGAATTTAGTTCATTTGTGTTTGTGAATTTGGCAGGGAGTTGGGTGACCAACTCTAAGATTCTTATTCTTAAAAAACCAAGAGGCTTTCATGTACAGTATCAAAGTGGTATTAGAGCAAGATTGTGTTGATTTTAATCAATGCAACTTTCTTTGGGCAAGGTACAATTTTCTTCAAGAACTTGTTATAATTTCCAAATTTTCGACACTTATTTGGGGCTGTTTTTCAATGCTTAAAACTCAATATTATGCCATGAACTTGATGTGAAATTTAACTTACATGTTAGGTTTATGATTGCGTAGCTATTTGAGGAATAAAATTTTTGAAAAGTTGTAGTTATTTGATTTGATTGGCTACACAAAATTCTGCACCTAAGAAATCTCGTAACTAAATTTCTTGCACTTTTTGTGGGTTAGAAACTTGAATTTGTGTCATGGGCATGTTGTAAATTTGATCCTATATGATATATTAGTGTTTGGGAAGTTATTTGGTGTCAAAATTTGTTGATTCTAGGCCAAAACTAAGCTGAAATTTGCCATTTAAAGTTGAGTTTCGAGGTGCGTAAAAGTGTTTGATATATTGTATTAATGACTTATGATTGCTCATACATGATTATCTCAAGCTTCCATTCATGAACTGCAGGGAGAAAAAGAAGGGGAAAAGGGTTGAGAGAAAAGAAGAAGAGGTTGGGGATAAAGTGGAGAAAGGGAAAGGAGGAAAAGAAGAAAATAGAGTGACCTTTTCAAATTTGAGAGAAAAAGAAACGAGTGACCAACAAGAAGGTCAGAAAGGAAAAAAGAGTGGAGGTGAAATTAGAGGGAAAATGTGGGTGGTGAGAGGAAAAAACAAAGAGTATGGCAAGGTTCAAAAGACCACATTTTTGTCTTCACCCAAAAATCTTTGTTTGAATTTTTATGTAGGTGACAATTCGGGGACGAATCATTACAAAGAAGTGGGAAATGACACGAATCATCCTGGGTATGAAAGGCATTCTAAAGAAGGGGGAAGGAGGAAAAAGACTTAATACATGGCTCTATGGGTGAAGCTTATTTTTAAGAGACTTCAAGGTACATTTCAAGATTCCAAGCTAAGAATAAGAAGGTTGTCAAGAAATGGAGGATTAAAGAAGGGCCAAGAAGATCAAAGCATGGACAATAATTGGTATAGAGGGCTAAAAGAGCACAAGAGGGGATTGAAAAGATAAGAAAAGTAGGCTGTGTGGAGACCAAAACATACTTGGCGTTGGATCCACCTAATCACCCCACGTCAGCTCATCACTGGAACAAAATTGTTCCGTTTCCAGAACACAGCTGATGCCGACCTTAATAAGTACACTCGCCACCAGTTCACTTCAGGCATAGCCTTGTTTTGCTGATTTTTCTTATTTTGTTTTATTTTTGTTTCTAATTTAATTCTCATGACTTTTAACTTGTATTAGGTATATTTTAGACTTACTTAGGAGATGAATAGCTTAATATATGCCTCATTACTCTTGCAATAGGAGATTTGAGAGACTTAGACTATTTTTGGTAGAGAAAACCAAATTCTCTCTAGAGGAGAGTGTGTAAGGGAAGATTCCCGTTTCAAGACCAAATCAAAGGACTTAGTCCCACCTTTGACTCAACGTCTCTAAACTTCAAATAGATAATCTAAATCTCTTTCTCTATTCTTGGGTGCTAGTATTTCTCTAGTGTTCTTGATAGGTTAAGTTTTTAGGTGCCTTCAAATCCCATATTTTTGTTTTAATCTCTTAATAGACTAGGGCATTTAGGTGTTTTGAAGTTGGCTAGATTTACCAAATCTCATTGGGTTAATTGCATTTGCATTTAGTTCATTTGTATGTGTGAATTTGGTAAGGAGTTAGGTGACCAACTCTATTGTTCTTATCCTTCAAAAATCAAGAGGCTTCCATGTACCGTATCAGCTATAGAGGAAGAATTGCTCAAAGCCATGATTGGTTTTGAGACAAGCCTCGGGCGGATGGTGCTGTGGCTCAAGGCACTTTTAAGTGCCGAGCCGTTGCTGTTTAAGTTTAGTTTCGATTTCATTTTTTTTTTCACGGTTCAGCATGGTTTGCAGGTCCAGTTCAAGTGGCAATAATCTGGCCAGTTCAAGGCATAGTTTTCATGGGAAATTTTTTTTGTAATTTTCTTACATTTTTCTTTTCCGTTTTGGGTCCCATAGTAGGCAAAGTTATTGTTTTTACAGAGTTAATATTCTTGGAATATTTTGTATGAAAAATAATAATAAGGGATTTAAGATTAAAGAAGACCTTTAATTAATTAATTAATTAATTAATGTATTTAATTCTTTATTTGGGCACTTAGGTTAAAAGAATAGAAAAGCATGAAAACGTTTACAGTTTTCTAGCATGCTATTTTCTTTTAGCAACCTATGTGCGCGTTTTCTCAAAGACCAAAGTCTTTGGAAATTTTTAACAAGGAAAAATATTTTTCTTTAATTAAATGGTTATTTTAAATTAAAGGCAAAATTTAATCCTTGGTTATTCTCTCAAAAGATTTTATTCTTGACATAGAAAATATTTCAGATTTACATATTTTTGTGAGTTAAAAGGAACAATCATTTTAATTTATTTGATAAGAAAATTATTTTTGTCAAATAAAACTTGAGACTAAAGTCTCTTGAAAATTTTAAAAGGAAAATTTTGAAATCATTATGTTCTTGCCTAGGTAAAATTAATCCGTAGAAAATCTCTTAAAGTATTTAACCTTGAAATAGAGATTTATGGGTTTAGATATTTTACAAAGAGTTAAGGGATACTTAATGGGAAATTTTAAAATGGATATTTTCTTAGAAAACCCTTATTTTAAAAGACTAAGTGGGAGAGGGGTTGCAATAGCCGAACGACTTCCATCACGATCCTCATTAGAGATTGTGGATCTTCTCGTGTCACCCTAGGGGTGAACCCGTATAGGATGAGGATTCTACAAGGATCTAAACCTAATTGATGGAGATAGTTAATACCCGGGACACATACTATGATCGGCTAGCCTACGTTGGAGGTCATAGTGCGAAGCTTGTCCATGGAAAATGAGAAAAAATAGTCATCCCATCGATAGAGTTATCTTCTGAGTCATTACCTAGAAGGGTAGTCGATTTGTGGTGGTCAAAACACTTACTTAAAAAATTGTTAATATTCCCAAGAAGCTATGTGATTATCTGATAGCTAGGTTATCCAATGAACTTGTTCAATTAACAAGCATCCATGTATTAAGTTTGAGTATCTCAATACTCACGGATATGAGAACTACCGCCAGATCAAATTAGGAAGTCTAACACATGTTAGTCTTAACATATTAATGATACCCTCTCTTATTAATACTATGACTAGAGACTATTTAAGAACTAACACTATACAGTATAGTAGAAGTCTCAAATCATGATCTCTATTATGATTTCCTTGACACAGTGTTGTATTAGGGACTTTATCGAACAGTTATATTACTTAAAAGTAAACAAAAGAAACTATTAGATAAATAATGCTTTTTATTAAAATAAAATGTGTCATATACAATGTACAAGTGATTGCCTCTATGGCACAACACTAACATATAGTATAGGAAATTAACGAGTATCGATCCTCAAGGAACAACTATCATTAGTTACTATGCATTCATTTTTTAACCTGTCAACTAGAATTGATAAAGAAATAAAAATAAAAGTATAAAATATATATACAACTCATAGAGAGAAAAATATGCAATTAAATAGTTATTCTAAAAAAATATAACATGAATCATCTAACACTTCTCACAATCAACCATTGTCTTAGCCTTATGAAGGAATAAAAATAGAAACCACTTCTTTCCCAATCCATAGAATCACTATTTTTTGATTAATTTAGCAGATTTTCCAATCAAACTAACATAAGCAAAAAAAAAAAAAAAAAAAACGTTAAACTCATCATTCAACAAGTATCCTAGTACTCTAGGTGATAATAGATATAGAATTAGCTAATAACTATATACTCTAGGTGAAATTAACTAATTTTTTATTCCTTAGGTTCTTTTCTCAATCTTCTTTCCCAATCTAATTAAGATAACAAATATATAGAATTGATTAAATTAAACGTAATCTAACTTCGTTGTAAGTCCATTAGATATAAATTTAATTCCGTCAACCTATCAAATAAAATTAGGTAATCAAATACCAAGAAAAACAATGAATTAAACAAAGAACAAAATTAATTCAAAATCATAAATCCAAGAATAATATCCAAATACAATTAAAGAATTAAACTCATTATTGTTCAAGAAAAAGAAAACAAAGGGAAGAGATAAGTATTCATAGACAAGCCCTTCAATGTCCAATGAAAACTCTTCCAAAATCAATGCTCCTTGAGTGATTTCTCTAGAGAAAATATTAATGGTGGTACACTCTAAAATATTGTTCTCAGCCTCCACGTGTGCACACCTTTTACATAAGTGAATGGACAATATTTATAGGCTTACAAACTTCCTAAAAATCCAAAACAAAGAAGAAGTAATTTCCTAATAGAATGCCAACTAAAAATAAAGACATCCACCGACTTAATCTGTGAAAGAATTGGGCACTCTGTTTTGCTTGTTGTTTTGCACTGAAGTCCTATTCTTGTTAAAGCCAAATTGTCTGAGCCATTTAAACTGCTGAAGACCAAGCCGTTTCCCTTTTCCTTTTGCCTGAAGCCAAGTCGAGTGGAAGCCGAGCCAATGAAGAAAATTACATTGAGACTCAAAACCGAGCTGTAAAGTTCATTCTTTTTCTTTTGCTAAAACTGGCTCACCCGAGCCGATCCCTTCTTTGTTCTTTGGTGAGCTGCGACTTCTTTCTTGTTGCATCCTCCCAAGGTTGCATCCTTGTCTTTTTTTTTTCCTTTTGTTTGTTTGCTTTTTTTTTCATTGACCATGAACTACTGAGCTGTTTTTTCTTTTCTTTGTCTTCTTGTTGAGCTGCGACTTCTCTTTGTTAAAGCCTCCCAAGAATGTAATGCATCCTACCAAGGATTACACTTGTTGCTTTCTTTTCTTTTTTCCAATTTCGTTTTGGTCTATTTTTTTTTCTCTACTTTGTTTTATTCTTTCTGTTGGAAAATATGCCCTCTTAGACTAGGTTTCTGATGTAAACATCGAATGTTTTAATAAAAGAATTTATTCTCAGAAATTGTTTGTGAATTTACATTTTATTTGTTCACAATTACGTTTGGAAAAGACCTATTGTGTTTAAGTAAGTGGTCTATGTGAATGGTGGTCTTTCACAGTAAGGTATGGATCACGGGTTACTTAATACATAAACGTTTGTTCTTAACCGATTGATGAGAATGGGAATCTCATCATGTCTAGGTTATTGTGTTATGAATTCTAAATGGGGAATGGTTTACTTTTAGCCAATGAGTAGTCCACTCACTTCATGACATAAGCATATTTTGAATATGTAGAACTGGACCTGTAGTAGTGGTTTCTAAAAGTACTATATGGTAGAAACCTAGACTACTACTACTACTACTACAACGTGGACTAGTACTCTATAACTTGAGTATGAATTGATGGTCTGACAAAGTTGGAAGCATGTACTTTGATATGTTTTAGTTGAGGTTCTATCGTAGGACCAAGACACTTGCATGTTGGGCATATGTGACTAGTTAGTTAAGATAGACTTATACAAGATAGTTTCTATACTATATCACCTCTTATAGTTGTCTGAATGATCTAAATATCTAGGGTCATAGGAAACATGACTTGGATGTTTGCTTTAGAGTAGCTCACTCGGAAAGCGAAAACAATTCAAAAAGTCGTGGATCATTGGACTAGAAGTCTAATGATGGTATATGTCATTTAGAGAGGTGTTAGTATATTTCTTCCTTTCTAATGCACGGTGATGTATAGAGGGGTATTTTAGTCATTTCACCTATAGGTCGGAGACTTTGCTAACGCGGCATTGTCCTTAAGGTCAATATTTCCTTATGATGATACTAGGAAATATTTAAAATGCAAAATACAGCTATTTATATGGCAATGGTATTTTGGTCATTTTAGTAGCCAAGGCGGTGTGTCTTTTGGTCCCCAGTATAGATCGTATGTCCCAATTATATACAGACTAAGGAATTGGTCTTAAATTAAATTAAATGAAATTTATTTTTATTTAAGTAGTCTGATTTAATTATTGGGCTAAAATAAAATAAAGGTCCACAGAGAGAGAGAATTAATTAAATTAGTTTG
The DNA here is from genome assembly GCA_026120185.1 of Voacanga thouarsii. NCBI lineage: Eukaryota > Viridiplantae > Streptophyta > Magnoliopsida > Gentianales > Apocynaceae > Voacanga > Voacanga thouarsii. The sequence goes on from JANUWF010001683.1 coordinate 1,992,176, forward strand.
GTGGGTTAATTAATTAATCAGGGCTTTGGCCCAATTTGAATAATTAAAGATTGACCTAGGACTAAACTAATATAGGCTTGTTAATTGGACTAGTTTATTTGGGCTGAAAATTTAATTATTTACTGGGCCATTTATTTGGTTCTGATTTGAATAACTAATTTGGTTCAAGAGGTTAAACTAAGAGTCTAATGGGCCTAATTAAAAGTCCAGTTTTACCTGAGGTTTTATTTAGGTTAAAACAGGAAAAATAGACAACGGCATTATTGTCTCTGTGAAAATAACTATCTTTTCTCTCTGGAAAAATTCCATAGTTCTGTGAGTCTTCACCAAACTTGGGTTAGACAGGCCATATATTGGAAGATCGAGAAGGAATTTGGCATTCATATACATGCACAGACGCAGTTGGAGGCTTGCAAGAATCGCACCTGAGGTTTCTACCAGCGCATCTGCCCCAGTTCCACATATTCCGGTCCAACCAACTTTGAGACAAGAACAGGTAAAACAATTTTTTTTCTTCTCAAAGTCCGGTCAGGGGGGGACCAGCGCCGGCTCCAGTCTGTATTTTTTTTTCTTGTTCTTCGATTGGTTTTCGTTGTGATTCGCTTGCAATTTTATCTTCACTTTCTCCGTACTTGGCCTGATGTTGGGTTAGCCTTCTTGGCCTGGTGCCAGGTCTTCACTGGAGTTTTTCAATTAAACTCCAAATTCACATATTTTTTCATAAAATGACAAAAATATTTCTATAAGTGAAATATCAAATAGAAAGGAATATGACTAGTTATTATATCAAAAGTATCACAAAATATCCTCAAATAACTAGGAATATATATATATATATATATATATATATATAAAATTAGGCCCTATATATTCCCCCACACTTAAATCTTTGATTGTCCCCAAGAAAAGAACAAAACACAAAACACAGTAGCTCTTCTCAAATTCATCTATAACACAATCAAAATTTTTTTTCCCAACATTAGATATAAATTTATCATTCATTCAACCCTTTTAGGAAAAAAAATCTTTTTAAACTCATGCATTAAACAAAACATATCAAGACTCTCAAAATTAAGTTAAATATGTTTATACTTTAGTCTAAGAAAATTATTTCACCTTTCTAGCGAAGACATAGATAACATAAATCATACAAGTCAAGTTATTCAACCAATTTAAAATTCATAGAATCAAATTTGCACAACATTACGTAGCAAAATAAGAAAACACTTTTTTTCAACACTCATATCTTTTTTTTAATGACTTAGGGAATTGATAGTCTCAATAGAGTGGATTCCTCTTCACTAACCGTATTGGCTCCCTTATAGTCATTCATTTCCTTTGCTTTTCATGCATTAACCTCAAGAGAGTGGAGTTCTTTATTTTTTTTCTTTTTCCACTAACCGTATTAGCCCCCTTAAGTGTTGTGTCCAAGTGAGATAAGCATTGTTTTGAAATGGAATGAGCATTTTCTTTCAATGAAATAGATAATTCTTTCCACTCTTTTTTTTTCAACTCACCAAAAGAAATTTTCACTCTGTCTTTTCAATCATCACAATCGTTATTCACAACCCAAAGTTAAACAAATTTAGAAAACTATGAATCAAGAATGAATCAAGAATGAATCAAGAATGAATCAACAATTCTTCCCATATATCATCACATTATCCATATCCAAACCAGAAGAGGAGAATACAATTCAAATACTAAAGCATAACCAAGATTAACTTATGTTGGCAAGACTTGACATATTCAACCCAATACACAAGGTTATTTTAAAAATCAAACCAATTGATTGACAAAATCATATCCAAAGAGAAAAAGAAAATCATAACCTTATCATAGGTAAAAATTTTAAAAAATTTCACTAATCTCAAAACGATGCCCTTGAGAAAATATTAAATCTCTTCCACACACTTAAATTAGACATTGTCCTCAATGGCCTAAAATAGCACAATAAAAAATAACCATGGGACCAAAAATGTAAAGAGAAAAAATAATAATAATACTCCCCAAGGCAGATTATAGCTCCATGAGAAGAGAAGTTCTCTTTCAAAAAGTAAAAAAAAGCAATGGCATCAATGTAGGAGAAACCTACAAAAAGAAAAACAAACACACCAAGTAAAAGCATAAAAAGGAATGGAAAGAAAACAAAATAAAAGCACACTAGAAATTAATGAAAAAGGAAAAGAGAAAGTCAAAGCATTTAAGAACCCCCTGAAGTAGAGCCTCCAGACGGGCCTTCAAATTGTCCTTCAAAAGGACCACCAAATGGACCAACATTATCTCTAAATGGACCACGAGGTCCTCCTTGTCTCTCCTAATAATGTCGCTAATAATCCCCTTGAATATCTTGATTGAACCTTAGATTGCGCAAAATATCATCATGGTGTTGCTGAGTATGCTCAATTCTATCAATATTTTGATTATGCCTCACCCTCATATCATCTATGTTTACCCTCATTCCAGCCATTTCGTTCCTCAAATGCTCTAAAGATGTATGAATACTGGCTAGAATATTACCACTGATACTTGACAGCCACCCAGAATGCCTTTATAGTTGGGAAGGTTCCTCTTCTTGCTCAACTGGAAGATCAAGAATGCTAGTTTGGGGAACCTCCATTGGCCTTGACCATGTAGACGTTGTAGCATTAAACTTATAAAAACAATGAGTCAAGGTCGGTTCAGTGACTACATTGTTAGAATAGATGCCCAAAATGTACTATGTATTTCTGTATTTTAGAAATTAATAAAAGTTTCATTCATTAATGGTTGTATATTTACATATATTCACACATTAAATGTCTAAGTGTGTTAGTAAGTAATCTATGTGATTGGGTCGTGCTTTCACAGTAAGGGGTAGATTATGGGCTACTAACACATAAGGGAAGAAAAATTATTCTTAATCGATTGACAAAGCTAGACACTTTATCAATGTTTAGATCATTACACAATGGTTTCTAAATGGGGAATGGTTTTTCTTTCACCAGTGAGTAGTTTACTTGCACCAATAGTGTAAGCATATTTGGAATACGTAGAATTGGACCATGTGGTAATAATATTTATTAAAGTACTAAAATAAATAAAGATTAGTTTATCATAGCTACTACGTGGACAAGTACCCTAGGACTTGAGTATAAGTTGGTGGTCTGGTGAAGCTGTACTTGTACACTTTGACGTATATTGGGTGAGGTGTTTTTGTAAGGCCAATAACCTTATGCGATGGGTGTATGATTCTAGTTAATTAAGATAGACTTATACAATAGATTTTCTATGCTTCATTACGTGAAGAAATCACCCCCTTGTGATTGTTCGGGATAATCTAATAATCCAGGACCTTAGGAAACTTAACTAAGTATGTACACTTTTGAGTAGCTCTCTGTGATAAGTGAATTCATGTTGGAAGTCATAGATTATCGGACTAGTTATCAAAGAATGGTAGATGTTATTGAAAAAGGTGTTAGTACTACTTTCCTATCTCAATGACGGATGTTATATAGAGGGGTATTTTCATCATTATGCCTGTAGGTCGGAGACACTGTACTTCCAATATTATTCTCGGGCCCAATATTTCCATAAGGTGATAAGTGAAATATTTTAAATGATTAAAACACAGCTATTTGTTAGCAGGGGTATTTTGATTATTTTAGTAGCCAAGAATAATATGTTTTTTGGTCCCTAGAGTAGCTCAAATAACCTTAGTAAATTTATTTACTATACGAGTTTATGGGATGAATTAATTATTGGAAGAATTATTCTAAAAGTCCAATTAATTATTTATTTGGGCTAGAATAATTAATTGGGCCAATTTAATTAATTAATTAATTAATTATCTTGGATAATTTTATATTGGGCCCAAGTAGTTTAATTAATTAATAACAGAGTTAATTTAATTAATTAGTTTACTAATTAATTATCTTGGGTAATTTTTTTAATTTGACCCAAGTGGATTAATTAATTAATTAATTAATAAAGGAGCTATTTAATTAGTCATTGGACTAATTAATATCACATGGCCCATCAAGGTTTTGATGTAGCCGTCATGTGCAAAAGAAAGAAAAACGAAAATAGGAAATCAAAGGAAAAGAAAATTTGGTGGCTATTTTGGAAAGAAAAAAAAAAAAAAGAGGAAGGCTATTGTTGCTAAATACAATATAGCAATTGTGTGGGTTTTATACAGTTGACCGAAATTCCACAATATTGACTTTTTCATTGGTTTCTAGAAAAGGGTTTTTCGTTTTTCTAGAGAAATAAAAATAGCCACTAGTTTTTATTTCCTTGGGGTTTTAATTTTTCCTTCATTTTTCCTTAATGCGTAGCTCTTCCATTTTTGTTCCAATTTTGTTCACCCTAATTCTACTTTCACCGGAAGAGGTTCATAGTGGTTAGAGAATACTCTGAAAGGTCAAGAGCTTGCAAACATAGTAAGTGTTTGATGTGAAAAAGCCGATTGTTAGCTGGTGTCCCTACGGAACAAATAGATGTTCTTATTCAACAAGTGCCATCGAATCCAAATTCGACTTTGGTTATTAGAGTTAATCGCCTAAGAAGTAAGATTTTGTAGACTTGGCTCGGGAAAATATTTCATTTGCTGTCTTCTGTTGCTATTTATTTTTCCCGCAATCCTTCAAGTGGTATCAGAGCCATGGTTAAATCTAGGAAGATGCTTAGGGTTAATAACCAAAAAAGATGGTTCGTTTACTTATAAAAATATAATCTTTACGATTGTATGGATTCCTTATGGTTTTTTATATGAGTATATTTTGTGTACGCCTCACGCGTGTAAGCATAGGCACCTGTAATTTATATATATTTTTTAATTGCTTTAAAAGGTATAGGTGTTTGAAATTCTATTTTAATTTATTTATGATTTTTTTAACAAAAAAAAAATTAATTAATTGGTGCCTGAACAAAAAAAAAAAAAAACCCAAAGAAGATTGTACCAAAAAGAAAAAAAAATGGAAGCTACTGAGAAGACCACCGCGTGCGGCTTGGGAGAATTATCTCCTTGGAGCCGCGCTAGGTGCGCCACGGCTAAAGCTGTTTGGAGCCACAAAGATCCAGGCTTAAATGGGAGGTTTTGTTAGGAATTCTCCATGTAAATCATAGTTGCGCAGCCAAAAAAAAAAAAAAAAAAAACAAGAATTCTACATCAAGGATCACATTTATGCATTAATAGGTATTAAATGGTAGAGAAAACATACCTTATGTTGTGCCTCAATGAAACAATTTTTTTTTTTTTATTTGTGTTCTCTTAGGCACAATCCAACAAACGTAAAGAATGCCTTCTCCTTCATTCCATCAAAACACCACAATCTAAGTGTAGGATTGTCTCTAACAAAATCCACATAAGAATGGTGCTCAAGAACACACCACAATGTTTTGTGCTAGCAAAAACTATAGCAACTAGGTTTTGTTGTTTCCAGAAGAAGAATAATATAGAAAGGAGTCTCAGTGTTTTGAAATAAAAATAAAACCTCTATATATGTATTTAGAAAAAAACGTAAACCCACGAAGTGTATATATGTAATATATTTTTTCCTTCGTCATTTTGGTAATCAGAATCCATAGCAATTACGAATTCTTATTATCAATTGTTATTATGATTTTTGTTAATTACAATATGTCCCAAAATTTATAACTAATTATAATTTGACCACAACAACTTCTTCTTTTCACAATCAACCATGCAATGTTATCAAATAACATATTGAGCACTTAATTCTCTATTATGTATGACCTATTAGGTTTCCCAGTCCATTGGTAGCAAAATATGAATTAATCAAAACATCTTTAAGATTAATAATCATTAATAATTTTAGAATTAACTTATTAATTCTAATAAGGACCGATTTATTAATTTTTAATTAATAAATCCATATTCAATAGATCATGAGAAGTATCTAGCAACATATCATGACCATCCAAAAGTCTAAAAAGTCAAGTGGCTTGACATGAATTTTTCAATAGCAAATAGCAATGCAATAAACTCCTTTCACCATATAATATCTCATTCAATTTGAAGTACGGAATTAGTACCAACTCCTTCCAGAATAATAAATTAATTTTAGCCTGAATATTTTAGTACTTGTTCCTTAAATCCACTAGTCATCATATGTATGAATTGGAACCATTTCCAATATACAATCGCCTTTGCTAAGGACTTCTCGAGTAGTAATTCCTACAAGTAGTCGTAAGATATTCACTCCTGCTATTAGGTGTGGTGAATTCTTTATTGATCCTCTCAACTACTTTTATTTGCTTCATGTTGTACCAAATATCCATCCTATAGGCAGTCTTATCAGGACTCCAGAGATTGGAATCAAAGTCCAACATTTAGCAAATAAAGTACGTTAGAGATCTTAAGTCTAAGGATACTTGTACATTTGCTATGATGAGATTCTATCATTGGCACTAAATAGTTATCCATGTGATTATCTCATAACTAGGTCTTCCAATGTACTTGTTCAAGTAAGAAGCATCCACGTGTTAATTTTGAGTATCACAATACTTACAGATGTGAGAACTACCACCTGATCAAATCAAGAAGTATAACATGTGCTAGTCTTAACGCATTAATGATGTCTCATCTCATTAATACTATGACTAGGGATAATTTAAGTACGAACACTACCCAGTATAGTAGAAACCCCACATCATGATCTCTATCATGATTTCCTTAACACAGTTTTGCATTTGGGACTTTGTCTAACAGTTATTTTACACGAAAGCATAAATAAAAGAAATTGAAAGATAAATAATGTCTTATTGTATTTAATAATGTACAATATATGGAATACATGTGAATGCCTCTAGGGAACAACACTAATAGGCTTAGTATAAACCACTCAAGGATGTGAATTGGTAAAAAAGGCTTGCATGCTGGAAAAAAAAAATGAAAGAAGAAAAAAAATGCAAGTCATGTGGCCTAAAGCTCTAGGAAGTCATGATCAAGGCCAAAAGGCTTGATCCTTGGGAGGATGCTACAAAGCTTCCCAAGGCTTGCTAAGTGGAAAAGGACAAAAATGGTTGATGGTTCAATGGTTCAGTTCGTGGGTCTTTTGGTCTTCTTGTTTTTTTTTATTCATTTAATTTTTCTTGTATTTTATTTTCTTTTGGGGCCTATATCACACGAGGTTATTTTTCTTGCAATAGTTTGTTTATTGTGATAAATAATTTTGCATGAAAATAATTAGCAAAGGGGAACCACCTTAGGATTAAACAAGATCATTTTAATTTTTTTTATTATGATGTTTAATCCATCATTTGGTCACATAAGAATTGAAGGCTAGAAATAGCATATAAAAGTTTTATTTTTGGAGCATGTCTATTATATTTAATTTTGTGATCAAATGCACATAAATTTTTGAGAAAATAATTTTTTCTCTAGATAAAACAATTAAGGAAAACATGTTAAATTCGAACTATGTAATTTAAAAATAAACTCATGGTTTATTCTTCCAAAGGTTTTTGTCCTTGACGTAGAGAAAAATTTTGAATTTAAGTCTTTTAAATTTTGTTCCTAGAAAATGATTTTTAACTTAAGTAGTGAAATTAAAAATTCATAATTTATTTTCTTAAAGGGATTTATGCTTGATATAGAAAATAATAGTAGAATTTTTTAGATTTTCACTAAAGTTAAATAAAAACCAAATTAATTTTAAAGAAATATTTTTCCTAAAAACTTATTTTTCTCAAAAGATTAGGTGGGAGAGAGGTTTCAATGGCCCCACGACTTCCATCACGAATTCCTATTAGAGATTGTGGTTATCCTCGCATCGTTCTGAGCATGGCCCCTTATTGGATGCATTTTCACAAGAATCTAGAACTAACGGAGGAATTATAATTAAATCTTAGGATAAGTGTTAGTGTTGGCTAGCTTATCGTTGGAGGCATTAATGCTAGATTATCTGTAGGTGATGAGAGTAGTGATCATCCTATCGATGGAACTATTTCTAAATCATTACCTATTAAGAAAATTTAATTTGTGATGATTATACATTTAACTTAGAAAATTGTTAACCTTCTTACGAAGCTCTGTCAATTTTTCTAAGAGCCAAATTATTCATATTTTTTATAATAGTTTTAAGAGGTTAACCATATCTTGGAAATAATATGATGTTTCAAATGTGCATTTTTATATGTGTTTTTTTTTTAAAAAACATTTTTCTGAATAAAGGTTTTTTTCCAACCAATAGAAATGTCAGGTTTTAATCCTTCGTCCATTATTCTCAAGAAAAATAAGTTAACTGGAGAAAACTACGTGGACTAGAAATGGAATCTAAATGTAGTACTCACTGTGGAGGAGTACAAGTATGTTTTGACCGACCCCTGTCCTAAAATTGGGGAAGATTCTACAAACTAAGATCATGAGACGGAGAAGGCATGGAGGAAAGCTGATGAAATAGCTCAATGCTATATGTTGGCTTCCATGTCCAATGTTCTCTATGCTCCGGCTGTGGAATATCTCATGTTTGCCATGCTTTGTTGATATGGCTTTATGTGGTGGCTTTTTCTTGGTGTTGTGGTGCTTTGGTGGCTATGTGTTCAGCTCAATCAAAGGGAACCAAAATAGGGACTTGTTCTTGTGACAAAAGAGAAAGGTAACTTAACTATCTACACTCTTTCAAACCCTTGAAGAATAAAACCTCAAAGATCCTCAAGATGAATAGAAAGTTCTACTAGATTCTCACCCTAACATCCTTGAAGTAACAAATGCAAGCAAGAACATATAGAATAGAGAAAATAGGCACCCAAATATTGAATTTCAAACGAACTCTAGAAGAACAAAGCAACTAAGACCCATTCAAAGAAAAAAACATCGGATTATCCAAAAGATTTATAGACTCTTACAAAAGGAGGACTAACCCATTAGCTTGGTCTTGAACAAGATGAACAAGGAGGCTTAGCCTCTCAAGATTCTCTCTCAAATTTAAATTAAAGTCAAGTGAATTATCTTGTCAAAGTAATAAAGGTGCTATTTATACTACCCTAACCCTAGCTAAGTAATCCCTGAGGTTTAGTTACAAACTAGGGTCAAAATAAGTCTTTACAAGCAATTAAAAGTGAGGAAAACCGGAGAAAAACATTAAAAAGCAGAACAGTCGACGACTGCCTAGGGCAAAGCCTGCGCCAGTTTGGAACATCACAACCGGCGCCAGTTAGGTTCTGTCTTCGGCCGGTTCTCATTTGCTTGAGTGTTGGTTTTGGATAGAATGGAGCCGGCGTCGGTTTGGCTGCATGGAGCCGGTGCCGGCTGTCCTCCGGAAGCCTTCCTTGTCAAATTTCATCCCCTTTTGCTGATGGCTTAAGTTCTTGTTGGGGTCCTTCGTGGATGGCCATCAACACGAACTCTTGGCTCGCTTCCTCAACCTTCCAATCCTCCTTCATCCTCAAGCATTGTTTGATGATCAATTGAAATTCATCTTGAAGCTTCTTGGTCCTCGCTCTAGTCATCGGTCCTTGTCCTCCATGATGAAGTGGAGTCTCATCATCTCCTCCTCCTTGAAAAGGATTTGTCTTCGAATCTTCGCCGTCATCTACATCAAAAGGAGAGATGTCACTAATATTAAAGGTAGCACTAATATGATACTCACTTGGTAGATCTATCTTGTAAGTATTATCTCCAACTTTAGCAAGAACTTGAAATGGTCCATCCCCTCTTGGATTAAGTTTGCTTCGGCATTGCGTGGAGAATCTCTCCTTGCGAAGGTGCACCCATACCCAATCGCCCGGCTCAAAAGAAACCTTTTTCCTTCCTTGATTGCGCTTATGGGCGATCTCTTCGTTGCGTTTTGCAATGGCTTCCTTCAACTTCTCATAGAGTGCCTTCACCATTTCTGCTTTCTGAGCTCCATCAGGGTTCAACCGTTCACCTATAGGCAAAGGAACCAAATCTAAAGGAGTTAAAGGATTAAAACCATAAACAATTTCAAAAGGAGAATAAGAAGTGGTAGAGTGAATAGCCCTATTGTATGCAAATTCAATGTGAGGCAAGCACTCCTCCCAATTCTTCAAGTTCTTCTTAATTATGGCCCGCAAGAGTTGGGTGAGTGTACGATTGACCACCTCGGTTTGTCCGTCCATTTGAGGATGACAAGCTATGGAAAACAAAAGGTTAGTCCTAAGTTTGTTCCATAAAACTCTCCAAAAATGGCTAAGAAATTTTGCATCCCTATCCGAGATAATAGTCCTTGGAATCCCAGGCATTCTCACCACTTCCTTAAAGAATAAATCTGCAATATAGGACGCATCATTAGTCTTGGAACAAGCCACAAAATAAGCTATTTTGGAAAATCTGTCAACAATCACAAATATAGAATCCTTGACCCCCTTGGACCTAGGCAATCCTAAAATGAAATTCATTGAAATATCAACTTAAGGTACATTAGGTGTGGGCAAAGGAGTATAAAGACCATGTGGAAGAGCTCTAGACTTAGCTCGCCTACAGGTAATGCATTGCGAACAATGTCTCTCCACATCCTTTCTCATTTTTGGCCAAAAGAAATGTTTCTTAAGGATGCCTAAGGTTTTTGCAACACCAAAATGCCCCATTAGTCCCCCACTATAGGCTTCCTGAACTAGCAACACCCTAATGGAACCCTTTGGAACACAAAGCCTTGCCTTCCTGAACAAGAAACCATCAATGCTATAATATTTAGCAAATGCACATTTTCTCACAAGTATGGAAAATATCCCCAAACTCCTCATCATCAACATACAAATCTTTCACAAATTAAAAACCAAGAAGTATAGTATCCAAAAAGTTGAGAAGTGCATACCTTCGAGATAGTGCATCCGCTACCACATTTTCCTTACCCTTCTTGTATTGGATAACATATGGAAATGTCCCAATAAACTCCATCCATCGTGCATGCCTTTTGTTCAAATTTTGTTGACTCTTGAGGTGTTTAAGGGTCTCATGATCGGTATGAATGACAAACTCTCTTGGCAAAAGGTAGTGTTGCCAATACTCTAAGGTCCTCACCAAAGCAAAAAGCTCTTTGTCATAGGTAGAATAGTTAAGGGCTGCCCCGGACAATTTTTCACTAAAGTATGCAATGGGTTTTCTATCTTAGGTTAAGACCGCACCTATTCCCACCCCACTTGCATCACACTCTATCTCAGAAGACTTCTCAAAATTGGGAAGAATAAGAATTAGAGCTTGGCTTAATTTGTCCTTGAGGGTTTGAAAGGCTTGTTGTTGGGTTTCCTCCCACCTAAATCCCACCTTTTTCTTTATCACTTCGGTTAGAGAGACTGCTATAATGCTAGAATTTTGGATAACCTCCTATAGAAACTAGCTAGCCCATGGAAACTACGAACTTGGGTAATGGTGGTAGGGGTTAGCCAATCTTGGATGGCTTTTACTTTTCCCTCATCAACCTCAATCCCTCTTGCACTCACAACATACCCAAGGAATGTAATCCTCTCTAAGCAAAATGAGCATTTCTCAAGATTAGCATACAATCTCTCCCTTCGAAGAGCCACAAGCATACTTTGAATATGATTTAAATGATCCATATATGATTTGATATAAATTAATATGTCATCAAAGTACACAACAATAAATTTTCCAATGAATTCCCTCAAAATGTGGTACATTAATCGCATGAAAGTTCTAGGAGCATTAGACAATCCAAAGGGCATGACAAGCTACTCATACAACCCTTGTTTAGTTTTAAAAGCTATTTTCCATTCATCCCCTTCTCGTATCCTAATTTGGTGATAACCAGATTTCAAATCAATTTTTCAGAAAATACATGCACCAAATAGCTCATCTAGCAAGTCATCTAGCCTAGGAATGAGATAGCGATATTTTACCATTATGTTGTTGATAGCACGACAATCCACGCACATACGCCATGTCCCATCCTTTTTGGGCACCAAGAGAACCAGAACCGCACATGGGTTTAGGCTCTCTCTCACATGTCCCTTCTCAAGCAATGCCTCCACTTGCTTTTGCAATTCCTTGGACTCCTCCGGATTGCTTCTATATGCCAGTCGGTTGGGGATGATGGCTCCGGGTACAAAGTCAATTTGATGCTCAATTCCTCTCAACGATGGTAGTCCTCCGGGCACCTCATTTGGGAAAACATCTTCAAACTCTTGAAGAGTAGCTGCAATTTCATGAGGCAAAGACAATATGGAATCATTAGTAGAAACATAAGAACCTTTGCATAAAAGAAAAATAACCGGTTCCTTAGCTTTTATAGCCTCTATGATCTCACTTTCTTTTGCAAAGAAATTCACTCTCTTTTTACCTCCCCTCTTTAGGCCTTGCTCATTTCTATCATTGAATGTCAAAGGCACTTGCTTACTCATTCTCTCTCTCAATTCTTTTTCTTGCCTCTCCTTTTCTTTCCTCTCACTTTTTTGTTTTTGCTTAACTTCTAGTGCTCCATTCTTCTTCTCCTTTTCTTCCATGATTCTTTGGTCTTTGCTCACCTCACTAGGGGCCATGGGGGTGAGGGTAAACTTAGTTCCCTCCTTGAGTAGGGACTAAGTATTCTTTCTCTCATCATGTTTCATATGCCTATCATATTTCCAAGGCCTCCCTAGTAGTAAGTGTCCTGCTTGTATGGGTTCTACATCACAAAGTACATCATCCTTGTACTTCCCTATTTCAAAAGACACCAACACTTGCTTGTTTGCTCTTATTTCCCACTATTATTCAACTATTATAGTTTGTAAGGCTTGGAATGCTTAATCCAACTCATGTCCAATTCTTCAACCAAATTTGCACTAATCACATTGGTGCAACTCCCACTATCCACAATGACACTACAAGGGGTCTTGTTGATTAGACACCTAGTGTAGAAAATGTTCTCTCTTTGTTGGTGGACTTGATCCTCAATGGCTTGTGAGCTCAATGACCTTCTTGTAACTCCCACCATGGAGTATTCTTGTCCTACAACTTCTCCTTCATCACTCTCCTCATCTCCAATTCCCTCTTGGTTTCCTTGGTTCCTTTCTTCTTCGTCGGTAGAAACCTCACCATAGGGATTGGTATACATCGCCCTCTTGCTTGGACACTCATGGGAAGTATGTCCATATCCTAGGTACTTAAAACCCTTGATGTCTCTATTCATTTGTGGCCTCTCCATGGTTTTCCCTTTTTCCTTATTCTATTCTTCCCTAGGTTTCTAATCCTCCCTAGGTTTCCAAGCCTCCCTCGTTTTGTTGAAGTCCCTTTGATATGGTTTAGGAGCTTCATCCTTCTTAATTTGCACCTTGATAGTTGTGTTGGGATTTGGAAGTGTTGGTCTAGTAAATTTCCTCCTCCTTAATTGCCTTTCAATCTTCATGGTGGCATGTACCATATCCTCCAAGCGATCATAGGGGTGCAATTCCACCAAATTGGTAATCTCCCTATTTAATTTTCCCAAAAATCTTGCCCTTGTAGCTCTTGGATCCTCATGGATTTGAACTCTCATCAACATAACCTCCATCTCCTTATGGTAATCCTTCACACTCTTATTCCCTTACTTGAGTGCTTGGAGCCTTTGGTAGAGATCATTATAGTAATGGTGTGGTATAAACCTTGCTCTCATCATGTCTTTCAGCAAATTCCAATTTGCCACGGTTTCCACTCCTATTTGTCTCCTTTGTGCACTAACTTACTCCCACCATACCAAAGTATACTCCGAAAATCCCAAAATAGCCAAAATTACTTTTGACCTCTCACTATAGTTATGGCTTTCTAGAAATTTCTCCATTTTGCTTTCCCACTCAAAATAAGTTTCGGGGTCATTTTTGCCATAGAATGTAGGCATATTCAACTTAATATGGCTCAACTCCCTTTCCACATCATTTTCTTCTCTCATTCCTTTTCTATAGGCCCATCCTCTATGTTGTTCCCCAAAAGCCTCGACATGATCCCCCTCATACCATTCATCAACTTCTTCAAATTCTCTTTCTAGCCCCCTTACATTGATCCCTCCGTTCCTTCCTTAACCTCTTCCTCGTCCTCCTCTCAAGCCATGTCTTCCTCCTCTCATAGGAGCTTGTTGGATACCCCTAATAGAGTGTTCATTCCATTCTTCCCCTTGTTGGGCATGTAACAGAAGAGTGTGGGCATCACCATCCCTCATCCTTGGACTAGGCACTTCATACCGCTCTTGGCCTCTCATTTGTGCAACGGTAGAAGACTGTCCAAGATGGTTTATCAACTCACTTGTAAATTTTTAGAACTCGCTTTGCATTGTCCTCATCATCGTTTGCATATTTTCACGTAGTCCCTTAGCATCAAATTGTTCTTCTTGAGGTCTACTAGGTTCACTTGGGTTAGACCTAGAAATCTCTTGTTCATGGGCCATGGTGATGGAATATTGCCTTACACATACAAAATAAAGAGGTTAGAAGAAAAAATAGACCGTCACTCACTTCCTTGCGTGATGGCTCTCCAAATTGATCACTCCACGCTCGTGTTTGCTCTCTTAGGCTCTTTTAATGATAAGCTCACCCTCTTACCATTTTTTTTTTCTCAACTCTCAAGCCTTCTTGTTCAATCCCAATTCTCCCCAATAGTTGAAGATTTAGTCCAGCTAAGTGAGTCACACAAATCAAGAGAATTTTCCAATTTGCGGTTCTTAGGGGAATTTCAACAAACACTTGTTGGGCACCTCAAACAATCAAGTTTTAGGTCAAGAATTCAAGAAAAAGGTGGATTCAATCAACTTAAGAACAAGCACTAAGCACACAAGGAACAATTCTAAGCAAGAAACAAACAAGAATTATCAAAACAAAGAGACAAGAACAACTAAATCTAGGATGATGAAGAACAAAATGGTCACAAGTGCACAATAGAGAAATTGAGTTCAAGGATCATGGAATTCAACATTAAAGTGTTATAACAAGTCACAAAAACTCAAAGAATCAAAATCAAGAATCAAAGTTCTCAACAATAGCCAAAAACACTCTTATGGAACTTTTATCAAACACCTTGGCTGCAACTCGTCACTCAAGAGCAATCAGAAATTTCAACCATATTCAAGCTAAATTTCACCACAAACACAAGATAAATTTGTTCCCAAAGATTATAACAACATCAAGGAGCAATTTCCCAACAGAAAATTCAAGATATAACAAAGATTCAATGACCTTTTTGAAGCATATTTTTCAATTACGGGATTTGCCCTGTTTTTCTTTTTCTTCACTTTGTGGGGCTCCTTCTCTTGTTTTCAAGCTTTGATGGGAATCAAGCTTTTCCTTACTCTGATACCAAACTCTTTGATATGGCTTTTTGTGGTGGATTTTTCTTGGTGTTGTGGTGCTTTGGTGGCTATGTGTTCAGCTCAATCAAAGGGAACCAAAATAGGGACTTGTTCTTGTGACAAAAGAGAAAGGTAACCTAACTATCTACACTCTTTCAAACCCTTGAAGAACAAAACCTCAAAGATCCTCAAGATGAATAGAAAGTTCTACTAGATTCTCACCCTAACATCCTTGAAGTAACAAAGGCAAGCAAGAACATATAGAATAGAGAAAATAGGCACCCAAATATTGAATTTCAAACAAACTCTAAAAGAACAAAGCAACTAAGACCCATTCAAAGAAAACAACATTGGATTATCCAAAAGATTTATAGACTCTTACAAAAGGAGGACTAACCCTTTAGCTTGGTCTTGAACAAGATGAATAAGGAGGCTTGGCCTCTCAAGATTCTCTCTCAAATTTGAATTAAAGTCAAGTGAATTGTCTTGTCAAAGTAATAAAGGTGTTATTTATACTACCCTAACCCTAGCTAAGTAATCCCTGAGGTTTAGTTACAAACTAGGGTCAAAATAAGTCTTTACAAGTAATTAAAAATGAAGAAAATCGGAGAAAAATATTAAAAAGAGGAACAATCGACGACTGCCCAGGGCCAAGCCGGCGTCGGTTTGGAACATCACAACCGGCGCCGGTCAGGTTCTATCTTCGGTCGGTTCTCATTTGCTTGAGTGTTGGTTTTGGACAGAATGGAGCCGGCGCTGGTTTCGCTGTATGGAACCAGCACCGGCTGTTCTTTGGAAGCCTTCCTTGTCAAATTTCATCCCTTTTTGCTGACGGCTTAAGTTCTTGTTGGGGTCCTTCGCAGATGGCCATCAACACGAACTCTTAGCTCGCTTCTTCAACCCTCCAATCCTCCTTCATCCTTAAGCATTGTTTGATGATCAATTGAAAGTCATCTTGAAACTTCTTAGTCCTCGCTTTAGTCATCAGTCCTTGTCTTCCATGATGAAATGGAGTCTCATCATTTGTACTATGCCAGATATCTGCATTATAGCAGGCATGGTCATCAAGTATTAGTCAAACCTTAGGAAAGAACATTGGCAAACTGTAAAGCATATACTTAAGTACTTAAAGGGAACGATGGATTATATGCTAATTTCAAAGCTGATAACTTAGTTCATACCAGTTACACAGACTCAGATTCCCAGACGGATAAAGATGAAAGAAAATTAACTAGTGGATATGCCTTCACTTTATCTAGAGGGGCTATTTCATGGAGGAGTGTCAAGCAATCTTGCATTGTTGATTCTACCATAGAAGTTGAGTATATGGCAGCTTTAGAAGTTTTTAAATAAGTGTGTTGACTCTGGAAGTTTCTTACAAAATTTAGAGTTGTGCCACATATAGACAAACCTATAACAATATATTATGATAATTCTGGAGCTGTGTCACAGTGTAAGGAGCCAAGAAACCATAAGAAGGGCAAGCACATTAAAAGAAAGTATCATTTGATCCAAGAGTTCATCAAGAAACAAGGGATAGTGGTTGATCAAATTTCCTTAGCAAATAATCTGGTGGACCTATTTACCAAGCATTTGACGGAGAAAGTGTTCAAAAGATACTTGAACGCCAAAGGGGTAGGTGCATATGGACTATCATAGTCCATTTAGTATAAGTGGGAGATTGTTGGAATAGATGCCCAAAATGTACTATGTATTTCTGTATTTTGAAAATTAATAAAGTTTCATTCATTAATAGTTGTTTGTTTACATATATTCACACATTAAAGGTCTAAGTATATTAGTAAGTAATTTATGTGATTGGGTCGTGCTTCTATAGTAATGTGTAGATTATGGGCTACTAACACTTAAGCAAAGAAAAATTGTTCTTGATTGATAGATGAAGCTGGACATCTTATCAATGTTTAGATTATTACACTATAGTTTTTAAATGGGGAATGGTTTACCTTTAATCAGTAAGTAGTCTCCTCGCACTATTAGTGTATGAGTATTTGGAATACGTAGAACTAGACCATGTGATAATAATCTTTCGTAAAGTACTAAAATAAATAAAGATTGGTTTATCACAACTACTGAATGGATGAGTACCTTAGGACTTGAGTATAAGTTGGTGGTTTAGTGAAGCTGGACTTGTAAACTTTGATGTATGTTAGGCGAGGTCTTATCGCAAGAACAATAACCTTATGCGTTGGGTGTATGTCTCTAGTTAATTAAGACGAACTTATACAATAGAGTTTATATGTTTCATTATGTGAAAAAATCACCCCTTTATGATTCTCCAGGATAATCTAATAATCTAAGGCCCTGGGGAAATATGACTAAGTATATATACTTTTAGGTAGCTCCCTATAATAAGTGGATATGTACTGGAAGTCGTGGATTATCGAACTAGTTATCAAAGGATGATAGATGTCATTGAGAATTGTGTTAGCACTATTTTCCTATCTCAATAACTGGTATTATGTAGAGGGATATTTTCATCATTACACCTATAGGTTAGAGACACTACACTTGCAATATTATTCTCAGGGTTAATATTTTCATATTTTGATAAATAAAATATTTAAAATGATTAAAATACAGCTATTTGTTAATAGGGATATTTTGGTCATTTTAGTAGTAAAGAATAATATGTCTTTTAGTCCACAGGGTAGCTCAAATAACTTTAGTAAATTTATTTATTATATGGATTATTGGGTGAATTAATTATTGTCAGAATTATTCTGCAGTCTAATTAATTATTTATTTGGGCTAGAATAGTTAATTGAGCCAATTTAATTAATTGATTTATTAAGTAATTATCTTGAGTAATTTTATACTGGGACCCAGTACTTTAATTAATCAATAAAAGAGTTAATTTAATTAATTAGTTTATTAATTAATTATCTGGGGTAATTTTTTAATTGGGCCCAAGTGGATTAATTAATTAATAAGGGAGCTATTTAATTAGTCATTAGACTAATTAATATCACTTGGCCCATTAGGGTTTTGATGTAGCCGTCATACACAAAAGAAAGAAAAACGAAAATAGGAAATTTGGTGGCTATTTTGGAAAGAAAAAAAAAAAAAAAGAGGAAGGCTATGGTTGCTAAATAAAATATAGCAATTACGTGGGTTTTATATAGTTGACCAAAATTCCACAATACAAACTTTTTCGTTGGTTACCAGAAAAGGGTTTTTCGTTTTTTCTGGAGAAATAAAAATAGCCACTGGTTTTTATTTCCTTGGGGTTTTAATTTTTCCTTCGTTTTCCCTTAATGTTTAGCTCTTCCGTTTTTGTTCCAATTTTGTTCACCCTAATCCTACTTTCATCGGAAGAGGTCCATAGTGGTCAGAGAAAACTCTTGAAGGTCAAGAGCTTGTAAACGTGGTAAGTGTTTGATGAGAAGCAGTCGACGGTTAGCAAGTGTCCCTGCAGAACAAGTAAATGTTCCTTTCCAACAAGCACCGTTGAGCTCGAATCTGACTCCGGTTATTAGAGTCAATCACCCTAGAAGTAAGCATTCGTAGACTTGGCTTGGGAAATATTTTAATTTGTTGTCTTCTATTGCATATTTTTTTCCCGTGATCCTTCATCATTACGTGAAGTAGTGGGTTCCACAAGTCCATTCTGCATGGAAACATCAAAAGCATTCAAAACCTGTGAAATAGCCAAGGGAAGAACAAATGCTTTGGTAGCAAAGTGATCAGGTCTAAATTTACCTATATATTCCTAGTTATTTGATGTCCTTTTGTGATACTTTTGATGTAATAGCTATTCATATTTCTTCATATTTGATATTTTGCTTTTGAAAAGATATTTTAATGGTTTTATCTAGAATATGGTGAAAAATATCCAAAATCGGGCCAAATAGTGTCGACCTGGCATCGGGTGGTCTACTTAGGCTGACTGGAGGTCACATCTAGAAGAATATAGTAGAACAAAGGAGTTTGGAAGAATTTTAGGAAGGATCAAGTGCCGGGTGTTCTTCCTAACCTAGATCTAGGTGTGTACTGTTCATCAGGAAGCATTCCAAGAAGGACATGGTCCTGAGTGTTCTTCCTAAACTGGTGCCAAGTGCTGTCGGGGTTAAGGCGTCAAATTCCATATTTTGAGCAAATTTTGGCAAATTTCATAAGGATTCTTTTGGAAACTGATTTGGGATCGATTTAGGTCGCTTGTACTTACTTTTTGGCAATTAGAACTCCTATAAATATAAGAGAATAACATTATACAATCTAGTTTTCATAGTTTTCAATTCTTCAACGTAATATCTTTAAAAAACTCCTAGAGAAATACCAAGATTTAGGAGGACCAAGAAGAGTCTTGGAGAAGAAGAGAAGGTTGCTCAATAAGGTTTCAAGGAAGAAGAAGAAGGCTTACTTGTCTATGAGTGGGGGTTTTTTTTTTTCTCTTCTATATAATTTATTAACAATTTGATATTAATGTTTTAATTGTCTTTATATGATATTATTTTTTATTCATGATTTTGTATTAATTATAGTTCTTTGATCAATTTATTACTATTCTTGGTATTTGATTACTTGAGCATAATATCTTGTTGGATTGATTAATTCTCTTCTAATTAACTTGAAAAATGATGTTAGGAGAGAATAGCCAACTAATTAATTCAATACTAGCTATTCTTAACTTGCTTGAAAAAGAGGTTAAGGGTAAAGACTAAATAATCAAAGATTTATTGATGATTGCTAGAATATAGAGTTATTGGCTAATTTCATGCTTTAAATAACCTAGAATATAGAGATTTGTGTGAGTATTGATTTTAATGTATCTTTTGGGTAAATTGGTTGAGATAGAATATATTCTCTAATTTATCTATAAGATAGTGATTCCATGGATTGCAAATGAAGTGTGTCTACTTTAATCCTTCATTATGTCAAGATAATAATTGATTGATAGAATATCTAGTCAATCATTATTATGTATTCAAGAATTTCTATCTATTTACATGTCATTTCTTATTGTTCTCACTCCTTGATTATCCTTGTGACTTTTTTGTGTGACTTGATTTTCTCTAGTATATTAGGTTAGTGATATGAGCTTGTGAGAGAAAGTCTTTCAAGATCTTAAAAAAGTGGCTTTTGTTTTAACTATAGCAAAGTAGGAGAATTCCAAGACAAGCAAGACAACAAGAAAATGATATAAAGAGATCAAGAAAGTAACAAAGTAACACCTTTTTTCACAAACAAAGACCCCTAAAAGAACTAGCTTTTAGAACCACAAATTTAGTAGATAAGGTCTACCACAACAACACCTTAGAACCCTTGACTTAGCAAGAAATCTAGAGCTAAATATTGGAAAATATGCCCACAAAGACTATGTATTTTGTGTAAACATACTACAATAATATTTATTCATTCAATTTAGTTTATTTCTTGTATTATTGCACATTTAAAGGTCCAAGTATGATAAGTAATAGTTTATGTGTTGGTCATTCTTTACAGTAAGGTATAGACCATAGGTACTTGTCATACAAGTAAAATTTAATTCTTAGTCGTTTGATGGAGTTGGGCATTTCATTAAGGTAAGACTATTATGCAATGATTTCCAATTAGGAATTGTTTACCTTGAATGAGTAAATAGTTCACTCACATCATAGACATAAGCGTATTTCAAATAGCTAGAATTGGACCTGTAATAGTGGTCTCTCTTAAAGTTCTGTAATTATAGAGGCCAGACTATTACTGTTACAACATAGATGGATATCTTTATTCTTGAGTGTGAGTTGGTGGTCTGGCAAAGTTAGGGTTTTATATTTTGATGTATGTTGGGTGAGATTTCTTTTGTGTGAACAATATCCTTGCATGTTGGGTATATTACTCTAGTTAGTTAAGACGGACTCATGTAATAGAGTTTCTATGCTTCACTTAGTGAAGTTAAATCACTCCTTTGTGATTGTCTAGGATAATCTAATGATCTAGGGCCCTAGGAATGTGACTCTAGAATGTGTGCTTTTGGGTAGGTTACAATGATAAGCAAGTACATTCAAGTGAGTCATGAATTATCGGATTAGAGATCTAAGGATGGTAAATGTCTTTAAGATAGGTGTTAGTACATTTATCCTGTCTTATTGATGGGTATTACATAGAGGGATATTTTCATCATTTCATCTATAGATCGGAGACATTGTTTTAGCAATATTATTCTTAGGGTCAATATTTTCATATGGTAATAAATAAAAATATTTAAATGATAAAATGCAAATATTTAATAATAAGGGTATTTTGATCATTTTAGTAGCCATGAATAATATGTCTCTTAGCCCCCAGAGTAACTCATGTTACCTTGGTGTTGTTTAGACACAATCTAGACTTACTGGATAATTATTTGGAACAGAAATAAAGTTTCTTTTAAGAGTCCAATTAGAATTAATTAATTAGTCTTGGGTTTTGATAAGGCCTAAAAAAGATAACTAATTAATTGAATGAATTGGGTTGTAATAAATTAATTATTTGGGTTGATATATGTTGACATATATTAAGATTTCAATTAGAATTAATTCATTAGTCTAGGATATTTAATGAGGCCCAAAAAAGATAATTAATTAATTAAAAGGATTGGACCAGTCTTACACTTTTTTTTGGCACAACACCTAGCCCAATTAGGCTTGGTGATTTAAGCCATTAGGGCTTTGGAAGCCCTAAAGCTAACCAAAATATGTAAGGGAAAAAAAACAAGCATTGTATAATTTTCTTTTGGAGAATGTGTTTCCTCTTCTGGTTTTCTCTTCCATGTTCTTTCCTTTCCTTCTTTCTAGTAGAGTGATTTTATCCAAGAAAGGAGCTCTCACCAAGCTAATGCCTAGAGCAAGGTAGAGTCATACTCTGAAAGATTAAGAGAAGAAGCTTAGAGACGCTTAATGCGTATGAGTAGAAGATTGGCGGGAGTTCCAGTTGAACAGCAGGTGCCTCCTTCTCCCCTTCCATTGCAAGAGGTGCCAGTGCAACTTAGCCCCATGTTGGTTAATCCGTGATCAATAAGAAAAAGTAAGTACTCTCTCCTAGATGTGGCTTGGAAAACTGAAAAAATTTCACTGCATTTTCCCTTTGATAGTTTTCCGTGATTCCTTAAAGTGGTATCAGAGCTATGGTTTTCTTCTAGGAGCATGTATTATGGTTAAAACTAGAAAAGGTGGTTCCTTTACTATTAAAAAATGAATCTCTTGTGATTTCATGTGATCCCTCATACATAAATTTCTAGAGTTCATGCACGCCACGCGGTTAGAGGCATAGGATCATGTATTCTAAAAGTTTTCCCATCATTTTTTTTTAAAGTAGATTCATTGTATGCCTCGTGGTTAGAGGCATACGTGCTTGTAAAGGCTTGTTTTTTATGCCTACTTTAGTGTTTTGTTGTATTCTTTTAACCTATAAATCTTGGGGACTGAAGAACGTGATTGCTGAAATTTTTTAGGGGCAAAAACTGATTAAAAAGTTGGATATTTCCAGAAATTGGTGAACTCCAGAGCTAACCCAGCGCCAGGTGGGCCGATTGGACCTGGTGCCAAGTCCACTCTATCCAGTCGGAGTTTTAGAGAAACAGGTTGGACCCAGTGCCGAGAGGGCCCAACGGACTAAGTGCCAGGTCCATTCATCCCAGAGGCAGATGCGTGCAATTTTTTCGAAGAAAAAGGAGAGCACTGCTGAAGTTCTGTACCTCAATTTTTCCTTGATGTAATCATGTTTTGAAACCATTGTATGAGGTTAGTTTTTTGCAATAGTTTTATTTATCTATAGATAAATAATTTGCATGAAAATGAATAGTGAATGATGGAACCACCTTAGGATTAAACATGATCATTAATTTTTAATTGATGATGTTTAATCCATTATTTGGTCACTTAGGAATAAATGAATAGTTTGAGCATGCAAAAGTTTACTTTTGTTATTATGCTTATTTCATTTTTGTGATCAAATGCGCGAGTTCTTATAAGACCAAAGTCTCACTAGATAAGACGGTATTTTGATAAAACATTTTAATCTAAGAAACTTTAAAAAATAAAAGAGTTCATGGTTTATTCTCTTAAAGGATGTAATCCTTAACATAGAGAATAACATTGAACTTAAGGTTATTTAGTAAAGTTTTTCTTAGTTATTAACTTAGAATAGTAAAATAAATTCATAGTTTATTCTCTCAAAGGATTTAATCCTTGACATAGAGAACAATATCGAATTTTAGATTTTTACTAAAATTAATGAAACCATAAGATTATGAAAAAGATTTTTGGATGAAAACTCTATTTTCAATAAAAAAAAAATTAAGTGGGAGAAGGGTTCCAATGATCCTATGGCTTCCATCTCAACTCTCATTAGAGATAGTAGAATTTCTCATGTCATTCTGAGCATGACCCCCTATAGGATGGATTTCCATAAGTATCTAGAACTAATTGAAGAGAAAAATTAAAAGCCTAGGGTATTTGCTAGGATCGACCAACCTACATTGGAGGATTTTAGCATTAGATTGCATATAGATTGGGTGAATTAGTGGCCATCCTATCAGTGGAACTTTTTCTAGACTATTACCTATTTTAGAAAGTTTTGATTCATGATGGTTTTACACTTATCTTAGGATGCTATTAATCTTCCTACGGAGATCTGTTAGGCTTTCTAAGAGCTAAACTATTTATATTATTGATAATGGCTTTAAGAGTTATCTATTATCAAAGAAATAATATAAAAAATGTGCATTTTTATTTCTTGCAAGCTAAATGAATGTTTTGTCGTAATATTTTAGAAATGTTTGGTTTCAGACCATTGTTAATCATTCTCAAGGAGAATAAGTTGATAGGCCCAAATTATGTGGATTGAAAGAGGAACTTGAACATAGTACTCACTGCCGAGGAGTACAAGTATGTTCTTATGGATCCATGTCCTGAGATTAGAGAAAAATCTACTTGTCAAGATCGAGAGACCAAGAAAGCATTGAAGAAAGTCGATGAGATAGCTAAATGCTACATGTTGGTTTTCATATCTAGCATGATCCAATCTAAGCATTAGCATATGGCTACTGCATATGACATGGATTTGTCATTACGTACCATATTTGCTGACAAGAGCCGGCCCGTAAGGCTGGAAGATCTTAGTGCAATCATGAACACTAGGATGGCTAGAGGGCATCGGTTTGAGAGCATCTGTTCAAAATGATTGCCTACTTCGAGGAGTCCGAGGTCCTAGGCGCAATAATAGATCCTGAGAGCCAAATTGACATGGTTCTTGAAACTCTGCTTGATTCATATTCTCAGTTCAAGTTGAACTATAATATGAACATGTTAGATATGAATCTCAAGGAGCTTATGAAATAGCTCCAAGCGACAGAGAAGATCATGAAACCCGTGCCAAAGTTTTGGGTCTCTCGTTCTACTTCTTCTTTTGGAATTAATGCAAAGCCTAAGAAATTCAAAAAGAGGAAGGTCCAGAACAACGCAGGGCCCAGCCCAAAGTATCTGGTTAGGCCAAGCCTAACTGGAAGCCCAAAGATAAGTGCTTCAAGTGTGGTAAGAAGGGGCACTGGAAGAAAGATTGTCTAGACTTCTTAGCCAAATCTATTTCAGGTATTGCTCTATACCTAGAGTTTGTTTTGATGGTTGGATTAGCATCTTCCTGGATAGTTGATTCTGGAGTCACTGACCATATCTGTAACTCTTTTCAGGGATTCAGAAGGACAAAGAGACTCAGCAAAGGTGAGCATGGACTTCAAGTAGGCGATGGAGCAAGAGTATGGGCTGAAGCAATAGGAGATCTTGAGCTTATTATTTATTGTAATAGGAAGTTGGTTTTAAAATATATTTTAAATTATTCTTATTTTAAATAGAATTTGATTTTAGTTTCTAAATTGATGAATCAAGGACATCCCGTTTCTTTCCATTATGGTGTTTCCATCAGTAGAGATAGTAATTTAATTTGTATAGGGAACATGTATGTGAATCTTTTTTATATAGATCCTATTCAAAATCAAGTAAACAACACATTTAATCTAAGCCTGATAATAAAAAGAGAAAGGCTATATCAAATGACTCGTATTTGTGGCATCTAAGATTGGGACATATAAATCCCAATCGGATTCAAAAGCTAATCCATGATAGGCCTTTAGGTGCATTGAGATTAGAAGAATAGCCTCAGTGTGAATCTTGCCTTAGAGGTAAAATAACCCAAAGGTCCTTTACCAAAAGACGGATATAGCCATGTAAATACTAGCACTAGTTCATAAAGATGTTTGTGGTCCGATGACTACACCAGCTAGAGGCGGCTATGACTACCTTATCACTTTCACAGATGATCACACTTGTTTTGATTACATTTATCTGAAGAGACACAAGTCTGACTTTTTTCATAGATTCAAGGAGTTTAAGGCTGAAGTGTAGTGTCAAATAGGTAAATTAATTAAAACTTTGAGATCGAATCGTGGTGGACAGTACCTCCTTGGTGAGTTTAAGTATTACTTGGTACATCACGATATAGTATCTCAGTTAACTGCGCCTAGGACTCCCCTGCCAAACAGAGTAGCTAAGAGAAGAAATAGAACTTTGATGGAAATGGTTAGAAGTATGATGAGTTATGCATCTCTTCTTATTTCTTTTTGGGGGTATGACTTAGAAGCAGCGGCTTATATTTTGAACTTGATGCCTTCCAAATCAGTACCTAGGACACCCTATGAGATGTAGACTGGACGAAAGCCCAGTTTGAACTATCTCAAGATATGGGGTTGCCCAGCGTATGTGCTGACAAAAGGAAGTAAGCTAGAACCAAGATTAGAGTTATGCTACTTTATTAGGTATCCAAAAGAAATGAGAAGTGGATATTTTTATCATCTTCTAGAGCATAAAGTACTTGTTAGTACTAATTTTAGATATTTATAATTTTAACAAGTTACATCCACCACGGGTTCAAGCAGAATAGAGTTTGAAGAGAAGTTGGCTGCTGATTCAACTTCAGATACTTCTAATACGCCAATTGAGGAACCAAGAGAAACACTACTGGGTGTTCCTGTACAAATTGAGCCTTGTCTTAGTGGGAAGATCACAAGAGTTACAGAAAGGTGGACCGAAGAGATCTATGATATAGTCTCTGATCATCAAGAACAAGATCTCGCTGGATACAAGGAGGCCATTATTGATGCCAATGCAAACAAATGGTAGCTAGCTATGAATGCCGAGATTGAGTCCATGTACCACAATCAGGTCTGGGATCTTGTCACTGCGCCTGATGGGATAAAACCCATTGGGTGTAAGTGTGTATATAAGAGGAAGAGAAGTGCAGATGGAAAGGTTGAAACCTAAAAAGTAAGGCTAGTTGCTAAAGGTTATACTCTGAAAGAATGGATCGATTATGTGGAAACCTTTTCACCAGTAGCCATGCTTAAGTCTATCTGAATTCTCTTAGCCATCGTATGTAATACCCCGCCCAAAACCACCTTTGACTATGGAGAAAAGTCATGCATTGCATAGCATCTTGCATTTTATGTGGTAGCTAGAATAATTTTATTTGTATGGATGCATGTGAATTTTTCCATTGCTCTTGCATTTGAAATAATTGATGTGAAATAGTTGTGTTGTTAAAGATTTGGATAGGGGAGGTTTGGTCGAAGATTTGGAAGGATGAGTATTAGGGTGGTGAGAACTGATTGTGAAAAAAATTGGTATTGGAGTTGTTTTGGAATAGTGGGGAGGTTGGTGATTTCCTTTGGTGACCCAAGTTCGAATCCTATCTCTTGAAAATTTTAAGCTTTCTTTTGAATTCCTTTTCTAGTATTCTTCATACCTTGGCCGAAAACCCCTAGTGAGGTGCCACTTTGAAGAATCTCAAGTGGTATAAAACTCTTCTTGATGAATATTAGAGTTAGGGAATATATTAGGGAAAAATCTTATCTTACCTCCTCAAGAATTTTAGCCATAATCCTTTTATTTATTTAATTGTTTTAGAGAAATATTTTTTTTTTTACTAAAGTCTTAGATATCTTCTTTGGGTTTAAACGTCACCTTTATAGGAATAAGACTCCATATTTAACTCCTAAGTTCAAGGATTTTAGATAAGGATAAAGTTTGCTTTATTTTCAGTTTTTGTTCCCTTGGATTTTCGAAAACCTTAAGCTGGAAAATTCTGGAAATTTTTCTAGATTTTGTCCGCCACCTTGGAACCCTTTTAGCTCAATCCAAACTCTTCTAGGACTAGAGAAAATCTTATCCAAATCCTTGATAAAACCAGATTTTATTCAATCCAAATTCAACTAGGATTTTCTTCCTTATCCTAGCAGAATTTCGGCAGCTCTGTATCAAAACAAGCTGTCCGAAATTCCAGCCCTCTTTAGCTACAATCCAACTCCGTAAATCCTAGCACAAAACACCTAGAACACTCCTTAACAATTCAACTACCTTAGCTGCACAAAACCAGAATTTCTATCACAAAAAAACTACTGATTTTCGGCAGCTTGGAAACCAGAAAATTCGGTCAGCTTGCACAGGAATTTCGGCCAGCCTTGAACTCCTAATCCAACCGAAATTATGCACACAAAACATACCGAAAAACCCCAGCTGATCAAGACAATTTCAGCGCCCAAAACCCTCATCTTTTCTCAGAAAATTTTGGCAGAATTACAGCCTAAACAGTCCAGAATTTCTACTCCTTTTGTTCAGCAATTTCGCACAGCACTTGCATAGGTTTTTTCAGTCATCAACACCTACACAAACTCTTCCTTGTTTGGCCCAAAATTCTGAACACACTCAACCATTCTCTTGAGCATTATTTCGATTAGCCTAGGGGAGCAAATTGCAGATTATTCTCTCCCCTTAAACTCACCTAAAATCGGCAGCAAGGAGATACATCACAAGTTGAAATTTCGCCCTTGCTGTCCAAGAAACCTAAAGCCAATAGGAGTCTTTCTAAACATCACAATCTAACCCTAAACCACTCTTCTCCAACTCTAAATCATAGCAACTGTCTACCCTCTCCATTCTACACGAAAAATTTCAGCAACTTCTCTCTGCAAATTTTCGAAAACTCAAGACTATTCTAAGCAAAAATCGAACACACCTTAATGTAAGTGCAAATCATTTCAACCTCTTGATGCCGTTTTCTCTAATGATTCTTTTCTCTTTCTTCTACCCTTAAATGATGCCCCCATAGAGGCTGATTTCATCTTCTTCCTTAATTTTCGGTCAAGAGGAGCAAATGAGGTAGCTTTTCTCTTCTTCTCAAGCGAACTCGGGACGATCACCATAGGAGCATCGAGACCTCATTACCCGGTTGTTGCAAGGTAAGGGAATACCCACCCTTGATGCCAAAAGTAAAGTTTAATGGTGTTTATTAGCGAGATGAACATGTGGTCGTGGTATACGATATTTGGGGATTGAATAGTTTACTTGGAATTAAATAGGGGATTGCGAATTGTTATGAAAATAAATGGGATTAGAGCATGTTTGAATTAATTGAGACCTTGATCACGATATTATGTGGTTTAGATCAGGAGGATAATTAAGGAAAGGAAGCTGTGAATTTATCACGTTTATCTGAGGCATATCAAGTAAGTCCTTGCATAAACTCTTTTATTAAATGTTGTGATGGTAAGTCCTTATATAAACTGTTTTGTTAAATGTTGTGATGGCAAGTCTATGTTGTGAAGCTTTGTAAAGCTATTGTTAAACTATGTTTGCTTGGGTTGTAAACATGAATATTTATTTTTTAAACGGTTTTGTCAAACTAACGATTTTATCAGGAAAACTATTCTTTCTTCTAAATTTTTAGAAAACTCTTTTAAAGAAAACCACATTTTACAAAGCCAAGGTTTGGAAATATTGTGAATTAGGAATTGACGGATATGTTCGTTGAGTACTCAATAAGGGTAGGCTAACAATACTAGTCTTGGAGGGCTAGCGTAAGTCTTCTGGCAGGAGGCCACCTCCAGAAGATGAACTCTGCTTGAAAAGGCGACAGTGTTGGTTGGTTAGGCCGGTCCGAGCTAGCATGTGTACCTGGTATGGTATTATTTATATTCTCGGCATGGACACCCGGATGGTTTTGTTGGGTGTAGAGATGGAGGAGTATCTCACCCGGTGGGCTGTACACTCACCTTGATCAGAACACCTAACGTATGGTAATCTGGTCCGGACAAGGTGCACAAAGTGTGGTGCCTTGGCCATTTTGTTCTCATGGAACCCAACGAGTGGTGACATGACTGTTTATTCGAGTGGAGGATTTATTTTGTACAAAGTGTGACAACGAGGAAAACCCACTCCTTGCGAAAAGAGATTGTTTATGACTTGCCAAACTATTTCTACAAATGTTTTACACTTTGCATACACGTACTATTCAAAACACCATGTGCACACACAGGACTTACTGAGATTTATTCTCACACTGTTTTACATCATGTTTTCATGGGATAGATTGTGCTGAGACAGTGGGGCTTTGATAGTAGAGGCTTTGGCTATTTTTTCCCTGTGATGATCTAGGGGACTTTTGTCATTTATACTTCTGGACAATATTTGTTTTATTCCGTTTTGCTCCAAGTTGAGCCTGATGTAATAAGAGTATTTCTTTATTTATCTAAGTTGATTCCTTTGGAGATTGCCTTTATATTTTATACCTCGTTCTAAAAACCCCTTGTCCTACGGGACGGGGCGACATCCCTACCCTTTTAGGGTACGTAGTCGTAGGGTGTTACATCGTATATCATTATGACTACGAGATATAGCAGATGGATGTCAAGACGGTCTTCTTAAATGGCTATCTTAGCGAAGACATTTATATGTCCTAGCCAAAAGGTTTTGTTGCTAGAGGTCAAGAACAAATAGTCTGTAAGCTTTAGGGTCTATTTATGGACTTAAGCTAGCGTCACGAGCATAGAACATACGTTTTGATGAAACCGTAAAAGCTTATGGTTTCATTCAAAATGTGCATGAACCATGTGTGTATAGGAAATCAGACAGTGGTAAAGTGATTTTCTTAGTACTTTATGTAGATTACATTCTACTCATTGGAAATGATATAGGGACATTGTCATCCGTTAA
Source organism: Voacanga thouarsii (assembly GCA_026120185.1). Taxonomy (NCBI): domain Eukaryota; kingdom Viridiplantae; phylum Streptophyta; class Magnoliopsida; order Gentianales; family Apocynaceae; genus Voacanga; species Voacanga thouarsii. The sequence continues at coordinate 2,022,408 of JANUWF010001683.1, forward strand.
GGTTAGGATATCTAGTCAATTTAGCATGAAAGACTTGGGAGAAGCTAGTTGTGTAACACCCCACTACCTAGACCCATTAGAGCCAGGGATGTCGCCTCGTCCACAAGATAATGGGTCTTTATAACTAGATCACTTAAAATAAAATAAATGAAATACTTCAAAATTAAACTTATTACAACCCAACAATACATGAACAATTTCAAAAAAAAATAATAATAATTGTCTGCTACAATCTCTCAAAAGCAATACATAAGCAAAATAACAGAGAGTCTTCAAAATTATAGGTAACAATCTAGCTAATGACCTTCACAACAGGATCGACTTGAAAACGTGGTATAAAACACTACAGGAGAAATGGGCTTTAATGACAATAAATATTAGTGACGCCAAAATGCTTGTAACTAAATAACGGCATTAGTGACAAAGTATTAAATTGTCAATAAAGGTCAAACGTTTAGTGACAATATAAACTCTTGTCACTAAATGATAACGTTTAGTGACAGTAGAAAATGTAGTCAATAAATTCTATCACTAAAGGCTTTTCCGCTAATCTCATTTGAAAACAAAAATTCTATTTAGTGACAACTAAAAAATTGTTGTCACAAAAACGAAACTGTTGTCACTAAATAATGCACTTATAGTGACAACAAATGTCTTCTCAGTAAATAGTACACTTATAGTGACAACATTTTTCTTGTCACTATTTATGTGCATTTAGTGACGAAAAATGTTGGAGAAATGAGCTTTAGTGACAACAAAATTCTTGTCACTAAATAACAGACTTGGAGACAACATTTTATGTTGTTGAGATAAACCTTTAGTGACAAAAAAAATGATTGTCACTAAATGATAACTTTTAGTGTGAATGGAAAACATTGTCACTAAAGGCTTTCCCGCCAATCTCATTTGAAAGCGGGAAATCTCATTAGTCACAACACTAATTTTTATAAAGATATTTATAAAGATAGGCACTTTAAATTATTGATCCGACCGTAATATTTGTTTAAATTGTAAGGAAAAATGTTATGATCAAATTTAAAGATAATTGGATATACTTTTGCACATAATCCTTCAAAATATCTACAAAAATACCGAAAACTAAAGGTATTTACAAAGATATGCACTACAAATTAAAGATCTAACCGTTAGATTTGTTGAAATTATTAAGAAAAATGTTATAAATAAATTTAAAGGTTATCAGATATATTTTGAAATGCAATCCAGTTATAAATATCTACAAAAATCTAAAAAAAACTAAGGCATTTACAAAGATAGGAACTTCAAATTAATGATCCAACCGTTCGATTTGCTGAAATTGCTAAGAAAAGTGTTATGACCAAATTTGAAGATAATCGGATATATTTTAGCATGCAATCCAACAAATGTCTACAAAAAGACCGAAAACCTAAGACATTACAAAGATAGGCACTTTTAATTAATGATCCAACCATTAGATTTGTTTAAATTGCTAGAAAAAGTATTATGACCAAATTTAAAGATAATTGGGTCTACTTTTGCATGTAATTCTACAAAATATCTACAAAAAAAATGAAAACTTAAGGTATTTACAAAGATAGGCACTGTAAATTAACGATTCGACCGTTAGATTTGTTGAAACTATTAATAAAAGTGTTATAGCCAAATTTAAAGGTAATTTGATATATTTTGGCACGCAATCCAATTAAATCTCTACAAAAATTTGAAAACCTAACGCATTTACAAAGATAGGCACTTCAAATTAATGATCCAACCGTTAAATTTATTGAAATTACTAAGAAAAGTGTTATGACAAAATTTAAAGATAATCGGATATATATTTTGGCATGCAATCCAACAAATGTCTACAAAAAGACAGAAAACCTAAGGCATTTACAAAGATAGGCACTTTCAATTAATGATCCGACCATTAGATTTGTTTAAATTGCTAGAAAAAGTGTTATGACAAAATTTATAGATAATCGGGTGTACTTTTGCACGTAATCCTACAAAATATCTACAAAAAAATGAAAACTTAAGGTATTTACAAAGATAGGCATTGAAAATTTACAATCCGACCATTAGATTTGTAGAAACTATTAATAAAAGTGTTATAACCAAATTTAAAGGTAATTTGATATATTTTGGCACGCAATCTAGTTAAATCTCTATAAAAATCTGAAAACCTAAAACATTTACAAAGATAAGCACTTCAAATTAATGATCCGACCACTAGATTTCTTTAAATTTCTAAGAAAAGTGTTATAACCAAATTTGAAGATAATCGGATATATTTTGGCATGCAATCAAACGAATGTCTATAAAAAGAGCGAAAACCTAAGGCATTTACAAAGATATGAACTTTCAATGAATGATCCAACCATTAGATTTGTTTAAATTACTAGAAAAAGTATTATGACAAAATTTAAAGATAATCGGGTGTACTTTTGCACGTTATCCAACAAATGTCTACAAAAATACCAAAACCTAAGGCATTTAAAAAGATAGGCACTTTAAATTAATGATCCAACCGTTAGATTTGTTTAAATTACAAGAAAAAGTGTTATGACAAAATTTAAAGATAATTAGGTATACTTTTGCATGCAATCATACAAAAAATATCGACAAAAATACCAAAAACCCAAGATATTTACAAAGATAGACACTGAAAATTAATGATCTAACCGTTACATTTGTTAAAACTGTAAAGAAATGTGTTATGATAAAATTTAAAGACAATCCGATATATTTTGGCAACGCAATCCAGTTAAATCTCTACAGAAATCTGAAAACCTAACGCATTTACAAAGATAGGCACTTCAAATTAATGATCCAACCACTAGATTTGTTAAAATTGCTAAAAAAAAGTGTTATGACCAAATTTGAAGATAATCAGATATATTTTGGCTTGCATCCAACAAATGTCTACAAAAAGACCGAAAACTTAAGGCAATTACAAAGACAAGCACTTTCAATTAATGATCCGACTGTTAGATTTGTTTAAATTGCTAGAAAAAGTGTTATGACAAAATTTAAAGATAATCGGGTGTATTTTTGAACGTTATCCAACAAATGTCTACAAAAATACCAAAAAACCTAAGGCTTTTATAATGATAGGCACTTTAAATTAATGATCCGACTATTAGATTTGTTTAAATTACAAGAAAAAGTGTTATGGCAAAATTTAAAGATAGTCGGGCATACTTTTGCACACAATCGTACAAAAAATATCGACAAAAATACCGAAAATTCAAGGTATTTACAAAGATAGACACTATAAATTAATGATCTGACTGTTAGATTTGTTAAAACTATTAAGAAAAGTGTTATGATAAAATTTAAAGATAATTCGATATATTTTGGCAACGCAATCCAGTTAAATCTCTACAAAAATTTGAAAACCTAATGCGTTTACAAAGATAGGCACTTCAAATTAATGATCCAACCGTTAAATTTCTTAAAATTGCTAAGAAAAGTGTTATGACCAAATTTGAAGATAATCGGATATATTTTGGCATGCAATGCAATAAATGTCTACAAAAAGACTGAAATCTAAGGCATTTACAAAGACGAACACTTTCAATTAATGATCTAATCATTAGATTTGTTTAAATTGCTAGAAAAAGTGTTATGACAAAATTTATAGAAAATCGGGTGTACTTTTATACGTAATCCAACAAAATGTCTACAAAAATACTGAAAACCTAAGGCATTTATGAAGATAGGCACTTTAAATTAACGATCCAACCATTAGATATGTTTAAATTACAAGAAAAAGTGTTACGACCAAATTTAACGATAATTTGATATATTTTGGCATGCAATCCAACATGTCTTCAATATGTATCTATTATATAGATACAATATGTATATTCGTATGCATATAATACATTTGTGAATGATTGTATGTATTCTATACCGAAAGGAGTATATAGGTCTAGACAAATGCCCAAATTTGAAATGTAGAGAACCTTATTACAATTCACATGGTTCAAAAATACATCGCAAAGTTCTGCAGTATGTGCTAATTGAATTTTGATATTTTTCTCAAAAATTTTCACTATTGCTTTTTGGAAACTATAAAAATACATTGTAACCAACTTGGGGCATGTAATACATATTCATCAACCTATTAATTAAAAAACTTTGTTGCTATTTAGTAAACATTAGCCTATTTGTAACTCACAAATTTATTTAATTTATAAGAAGGTTTACTCTTAGAGCTTGAAAAAATAAGAATTTTATAATAAATCAAATAATCATACCTTTATAAATTTTTATATGATTAAAAAATTACTTCAATTTGATGCTTTAAATAGTACACTATAACAACAACAACAACAACAAGTATTATTATTATTATTATTATTATTATTATTATTATTATTATTATTATTATTATTATTATTATTATTATTATTATTATTATTATTATTATTATTATTATTATTATTATTATTATTATTATTATTATAGAAAGCTAAATAAAATATTTCCGTATTATAAGTCAATTATATGAATCACAACAAATGAAAATTTTTATATATGTAACTTTTACTTTGATTATTGTATATATTTGAATTATTTATAAAATGACTAAAAATAAAATCAATACAATAGAAGAAAAAAAAAAAAAAACAAACAAAGAGAGAGAGAGCTCCATATATTTCCTAATATCTAAAATTAGACAAGTCCAATCACCAGAGGGCCAAACAACGTGCGTTATTAGTCGGGAACAAACTATTGGCACCAAACCGGAAAATGCTGAGAGAAAAAATCGAGGGAAGAAATAAAAAAATTCTGAACTCAACAAAAAAATGGGAAAAAACGGCTTCATCTGGCACCTGCTCAGACCTGTCTCCTCCAACCCACTCCACAAAACCTTTTGCTCCTGGTCTTCTGACATTGCTTGTTCCCGACCTCTTCCTCTGAAGAGTTACTCACCACCTGCATACACAGCCGAATGAACATTGTGATCTAAGTTTTCAGAGAAAAAAAATGAATGGGCTGCAAAATCTGGCAACTGTAGAGAAGAAATCGTTGCAGTAGTTGACGGGCATCCGACCATCAGTGTTTGTTAGGAAAACTCCTCTGACACTTATGTTTTAGGTATGAATTTGGATCTTGTGATTTTGTGTTTCAATTTTGCATACATTACTTGATTTTATATGGGTTTTGTGTTTCGAGCTTTTCTCCAGTTGATTTTTGAATGAACAGAGATTTCGTTTTATTACAGCTACCTCTGTCAATTTTGTGTTACTTTTTCCCATTAATGTTAGCTCAAACTGTCTAAGTTTTCATAGGCTTTAGCTTCATTAGAATTTTTTAAAAAATTTTTGTTGTTTTTCTAATGATTCTGACATTTTAGACATTTTTAACACAAAAAGATTAAATCTTTATGGACTTTTTGCCAATAATGGGTAGTTGGGATTTTCTTTTTTGTATCAAGCTATAAACATGTTGAGAAGACATTGGAGTTTTAAAAGTATTTCTGTATTTGGTTGGTTTAGGTAGTGACATGATTTAGTGTTAGTGTTGGAATTCGTCATTGGTGTTTTGCATTCTCAAGGAATAGGTGAGTCAATGAAATATTAAGGTGAGTTTTTCAGAACCAAGATGTCTCAAATGTAAAAATCTATTTAAGTGAAATATATTGTTACATATTGTACTAAGATGATGATAGACATGGAATTCCTAGGCTTTATTCCTAAGCTAAAGCAGCATAAGTTATCCATATAATTAAGCCCTCCTTCTTTAGCTTCCTCCACTACAAATCAACATCTACCTTCACCTTCTAAAACCCTAAACTTCAGCCCCTATTATGCCAAGATAAAATTTTTTGAGAATTCTATAGAGTTTGTAATAGTGAGATGGGTTTTTGTTGTTGAGGAAAAAGGGACTTGGATTCGTTGCGGAAGTAAGAATTACTGCCAAAAGGCCAAGGCTTTTAGCTTGGCCTCCCCTTATTGACTTTGTTGTCTTTATTGTTTCTTTAATATTGTTTGTATTGTAATGTAAGTAAGTAGCAATCCATAAATGTAATCCTGCTTGTCAGAGCCACTATTTCTTTGATTTGTTAATAATACAGCTGTTTCAGTTTTCCTAGATGATGATTAAGTAGACTTGGTTGAATTACATGTCTGTGACAAAGATCATAATGTAAAGAAAACTTGGACAAAGATCATAAATTTGACCTTTTGTTGACAAAGCAATCAGACCAATAAACACACTTTCATAATCCTTCTCATTTTCTAATGAAACTGAAACATTGCAGGAAACTGAAACAGTAATCCTGCTTCTTTGTATTTGCAAGGCTCAAAATCTTGTTATTTGGACAAAAAGATAGTTGCAGTTTGGTCGAGGGGAATGGGTGATTTTGGTTGTCCAATAACTGCTTTTTAGGATAGGGATGGGAGCTTTGGCTCCAACCCTTGTTAGACCTTGTGGGCAGCATATGTATTTAATCCATTCCTAGTACTCCACAAAGTCAGTAAGAAAAGAATTATGTTGAAACCAAAGAACTTAAGTGCAAGCATTGAAGAAGACAAGAAATTTTATAGGAGAAAACATTAGACTTAAGTTCAACATGTGTAGTACATACTTTTTTTTGGTAAGAAAATAACCATAGATATGGCCATTCATTAGGAAATAAACAGGCAAAATAAGAAAGTAGGATTACTAGTTTAGTATTGCACCTCATGCTCTCATGCTGCAATTTATTTGTAAAACTCATTACAACAAATTACAAGAAATTGAAATAGTATGATTACTAATGTTTCAACAGAATCCTTTTGATAGATACAATAGTTTCTTTGATTTGTTAAATCTCTACAATTGTTTTAGTTTTCCTAGGCTTTATTAAGTGGACTTGGTTGAATTACATGTCTGTGACTGGCTTATGTACTTGCGCATAATCTTGTGCTATTTTTTTTTTCTTTTATCAACATTAGGTCTAATGGATAAGAGTTGGATGCAAATCAAGAATAAATTAGTTCCTAGATATCAAAATGGGGTGGAAATTTTTCTTCAATTTACATATGCACAAAGAGATAAATATACAAGGATTCCTTATCCTTGTGTTCTCTGTAATAAATTTCGGGATCATCCTAGACAAGTTGTAGAAGATCATTTAATTATAAATGGAATTCGTAGGAGCTATGTCCGATGGATATATCACGGTAAAACCGTTGAAAATATTACTGCTCATTCTGATACAGTTGACCATGAACATGTTGAGTGTGATGATGATGAGGGAGGTAGTGAAGATGATGATGATATGGTTGAAATGTTAAATGATATTGGAAATGCCAATTGGGGGGATAGTTGGAATGTAGAAGACAGCAATGGTAATGCAGAAGGAGGTTGTGTTGTGGATAAATTTCTCAAACTTTTAGATGAGGCGAAACAAGAACTCTATCTAGGGTATACACATTTCTAACAATTATTCTTTGTTGTGACACTTCTTCATTTGAAGACCACAAGTAGGTAGACCAAGAAATCTTTTGATTTTCTTTTTCAGGTTTTCAAGAATGCACTGCCTTCAGGCTCTTTAATTCCCGACTCATATAATAAAGCAAAAAAATTTATTAGAGACTTAGGTTTTAGTTATGAAAAGATACACTCATGCATCAATGACTGTGTTTTATACAAGAATGAGTTTGCAGATTTAGATAATTGCCCTAATTTGAAATGTAAGGAACCCCGCTATAAATCTAATGGTTCAAAAATACTTCGAAAGGTCATGTGCTATTTTTCATTACAGCCAAGGCTACAAAGGTTCTTTACGAATAAAGAAGTAGCCTATGATATGAGGTGGCATAAAGAAAAGCACATAAATGATGATAATATCATGAGGCATCCAGCTGATAGTGAAGAATGGAAGCACTTTGACCAGCAGCATGAATTTTTTGCAAAAGATTCTCACAATATTAGGTTAGGGCTTGCCAGTGACGGTTTCAATCCTTTCGGAAATATGAGTAATTCATATAGTATTTGGCCAGTATTTCTAGTGCCCTATAATTTGCCTCATTGGAAATGCATGAAGGATCTCTTCTTCTTGATGACAATACTTATTTCTGGACCAAAATCACCAGGAAATGATATTGATGTCTATCTCCATCTTTTGATTGATGAATTAAACAAATTGTGGTTGCCTGGAGTTGAGACATTTGATGCATATTCAGGGGAAAGGTTTATGCTGCATACTGCATTGTTATGGACAATAAATGATGTTCTAGCATATGCAAATTTATCTGCATGGAGTACAAAGGGCTATATGGCTTGTCCTATTTGCATGAATGACACTTCTTCTATGCATTTAAGACACAGGAGGAAAATTTGTTATACTGGCCATCGTCGTTTTTTGCTTACAGACCATAAATGGAGGAGAGATAGAAAATCATTTAATGGAGATAGAAAACTAGAGATTTGCTGGCTGTTATGTGAATGGTTTATGATTTCATACCAAGGATTGTGAACGAGATAGGAGAACACAAAATTGTGGTGTTGTAGTAAAAGAAGAACATGGGGCAAATTCAATGGACTTCTATAGGGTAGTGCTAGATATTTTTGAGGTAGATTACTTATTAGGAAGAAAGAAAGTGATGTTGTTCAAGTGTGAATGTTTTTATGTGGGTGATAATTCTAGTTTACAGGTAGACAAAGATTGAAAAATTACAAGCATAAATATGTCTCGTAAGTGGTATCAAGATCAACCTTATGTGCTTGCTTCACAGGCTGAGCAAGTCTTTTATTTATAGGACAAAAAATTAGGGAAAAACTGGTTTGTGGTAGAGAGCTTCAAACCTAGAAGTTCTTATGATGTTCCTGAACAAGAGATTGAAAAAGACATGGCTGTAGTATTCCAAGAAGAGGAACAAAGTGATGATCATATTGTAAGGGAAATTGCTGAAATATCATCTCTTGCTCGAGGAATAACAGAGGCCCTTGAATGCATGCCATCGGAATGCATTTTTTACAATGAGACTCTCCAATTCCAAGAACAAGAAGATAATGATTTCATCAACGATGATGACCTAGATGATGATTCTCAAAGTGATGGGCATGAAGATGAAGGACTATTGTTTGACGATGAATTCTAATATTAGTAGAATTATTCGTGTTACTTTAGTTTTTTGACATCTTAATTTCAATGCACATTATTTATTTGTTTTAGTAATCTACTTCCTCAAATTGCATGTCTGTGTTTGTTTTTGTTATATGGTAATATGCTTCAGAGATCCAGATTTTTTAAAAGTGCCTAAGTTGATGGTTTTGTCTATATGTTTTTTTTATACTTTGGATGTTTATCAGCCTTATTTAAAGAATGACTTTCTAATGATCTATTTTTCATTACTTCTTAGATGGCTAGACTAGGAAGAAAAGGAACATTTGCTAGAAAGGGAAAGGGTGGTAGGAGAGCAAAAGGTACAAGGTCAGAAGCTGTTATCCCATGTGCCAATATTTTAACGCTTCCAAGTGAAAGTGATGGTAATAATGTAATAAGAAGGGCAAGTCCGGAATCAGTCATTCATGTTAATGATAGTTTATTCCCAACACCAAATCGAGTCACTAGATCAAAAGGTACAAGGCCAGAAGCTGTTATCCTATGTGCCAATATTTCAATGCTTCCAAGTGAAAGTATGGTAATAATGCAATAAGAAGGTCAAGTTCTGAATCAGTCATTCATGTTAATGATAGTTCATTCCCAACACCAAATCATGTCACTAGATCAAAAGGTACAAGGCCAGAAGCTGTTATTCCACGTGCCAAAATTTCGATTCTTCCAAGTGAAAGTGACGGTAATAATGCAATAAGAAGAGAAAGTCTTGACTCAGTTAATCATGTTAATGATAGTTCATCCCCAACACCAAATCTTATCAAAAGATGTGAAAATGTAGATAATTTTCCAAATTCTAAATCTCATGCCCCTGGAAGTACTGATGTAAATATGACTTCAGAAGGTCAAATGGATGCAGGTAAAACTTTTATTTGTTTTTGTTGTAATCTTGGAATAGTTTTTTTTACTTTTTGTGGTCTTTATGAAATATTAATTCTTGTAGGCCATTCAGTACCTACAAGAAAAAGAGGTCCAACAAGGCATATTATGTTATCAAGGAAAAGAGATATTGAAAAAGACCTCAAAGTTGAGTTGTCTAAGGTAGCAGATCGCATTGTTGGCCCAGATGCACAGTTTTTGATAACTGAGGGAGGTTGCATTTTGAGGACAAATGTAAAGTTACAAGTTACAAAATGGGCACAGCTGAGTGAACAACATAGGGAAGACTTATACAACATGGTTCGGGTAAGAGTATATTTATAAATTATTTTAAGACATTCTTAGATAGTTAGAATATGAGGTTAATTGGAAAAAAAGTTCTAAATTGTCGTGGCCACTATTAGGGGCATTATTTAATAGAGATGCACTAAGAGAGCAACACGGGGAGAGTGGCTATAATATTTGTTTTTCCTGGAGATTCCATCATTATTGAATTTCCTCTAAAGAATATAGAAAACAAAAATATAAGACAATTCTCTCCCTGAATAATTTTTTTTTTTCATTTTGGCTGGGCAAGAATTTAAGATCTTGATGAAACTATAGCTATTTTAGCTAGGCAAGTACATTGTTTGACGAAACTATAGCTGCCTACTAATTCTTGAAATATTTTCCTAATAAAGTAATGAGAGGAACTGACCAAAATTGAAATCAGGCCATTAGCATTGGTCACTAGTTCTTTAAATTAACTGAATACAAGCACACGGAGTGCTTACTGCTTACACTAAATTCATTGCAAACCATAAAGATCTCTGTTTTTTGATTAACTCTTGCTCTATATTGAAGGATGGCTCTAATATTGTGGAGAATGAAAAGACCAAAGCAGCTGTCTTCAAACGGCTAAATGTGCAATATAGAAACATGCATTACAAGCTTCATTAGCACTTTAAAAAGTTTGGTAGTAAAGATGAAGTTTTGCAACATAAACCAGAAAAAGTCAAAGATGAAAATGACTGGAAATGGCTTTGTGAATACTTCTGTATAGAAGACTTTCTGGTATGCTCTTGTAGTAGTTAGACTATGAATATTAAACTAAAGCTTTTGTAGAAGTTGACTTTATACATTTCTCTACTTTGTAAAAGAAAATGAGCAAGAGGAATAGTGAAACTCGTGTCAAGAACACTATACCACATACAGCTGGGACAAAATCCATTGCACGATTGCAGGATGAGAAGGTTAAAACTGTTTTCATGTTTTATTCTAATCTATAACAATTGGATAAGATAGAATAAGCTAACTCATACTGCATTTTGTAATTTTTTTTTTTTTTTTTGGTAGAATAGGAAGGAAGGAACAAAACTTGATGACATTGAAATTTACCAAGTCACAAGATTTTCCAAGAAAAAGTAAGACTTTGTAAATGAAAAAGTGAAGGAGAATCTGATTTGCAAAATAATTCTAAGTCTTCTTAACTATCATATGTTAGGATTTATCACTTTCCATGAAAATTTCTTTTTCTTTTCTTTTTATGTTTAGGAGAAAATGAAAGAAATGCAGCAAACAACAACAATGAGCACTGTTGACATTTGCAAGGAAACTATCGGCCATATACCTGGGCATATACGTGGAAGAGGTGTAACCAAGAAACAAAGTTCCTTCAATAAAGAACAATATCTTACTGAGTTGGAGGAGAATAGACGCCTTAGACAAGAAGATGAGCAGAAAGCTGCAACAATGGCAGAAGAAATTGCAACTTTGAACGAGGATCAAAGGAAGACAAATGAGCTTATAGCAAAAATTCTTGAGTAATTGGGAAGGGCTCCAGAGTAGAACAGCTTACATTGCAATGTGAGTCAACAAGCCGTGACTTAAACATATTTTGTACCGTCATATTTCTTTTAAGAAATGACTTTGTTGCTAGCTATGGATATTCATTCTCTGTTTTCTTTTGTTGTTTCTATATACGTGGAATGAGGGTAGACAAGATCACTGTTTTGGTTGCAAAATGCACATGAGTAAGTTGCTATTGCTTTGCATGCATTTGTGGTGGTAGAAAATACTAGATGCATGCTCCTGGCTGTTGTATTATGGTGGCCTGTTTAGTCTACATATTATATTTGATGGCAGCATAACTTATTTCTAATCTTTATGTTTGATTTAACTAACAACTATACACTATGCAGAGGTCTATAACTGGCTACTTTATGCATTCATACTATGTTCCTTTTCACTTTAGATTGTAAGAGGTGAGATTTAATTACTTCAGTGTGAATTTGCAGTTTCTGGTTTGAAAAACATCAGTTGACAACTTGTTCTTTTAGGATGAACATGATATAAAACTAAACATATTAGAAGTGCTGGTAGCCATGATTGTAATATTTATGAAGCAGGAGTAAAGCGGGGAGAGTGAGGAAAGATGAGAGAGTGATAGTTTTGCCAAAATTTAAAGTGCACGTAGGACCCGTAGTAGGAGAGAGAATGATGATGAGATTTGATTGAGAAGTGATTAGATTTAACAAAGGCTATTGTAGTCATTTTTGTAGCATTTTCTCTAGCAGGAGGACAATTGATTTTGTAATATCACCAGCATAGCTCCATAGATTGAGGATTATTACCTTATTGATTTTTTAGTAACATATTATCTTTATACACATTTGATTGCTTGATTGTTAAAATGCTTAAAGCATAATATTTCAAATGATTTTTCATTAGAAGAAAGGAAATGTTGTGATATTTCTGTTCATTTAATTTTTATTTTTTTAACTTTGACATTATAGTTAAGCTCACTTGTTTCTTTAAACTTGTTAATTTTGCAGATTTTTGGGATTATGATATGAGCCATGGAGTAGCTAACTATGAGGTGGCCAGAATATCAAGTTCAATCTCACTTCTATATTTTATGCCCATGGTTGGTGTATATTTTTGGATAGTAACCCATGTCAAAATATATTGGATATGAAAATTGAAAAAGACTTAACTGTACATCTTTTTGTTTTTTGTGAATGATGTTACAGAAGTGTTATGATAAAAGGATCTACTTAGTGATATTATTATAAAATATAATATTATATATTTTGGGTATTCATGTTTTCTTCAGTTTTGTTATTGTAAATTTTTATTCTTGGTTTATCATGTCCAGGGAATCTTGAACTACACAATGACAAAAATTATAAGATAATATATTACTTGTTGATAAGGACTAGTTGTTAATAAATAAATAAAATGATGTAGTAAAATGTTGTCACTATATATAATATAATATTGACAGGAAAGAAAGGAAAAAGAATAGCATATAGAGGAATGGAATGAGATGAAAGTACGAAAATATAGATATGAGGCGGGGCTTAAATTGGTGATAACAAATTAATATTGTCATTAACTTTCCTAAGAATATTGATAATAAAGGTTGTCACTATTAAGAAATAGGGTTGTCACTATTAATGGAACATAAGTGACAAGAAATACGGTTGTCACTATTAATAGAACACAAGTGACAAGAAATATGGTTGTCACACTGATGTTATCCAAGGCGGATGTTGTCAGCTGTCACGAATAAGTGACCAATTAGTGACAAGGCAGATGTTGTCACTAATGAGTGACCAATTAGTGACAATATATTGGTAAAAGTGACGATCTTTTAAACCAATCAGTGACGAGGTATGTTGTCACTAATAATTGACTACATTAGAGACAACCGGAATAATGTCACTAAACGTCAACATTTAGTGACAACAATAAGTTCTTGTCACTGATGTTATTCAAGGTGGAGGTTGTTACTAATGAATGACCAATTAGTGACAACGAGGATATTGTCACTAATGAGTAATTAATTAGTGACAATATATTGGCAAAAAGTGACGATCTTTGAAACAAATTAGTGATGTGGAATGTTGTCACTAATACTTGATTACATCTGTGACAACCGTAATATTGTCACTAAAAGGCAACATTTAGTGACAAAAATAAGTTGTTATCACTACACACCTTTAGCGACACAGTTTTAGTGACATTGAAGTGACAACAAATATTTTGTCACCAAATGTCTTTAGTAATAATATTTGTGCATATAGTGACAACATTACGTTGTCACTAAAGGTCCCTCTTGCTGTAGTGAAAGGTGGTGAGATAAAAATCTCAATAAGCCCGTGTGTACTTTGAATGTTTCAGATAAAACAGTTCATGCATGCAAGTTGTAAAAGTTTCATAAGAGAAAGTGTTGGCAAGCATTAAATAAATGTTAAAAATGAAGAGTGGTGTTTTGCTTTCCAAAACATACATGTGCACAACAAATACAACCACCTAAAGAGGTAGCCATGGCACCACACATTGGGCACCATGACAATATAACGGTCAGAATGCCACACATTGAGCATACTGACAAAAGGTAGGTGTACGGTCTACCGGGTGAGATACTCTTCTATCTCTACATCCAAAACTTACTGATTGTCAACTCTGGAAACACACAGTCCACTTGACTGAACTTGCTAGCTCGGACCGGTATAACTTACAAGACTGGCAACTTATTCGAGAAGGACTCACCCCTCAGAAGTGGTCACCTAGTGAGAGACTTACCCTAACCCTTCAAAGACTAGTCCTAGTAGTCTACCTTTATTGAGTACTCAATGTTGCTTGTCCCATTTGAGAGAAAATTGATCATACAATGTTTTACTTGGAAATTGCAATTAAGATTTCTAAAATTCTTACCAAAGTTTGGTTTTAGAAAGAGTTTAGCATTTTGTGTTAAACTGCTTGTTTAATTTCAAATGGTTTACTTGACTGAAATAAAAAGGGAAAAACTATCCTTAATTGCCTTTACAAAAGGAATGTTCATACACATTGAATTTAGCTTGCCACAAAAAATTTGGTCTTCAAATGACTCCATGCAGGAGCTTACCTGATCCTTTGCTCTGTTGGGATTCAAAGATCTTCCAAGGTCAATCTAACCTTGCCTAAGGTAAACATAAGGCATAAGATAACATTCAGACTATATTTGTCTTATAGAAATAATTCTTAGTTCAACTAGTTACAACCATGACTAACCATGACCATGATGTCCTAAGCTTTAATGCTAGTTTGATAAAGTATTTTAGAAAATAAACCTAGTTTGATAAGCTAAAATAACTAGGGTTCTGAAATAATTACTAGTAAGTTATAGTTTCAAATAATAACTTTTGAGTATTATTGCTAATAAATAAAGTAGTGTTAAATATTGAATAATACTAAGTCCTAAATAATATTGGTAAATGGTAATATTTAAATAGTATTATTATAAATAAATAAATAATAAATTACACTTAATTTTTATTTAATAATTAATAGATAATAAATAATCAATAATAAATAATAAATTAATAATAAATAAATTATATTAAAATTTTAATTAATAAATAAAAAATAAATTTTAATATAAATAATATTTATGGATATAGAAAAAAGTTTTAACTATGGTTTACAAGGTCATTAATTAATTCTAATATTTTATTTATTACTATTATTTATATAAAATATTTTATTTATTATTGTATATATATATATTATTTTTAATAAAAGATATTATTTATTTGACTAATAAAATATTAATATTTTATTTAATATTCTATTCCAAACCTTTCTAGTAATTACGAATTTTATAGAGAAAAATATAGTAGTAACAGTAATAAAATTTGTTAATAAAAATAACCTAGGATTAACAAGAAAATAATCTTTCACCATGATTTTCCTATTGCTAGACAAGATTCATGAACACATTCCCAAACATCAACTAATAGGCTAATCCATTCATGAACATAAGCTTGAATTAATACATACTATCACAAGGCTAATTCCTACTAGGCATATTTATCATTCATGGCTTCAATGGATGTAAAAACATAAAATCCTAATCACCTTTGGTGTCATAACATCTAACATGCTTTAAACATCCATAAATCTCATTACACATGATGAACATATATTGATGCAAAAGAAAAATCCATATAGCTTAATCATATATATCAATCCTCATGACCTAACTCTATCCCCTTCATCCATATACATATACTCAATCCCCAATTCATATTCAATCTTCCTATTAACATCTAAGAGACATGAATTTAGAAATTAAAAGGAGGATTTAAGAATAAATACTTGATAGATGATCACTTGATGAAGACTAAAGAAGGTCCACGCGATTGAGAGTCTTGTGATGTCCGAAAAATAGCCATGATTGGCCAACATCATTTCGGCCAAGAGAGAGAGAGAGAGAGAGAGAGAGAGAGAGAGAGAGCATTAGAATGGTATATCAAAAATTGAATAGAAGGGGAAGAATAAGAAGGTTGTTCTTGTTTTACCTTTTTGATGTTCTTGAGACCTTCAAGAAAAAAGCTAATTTTAATCCGTTCGAAAATTCTCTTTTGTGTGATTTTGTGTTATAAAGACCAAAAATGAAGTCTAGGGATTAAGTAGGAGTGATCTGGAGTATTTGAGAGTGATTGGAGGTGTTTATGATAGGTTTAGGCTTGAAGAGGTGTAGTGTGTGTTCTTGGTGTTTTGAGAGAAAAGGCTTGCGAAATTCTGGAATGCTGTTGGCCGAATGGTCTAGAGCAATTAGGAGTTTCGGTCTTTAGCAAGATGGAGAGAGAGTGATCAGATTTTTTTAAAATTCAAATGGAGGAAATTGAGGAGTTATTTAAGGTAGAGGATTAGCTAATGTTGATTGATCATGGGAGGTCTCTTTGCTCTTCAATGGTGTTGGCTGAATAAGCTAGTCTTGCTGAAATAAATGGAGGCTGTTCAAGTTATATGGCTGGCTGAAATTCAGTCTACAATGGCAGAGAAAATTCTGGCTTGTTTACTTGCTACAAGAGTGTTTTAATGGAGCAAATTCTGGAATTATTTTGAAGTTCAGAGCTTTTTGAGGTGTGATCATGGAGTCCAAGTACTCAAGGTAAGTGTGGAGGTTAATGATGTTCAGTCCATGGCTGAACAAGATCAAATTGTTAGATGTTTGAAGGGTGTTTTTCGGTCTAGGCATAGAGAGACAAAATTGGAAATTTTCTGGTTTCAACTTGCTCAAGGGCTCCGAATTAACGATGACTTTGGGTGCAGAATTTTCTGCATTTACTAGGCTCGATTTGCAGCTGTTTTTCTGGGGTGTTTGAGTGTCTTTTAAGGTTGGTTTTCCAGCCTTCTTTTTGGAGAAAAACAGAGGATGCTCTTTATGAATTGATGACAAAAAGACAGCTTCAATTCCAACTTCCTAAGTTGCGAATTGTGCAGGAAAATTTTCTGGTTTTTGTGTAGTTTGAACAGTCTGAAATTTGCACAGAATTTTCAGCCTTCAAGCAACATAAAATGACCATTTTTCTGTCAGCAAATTGGTAGGGTTGTTGGTTGAATTTTTTGAACGCTGTTCTGCAAAAATTCTGGAAAATTTTCAGATTTTCCTTCACTAAAAATATGAACAACATGAAGGTAGGATTAAAGGTTTAACTATGGTGATTTATTTCTCTTGGGAACCCATCCTAATTCCTCTCCTATTTTCAGTCATTCCCCTATTCCTCAAGACTGATTTTTGAAATTCAAGGCCAAAGAATTATCATAGAATTTTTGGAATTAAAAGAAAAGGTTTAATGGATTTTGGATAATTTAAATTATGAAGAGGTTAGGACAAGGCTAGAGATAATGAAGGGACAAGAATTCCTCTAGAATTATTTTTAGGACATGATCATATGATCAAAACATTATCTTCATATCTCCCTTAAGACAACATTCCTATCTTTAAGGAATGTAAGAAAAACAAAAATTCAAACATAGTAAAGATAATCATGAATAAAACTTAAGTGATGGGACTTGAATTTATGACCTTAGAGATTAATTCACAAATCTCTAACCACTAAACCACAATAACTCTTGTTCTTATTTTCTCATCCAAATATTCTTCTTATCTAAACCTCAAGATATCTTCCTATTTTAACCTCAAACAAAGTTACCTTTTTACCTTTCCTACCCAATAAGCATAAATAATCCATTTAACCTATAAGCCACAATTCTAAAGTACATAAAATCATTCAAAAAGTATATTTTTATGCAGAATAACATTATATACATCCCAACCCCCTTACTCTAAGGTTGGCTTTAGGTGGGGTTTCACAAGCTACATTCTAGGCATTATGCATTTTGGAGATAGGAAGGAAAGGATGTTAGGTATATGCCAATTTACTTATATTAATAAGATATTGGTCAAGTATATCATGGATCAATGTAAAGGGGCTATTATACCCTTTAGATATAGCTTATACTTATCTTCCAAGCTGTGTCCTTAGACACAGGAAGACAAGCAGAAAATGAGCAGGATCCCTTATGCTTCTGCTGTAGGAAGTCTCATATATGCTATGCTTTGTACTAAGATAGATATCTGCTTTGTGGTAGCCATGGTTAGTAGATATCAGTCAAATCCAAAAGAAGCTCCCTAGTCAGCCGTAAACCGTATACTTAAATATCTCAAGGAAACGAGATATTATATACTTGTATATCGTGCTGATGATTTGGTTCCTACCAATTACATAAACTCAGACTTCTAAACGGATAAAGATGAAAAAAAATTCATTAGTGGATATGTCTTCACTTTGTTTGGAGATGCACTTTCATGGAGAAATATTAAGCAATCTTGCATTTCTTATTCTACTATAGAAATTGAGTACGTTGCTGCTTTAGAAGCTTCTAAAGAAGCTGTGTGGCTTCGAAAGTTCCTCATAGAACTTGGAGTAGTACCGTACATGGATAGGCCTGTCATCATATATTGTGACAATTTTGGAGTGGTGTCACAATGCAAGGAACCTCGAAACCATAGGAAGGGTAAGAACATAAAGAGGAAATATCATCTCATCCGAGAGTTTATCTAGAAACGGAAAATTGTGGTCGATCATATTTCCTCTATCAATAATCTGACGGATCCTTTTATCAAGTCTTTGACAGAAAAGGTGTTTCGTAGATATTTAGATGTCATACGAGTAGGCACTTTTGGACTTTCTTAATCTTTGTAGTGAAAGTAGGAGATAGTTCGGAAACATGTACTTAAAGACTATGTATTCTATATAAACATATTGCAATAAAATATTTATTCATTCAATTTAGTTTGTTTCTTGTATTATTGCACATTTAAAGGTCCAAGTATAATAAGTAATGGTCTATATGTTTGGTTGTTCTTCACAGTAAGGTATAAACCATGGATATTTGTGATACAAGTAAAATTAAGTTCTTAGTCGTTTGATGGAACTTGCATTTCATCACGGTAAGACTATTATGTCATGATTTTCAATGAGGAATGGTTTACCTTAAATTAGTGAGTAGTTCAGTTGCATTAAAGGCATAAGTGTATATCGAATATCTAGAACTGGACCTGTAATAGTGGTCACTTTTAAAGTACTATAATTATAGAGACCAAACTATTACTGCTACAGCATGAACGCATACCTTCATACTTGAGTATGAGTTGGTGGTCTGACGAAGGTAGGGTTTTATACATTGATGTAAGTTAGGTGAGATTTCTTTTGTGAGATCAATATCCTTTTATGTTGGGTGTATTAATTTAGTTAGTTAAGAGGGACTCATGCAATTAACTTACCCCTTGTGATTGTCCAGGATAATCTAATG
The DNA here is from genome assembly GCA_026120185.1 of Voacanga thouarsii. Lineage (NCBI taxonomy): Eukaryota > Viridiplantae > Streptophyta > Magnoliopsida > Gentianales > Apocynaceae > Voacanga > Voacanga thouarsii. The sequence goes on from JANUWF010001683.1 coordinate 2,042,011, forward strand.
ATCCAAGGCCCTAGGAACGTGATAGTAGAATATGTGCTTTTGGGTAGCTTCCAATGATAAGCAAGTATATTCCAGTGAGTCATGGATTATCAGACTAGAGATCTAAGGATGGTAAATGTCTTTGAGATGGGTGTTAGTAAATTTGTCCAGTCTCATTGATAGGTATTACATAAAGGGATATTTCCGTTATTTCACTTATAGGTCGGAGACAATATTTTAGAAATATTATTCTTTTGGTCAATATTTTTATATGGTGATAAATGGAAATATATAAAATGATAAAATACGGTTATTTAATTATAAGGGTATTTTGGTTATTTTAGTAGCCATGAATAATATGTCTCTTGGTCCTCCGAGTAGCTCAAGTTACCTTGGTGTTGCTTAGACACAATTTGGGCTTAATGGATAATTATTTGGAAGAAAATAAAATTTATTCTAAGAGTCTAATTAGAATTAATTAATTAATCTTGTGTTTTGATAAGGCTCAAAAAAGATAATTAATTAATTAAGAGAATTGGATTGGAATAAATTAATTAATTGGGTTGATATATGTTGACATATATTAAGAGTTAATTAGAATTAATTAAATAGTTTTGGGTATTTAATGAGGCCCATAAAAGATAATTAATTAATTAAGAGGATTTGGCCACTCTTGTGGTTGTTTTTTTTTTTTAGCTCAACACCTAGCCCAACTGGACTTGGTGATTTCGGCCATTAGGGCATTGAAAGCCCTAAGGCTGGTTGAAATATGTAAGAAAAAAAAAAGCATTATGTAATTTTTTTGGAGAGTGTGCCGCTTGCTCTAGTTTTCTCTTCCACGTTCTTTCTCTTCCTTCTCTTTGGTAGAGTGATTTTATCCAAGAAAGGAGGTCTCACCAAGCTAACATTTAGAGCAAGGTAGAGTCATACTCCGGAAGATAAAGGGAAGAAGCTTAGAGATGCTTAATGCGTAAGAGTAGAAGATTGGCAGGAGTTTAGTTGAACAGTAGGTGTCTCCTTCTCCCCTTCCAATGCAAGAGGTTCATGTTCCACCTAGCCCCTCATTGGTTAATCCGTGACCAATAAAAAAAATAAGTACTCTCTCCTAGATGTGGCTAAAAAAATTGAAAATTTTTTGCTGCGTTTTTCCTTTGATAGATTTCCGTGATTCGTTCACTAAAAGGATAGGGAATTGTGGGCATTCAAACAAGAAACAACAAGAACCCTAAATGACATATAAGAAGAACCCTTGTTGATTCCCTAGTTAAATTATCCTTAGAGTTTATAGACACTTACTCAAGGGTGGACTATGCTCTTAGGTTGGTCTTAGATTGAAATTGAATAATGAATCTCTCCATGCTTCAAGCCTTCAAGATAAATACTTTAGTCATGTAAAATGTGATATATGTTATTCTTCTTCTTACAATACAAAAGCATTTTATAAGTATGTTTTGTTCCTAAACTAATCACTTTTAAATAGTATAAAATAACCTTAAAATAGCTAAAAAATGTTAGGGGCTCAGGTTCTGGAGCATGGCCTGCACCAAGCAGGCCTCCTCAGGGCAGCATCGGGTCTATTCTGGAGGAATAGTTCTCGGGTCACAAAACATCGAAACAAAATTGGACTTTACCAGTCTCCAATTGGTGTCGTGACGGGCTTCTCTGACCAGCGCTAGGTTTGCTCTGGTGGCACTGTACTTCGTGTCAAAAGTAGGGAATTCCATTATCGGTCCAGTCCTCAGCTAGTACCCAGTTGGGCTCATCGGGCCAGCGTCGGGCCTCTTTTGGCGGACTTCATTTTTCTGCACAAATAGCTTCCGGTAGATGTCTTTCGTATACTAGCAATATGGTCCGTTCTCGATCCTCTTTCGGAAATGTCTATATGCTATTCCCCTTGAAATGTGCTTGTAGATATGCTTGAAAGTTATGTTGGAATTGTTTGGCATGGGCTCTCATTATTGGACCAGGCAAACTCGATTTTGGTTTGGTTTCGTCCTCTCCCCCTTTTTAAGATTGATCCCCATGGCTAGGTTATTTCCTATCATTTCCCCTTCTTGAAATGGATTCATTTTCGAAGCACTACCTACATCATAAGGAGAAAGATCAGCTACAATAAAAGTAGCACTTACATTATACTTATCCAGTAGATCAGTCTTGTTGGCGTTATCTCCATATCACTCAAGAACTTGAAATGGGCCATCTCCTTGCGGTTTAAGCTTTGATTTGTGTTGGGTGGGAAATCTTTCGTTGTGCAAATGTAACTAAACCCATTCTCCTGGTTGGAATATCACCTGCTTTCTTCCTTGGTTGCGCTTCCTTACAATGGCCTCATTCCATTTTTTTATTACAGACTTAACTTTCTCGCGCATGGACTTAACCATTTCGGCCTTCTTTTTGCCATCAAGACTTAATCATTCATCTACAAGTAAAGGAGATAAATCTAAAGGAGTTAATAGATTAAACTTGTAAACAACTTGAAATGGAGAATATGTAGTAGTAGAATGGACCGTGAGAGTCTGGTAGACAACCTCCGTTTGTCCATCCATTTGTGGGTGATAAGCTGTAGAAAATAACAATTTAGTTCCAAATTTTGCCCAAATATTCTCCAAAAATGACTTAAAAATGTAGTATTCCTGTCCGATACTATATTCTATGGTAACCTGTAATATGAGTAGCATAATTAGTTTTTTTCACAAGAAATAAAATGAGCCATCTTAGAAAATTGGTCAACAACTACAAAGATGAAATCATTTCCTTCTTGGTCCGTGGCAAGCCTAATCTAAAATCCATTGAAATATCTAATCAAGGTGCATTAGGGACGGGTAAAGGAGTATATAAACCCTAGGGTAGCGTTTTAGACTTGGCCCTTCTACTTGTTATGCATGAATTACAAAGCCTCTCTACATCTCCCTTTATTTTGGGCTAATAAAAATGCTCTTTCAAAATACCTAATGTTTTTGAATTTCCAAAATGTCCCATTAAACCTCTTCCATGAGCTTCCTTCACTAACAATTCTCTCAATGATCCTTTTGGTATGCACATTCTACCCTCTGTAAATAAAAACCCATCATGTCTATAAAATTTTTGGAAGGCACATTTTTCATAAGCATGATAAATCTCTTCCAATTCATCATCATTTGCATATAAATCCTTAATAAGCTCAAAACCAAGTAATTTTGCATCTAAGGAATTTAAAACCACATACCTGCGAGATAATGCATCGACTACTACATTATCCTTACCATTCTTGTATTTTATCACGTATGGAAATATACCAATGAACTTCATCTATTTGGCATGCTTTTTGTTCAACTTTTGTTGGCCTTTAAGATGCTTTAATGTTTCATGATCAGTGTGGATGATATATTCCCTAAGTAACAAACAATGTTGCCAATGGTGCACAGTTCTCACTAATGCATACAATTCCTTGTCATAAGTGTAAGAATTCAAGGGTGCTCCTAGTAGCTTCTCACTAAAAAAATGCAATAGGTTTTTTATCCTGATTCAACATAGCACCCATTCCTATTCTACTAGCATTACATTCCACTTCAAAAGCATTCTCAAAGTTAGGCAAAAACAACAATGGGGCTTCACTTAATTTTGATTTCAAAGTAATAAAAACCTTTTCTTGTTCTTGTCTCCACCTAAACCCTACATTTTTTTTTAATAACTTTAGTCAATGGGGTAGCTAGTGTGCCTAAATTTCTAATAAAATGCTTGTAAAAACTTGCCAACCTATGAAAACTTTTTACGTTAGTCATCGATGTAGGTGTTGGCCAATCTTGTATTGGCTTGACCTTCTCTTCATCAATTTCAATACCCTTCGATCTTATAACATAATCAAGAAAAGTTATCTTTTCCAAACAAAATAAATATTTTTCAAAATTTTCATATAACCTTTCTTTTCTAAGTGTAATAAGCACACATTTAAGATGATGCAAATGATCTTCATAAGTTTTGTTGTAAATCAAAATATCATCAAAATATACCATAACAAATTTCCTAATATACTCTCGCAACACATAATGCATCAACCTCATGAAAGTACTAGGTGCATTTGATAACCCAAATAGCATCAGAAGTCACTCATATAAACCTAGTTTGGTCTTAAATACAGTTTTCCATTCGTCATCTTCCCTAATCCTGATATGATGATATTTGGGTTTCAAGTCAATTTTTGAAAATACGCATGATCTACGTAATTCATCCAATTAATCATCCAGCATAAGGATAGGGTAACGATATTTTATCATTATGTTGTTAATAGCCCTGCCGTCAACACATATTCTCCATGTTCCGTCTTTCTTGGGTACCAACAACACTGGAACCACACTTGGACTTTAACTTTCTCAGACATGGCCTTTCTTGAGCAACTCTTTGGCTTGCTTTTGTAGTTCCTTAGCTTCTTCAGTGTTGCATCTATAAGCTGGCTTACTTAGAATAACAACCCTCAGAATAAAATCAATCTGATGCTCTATTTCTCGAACGAGTGGTAATCCTCTGGGTATTTCTTTTGGAAATACATCTTGGAATTCTTCCACAAGACCTGCAATTTCACAAGGTAAAGAAAGAGTAGTTTTATTAGTATTTACATAAATGCTTTTACCAATTAAGAGATACACTGGTTCCTTAGCTTTAATAGCTTCTACTACCTCCCTCTATTTTGCAAAGAAATTTACTCGTTGCTTATCTCTTATCTTTTTTCTTTTGCTTCTTTCTCAGTGTCCTCACTTACGATTTTTTTTCTCATTTTCTTTAACACTCATTTTTTTCTCTTTTTCTATCATGATCTTTTGATCTTTGCTTACTTCACTTGGAGACATAGGCAGTAGAATGTATTTCTTTCCCTTCTTATACAATGTGTAGGTGCTTTTCTTCTCGTCATGCATTACTCTCCTATCATATTACCATGATCTCTCTAAAAGTAGGTGACTTGCCTGCATAGGAACAACATCACACAAGATCTCACCCTTATATTTCTCCATGTCAGTTGTAATCAAGGCTTGTTTATTAACCTTCAATTTTCCACTTTCATTTAGCCATTACAACTTGTAGGGTTGCGGATGCTTCCTTATTTCCAAGCCTATTTCTTCCATCGCACTAGCACTTATAACATTGATGTAACTCCCACTATCTATGATTATGCTGCAAGGTACTTGGTTGATCAAGCATCTTATATAAAAGATATTCTCCCTCTGTTGATGATGCTCATCCTCCTTCATTGCGCACTCAAAAATCTCCTCACTACGCCAAGTAATGCACACACTTGCCCAACTTCTTCACTTTCTTCACTTGAAATTTCTTTTCCTTTTCTGAACTTCTTCTAGTTTCTCATATTCCTCTTCCTCGGATGAAATCTCACTATAGGCATTTGTGTGCATCACTCTCTTGCTTTGGTATTCATGTGTTCATATCCCAAACAATGAAAGTATTTGATATCTTGGATCCTTGACTTCTCAATAGCCTTTCCTTTATCCCTATTCCCTTCTTCCCTTGGTTTATTAAACTACCCAGGTGGCGGCCTTGGGACTCCTTCCTTTTTAGGTATCGACTTAGGGAATTCCTTAAGAGATGAAGTTGGTTGGCTTACTCTCTTCTCAAATAGCCTTTTCTTCAATTGTTTATCTACCTTCATAGCTATGTGCACCATTTCTTCCAAGGTTGCATATGAATGTAACTTGACTACATTGGCTATCTTCCGGTTTAATCCACATAGAAATCTAGCTTTAGTGGCATGCGGATCTTCATGAATAACCGCCATCATCATTAGCACATTGAGTTCTTTGTGATAATCTTCAATGCTTTTATTCCCCTATCTTAGCACTTGAAGCCTCTAATATAGCTCATTATAGTAGTGATGTAGTACAAATCTTACCCTCATGAGATTTTTCATCAATTCCCATGTCCCAACGATATTTTCTTCCATTCTCCTTCTATTAGCCAAAACCTGCTCTCTCCATACCAATGCATAGCCTGAAAACCCCAATACTGCCAATTTTACTTTATTCCTCTCAGTATGGTCTTATCAATCAAATAGGATTTCCATTTTTCTTTTTTAGTCAAAGTATGCCTCGGGATCACTTTTCCCCGGGAATTATGGTACCTTTATTTTGATATTTTTCAAGTCTCGTTCTCCCTCATTTTCATCTCTCCTCTTACCTTTCATCATATTACCCCGATATTGTTCTCTATTATCTTCCTTCAGGCACCCCTCTTCCTGCTCAAATTCTCTTTCAATATTTCTTTCGACTCCCCTCATAGCATTCTCACCAAATCTCCCTTGGCCTCTTCCTCTACCTCCTCTCATAGGAACTTGTTGATATCCATCAATTGAGTATTCATCTCATTCTTCTCTAGGTTGTGTATTCACGAGAGGCATGTTGTAGGCTTCCGGTTGCTCTTTTCCTCTCCTTTGATCGGCAGTAAATGTTTGGCTTTATTGATCTCAGAGTTCGGTTATCTCCCTCCAAATGCGCTCTATCTCATTTGCACTGAAACGAGGGTTTCACGAAGATCTCCTAGATCCTTTTTTGGTCTACTTGCTTCTCCAAGATTTAGCCTAGTCGAGTCCTCTTCTTGAGTCATCGCTGGAGTTTAGATTGATATTCCTGCAAAAAGTGTTAAGAGAACAAAAATAGAAATTGGTTTCCTCACTCACTCCCTAAGTGTTTGCACTCCACTCTCGAATTTGCACTCCTTGGCTTTTTCAATAAGAATCCTTCTCTCTTTCCTTTTTCGTTCACTCAATGTCTCACTTATTCAACCAAATTCCTACCCAACTTGAAAGGGTTTAGTTCACCTTAGTCTATTAGTTTTTAGGATGCTTCAATACAGGGGTCCTAGGATAACTCAATTTAGTGAACACTTAGATAACAAGTAGAGTACAAGGTATTCACAACATACAACAAGAATAAAGAACACAATGGAGTATAACAACAAAGTTTACACCAATTCCAAGGAATGAGTATAAAGATACTTGAATTAAGTAGAACAATACAATAAGAAGGAATCTAGGATTATGTTATAGGAATAATACTAATGATCAAACCATATTCTTTCTTTGAGATATTTCATTAAACACATGGTGTTCATAAGGTATGGTCATTGAGACCTTTTGTCAAACACCTTATGTGCAAGATTTTCCTATGGAACTTGCAAATTTCTTCCTAAACAAGACCAATATAATCACAACAAAAAGAATAAATGTATTCCCATGGATCTTTCTTCAACAAGTCATTCTTTTTTTTTTCTCAAGAAAACTCAAAACCAAATAAGAAATAATCAGATCTTTTTGGCACAATTTGTGGCTGCAACATTTTGTTTGTTTTTCACTCTAGATTTGATAGATCTAAGCTAAGATAGAAATCTAGGCTAACCTGTCTCTGATACCAAATTTGATATGAGCTTATGAGAGAAAGTCTTTCAAGATCTTAAAAAAGTGGCTTTTGTTTTAACTATAGCAAAGTAGGATAATTCCAAGACAAGTAAGACAACAAGAAAATGATATAAAGAGATAAAAAAAAAGTAACAAAGTAATAACTTTTTCATCAAACAAAGAACCCTAAAAGAACTAGCTTTTAGAACCCCAAATTTAGTAGATAAGGTCTACCAAAACAACAGGTTAGAACCCTTGACTTAGTTCAAGAACTAAAGAGATAGGGAATTTTGGTCATTCAAGCAAGAAATAACAAGAACCCTAAATGACATACAAGAAGAACCCTTATTGATTTCCTAGTTGAATTATCCTTAGAATTTATAGACACTTACTCAAGGGTGGACTAAGCCCTTAGGTTGGTCTTGGATTGAAGTTGAACAAGGAATCTTTCCATGCTTTAAGCTTTCAAGATGAATACTTCATTCATGTAAAAATGTGATATATATTGTTCTTCTTCTTAAAATACAAAGCATTATATAAGGGTGTTTTATTTCTGAACTAAACACTTTTAAATTTTACAAAATGACCTCAAAATAGCTGAAAATGTTAGGGCTTGGGTTCCAGAGCACGGCCTGTGTCGGGTAGGTCTCCTTGGGGAAGTGTCGAGTCCATTCTAGTGAAATAGATCTCAAGTCACAAAAAGTTGAAACAAAACGGGACTTTACCAGTCCCCAACTAGCACTCTGGTGGCACAGTCCTTCATGTCAAAAAGTTAGGGATTCCATTGTTGGTCCAGTTCTTAGCTTGTGCCCGGTAGGGCTTATCGGGCCGGTACCTGGCCCACTCTGGCAAACTTCATTTTTCTACACGAACAACTTCCGGTAGATGTCTTTAGTATATTAGTAGCATGGTCCATTCTCGATCCTCTTCTGGCAATGTCCATATGTTATCCCTCTTAAAATGTGCTTGTAGATATGCTTGAAGGTTGTGTTGGAATTGTTTGGTATGGGCTCTCATTAACGGATCGGGCAAACTCAGTTTTGGTTTGGTTTTGTCCTCTCCCCCTTCTTGAGCTCGATCCCCGTGGCTGGGTTGATTCCTATTAGTTAGTGTTTTATTCACTTCTATTTCTTATTTTATTAGCTAAACAAGAAAGATTTGGGTAAAGTAAGGTAGGAAACTAAGTTTCTGAGGATTCGATACTTACTATTCCCTATACTATATGATTGGTATACTTGCCCATATGTGTGGTTTTGGTGGTTAGTATTTTAATTAAAGCTTGATTGATTATGGACTTTGTTGGTTATATTTTCTACACTAAAAAACACGCATAAAATTTTTGGCGCCATTGCCGGGGATTGGCACTATCAGAAACACTCAAGTTTTGTTGATTTAGCCTTTGTTGTATTTGTAAATATCTCTAACTTTTATTTTTAGGTACTTTGTGAATATTTGCTTTTCCTATTTTTTTTGTGTTTTTATTTTTTTGTGATTTGTTTGAATTTTTTCTTGTTTTATTTTTCTTTTCGATTTGATCTTTGTTTTTCTTTGAACATGAAATTAAAATTATTATCATGGACAATCAACTATGGGGATATATGTGGCCATAGACACAAATTCAAGGGAGCCACAGGGATGAGAATTTGGCAAATTTACAAGCTCGAATTGATGCTTTTTGTGAGACGTCACTTGAAGCCTCAATAAATCTTTTATTGCTAGCACCAATTCATTCCTTAAGTATCAAGAGGAATCTTCCCAATAAATAAGCCATCAAAGAACACAACTAGCCAAGTTGGTTGAGGATGTAATAAAAGCTCCTACACTTGAACAAAAGGACCCCTAAGGAGAGGAGAGAGGATATGAGGAATAATTACTTAATGTGATGGGGAAATATTTTATTCTATTCTATGCTTTCATATTTCTAATTGTTCTTTGTCACACTAATTTATAGGTATCTCTCCATTCACGGAGCCTAATGATACCATTAATGATGTGTTGAATTTACATGCCTCAAGGAGTTAGATCTTTCAACGCTATATCATAAGAAGTCCTTGGAAGATGGTGATAATTTCTATCCTTCAACCCATTCAAAGGGATGTAAATTAGTTTTTGTAGACCATGATTTGGAAAGTAATGATTTCTTAATCCTATCTTTAAATTCTACACTACTAGGCTTAACAGGGAGTTTTCATTGTGATAAATGTTTTGAAGAGATAAGTGGTGATTCTAGTATTTATACATTTTTTAGACATAATTTACATCTTTGGGTTGGAAACTTGATTTGTATGTCTAAAAAGGTGCTATGGATGTGGGGTTATGCATTTATATTCATTGCCACTAATATTTTCCATGAACCCTCCATTTTCCAAAACCCTATCACATTTCTACTTTCATCATGCCTACCTTTTTCAATGAGTATTAATTTCTTTTATAAAGGTTTGATGAGGAAGCATGATGAGTGGAAAGAGTTTGTATCTTTGTTTTGTGTTTGGAGTTGTTATGTGTTATTTCATCTAAATAAGGAAATTATTTTCCATCTTAAGTATGGGAGAGTGGGTTGTGTCTCTATTTTCTTTGTTAGGATTTTTATTAGTATTTTTCTTTAGTTTGTTTTCTTTTATTAGTGTCTTTATTTTATTATTTTCCTTGTGCTTTTATTTGTGTTTTCTTTTGTAGGTTGGAATAAAGTCTTCTTGGAACCCACTCTATTCTTCTCTTGAAGTTTTAATATTTATTGGGGCATTATTGCACTTAGGGCGTATTGCTTGACTTTCTATCTCCTTTATCATTTTTGGTCCCTTTGGAGATGCTTTCTTATGTTAATTTTTTGCCAATGAGGACATTTTCCAGTTTAAATATAGTGGAGTGGTTTGGTGATATTCTTTGTCCAGGTTTTGATCAATTATCTTGGTGTTTTCTTGAAATCAAGCTAAAATTTGAAATAATTTTGTTGAAAATACATCTAGACAAATTGACAAATTCCTTGAAATTTTTAAATTTTGAAAATTTGACAAATTTGAAAGTTTGGAAATAGTGAAGCTAAATTGAGCTTATTTGTCTATAATGAAGTTATGATTTTCTTTTTAACTTTAGGTATAGATTTGTCATTTATTATGGTTTGGTTTTTATTAAAAGGTTAACTTGTGTATTAAGTTAGATTTTGCTAAGTCTTGAGAATTTAAGTTAACTTGGGTTTTATTTGGTATTTGAATTTTGTTTTATTCTTTGAGTTTGAATATGGATGATGTGATGAATATAGGAAGAGTTATTGACTAATTCTTATATTATGGGTTTAAAATTTGCTTGAATTTGAGTTGTGAATAAGGAATGTAAAGAAATAGAAATACTATGTGTGAAAAAAAAAATTATTGTTATGTGAGATGAAAAAAATTGAGTTGAAAAAAATATGCTTTTATCTTTGAAAAAAAAAAAAAGACCTTTTGCTGAAAGGGGAGTTAATATGGAGAGAAGTAACAAGTATTGTTTGGTGCACTCTCTTGAGGCTATCCCAAAAGCAAAAAGGCAAGAAAGAACAAAGAAAGAAAATGTTGAAAAGAATGAGGAAAAAAAAAACAATAATCACTATAACGGGGCCAATACGGTGCGTGAAGAGAAATTCATCCACTTGAGGCTATCAATTCCCTAAGTTATAGAAAAAAAAGAAAAAGGAGTGGAGTGTTTCCTTGTTTCACTAACTTGAATTGTGTAAATTTGAGCTTATAATGCTAGAATTAGTTAAATGGCTTGACTTGTATGATTTATGTTATCTATATTTTTATTTGAGGAGTAGGATGATTTTCTTGTATTAGATATAAGCTTGTTTAACTTAACTTTGTTGGCGTTGGGATTGTTTGATTTAATGCCCGAGTTTACAAGGTTTTGAAATAGTTGAATGAATGAGCAATTTATGTGCAAGGTTAGAAGAAGGTTATGTTTTCATTATGGAATAATTTGCTAAGGAAAAATTTGCTAAATTGTTTTATCTTGTTCTAAATGCTTAGTGTTTTAATTCTTGTTTGCTTGAGGACAAGCAAAGCTTATGTGTGGGGGAATGTGATATGGCCTAAATTGACCTATATTTTTCAAGTTATTTCAGGTTCTTTTATGATAATTTTGATGTAAAAACTAGTTATGCTCCTTCATATTTGATATTTTACCTTTGGAAAGGTATTTTGATAATTTTATGTAGAATATGGCGAAAAATATCCAAAATCGGGCTAAACAGTGTTGACCTAGCGCAGGGTGGTCTACCTGGGCCGGTCGGGGGTCACTTTTGGAAGAACAGAGCAGAACAGAAGAGTTTCGGAAGCATTTTAGGAAGGTCTTAGCACTGGGTGTTCTTCCTAACCTGGCGCTGGATGTGTACTATTCATCGGGAAGCATTCCAGGAAGGACCTGGCATAGGTGTTCTTCCTAAATTGGCATCGGGTGCTGTCGAGGTTAAGGCAGCAAATTTCATATTTTGTGTAGATTTTGGCAAATTTCATAAGTATTCTTTTGGGAACTGATTTGGGATCAGTTTAAGACTCTTGTACACATTTTTTGGCAATTAGAACTCCTATAAATACAAGGAAATAACATTGTACAAACTAGTTTTGAATTCTTCAATATAATATCTTTAGAAAACTCCTAGAGAAACAACAAGATTTAGAAGGATCAAGAAGAGTTTTGGAGAAGAAGAGGAGGTTGCTCAATAAGATTTCAAGGAAGAAGAAGAATGCTTACTTGCTTATGAGTGGTTTCTTTTTCTTTTCTTTGTAATTTATTTACAATTTGAGACTAATGTTTTAATTGTCTTTAGATGATATTCGTTTGGATTCATGATTTTGTATTAATTTTAGTTCTTTGATCAATTTATTGCTATTCTTGGTATTTGATTACTTGAGCATAATATCTTGTTAGATTGATTAGTTCTCTTCTAATTAACTTGTAAAACGATGTTAGGAGAGAATAACCAACTAATTAATTCAATACTAGTTATTCTTAACTTGCTTGAAAAAGAGGTTATGGGTAAAGACTAAGTAATCAAAGATTGGTTGATGATTACTAAAATATAGAGTCATTGGCTAATTTCATAGTTTAAATCACTTAGAATATAGGGACTTGTGCTAGGATTGATTTTAATGTATTTTTTGGGTAAATTGGTTGAGATAGAATATACTCACTAATTTATCTATAAGATTGTGAATTCATAGATTGCAAATGAAGTGGGTCTACTTTAATCCTTTATGATGCCAAGATAATAATTAATTGAGAGAATAGATATTCAATCATTATTGTATATTCAAGGATTTCAATCTATTTACACGCCTTTTCTCCTTGTTCTCACTCCTTGATTATCCTTGTGACTTTTCTTGTGTAACTTAATTTTCTCTAGTACATTAGGTTAGTATTTTATTCACTTCTATTTCTTATTTTATTGGCTAAACATTAAAGATTTAGGTAAAATAAGGTGAGAGCTGAAGTTATTGTGGATTCGATACTTGTTATTCCCTATACTGTATGATGGGTATACTTGCTCGTATATGTGGTTTTCGTGGTTAGCATTTTAATTAAAACTTGATTGATTGTGAACTTTGTTGGTAATATTTTTTACACTAAAAAACACGCAACACAAAGCCATAAAGCCACCACCTCTCATATAAGTTAGTAACAAAGGGGCAAAGGGAATGGGCTCTCCACGAAGTATTTTAGAGAGTATATGAATATCAATGATTCTTACTTCATTCAAACTACTCAATCCAAGGCAAACATTGAGATTCAAGATATTAAAAATAACCCTCCATTGAGGAGCAAGATCATTATTGGAAAGAAAGGAAGAACCATGGGTTGAAGCTTTTATTTCCAAACCTTACTGTCGATAAGCAACATTAAAATTCTAAGTTGATTCAGAAGAGATCATCTTATTGTGGTGGTCAATTTCTATCCATGGGCCACTATCATCAACTTCTAAAATGGGAGCTAATTGAGCCCTAATCAAAATTATGGAGGTTTGTTTCAAATGTCCTTTCTTTTTGCTTTTCATGTTGGCATAAAATTCCTTTACAAGGGTAGGACAAAAGTCACCTCTCAAGCCTAAAATTGGGCCTAACCAATCCTTCCAAACATCTCAGTTATATTCAAAGATCAATCAAGGGAAGGCTTGATTATTTTTTCAACAATGATCCTATTTGAGGCCCTAGCATCATACCTTCCTTCATATTTTTTATCATTTAAATTCTTTGGATGAAAAAAGGTAGCTTTGAAGATGGGCTAAAAGATGAGAATGGTTTAGTGTGTTTGTGAGGTTTGGAAAATTGTCTTGTTTTAGGCATTTTGACTCAACCAAACCTACTTTGCAAATGGTCCTCTTTTTAGTTAGAATTTTTTTTCCAAAATTTTGATTTTCAAGAAGAATAGCGCTCAAAATACCAGTGACAATGTCCACTTCAAATAACAAAAATACAATATCAAACCATAATGTCAACAATGATATTGTCAAACTAAAATCTCAACAAGGTCCCCAAGAAGAATATCACATTGATGCTCAAAATGTACCTACAAAATCAACAATTCTAGCAAATTATGCAAACAACATCAGTAGCGCCAAAATCATAGCTCAATCATTCTTATGAATATTTACAGCTCCAAACAAACTCAACAAGAATTATTTCAAATAAAGTAAATAATTCCTCAAAATGTAATATCACTGAATGTCAAGAAAATTCAAGAGGAAGCAATGTACCAGTATTTGAATGAATATTAAGCACTGAGTTCCCTAACTTTTGGAGCTTCGCGATGTAAATTTGTGAAGAATCAGTAAAACAAGGAAATAATTGTTGAAGAAGATAAACAGAGAAGATATAACACCCCACTACCTATGCCCCATTAGGGTTGGGGATGTTGCCCCGTCCACAGGATAAGGGGCCATTATAACTAGGACACACAAAATAAATAAAAAAAATTCAAAATTAAACATATTAGAACCCAGCAGTACATGAACAAATTCAAAAATAAATGTCTGCTATTGTCTCTCAAAAGAAATACATTGGAAACATAACAATGAGTCTTCAAAACATAGGCAATTCTCTCGCTAATCACCTTCATAGCAGGACCGACCAAAAAACATGGTATGAAATATGGTGAGACATAAATCTCAATAAGCCCGTGTGTGCTTTGAGTGTTTCAGGTAAAGCAGTTCATGCATGCAAGTTGTGAAAGTTTCATAAAAGAAAGTGCTAACAAGCCTCAAATAAATTTCACAAATGAAGAGTGGTGTTTTGCTTCCAGAACATGCATGTGCACAATAAATACAACCACTCAAAAGAGGGAGCCATGGCACCACACTTTGTGCACTATGACAATGTAACATCAGAATGCCACACTTTGTGCATACTGACACAAGGTAGGTGTACGGCCTACCAGGTGAGATACTTCTCCATCTCTACACCCAACATACCAGTTGTTCACTCCAGAAATATACAGTCCACTTAACTGAACTGGCTTGCTCGGACCGGTATGACCTATAGGACCTATGTTCTATTTTTTATTAATTCTGGAATTATTTTTACTAACATTATTGTTATTAATTTAATTAGAACCATTATTCAATTTAATTAGAAAAATAGAGGAAGTTGCAGCTGTTCATATGTTTTAATGGGTGGCTTCAAGTTCATGTTTAATGTTGCTAGTTTGCTGAAAAAAATTCTAGTTTAGGACTGTTTGTACTTTCCGAAAATTCAAGGAATTTCTAGCCTTCATCCTCACATAAAATGATTGGTTGTCTTGAAAAAATTAGGTAAGAAAACTTTTTGCAATTTTCGAAAACAGCCTTCAAGGAAATCTAGCAAATTTTCCTAATTTTTTTACCAAAACATGAACAAGATGAAGATGGAATTTTGAAGGAATAGCCATGGGGGTTTTTTTTTTTTTTTTTTTTTTAATGGAACCTCTACTTATTTCCCCTCCTTACTTTTGTTCTTCTCTATCCCACAAAAGCTGGGATTTTCGAATTCTAAGCTTAGGGAATTATCTTAGAATTTTTATAATTAAAAATGGATTAAATAATTAAGAGTAGTTTAAATTTCAAAGATGTTAGGATAAGGCTAGCAAAATTAAAGGGGACAGGAATTCTTCTAGAATTCTTTTTAGGACAAGACTACATGATCTAGACATTACCATTATGTTTTTCTTAAGACAACATTCCTATCTTTAAGGAATGTAAGGAAAACGAAAATTCAAACATGACTAAGATAAATATGAATAAAATTTAAGTGATGGGATTTGAACTTAAGACATTAGAGATTAAATCACAAAGCTCTAACTACTTAACTACACTAACTCTTGTTCTCCTTTTCTCAACCAAATATTCTTCTTATCTAACCTCAAGCCATCTTCCTATTTTGACCTCAAGCAAAATTACATTTTTTCCCTTTCTACTGAATAAGCACAAATAAATCATTTAACCTATGAACCACAATTGTAAGGCATGCAAAATCATTCAAAAGGTATATTTTATGCATAATGACATGATATGCATCTCATCCCCCTTACTTTGAGTTTAGCTTTAGGTAGGGTTTCACATACTCACTTCCTTAGAAGAATTTCGTCCCGAAATTCAGGCGTACCTTTATCTCAGGTCGGGATACTTCTACTTTACCCACTCTTCCATTTCCCATAAAGCATCTTGAGTGCCATGTTGTTCCTATTGTATCTTCACCATAGGAATCTACTTATTCCAGAGAGTCTTGATACTTCAGTCCAAAATTTTCACGGGTTTCTCCACGTAGCTCAAGTTGGGTTGCAATACCAACGGTTCATCATTCAAAAAATGTTTAGGGTCAGCATTGTACTTCTTTAACTAAGACACATGGAATACATCGTGTATTTTCGTCAACCAATCCGGCAAATCCAGTCGATATGCCACCGGTCTAATTCTTTCTTTTATCAGAAACGGTCCCAAATATCTTGGATTCAGCTTCCCACCTTTCGGATGTTTCAGAATTCCTCTATTCGGTGTCAATCTCAAGAACACACTGTTAGGATTCGTGGACTCTTAAGTACGAAAAACATCCACAAATCCCTTTCGAGGACCCAAGTAAATGATTAAGAAGATCTAAGGATTACAGAATTACCTCTGTTTGGCGTAATCAAGATCCTTTGATTTTAATTGTGCTGTTGTACATGCAACCGAAACAATCACCAGTTGCTAGAGTGTGTGAACGCCCTCTATTGGATACACACAGCGAACTAACTAGTTACCCTGAGAGTGCTAGCGCCTAGGGTTTAAGAGGCTTTTTTTATTTTTTTTTTCTGGTGAACAAAGGCATGAATATTTTTAACAGAACGGCACCCTTGAGAAGATGCTAGGGTTTTCTGAAAACCCATCCGAACCTTTTAGAGTCCAATTCTGATAATATCTTATCATATTTTATTTTAAATTCAAATTAAATTAAAACTAATATGATAAGATTCTGCCATTATCTAGATAATTTAACTAATTAATTTACCGAGTCAGATTCTTACAATATGGACATTATCCAGATACATCGAATGTGGACATATTTCTAGATTCATTATATCTGGTAAATTTTTCTAGGTTTGATTAACTTAGATATATTTTCAGATTTATCGAACCTAGTTATAAGAAAAATAACCTAACAAGTTCATTTATTATGTGACATTATAGGTTTATTTAATACTGGCAGTGTGTCCAAATCACATTTAAATGGCCCACAGGTTATAAGTGGTTTCTAGCAAAACATTATAACTATCCAAGTAAAATGAAGACCAGTGATCTCTTTGAAGCAAACAATAATTTTATATTTAGTCATTTTGTCACACAATATCCAGATTAAGCATAAGGCATAGAGCATGTCATCCTTATTAAGTTTAATCAATTATTTCTTGATCTCATAGTAGACTGTTCAAACAAATTATATCAATATCTTAGATTGATATATTTGAGCACGGCCATGCATTTTAATAGTCTAACTTATCAAGGGGCCCATGGATATCTTTCATATAATTGAGATGGACAAATTCCTACACTATCAATCATATTCATTTTCTTAATTTATTCTATATCCAACAGTAGTCTAATTTATTATCTGGTTAAAGATAACTTTAGACAACGTCAAAATATAGAATTTATCAAGCAGAAAACTATGAGGAATTCAGGTCGAAGGACTTTTAATATCATTATAGGTAGAAAGTACTTATGACATGTTCCATTAAGTACTCTCACAGTAGGTTAAGTCCAATACAATATTCTCTAACATTTATTTATGTTTTGACTTGATATTACATATATCCATGACCAGTAAAACATAGCCATCAAGTCACAAACATCCTAATTTTAATTTATTATTATTCCACTAATAACAATCTATCAGGGACAGTTTAAGAATAGTCATTGTATTGATTGTAGAGTTTTACTATCAAGTTACATACTTGATGACCACAAAACTAAATACATTATTCATGGAAAGAAATGCCTCGTATTATTACATAATACAAAACGACAATAGTATAAGTACAAATTAGCTCTAGGGCATATCCCTAACACACACTGTCTCCTACTTGAAATTCCAACTCCCCCCGCCTATTGTCGGTATAACTTTTTTGTCGACTCTGGGTCGCATTCAACCTTTCTCTGATTAGCTTTACCTTATCTAACATTTCCTGAACATAGACTTCTCTAGACTTGCTTATATGGCTGTTTTCTGACCAACTCCAGTATAGAGGTACTTGACACTTTCGTCAATATAACGCTTCATACGGGCCCATTCCAATCGAAGATTGGTAGCTATTATTGTAAGCCAATTCCGCATACAGTACACATTCAATCCACTTATTCCTGAAATCCAAAACGCAAGCTCTTAACATGTCTTCAAATATTTAAATAACCCTTTCTGACTGACCATCGATTTGCGGATGCGCCGTTGTACTAAACTTTTGACTAGAACCCATTAATTCTTGAAACTTGCCCCAAAATCGGAATGTAAATCTAGGGTCTCAGTTGGACACAATACTCGAAGGCACTCCATGCAATCTGACTATTTCCCACACATAGGTTTGAGCTAACTTCTCCATTGAATCCCTTATGTTTGTCGTTATGAAATGTGCTGACTTGGTCAATCTGTCTACCACTACCCATATGGCGTTCTTTTGGGCCTTTGCCATAGGGAGTTCGATAACAAAGTCTATGGTCACCTCTTCCCATTTCCACTCAGGTATCGGTAATGGTTGCAGTAATCCTGCTGACTTTTTATGCTACGCTTGAACTTTCTGACAGGTCAGACATGTGGAGACATACTTAACCGCATTCTTCTTTGTTCTGGGCCACCAATAAGTCATTTTCAGGTCTTGATACATTTTTACCTCTCCCGGATGAATGGCATACTTGCTTTTATGTGCCTCCTCTAAAATCCTATCCTTTAGCTAGTGCTCATTAGGTACACACAAACGGTCTCGGGAATACATCACTCCTGTTTCGTCTTGTTAGAAATCACTGCCTTGTCGTTTAAGCTCTTTGTCATTGAAAAGTTGAAATTTAACATTACTTTACTGAGCTTCAATGATTTCCTGCCTTAGGTCCAGTATTAATATCAGATTGCTAACAATAATCCTCCCTTCTTGCACTTCTACCCTTCTATTTAACATTTCTTGGACTACTTGAATCTCTTGAACTCTTAGCCTGACCATTTTAACTTTACGACTCAGGGCATCAACAATAATATTACCCTTCCCTAGTTGATAGGACAACGATACTCTTCCAAGAATTCCATCCATCTCCGTTGCCTTAAATTCAAGTCCTTTTGGATGAAGATGTATTTTAGGCTCTTGTGGTCGGTAAACACTTCATACTCGGCTCTATACAAGTAATGCCGCCATTTATTTAAAGCCAATACAATGGCAGCTAGCTCTAAATCATGCGTTGGATAATTGACTTCATGGGGCTTTAACTTTCGAGAGGCATAGGCTATTACCTTCCTATCCTGCATCAATATTGCTCCTAAACCTTCCTTTAAAGCATCAGTATACAGAGCGTAAGGTTTATCTCCCTTTGGTAACCTCAACACGGGTGTTGTCATTAACTTCCACTTTAGCTCTTGGAAACTCTTTTCGCATTTCTTATTCTAGACAAAAGGTACGCCCAATCTTAGCAACAGGGTCATAGGTGAAGCTAGCATTGATAACCCTTTAATAAACCTTCTATAATAGCCGGCCAGTCCCAAGAAGATTTGAATCTCCAGGATGTTCTTAGGTTGTTTCTAGTTTAAAACCGCTTCAACTTTTGTTAGGTCCATCTTGATTCCATCCTTGGTTATCATATGGCCAAGGAAGGACACACTATCTAGCCAAAATTCGCACTTACTAAATTTAGCATAAAGCCTGTGCTTTCTTAGCATCTTGATAGAGCTTAAATTAATCATATATTTCCTAGTTATTTGAGGCCATTTTCTGATATATTTTGCTCAATAACTGGTCATATTCTTTGAAATTTGAGATTTTATCCTTGGAAAGGTATTTTGTGCATTATTTTATATTTTAGGGATAAAATAAGACAAATCGTCATGGAATAGAACCGAACTGGCGCCAGATGCATTCTGTAAGAATTGGCATGAAAATCGAGAAAAAATCGATGAACGAATAGAAGAACAGAATAAAACCGGCACCGGCCCTAGGCAGGACACTGGTGCGAAGGTGGTGCCTCGATTTTTGTGTGTATTTTTTTTGGCAATTTGCAGAGTTTAAGTATTTTCTTACTTTTAGTCGGCCAGAAACCCCAGAGGGACGATTTTAGGCACTTCTAAATCCTATAAATAGAGGGAAAACACAAGACTAAAGGAGGAATTCATGGATTAAAACACAAATCACTCAAAATCAAAGAGGAATTCATCGAATCAAGGAGGATTGTACAAGAGGGTCTACAAAAAAAGAAAAAGGAGGCTTGTTTATGAGTGCTTTCTTTTACCTTTATTTTCGTTTTCTTGAACAATGATGTATTAATTATTTTATTGTAATTTGACATTATTTTCGGTATTCATAATTTTTAGAGTTACTTGACCTTTTGATTAATTGATTGTTATTCTAGGTATTTAATTACTTATGCTGATTACGAGATTAACTTGTTGTTTCTGTCTATTGACTTACTTGGAAAAGGGGTTGATGGTGGTCTCAATTCATTAATTTCATATTTGTTACCTATTAACTTGCTTGGAAGAGGGGTTAATTGCTAAGAATTGGGTAATTAGTAATTAAAGATTAATGGATGTCTGTTTGGATATGGATTCATTGATTAATTTCATGTTTTAAGTTTGCCAGGATATGAAGATTTAATTAAGGATTGTGTTTAATGCATCTTTTGGGTGAATTAGTTGAGACATGATATGCGATGTTAATTTGTCTAGAAGATAGTGATTTCATGGATTGTAAAAGAAATGAATCTATGTTAATCCTTCATGATGCCAAGAGAATGATTAGTTATGATAATGATTGGGTACTTTAAGGTCATATTTGTCAAAATAATGGTATGAGTTACATAATTCTTCATTCTTGACATGTATATATTCTTTTTTTTTTTTTCACTTTATTGAGTCGGTAAAACAATGAAAGAAAAGTGATTAATGCATACTTGTTCCTTGAGGATCGATACTCATTTGAAACCCTATGCTATGCTTAATGATGAGTACACTTGCTTATTTGTGTGATTTGGGGTTAACGTTTTAATTTAGACTTGATTGGGAATGTGCTTATTTTTATATGATTTTTATGCCAAAAAATAAACACATTAAGTTTTTGGCACCGTTGTCGAGGAACAATATCATGAAAGCTTGAATTTCGTTGATTTAACTATGTTTATATGTTTATATATCCATATGTACATATGTAAATATGCATATATGTTCTTTGTGTAACTATGTGCCATATCTTGTTGTATGTATAAATGTACCTTAACTAAGTAACTTGATTCGATATTGTACTATATCTTTATGATGCTAACAATATTTGTAAATGTCTCTAACTTTTATTTTTTTAGGTACTTTGTGAATATTTAAGTCTTTTTATTAGTATGTGATTTTAATATTATTTTTTGTTAAAAAAATTCTGTTATTTATTTTTCTTTTAGATTTGATTTTTGTTTGTCTTTGAGTACGAGGTTGACATCATCATGAATAATTATTTTTGGGCAAAAGATTAAAAGTGTTGTAATGATAGATTGGCAAAATTACAACGCACATTGATGTTTTTTGCGAGACAACATTAGAAGCATTAGTGAATTCTTTTGTTGCAAATACAAATTCATCTGTCCAGTTGCATGAAGAATCTTCCCAACGATTGTGCGATCAAATGAAACAATTAGTTAAGATTGTTGTGGAGACTCATGAGTTCATGCTAGCCCATACAATTGACCAAGGAAAAAAAGAGAGGCTATGATGGACAATTGCATGATGTGGCAAGAGAGGTATTTAATTCTACTCAATGTGCTCATAATTTTAATATTTCTTTGTCACATGATTTCTTAGGTTCCTCTCACTTCTTGGAGAACAATGGTCCCAATGATGATGTATGGAGTTTAACATGCCTCAAGAAGTTGGATTTATCATTCATTCTCAGAAACCCTTTAAGGATGTTGACGAATTCTACCCTTCACCCCAATTTCAGGGAGGTAACTTGGTATTTGTATAAGCATTGAAAAGTAAGGATTTCCTGATCCCATCTTTAAGAACTCAAATACTAAGTTTAAAGGGGAGTTTTAATTGTAAAAATTCTTTTGAAGGGTTAATTCGTGATTTCAAAGTTGATGCATCTGTTAGATACTATGTGCACTTATATGTCGAAAAAGATATTTATGTGTCTAAAGGAATGTTAGAGAATGAGGTTTATGTGTTTTGCTTTGCCGAGACAAATCGTTTTCATGAACCTTCCATTTTTCAAAATCCTCCATTCTTTCTACATTTATTATGCCTGTCTTCTACTTAGAGCTTTAATCTCTTTTCCAAAGGTTTGATAAAGAAGCATGATGAGTGGAAAGAGTTTGTATCTTTGTTTTGTGTTTGGTTTTGTTAAGTTTTTTTTTTCCTCTCTCAAATAAGGAAAATATTTTTCATCTTCAGCGTGGGGGAGTAAGTCACATCTCTATTTGCTTTCTTAGGATTTTTAGTTTGTTTTCTTTTATTTTTGTGTGTCTTTATTTTATTATTTCGTACTATTTTCTTTACTTTTTGCTTATTTTTCTCTTCTATTTTTTATACTTTGGTATGTTTCTTTTGTGTATTTTTCTTTCTAGGTACCTCAACAATGCTCCTTTCTGCTGGAATTCAACTCTTTTGTAGGAGAATGCATAATGCAATGGAAGTATTTTCTTTCTTCTATTTTCCCCTTTATTTTCGGTCCCGTGGTAATATTTCCTTACTCTATTTGTTTGGCCATTGAGGACAATGTCCAATTTAAGTATGGGGGTGGTTAGAATAAGAATTCGTCTATGCTTCATTCTTCTTGAAATTCTTTGAAGCTAATTTTTCAATTTTTTTTTTGATTTTTTTTTAGCTTTCAAGATGTATTTTTTTATTTCATGTCTTTGTGCTAGATCATAGAGCATATGTTCTATATCATTTATGACTTATGCATGACTTTTTGCACGCACTTGGACTAAGTAGTTCTTGATCAAATGCTTTACATTGTTCTTAAACCTGTTTTTTCACTAAACTTCGTTGAGTATTCAAGAACTTACTTGAATATCATTCGAGGCGAAATAAGACAGACATTCATGATTTAACTTAGGGATGACAGTAAAAGGCCTTCTTTGGATAGTTTGAGCTTTTCAAGTCTACATATTTTATATTATCCCTAATGCCTATTTTGAGCCTAAATTGTTAATTTCTTTCTTAAAACCCGTTATCATACTTTGTCCATTACTTCTTTCTGAGAGTTTGATAATTCTTCCAAATCCTTGATTGCTCTTAAGGGATAAAAGTACAAGTAGAAGAATTGTGAGGGAAAACACTTGTTACTTTTAGTCATGCATCAAGAGTTGAGTTGGAGTTGTGAAAGGAGAAAAGAAAGAAAAGAAAAAGTAAAGAAAGATTGACAAAAACAAAAAGCTACTAGAAAATATTGAAAGAAAAATATTGAGAAACAAACAACAGTAGCATTTGAAAAAAGATGAGAGAAAGAAAGAAAAGCTGAAAGGAAAAGAAAGGAAGAGCACAAGAAGTATGTTGGTTGAGCTAGAATAAGATAATTTTTCTTTTTCATTATGGAGGTATTTCTAAAAAACTTGAGTTCACATTAAGTTCTTGGCAAAATTGCTGAAATTGTGATGATCTTGTGCAAAATTATTGAGGAGTTGAGAATAATTGATGAAAAGAATGCAAGATTTGCATGAATTGTACCATGAGTGCTATACAAGGTTATGGGTTTTTGATTGATTTTGTGATAGGAGAGCAAGAAGAGTTTGGAATTTCTTGGTACATTTTGTTTATCCTTTTCTTGCGAATTCTCATCTTCTTTGATAGTTAATTCTCCTTTATCCTTCGTTTGACAAGAAACATTACAAACCCTTTAGCTTTACATTACCAACTTGAATGTCCTACTTGACCTAAGTAGAATCATGATATGTCTCGGAATAGTGGAGAGAGTGTATGAAAAGTTAGCTTATGCAATACATATTTCTTTTGAACTAAATCCTTTCCAATGGTTTGAGAAAGATGTTAAGTGTTGGGATGGTTCTACTAGTCATTCTTCACTTACACAAGTCTTGCATTTGTTATGAAATGGGTAGTAGCATATGTTTTGTTGTCTTGAATAAAGAAAGCATTGGAATACTATTTTGAAATTGATTGAGTGATTTTGTGAAAAACATGTGTTTTTTTTCCACTTGTCTTTGATACTTTGCTTTAGGACAAGCAAAGAGCTAAGTGTGGGGGAATGTGATAGGGTCTAAATTACTCGTATATTTTCTAGTTATTTGAGGCCATTTTGTGAGATATTTTGGTCAATAATTGGTCATACTCCATCATATTTGTGATTTTACCCTTGGAAAGGTATTTTATGAATTATTTCAGATTTTAGGGGTAAAATAAGACAAAATTATCGCGGAACAGAACCGAACCAGTGCCGGCTGCACTATGGAGGAATTGGCCTGAAAATTGAGAAAAATCGTTGAACGGATAGAAGAATAGAACACAACTGGTGTCGGCCCTAGGCAGGATAGATGGTGCCGACTGTGCACTGGTGTTGAGGCAG
The DNA here is from genome assembly GCA_026120185.1 of Voacanga thouarsii. Classification (NCBI taxonomy): domain Eukaryota; kingdom Viridiplantae; phylum Streptophyta; class Magnoliopsida; order Gentianales; family Apocynaceae; genus Voacanga; species Voacanga thouarsii. The sequence continues at coordinate 2,066,597 of JANUWF010001683.1, forward strand.
TGCCTCGATTTTTGTGTGCATTTTTGGCAATTTGGAGAGTTTTTATATTTTTCTTCTTTTAGTTGGTCAGGAACCCTAGAGGGACGATTTTAGGCACTTTTAAAGCCTATAAATAGAGGAAAAACACAAGATTAAAGGAGGAATTCATGGATAAAAACATAAATCACTCAAAATCAAGACGGAATTCATTAAATCAAGGAGGATTGTACAAGAGGGTCTACAAAGGAAGAAGAAGGAGGCTTGTTTATGAGTGCTTTCTTTTACTTTTATTTTCTTTTTCTTGAACAATGATGTATTAATTGTTTTATTATAATTTGACATTGTTCTCCGTATTCATGATTTTTAGAGTTACTTTGATCTTTTGATTAATTGATTGTTATTCTTGGTATTTAATTACTTATGCTGATTACGAGATTAATTTGTTGTTTCTGTCTATTAACTTGCTTGGAAAAGGGATTGATGGTAGTCTCAATTCATTAATTTCATATTTGTTGTCTATTAACTTGCTTGGAAGAGGGGTTAATTGCTAAGAATTGGGTAATTAAAGATTAATTAATGTCCGCTAGGATATGGATTCATTGATTAATTTTATGTTTTAAGTTTGCCAGGATATGGAGATTTTAATCAAGGATTGTGTTTAATGCATTTTTTTTGGCGAATTAGTTGAGACAGAATATGTGATTCTAATTTGTCTAGAAGATAGTGATTTTATGGATTAGAAAAGAAGTGAATCTATCTTAATCCTTCATGATGCCAAGATATTGATTAGTTATGAAATTGATTGGGTACTTTAACGTCATATTTGTTAAAATAATTGTTTGAGTTACATAATTCTCCATCCTTGGCATGTATATATTCTTTTATTTTATTTTATTTTCCTTTTTATTTCCTTTTCACTTTATTGAGTCGGTTAAATAATGAAAGAAAAGTGATTAATGAATACTTGTTCCTTGAGGATCGATTCTCGTTTGAAACCCTATACTATGTTAATAATGAGTACGCTTGCTCATATGTGTGATTTGGGGTTAATATTTTAATTTAAACTTGATTAGGAATATGCTTATTTTTATATTATTTTTATACCCAAATCTAAACACATCATTTCTCCAATACTAGCTTCAAATGTTTTGCATGATCCTGGGGACTTTTAGAGTATATAAGTATATCATTGATGAACACCACCATGAACTTATCTAGGTTGTGTTGGAAAACTCGATGCATCAAATCCATAAACACTGCTAGTGCATTTGTCACCCCAAAAGGCATTATTACAAACTCGTAGTGACCATATCTTGTGTTGAAGGCCGTCTTAGGAATATCCTCCTCCTTTATCCTCACTAGATAATATACCTGCCTCAAAATGGTAGAGGATACTTATTTTTTATGGTCAGATTGTTCAACCCCTGGTAGTCGATACACAACCTCAAGGTCCCGTCCTTCTTCTTCACGAATAGCACTAGAGCTCCCCATGGTAATGTGTTGGGTCTTATGTAACCTTGCTTCACCAATTCCTTCAGCTGCTACTTTAATTCATTCAACTTTGCCAGTGCCATTCGATATGGAGTTCGGGATACAGGTTCTGCTCCTGGAATTAGATCAATATTGAACTCAACTTCTTAGTTGGGAGGTAGAGAAGTGAATTCCGCAGGAAACACGTCGAGAAAATCTCTTACCATCTCAGTATCTTCAAGAGTGCAATGATCTTTCGGCTTATTTATCACATAGGCCAAATATCCTTGATATCCTTGCTTTAATAATTTTTGGGCTTTTTCTCCAACTATAAAAATCTTCAATTCTTTTACTGGCTTGTTGTCAAACTCCAACACATCGCATCCCAGTCTAATGAATTGGACGGACTTATTCTTACAGTCTACTTTAGCCCCATTCTTAGCTAGCCAATGCATACCTAAAATCAAGTCGTAGTCGTCAATAGCTAAGATTGCAAAATCTCCCACCAAGCTTTCTTTCCCCGCTTCAATCTTACAATTTTGCACAAACCGATCCGCTTGTATCATTTTTTCCCAATGGCGTACTCACCAAAAAGGTAAAAGTTAGTTCCACTCCATCCCAACCCAAATGATATACACAATTCTTGTTTAAATAGGAATGGGTAGATCCAGGGTCTATCAATGCATTAACGAAATGACCTTGGATAGTAAACACACCTTCCACCACCACTGCATCTGCTCCAACTTCTTCCCGGTTAAGAGTGAAAACATTCACTTTCACTTGCGGCTTCTGAGCTCCACTTCCGAAGGCTCCTACGGTCGGGACTGGGTTTCCTTACCTGATTCGGAGATGTTTTGGGCAGGCGTTTCATAGATGAGTCAGATCTTCGCAATTGTAGCATTTTTGCTCAGCTCTATTAAAAAAAAAAAAAATTTATTCTCTACATAACCCTTCTTCCCGCAGTGTCGGCATGATGGAAGATTCTGTGTAGGACCAACTGGTTCCTTTCATGCTTGCTTCCCTCAGTTCTGCCATTGCTGGATGGCAGGTCGCTTATTGGGTTGCTGCCTCTGAAAAGGTCTCGATGGTTGTATTGGCGGTAAGAAAGGTCTTTGTACCATCCTGCTTCGATCCTCGTTCTAAGTCCAGGTTGCTGCGTTCACTGCCCTCGAATAAGTTGTCGGTGGAGAAGGTGCTAAAGCCCTTCTCAACTCCTCTCTCAATTCTTTGACAATCTGCCTTGTTCGGTTCTGCTCGGTATCTGCCATCCTTTTGCAGTATTTTGACAATTGAGTAAAATGAGTAGCATATTATGCCACAGTCATGCCCCTTTACTTTAAATTTATGAACTCATCTTCCCTTTTCTCCACTATCCACTGAGGGATATATTTTGGTCTGAATGCTTCCACAAAATTGGCCAACGTCTAGTCTCGATCTATCATATCCTAGTCATCTTGGACTCGCTACCACCATACCCAAGTTGGGCCCCTCAGCCAAAATGTAGCAAATTTCACCATTCGCTTCTCGGTGTACTAGAGTGTGGCAAAGATGTCCTCCATCTACTTTACCCACTGCTTTGCTTTCTGGTCTTGCTCGGCCTTTCCCAAGAAGGTGGGAGGTTAAAACTTCAGAAACCTCTCCAACGCTTTATTTTTCCCATCTGGATATTTTCGCTCAGACAGGGTTTGCAGAATCTCCGTTATTTTGTGGAATGCTTACCTTATAGTCACACTGACAGGTTCTTCAGATCCCACTTCTTGCTCTGGTTCATTCTCATTTCTCTGATTTGGCGATGACAATTGAGTTGCATCAAACTCCAGAGTCACGAGTTCTACCTCAGGAACCCTTATGCTGGATGTTACTGCACAACACTTTGGTGCCATTCTAAACTATGCCCCAGATAATGAGTTTGTGCATCAAAGTTTAAGACATTCAAATCAAGCATGCATTCACATTCGGACTTAAGCAAAAGAAAATTAGATGTAAGTTTTGCATAAAGAATTGCAATTTTTTTTCAAGATTAGTGTGCACCAAGGTACTCTTATTTGCATAAATTTTGAAATAAAGCATTAAACATAAATGGACCCCTAGCACATGAGTTTATTGAAAGCTGTAAATAAAAACTTCTTAAGCATAGCGGAACTTAGCCCCTCTAATCTTCATCAGAATCTTCGGTGTCAGCATCATACAACCATCCTTCAGTATTCCTAGAAAAGTCTATCCCTGCCCCATTCACTAACTCATAGTCCATTGGCTCTTTCCTGGGTCTCCTAGAACTCTCCCCAGTTTTAACATGGTTGGGTGGGGGTAAAAAAGAAGGTCTAGGTGGAGATTCATAGTCTATCTCCCCCGGGTCAACACTATCAGCAGTTAAGTCAATCACGGGGGGGGGGAGGTGTGGGATGTAATACCCCGCCTAAAACCACCTTTCACTATGGGGAAAAAAGTCATGCATTGCATAGCATTTCGCATTTCATGTGCTATCTTAATATTATTCTTGCATGGGTGCATGTGATTTTCAAAATTGCTTTTGCATTTGATTTATTTGGTGTGAAATAATTGTGTTATTTAAGAGTTGGTTAAGTGAAGTTTAGTCGAGGAGATGGAAGGATGAGAATTAGGGTGGAAAGAATTTCTTAGAGAAATATTAGCATTGGAGTTGGTTTGGAATAGAGAGGAGGTTGGTGATTTCCTTTGGTGACCCGAGTTCGAATCTTAGTTTTCTTTTTGAAAATTCTTTTCCCTAGACTTCTACATATCTTGGCCGAAAAAGACCTAGCCATCCTAGTGAATTTTCAACGCCATTTTTCTAAGGAAATAAGTCTCTATATTTATCTCCTAAATTCAAGGATTTTTTATGTGAATAAAGTTAATTGTTATTTTCAGCTTTTGTTCCCTTTGATTTTCGAAAAAACCCTAGCTGAATAACTAAATTCCAACTTGATTTTAACTTACTAGACTTTGTAATGGATAGTTGGAATTAAAGTGTTGTTTTTGTAGTTGGATACCTTGTAGATTTTGAACCTAGAACCTTAGCTAAAAATCTGGAAAATTTTCTAGCTAGGTGCTGCCATTTTTTGAAAGAGTTTTAGCCCAACTCAAACCCTTCCAACAATAGGAAATCTTATCCAAAATCCTTTAACAAATCAGATTTTATTTCAATCCTATTTCAACTAGGTTTTGCTCCCTTTCTCTAGCAGAATTTCGGCAGCCTTGTGCAAGCACAAGCTGCCCGAAATTCCAGCACTCCTAAGTGCAGTCTAACTCTTCAAATCCTAGCTGAAAACATCTAGAACACTCCTTATCAATTCAGATTACCTTAGCCACACAAACTAGATTTTACTCACCAAAATTCCTGAAATTCGGCCAGCTTAGGAACCAGAATTTTGGCTAGCTTGCACTCCAACTCAAACGAAAATTTTGCACACCAAAACCTACCAAAATCCTCAGCTGATTAAGCCAATTTTCAGCACCTAAAACCCTCGCCTTTTCTCTATAAATCACGACAGAACAACAGCTAAAATAATCCAGAATTTCTCCCCTCTGGTTCAGTGATTTTCGCACAGCGCATGAGCCATTCTTGCACAGAATTTAGTTCTCAAAACCTACTCAAACTCTTCCTTATTTTTGTCCAAAAACTCTGAACGCACATAGCCCTTTTCTTGAGAAATATTTCGGCCAGCATAAGGTAGCAATTACAAAATATTTTCTCCTCATAAACTCTTCCAAATTTGGCAACAGCAAGGTGCATAGCAAGCTGCAATTTTCAGCATTGCTATCCACAAAACCTAAAGCCATTAGGAGTCTTTCTTAACACCACCATATAACCCTAAACCAATCTTCTTTAATCCTAAATCACAGTAGCCGACTACCCTCTCCATTCTACATGAAAATTCTAGCAAGAATCTCCCTAGAATTTTCGAAAATCACAAGAACAATCCCTAGCAAGAGACCGATCACACTCTAAGGTAAGCAAAAACTATCTTAACCTCTTGATTCCTTTCTTCCATCAATTCTTCTCATTTTCTTCCCTTGAATCATGCCACCTAAAGGCTGATTCCATCCCTTTTTCCTGCTTTCGGTCAAAAAGAAGGAAAGAAGGTAGCTTTTCTCTTCTATTTGAACGAACTTGGGACGATCACCATAGGAGCATCGAGATCTTGTTAACCCGGTTGTTACAAGGTAAGGGAATCCTACCCTTGATGTCAAAACTAAGATTTAATATGATTGATGATGTCTATTAGCATGATGAATGGGTATTTTGAGGCAAGTAGTTAAGTAGCATGTTCGATGGATGGCAATATTATATTTTATCGAAATAATGATAGATATGGATTGTGTTGCTCAAGTTAAGACCTTTTTGATATATTATTCATGTCCTTGATGGATATATGGTCATAGTGTATGAACTTTGAGGATTGGATAATTTATGTGGAGTTAGATAATAGATTGTGAATTGTTATGGGAATAAATAAGTTTAGAGCATGTTTGAATCGATTGAGACCCTGATCATGATATTATATGGTTTTAGATCAGGAAGATATTTAAGGAAAGTAAGCTGTGATTTTATCTCATTTGTCTGAGGCATATCAAGTAAGTCCTTGCATAAACTCTTTTGTTAAATGTTGTGATGGCAAGTCTATGTTGTAAAGCTTTGTGAAGCTATTGTTAAACTATGTTCGCTTGGGTTGTAGATGTGGATATTTATTCTTTAAACGGTTTTGTCAAACTAATGATTTTATCGAGAAAACTATTCTTTCTCCTAAATTTTTAGAAAACTCTTTTAAAGAAAACCACGTTGTACAAAGCCAAGGTAAGGAAAATTTGAATAAGGAATTGACATATATGTTCGTTGAGTACTCAATAAGGGTAGGCTAACAATACTAGTCTTGGAGGGCTAGAGTAAGTTTTCTGGCAGGAGGCCACCTCCAGAAGATAAGCTCGGCATGAAGAGGCGATAGTATTGGTTGGTCAGGCCGGTCCGAGCTAGCATTTGTACCTGGTAAGGTATTATTTATTTTCCCAGGATGTACACCCAGATGGCTTTGTTGGGTGTAGAGAAGGAGGAGTATCTCACCCGGTGAGCTGTACACTAACCCTGATCTGAATGCCCAACGTGTGGTAATCTGGTCCCGGCAAGATGCATAAAGTATGGTGCCTTATCCTCATGGAGCCCAACGTGTGGTGACATGATTGTTTATTCGAGTGGATGATTTGTTTTGTACAAAGTGTGATTATGAGAAAAACCCATTCCTTGCGAAAAGAAAGTATTTATGACTTGCCAAATATTTCTACAAATGTTTTCCACTATGCATATACGAACTGTTTGAAACACCATGTGCACACACAGGACTTACTGAGATTTCATCTCACACTATTTTATATCTTGTTTTCAGGAGATAGGCTATGCTGAGCAAGTGAGGCATGTGATAATTGAAGCTTTTGCTATTTTTACGTTTTAGTTCTAGGAGATAACTGTTGTTTAAGCTTCTGAACGATATTCGTTTTATTTCGTATTGCTCCATTTTGAGCCTGATGTAATAATAGTTTTTCTCTATTTATCTAAGTTTGATTCGTTTGAGGTTTGCCTTTATATTTTATACCTTGTTTTAAAGACTGCTTGTCCTATGGGACGGGGCGACATCCCCACCCTTTTAGGGTACGTAATAGTGGGGTGTTACATGGGACATACTCCATGTCAATTTCCTCATCCTCTCTATTGGTAACTAAGTCTATTACAGGTATAGGAGGGGCTTAATAATCTGAACCTCATCATCACTGCTCTCTTTCATGGGAATGGCTAGTTGAGGTGCAGGATGCGATGTAGGTTATGGCACTGGTAAATCTTATGGGTTGATAGGGATTGGTGGATGCCATTGCTACCCCTTTATCGCAATTCTAATCATTCTAACCATCCTATAGCATAAATAAGCCAGATTAGTCAAAAGAGTTTAACCCTAATGAAACAAAGCATATACTATCATTAATTGCCTAAACCTAGTCTCCAATACCATTCGTAACACCCTACTACCTATGCCCTATTAGGGCTGGGGATGTCGCCTCATTCACAGGACAAGGAGTCTTTATAACTAGGATACATAAAATAAATAAAAGAAATAATTCAAAATTAAACTTATTACAACCCAAGCAGTACATGAACAAATTCAAAAATAAATGTCTGCTATTTTCTCTCAAAAGAAATACATAGGAAACATAACAATGAGTCTTCAAAACATAGGTAATTCTTTAGATAACCACCATCATAGCAGGACAGACTTGAAAACATGGTATGACAGATGATGAGATATAAATCTCAGTAAGCCTGTGTGTGCTTTGAGTGTTTCTGTTGGATTGTATGCCCTCTTAGACTAGGTTTCTAATGTAAAATTGAATATTTTAATAAAAGAATTTATTTTCAGAAATTATTTGTGAATTTATTTTTTGTTTGTGCACGATTTTCGTTTGGAACAGACCCATTGTGTTTAAATAACTGATCTATGTAAATGGTGGTCTTTCACACTAAGGTATGGATCACGGGTTATTTAACACATAAACATTTGTTCTTAACCTATTGATGAGACTACGAATGTCATCATGTTTAGGTTATTATGTTATGAATTCCAAATGGGGAATGCCTCACCTTTAGCTAGTGAGTAGTCCACTCACTTCATGACATAAGCGTATTTCGAATACGTAGAGCAGGACCTGTAGCAGTGGTTTCTCAAAGTAGTAAATGGTAGAAACTTAAACTACTACCGCTACAGCATGGACTAGTACTCTACGACTTGAGTATGAGTTGGTGGTCTGTCGAAGCTGGTAGCATATACTTTGATTTGCTAGAGTTGAGGTTCCATCGTAGGGCCAATATACTTGCATGTTGGGTATGTGTGACTAGTTAGTTAAGACAGACTTATACAAGATAGTTTCTGCACTATATCGCCCCTTGTGGTTGTCCGGATGGTCTAAAATGTCCAGGGCCCTGGGAAACATGACTTGGATGTTTGCTTTAGGGTAGCTCCCTTGGAAAGCGGAAACACTCCAGGAAGTCGTGGACCATTGGACTAGAAGCCTAAGGATGGTAGATGTCATTTAGGGGGTGTTAGTACATTTCTTCCTTTCTAAATGTACGGCGATGTGTAGAGGGGTATTTTAGTCATTTCACCTGTAGGTCGGAGACTTTGCGGATGCAGCATTGTCCTTGGGGTCAATATTTCCTTATGGTGATATTAGGAAATATTTAAAATGTAAAATACAGCTATTTATATAGCAGGGGTATTTTGGTCATTTTATCAGCCAAGGCAATGTGTCTTTTTGGTCATCGAAATAGCCCGTAAGTCCTAACTAATTTTGGGTTGAGGAATTGGTCTGATGTGAAGAGGAATTTATTTAATATTATTCAGGAAGTCTAATTTATTATTGGACTGGAATAAAATAAATAAATAAATAAAATAGAAGTTGAGAGAAATTAATTATCTAGTTTAATTGATTAATTAATTATTCAGGGCCTAGGTCCAGTATGAATAATTAAGAAATTAACCTGGACTTAAACTAGGGGAAATAATTAATATTTAAATTATTTATTGGGTTATTTATATAGGCCCAAGAAATATATATTTAAAGATTAGTTATTATGGTTCATTTGGGCTTCTTAATTATTTATTGGGTTATTTATATAAGCCCAGGAAATAAATAATTAATGTTTATTATTTTGGGCCTTTTGGGTCCAAGGAAAATAATAAATATTTTTCTGGCCCAATAGCTTGGACCTTAGGGTTTTTTCCAGATACGGTCAAGAGGAGTTTAGGGTTAGGCCAAACTGATTCTCAGGATAACATCCGGGTGTTTTGAAATCCCGAGGATATGTTTATCAGATATTGAGAGACCTAGTTTAGGCTAACTTATAAACAACTCTTTGGAAAAGAAAAACCCTAATTTTCCCTAGACACACAAGACTCACATCTCTCTCTCTCTGGCAGCTCACTTTTTTTTCCCTCTCCCTCCTCTGTGGTTTCTTCTTGTTCTTTGCTAATCAGTAGCAAAAGAACCAAGGAGTTTTGAGACCGTTCCTCTTCACCATAGTGTTCACCAACTAGAGGTTAGGCTGAGGAATATCCCAAGAGCTGGAGAGCTAAGCGTTAATGCAAACAAGGCGAAGTAGAAGGCTAGCGGGTGTTCAACCGGAAGCTCCTTCAAGTGTGCAAAGCGAGGCGATTCCAGCCGTTCAATCTGTTTCTACGCAACCTAGGAGGGTTAAGGAACGGAAAGGTATGATCTTCATGCTTCCGCATGGCTTTTAAGGCCTGATTTTATTCTTCTCTGTGAAATTTTTAACGCTACAATGCATGCCCTTGTTTTCACGTTCCCATCAAAGTGGTATCAGAGCCACTGGTTTTGATCAATATAGGGAGCATGGTAGTTAATAAAATGGAGAAGATGATTATACCTGTGATCCTTCGCTGTTTTAGTATGGGATAGATGGTTTTGTAAGCTTCACCGTTGAAGCATAGGAGCCCTCTGTAAATTTTTTTTGCTTTCAAGTTTAATCGTGTAAACCCAATTTAAATGGGTAGAGGTGGTTGTGTTTTTGGTTTGGATGTTTTTTGTATGTAAAAATGTCCAAAGAAGCCAAAGAAGGCTGAAAAAAATGAAGCAGAAGAGTTTCTGCAATTCTGGCACGAGAAAGAAGAAAAAACGAAGAAGACAACTATTCCTAAGCCAATTGAGCCGAGCCGAGCCGCCGCCGAGCCGCTGCCGAAATTGGGTCAAGAGCCGGTCGTTGATGAGCCGCGGAAGCCGAGCCAATTCCTTTGATTTGAGCCGAATTCAATTGCAAAATTTGCAATTGAATTTCATTTGGCTTGCGCGGGTCAGAGGAGAACCGACCGGGGCAGCATGCGGGCTGAAGCGCGGGTTGGCAGCAGAGGAGAACCGGGCGCGGGTCGCGGGCGAAGTCCACGGGTCATGGCTGGCATGCGATCTGGTGCAGCTGCGGTGGACCGCAGGCCATTCTGGCGCGGATCCTGTGCGGCCGGTGCAGTGGACTGCCAGCCATTTTTTGGCAATTTTTTTATTTTTTTTTCCTTTTTTGTTTTGGGTCCCATACCAGGCGAAGTTAATATTTTTGTAATATTTATATTCTTGGAATATATTTGCATGAAAAATATTAGTAAGGGATTTTAGGATTAAACAAGGTAATTAATTAATTAATTAATATGTTTAATTCTATTATTTGGGCACTTAGGTTTAAAAAATAGAAAAGCATGAAAACGTTTATTGTTTTCTAGCATGCTGTTATTTTTACTTACCTATGTGTGCTTTTCCTCAAAGACCAAAGTCTTTGGGAATTTTTTTTTTTAGTTTTGACAAGAAAAATATTTTTCTTCAAAAACTAAATAGTTATTTTAATTGGTACAAAAATTAATCCTTGATATAGAAAATATATTGGATTTATATATTTTTGTAAATTAAAATGGAGAGCCATTTTTGTTTTGTTTGGATTAGAAAAATGATTTTGTCAAATAAACTTGAGACCAAAGTCTCTAGAAAGTTTTAATTGGAAAAATTTTGAAATCATTAAGTTTTAACTTAAATAAAATTAGTCCATGGAGAAAATCTCTCAAAGGATATAAGCCTTGACATAGAGATTTTGTTGGACTTAGATATTTTATTTTTTGAGTTAAGGAAAAACTTAATGGAAATTTCAAAAGGATATTTTCCAGAAAACCTTTATTTTAAAAGACTAAGTGAGAGAGGGGTTCCAACGGCCCCACGGCTTCCATCCCGGTCCTCATTAGAGATCGTGGATCCCCTCGTGTCACCCTGGGAGTGAACCCGTATAGGATTGGGATACCATAAGGATCTAGATCTAATGGAAGGATGTAATTAATAACCCGGGGCACGTACTATGATCGGCCAGCCCACGTTGGAGGTTATAGTGCGAGGTATGTCCATAGGAAATGAGAGGAAACGGCCTTCCCACGATGGAGTTATTCTCTAGACCATTACCTAGAAGGGAAATTAATTTGTGGTGGTTAATACACTTAGCTTAGGAAACTGTTAATCTTCCCAAGAAGCTATGTCAGTTTTCCTAAGAGCCAAATTATTTTCAGTGTACAAATTTCATTTTGTTTTCACAAACTAAATTCTTTCTTTTATTTTCGATTTTCAGAAATGGTGGGAGGTTCTTTTAGTCCATTGGCCGTTATTCTCAGGGAGAATAAGTTAACGGGTCCAAACTATGTGGACTGGAAAAGGAACCTGGACATAATACTCACAGCTGAGGAGTATAAGTATGTCCTTTACGAGACCTGCCCTGTTATCGGGGAAGGTTCCACCGCTGAAGAGCAAGGGGCTGACAAGGCATGGAAGAAAGCTGACGAAATGGCACGTTGCTATATGTTAGCTTCCATGTCTAATGTGCTCCAGTCAAAACACGAGTACATGGCTTCTGCATATGATATAAGTCAATCATTGGCAACTATGTTTGCAGACAAGAACCGGCCCGCAAGGCAGGAGGCTCTTCGAACTATTGTGAACACTAAGATGGCTGAGGGAGCATCAGTCCGAGAGCATATGCCCAAGATGATTGCTACTTTCGAGGAGGCAGAAATCTTGGGGGTTGTCATTGACCCCGAGAGCCAAGCGGACAAGAAAAACCCCACAGGTAATGTTTACTATCTAGAGTCTCTATCAATGGTAGGATCAACTTCCACTTGGATTGTTGATTCAGGAGCCACTGATCATATCTGTAACTCCTTGCAGGGGTTTAGGAAGATAAGAAGACTCAAGAAGGGCGAACATGGGCTTTGAGTGGGTAATAGAGCACAAGTCTGGGCCCTTGCAGAGGGAGAGCTGGATCTTATCTTTGATTGTAATAAGATAGTAGTTTTAAAAGACATTTTCTATGTACCTGGTTTTCGTCAGAATTTGATTTCAGTTGCAAAACTTATTAATCAAGGATATTCTGTATCTTTCCATTCTGGCGTTTCTATCAATAGAGATGGAGAAATTTTATGTACTGGGCACATGTATGGTAATCTGTTCTTTTTAAACCCTATTAACAACCAATCAAATAACGCTCGGTCTGAACCTTTAACTAAGAAGAGAAAGACCAATATCAATGATTCATACCTTTGGCATCTAAGGTTGGGTTATATTAACTCAACCAGGATTCAGAGGCTAATCTATGATGGGCCTTTAGGCTCATTGAGATTGGAAAGTTGGCCTCAATGTGAATCCTGCCTAATGGGAAAAATGACCAAGAGGTCATTTACACCAAAGGCAGATAGAGCCATGGAGGTGTTGAGTCTTGTTCACACCGATGTGTGTGGTCCATTGTCTACACCAGCTAGAGGAGGTTTTGAGTACTTCATCACGTTCACGGATGATTGTACGAGGTATTGTTACATTTATCTGATGAGACGCAAGTCTGACTCTTTTGACAAGTTTAAAGAGTTTAAGGCTGAAGTGGAGCGTCAGACAGGTAAATTAATCAAAACCTTACGATCGAATCGTGGTGGAGAGAACCTCCTAGGTGAATTCAAGGACTACATGGTACATCATAGGATAGTATCCTAGCTCTCTGCGCCGGGAACCCCCCAGCATAACGGAGTAGCTGAGAGAAGGAACAGGACGTTGATGGAAATGGTCCGAAGCAAGATATCTCATGCTACTCTTCCAGTGTCCTTTTGGGGATATGCCATGGAAACAGCGGCATCTATTCTGAACTTGGTACCTTCCAAGTCAGTACCTAGGACTTCCTATGAGATGTGGACTGGGCGTAAGCCAAGTCTGAATCATCTCAACATTTGGGGTTGTCCAGCTCATGTACTGATCAGGAAAGACAAGTTGGAACCAATATCAGAATTATGCTATTTTGTTGGGTATCTAAAAGGGACAAAAGGAGGTTACTTTTATCATCCTAAGGAGCAGAAGGTACTAGTCTGTACCAATGCTAGATACTTGGAAGATGATCAAAGTACTTCCACTAAAGGTTCAACTAGGTTGGAACTTGAGGAGAAGTTATCTACGGAATTAACTTATTCTGACTCGATAGTGGAACAAGAAGAGGCACAGCCTCAAGAGCCTGTGCAAATGGAGCCTCGTCGTAGTGGGAGGGTGTCTAGGGTTCCGGATAGATGGACTGGAGAAGCTTTTGAGCTGGTCTCTGACCATCAGGAATAAAACCCCACTAGATACGAGGAGGCTATTGCTGATGCCGATGCAAATCTATGGCATGAAGTAATGAAAGCCGAGATTGAGTCTATGTACCTCAATCAGGTTTGGGATCTTGTAGCTTCACCTGAAGGGATAAAACCCATTGGGTGCAAGTGGGTATACAAGAGGAAGAGAGGAGCGGATGGGAAGGTGGAAACCTTCAAAACTAGGCTTGTGGCGAAAGGGTATACTCAGAAAGAAGGTATCGACTATGAGGAAACCTTTTCCCCGGTAGCCATGCTTAAATCCATCCGCATCCTCCTTGCCATCGCATGTCACTATGACTACGAGATATGGCAAATGGATGTTAAGATGGCATTCTTGAATGGCCATCTTAGCAAAGACATCTATATGTCCCAACCGGAAGGCTTCATTGCTGAAGGCCAGGAACACATGGTTTGCAAGCTTAAGAAGTCCATTTATGGACTTAAGCAGGCATTGAGAGCATGGAACATTCATTTTGATGAGACCGTAAAGTCTTATGGTTTTATTCAAAACGAAGATGAACCATGCGTGTATAGGAAACTTGAAGGCATTAATGTGGTTTTTCTTGTCTTCTATGTGGATGACATTCTACTCATTGGAAATGATGTAGGGACATTGTCATCTACAAAGGTTTGGCTGTCTAGTCAATTCAGTATGAAGGACTTGGGAGAAGCTAGCTACATTCTCGGGATTAGGCTTCTTAGAAATAGGAAGCAGAGAATGTTAGGATTATCCCAAGCGACATACATTGACAAGATGCTGGCCAAGTACAGCATGGACTCCTGCAAGGGATCTCTAATCCCTTGCAGACATGGGTTGTCATTTTTTTCGAAGGACTGTCCTAAGTCTCAAGAAGAAAAGGACAGAATGAGTAGGATTCCCTACGCTTCGGCTGTGGGAAGTCTCATGTACGCTATGCTATGTACTAGGCCAGATATCTGCTTTGCCATGGGCTTAGTTAGCAGATATCAGTCAAACCCAGGGGAGGTTCATTGGCAAGCTGTAAAGCATATTCTCAAGTACCTCAAGGGAATGAGAGATTATATGCTGGTTTATAGGGCTGATGATTTGGTTCCTACAGGATACAAAGACTCAGACTTCCAGGCGGATAAGGATGAGAGAAAATCCACTAATGGATATGTCTTCACCTTGTCTGGAGGAGTAATTTCATGGAGGAGTATAAAGCAATCTTGTATTGCTGACTCAACCATGGAAGCTGAGTATGTGGCAGCTTCGAAAGCGTCCAAGGAAGCAGTTTGGCTCCGGAAGTTTCTTTCAGAACTTGGAGTCGTACCACATATGGACAGGCCGATTGTGATGTATTGCGACAACACTGGAGCAATATCGCAATCTAAGGAACCTCGGAACCACAAGAAGGGGAAACACATCGAGAGGAAGTACCACCTAATCCGGGATTTCATCCAGAGACGGGAAGTCGTGGTGGAGCATATTACCTCATAAAACAATCTAGCAGATCCATTCACCAAGCCTTTGGCTGAGAGAGTCTTCAAGAGACACTTAGACGCCATAGGGGTAGGCACCTATGGACTTACCTAGTCTTAGAGTGCAAGTGGGAGATTCTTGGATTGTATGCCCTCTTAGACTAGGTTTCTGATGTAAAATCGAATATTTTAATAAAAGAATTTATTTTCAGAAATTGTTTGTGAATTTATTTTTTATTTGTGCACGATTTTCGTTTGGAACAGACCCACTGTGTTTAAATAAGTGATCCATGTGAATGGTAGTCTTTCACAGTAAGGTATGGATCACGGGTTATTTAACACATAAACATTTGTTCTTAACCTATTGATGAGACTGTGAATCTCATCAAGTTTAGGTTATTATGTTATGAATTCCAAATGGGGAATGGTTTACCATTAGCCAGTGAGTAGTCCACTCACTTCATGACATAAGCGTATTTCGAATACGTAGAACAGGACCCGTAGCAGTGGTTTCTCAAAGTACTATATGGTAGAAACCTAGACTACTACTGCTACAGCGTGGACTAGTACTCTACGACTTAAGTATGAGTTGGTGGTCTGTCGAAGCTGGTAGCATATACTTTGATTTGCTAGAGTTGAGGTTCTATCGTAGGGCTAATATACTTGCATGTGGGTATGTGTGACTAGTTAGTTAAGATTGACTTATACAAGATAGTTTCTGCACTATATCGCCCCTTATGGTTGTCCGGATGGTCTAAAATGTCCAGGGTCCTGGGAAACATGACTTGGATGTTTGCTTTAGGATAGCTCCCTTGGAAAGCGGAAACACTCCAGGATGTTGTGGACCATTGGACTAGAAGCCTAAGGATGGTAGATGTCATTTAGGGGGGTGTTAGTACATTTCTTCCTTTCTAAATGTACGGCGATGTGTAGAGGGGTATTTTAGTCATTTCACCTGTAGGTCGGAGACTTTGCGGATGCAGCATTGTCCTTAGGGTCAATATTTCCTTATGGTGATATTAGGAAATATTTAAAATGCAAAATACAGCTATTTATATAGCAGGGGTATTTTGGTCATTTTAGCTGCCAAGGCGATGTGTCTTTTTGGTCCTCGGAATAACTCGTAAGTCCTAACTAATTTTGGGTTGAGGAATTGGTCTCATGTGAAGAGGATTTTATTTAATTTTATTCAGGAAGTCTAATTTATTATTAGATTGGAATAAAATAAATAAATAAATAAAATAGGAGTTGAGAGAAATTAATTATCTAGTTTAATTGGTTAATTAATTATTCAGGGCCTAGGTCCAGTATGAATAATTAAGAAATTAACCTGGGCTTAAACTAGGGGAAATAATTAATGTTTAAATTACTTATTGGGTTATTTATATAGGCCCAAGAAATAAATAATTAAAGATTAGTTATTATGGTTCATTTGGGCTTCTTAATTATTTATTGGGTTGTTTATATAAGCCCAGGAAATAAATAATTAATGTTTATTATTTTGGGCCTTTTGGGTCCAAGGAAAATAATAAATATTTTTCTGGCCCAATAGCTTGGACCTTAGGGTTTTTTCCAGATACGGTCAAGAGGAGTTTAGGGTTAGGCAAAACTGATTCTCAGGATAACATCCGGGTGTTTTGAAATCCCGGGGATATGTTTATCAGATATTGAGAGACCTAGTTTGGGCTAACTTATAAACAACTCTTTGGAAAAGAAAAACCCCTAATTTTCCATAGACACACAAGACTCACGTCTCTCTCTCTCTCTGGCAGCTCACGTTTTTTTCCCTCTCCCTCCTCTGTGGTTTCTTCTTGTTCTTTGCTAATCAGTAGCAAAAGAACCAATGAGTTTTGAGACCGTTCCTCTTCACCATAGTGTTCACCAGCTAGAGGTTAGGCTGAGGAATATCCTGAGAGCTGGAGAGCTATGCGTTAATGCAAACAAGGCGAAGTAGAAGGCTAACGGGTGTTCAACCGGAAGCTCCTTCAAGTGTGCAAAGCGAGACGATTCCAGCTGTTCAATTTGTTCCTACGCAACCTAGGAGGGTTAAGGAACGCAAAGGTATGATCTTCACGCTTCCACATGGTTTTTAAGGCCTGGTTTTACTCTTCTCTGTGAAATTTTTAACGCTACAGTGCATGCCCCTGTTTTCACGTTTCCATCAGTTTCATGTAAAACAGTTCATGTATGCAAGTTGTGAAATGATAGGGCCTAAATTAGTCATATATTTCCTAGTTATTTGAGGCCATTTTGTGATATATTTTGTATAATAACTGGTGATATTCCTTTATATTTGAGATTTTACCCTTAGAAAGGTATTTTGTGCATTATTTCAAATTTTAGGGGTAAAATAAGACAAAAACATCGCGGACTAGAACCAAACCGGCACCGGCTATAAGGCCAGAGGCAGTGCCGGCTGCACTCTAGAAGAAGTGGTGTGAAAATCAAGAAAAATCGACGAACAGACGAGAGAACAGAACACAACTGGCGTCGGCCCTAGGCAGGATAGGTGCCGCCGGTTGTGGACTGATGCTGAGATGGTGTCTCAATTTTTATGTTTATTTTTTTGGCAATTTATAGAGTTTTAGTATTTTCCTACTTTTAGTCGGCCAGAAACCCTACAACAACGAATTTTAGCACTTCTAAAGCTTATAAATAGAGGAAAAATACAAGATTAAACAAGGAATTCACGAATCAAAACATAAATCACTCAAAAACAAGGAGGAATTCATTAAATCAAGAAGGATTGTACAAGAGGGTCTACGAAGAAGGAAGAAGGAGGCTTATCTATGAGTGCTTTTTTTTTACTTTTATTTTTTTTTCTTGAACAATGATTTATTAATTATTTTATTGTAATTTAACGTTGTTTTTGGTATTTATGATTTTTAGAGTTACTTTAATCTTTAGATTAATTGATTGTTATTCTTGGTATTTAATTACTTGTGCTTATTACAAGATTAGTTAGTTGTTTCTTTCCATTAACTTGCTTTGATAAAGAGGTTAATGGTGGTTTCAATTCATTAATTTCATATTTGTTGTCTATTAACTAGCTTGGAAAATGGGCTAATTACTAAGAATTGGGTAATTAAAGGTTAATTGATGTCTGCTAGGACATGGATTCATTGGTTAATTTCATGTTTTAAGTTTTCCAGGATATGTGATATGATCTTGAGTGGGATTTTTCTTAGTGTTGTGGGTGTTTTAGGTGATTATGAGTTTAGCTTATCCCATAGGACCAAAACAGTGAATTCTTGA
The DNA here is from genome assembly GCA_026120185.1 of Voacanga thouarsii. Lineage (NCBI taxonomy): Eukaryota > Viridiplantae > Streptophyta > Magnoliopsida > Gentianales > Apocynaceae > Voacanga > Voacanga thouarsii. The sequence goes on from JANUWF010001683.1 coordinate 2,084,944, forward strand.
TACAAAATGGAGAAATTAAACTAAGAACCAACCCTCTATGAAACCCTTGAAGAACTAGGCTTCAAAGACCCTCGAGAATAGTAGAAAGTTCTACTATAATCTCACTCTAATATCTTTGAAGCAACAAAGGCAAACAAGAATAAAAAGAATAGAGAAAATATGCACCCAAGTAATAGAATTCAAACAAACCTTAGAAGAGTAAAGCAACTAAGACCCATTGAAAGAAACCATATTGGATTATCCAAAAGATTTATAGACTTACACATAAGGAGGACTAAGCCTTAATAATGGTTTTGAACAAGATGAACAAGAAGGCTAGCGGTCTCAAGACTCTCTCTTCAAATTTGAATAAAGTGTGTGAATTGTGTTGTCAAATCACAAAAAATTGTATTTATACTACCCTAACCCTAGTTAAGTAATCTCTAAGGTTCTAATATAATTTAGGGCCTTTATAGGTCTTTACAAAACATTTAAAATGAAGAAAAATCAGAGAAAACATAAAAAACGCGGGACAGCAATCGGCTGCCCAGGCTGGAGTTGGCGCTAGCTATGGATCTTAAGCCAACACCGGTTAGGTGCTGTTCTCGACCGTCGTGTGTAGGTTGAAGCCGGTGTCGGTTCGGCTACTTGGGCCAGCACCAGCTGTCCACTGGACAGCCACTTTTTGGTCAAATTTTGTCTGTCTTTGTTGCCGGCTTAAGTTCTTGTTGGGGTCCTTTTTGGATAGTCATCAAAATGAGTTTTTGGCTAGCTTCCTCAACCTTCCAATCCTCTTCCATCCTCAAGCATGGTTTTATGAGCAATTGAAGATCATTTTGAAGGTTTTTGGTCCTATATGTCATCGATCCTTGTCCTTGCATGATCACGCCTCCCCTTCCTTGATCTTGACCTCTATGATAAAGCAGAGTCTCATAATCTCCCTTCTCCTTGGAAAGGATTCGTCTCTGAATCATTGCCATCATCTATATCAAAGGGAGGGAGGTCAGTAACATTAAAAATGGCACTAACATGATACTCACCGGGTAAATCTATCTTATAAGCGTTATCTCTAATTTTGGCGAGAACTTGAAATAGACCATCCCCCCTTAGATCTAGTTTGCTCCGTCATTGAGTGGGAAATCTTACCTCGCAAAAGTGCACCCATACCTAATTGTCCTACTCAAATGATACCTTTTTGCTTCCTTGATTACGCTTATGAGCTATCTCTTCATTTCATTTTGCAATGGTTACTTTCACCTTTTCATGGAGTGCCTTCACCATTTTCGCCTTCCTAGCTCCATCCAGGTTTATCCATTCACCTATAGGCAAGGGAACCAAATCTAAAGGAGTTAGAGGATTAAAACCATGCACAATTTCAAAAGAGAATAACAAGTGGTAGAGTGAATAGCTCTATTGTAAGCAAACTTATTGTGTGGAAAGTATTCCTCCTAATTTTTCAAGTTCTTCTTGATTATGGTTCGCAAAAGTTGGGTGAGTGTTCGGTTGACCACCTCCATTTGTTCGTCCATTTGAGGATGACATGCTGTGGAAAACAAGATATTAGTACCAAGTTTGTTCCATAATACTCTCCAAAAGTGGTTAAGGAATTTAGTATCCCTATTCGAGACAATAGTCATTGGATGATTATAGAATAAATCATGGATGTTATGGTGCTAAAATTTTGTATGAACCTCCTATAGAAGCTAGCTAGACCATGAAAACTACAGACTTAGGTAATAATGGTAGAGGTGGGCCAATCTTGGATGGCTTTTACTTTTCACTCATCAATCTCAATCCCTTTGGCACTCAAAACATACTCAAAGAAGGTAGTCCTCTCCAAACAAAATGAGCACTTCTCAAAGTTAGCATATAATGTCTTCCTTCGAAGGGCAACAAGCACACTTTAAACATGATTCAAATGATCTTTGTTCATGTCATTAGGGGCCATGGGGGTGAGGGTAAACTTTTCATTCATTGTTTAACCAATCTAAATAAAATGATAAGATAATAAAAAGAAAAAATAAAGAAAAATATGTATAACTTAAGGATGGAAGAATATGCAACTTAGACAACTCTCCTAGGATACATGACAATGAAACATTTAGCAACTATCTCAATTAATCATCATCTTACCATTATGAAGGAATTAGAATAGAGTTCAATCGTTTTTCGAGTCATAAACTCATTATCTCATGATTAAATTAGCAGATTTCCTAATCAAACCAACATAACCAAAAAGATGCATAAAACTCATCCTTCAACAATTATCCCTATATTCTAGGTGATAATAAACATGAAATTAGCTAACAACCCTATACTCTTGGCAAAATTAACTAATCTTTGATTATTGCGGTTCTTTGTCTTAACTTTGTTTCCCAAGTCCGTTAAGAAATAACAAATATGAAATCAATAAAGTTAAATCAACTCCTAAGATCATTTCCCAAGTAAATTAGAAGCAATTCTAACTTCATCAATTCTTCCATAATCACAAGTAATCAAACACCAAGAATGATAAAAAAAAAAAAAAGATCAAATAGCTAAATTAGTCCAAAAAATCGTGAATCCCAAAACAATATCAAATTACAATGAAAACATTAATTACATCGTTATTCTAGAAAAAGAAAACAAAGGTAAAAGAAAGAACTCATAGATAAACCCTCATTCTCTTTGGAAATCTTATTGAATAATGCTCCTTGAATGACAAATCTCTCATGCTCAAGACATTGTTTTTATGTCTCCCTTAAGACAACATTCATATCTTTAAGGAATGTAAGAAAATCAAAAATTCAAATATAGTTTAGATAATCATGAATAAAATTTAAGTGATGGGATTTGAACTCAAGACCTTAAAGATTAAACCACAATGCTCTAACCACTTAATCACACCAACTCTTGTTCTTATTTTCTCACACAAATATTCTTCTTATCTAAACCTCAAGCCGTCTTCCTATTTCCATTCAGGTACTTATAACAGTTGCAATAATCTCGCCGACTTTTTGTGCTCTATTTTGACTTTCTGACAGGTCAGACAAGTCGAGACATATTTAACCATATTCTTGTTCATTCTCGGCCACCAATAAGCCCTTTTTAGATCTTGATACATTTTTACCTCTCCCAGATGAATAGCGTACTTGCTTTTATGCGCCTCTTCTAAAATCCTATACTTCGACTGGTGCTCATCAAGTACGCACAAACGATCTCAGAAATGCAAAACTCCTGCTTTGCCTTTTAAGCTCTTTATCCTTGAAAATTTGAAATTTTGCATTACTTTGCTGAGCTTCGATGATCTCCAGCTTTAGATCCAGTATTAATCTTACATTGCTAACAATAATCATCTTTTCTTGCACTTTCGCTCTTCTATCTAGCACTTATTGGACCTCTTGAATATCCTGCACTCTCAGCCTGGCCATTTTGACTTTTTGGCTCAGGGCATCAGCAACGACGTTAGCCTTCCCGAGGTGGTAGTTGATAGGACAACGATACTCTTCCAAAAATTTCATCCATCTCCGCTGCCTCAAATTTAAGTCCTTTTAGGTTAAGATGTACTTCAGGCTCTTGTGATTAGTAAATACTTTATATTCAGCTCCATACAAGTAATGCCGCCATTTCTTTAGAGCAAATATAATGGCAGCTAGCTCCAAATCATGCGTGGGATAATTGACTTCATAAGGCCTCAACTTTCGGGAAGCATAGGGGATTACCTTCCTATCCTACATCGATACTGCTCCCAAACCTTCCTTAGAAGCGTCTGTATACAGAGCGTAAGGCTTATCTGCCTCAGGCAAACTTAACACAGATGCTGTCATCAACCTCCGCTTCAACTCTTGGAAACTCTTTTCGCATTTCTCACTCCAGACAAAGGGTACGTCTTTTCTCAGCAGCCGGGTCATAGGTGATGCTGGAGTTGAGAACCCTTTAATAAACCTCCTATAATAGCCGGTCAATCCCTAAAAACATCGAATCTTCGTGATGTTTTCTGTTACACCCCGCTACCTAGGCTCACCAGGGCCGGGGATGTCGCCCCGTCCGAAGGACAAGGGGTCTTTATAACTAGGTCACACAAATAAAATAGTAGAATAAAAATAATACTTTAACTTAAAATTTATTACATCCTAAGAATAAATCCAAGAATAAATCCATGAATTCCCAAAACAAATCCATAAGTAAAGCTATCCACTCTCAACTCCCCAAAGTAACACATAAAAATAAATGACAACATTCTCTTCCAAGGCAGATAACACTAGCTACTCATCCCCACAACAAGATCGACTTGAAATCATGGTAAAAAGGTGATGAGACAGAAATCTCAGTAAGTCCGTGTGTTCTTTGAGTGTCCAGTGAAAATATTTCGTGAATGCAAGGTATAAAACCTTTATAAGAAAAATACTGGCAAGAAATAAACATTAGTCAAAAGCAAGAGTGGTGCTTTGGTTTTTCCAACCATACACAATCAATAAAATCAACCACGCAAAAGAAATGATCATGGGTTACCACACGTTGGGCCATATAACTGGTTAGAATGCCACATTTTGTGCAGACTGACAAAAGGTAGGTGATCGGCCTACCGGGTAAGATACTCCTCATTCTCTATACCTAAACAACAACCGGGTGTCCAGTCCAGCAAAACACAGTCACTTGACTGAAAAATAAACAACTGCTAGCTCGGACCGGCACGACCTACTGGACTGACATCTTATCCGGGAAGGACTCATCCCTCAGAGGTGGCCACCTACTGAGAGACTCACCCTAACCCTTTAAAGACTAGTCCTAGCAGTCTACCTTTATTGAATACTCAACGTAACGTAACCCACTTGGGGAAAATGAAAAAACCATAGTTCCACATAAAAATGGCAATTAAGGGTCTCCAAAATCTTTGTCAAAATTAGTTTTGGAAAGAGTTTTGAGTTTGAGTAAATCTGCTTATGGATTTTCAAATAATTTGTTTGACTGAAATAAGAAAGGATTTAATCCTCAATTGCCTTATAGAAATGAGTGTCCATGCACTATACATTTGGCTTGCAATAATAAACATTTTACATCAATCAGGTTTTATACAGGAGCTTACTTGATTCTTGCTCACAATATAAGGTCTCCAACAGCTGACCTAATCCCGCATGGGCAAATACAAATCACAATCAAACTCAAGCTAAAATCCACTTTCTCAATTTAAAACAACTCAACTCACTTCTACCATTATCCTAGTGTCCCAAGCTTTAAGGCCAAACAATAAATAAATAGGTTTATAAGCTAAGCCTAATTTGATATTTAAAATAATTAAGGTTTTGGGAAATAAGTACTAATAAGTTGATGGTTTAAATCTTGCTAAGAAGAATTTAGAGTTTATTTGATGAAGAGTCCTAGGTGGTACTAGGTAAAATAATGATTTATTAATAATTTAGTTGTTAGAAAATAATTGATAACTAAAATTAGTTGAAAATAAATTTAATGAGTCTTGCTTGAAAAATAATAAATAAATTTTTAATGGGTTTTGATTAATGATAATAATTAAATTTTTAGTAATAAATATTTTACTAATTATGATTATTTCCATAAAAGGTTTTAGTTGATTTCATTATTTTATATAATATATATATATATATATTATTTTTCTAGTAAAAGCTATTTTTTATTTGACTAAAATATCCTTATTATATATAATAATCCAAATCTACCCCTCCTAGGGTTTTTTTTTTAAATTACTAGCAGAATCATATTATGAAATATTTTATTCATGATGTAAAAATTAGCTTAGGGACAACTAGATCATGATCATATTTCTATGGCTAACCACAATCATGAACATATACAATCCTTCAATTCATCAACTCATCCAAATCATGCATATAAGCATAGATCTAGACTTACTAAGGTATGATCTAACCTTTACTAGCATAAATATTATCATGGTTTTAATAATCACACAAGAATATAAATCATATTTATCATAGATGACATAATCTCTAACATACTTGATCATGGAGACATGTATTAAACCTCAAAACATCATACAATCAAACAAGATAATCCCTTCGTGCATAAATCCCATCTCCATCATATTCATACATATATTCATGCTTCAATTTCAACTCATCACAACAATATATACTCAAACCCCATTCATGATTCATCTTCTATCAACATCATCCTAGAGACATAAATCTAGAATTTAAAAGAAGGGTTAAAAAAACTTACTTGATTGATGAAAACCTTGAAGGAGTTTTGAATGAATCTCAACTCCTAGATGACTAGATCCGTCCAAGGAAGATGGAGAAAGCATGGTCATTGGAGAAGAAGTCATTCGGCTAAGAGAGAGAGAGGTTGACTGAGAGAGAGAGAGAGAGAGAGAGACCATTAGCATGTTTAGTCATATATATATTCATTAGAGATCAAGATTAGAGAAGATAAAGTTGTTAGAACTACCCTACCTTGAAAGTGTTCTTCAGCCTTCACAAAACTTCTGGTTTTTTTATCCAAAAGAGCAAGTTGAATTTGAGAGTTGGATGTTAAAAATGTTGTGGATGGACTCACAGCAGTGAATAGATGAAATTTGACATTTTTAGAAGAAGTTTGAAATGATTTGGAGAGGTATTAGGTGAAAGGAAGGAGTAGGTGTTCTTGGTGTGCTATGTGTTTTTGAAGGTTGAAGAGAATAGATAGGTTTTGTTCAAGGCTGGCCGAATTTCTGTAGGGATTAGGGCTGCCGAATTGTTTGTAGGGTTTTGGAAGATGATTTTCTGGTTTGGAAGGGAAAAGGAAAGGCTAGTTGTTGGAATCCCTCAAGAATATTTTTGGGAAGCAAATTTGGAAACTAAATACTACAAGAATATCTTTGATTGTTGGAGAGCTTTTGGGAAGATGCCATGGCCGAATTTCTGTGCAGTGTTTCTGCTGGATGAAAGCTGATTGAAGAAGGCTAAGGGTGGCTAAAAATAAGGAGTATAATGGTGAAGGAAAGGTCTGGTTGTTTGAGGGATATTTTATGGAAGGTTGCTAAATTATGGTGGCTGGAATTTTGGTATCCAAATCAAGGCATGATTGCAGAGATTTGTTAGGGAGATTTTTGGACATCTACGTTCGAATTTCGTGCAGGAGCTTGGGGAACACAATGGAGCTTTGATCATGGCTGTTTAAGAGTGGTTTGTGCAGAAGAAAAATGGAGTTTCAGCCAGGGCTGAATTAGGAAACAAAGCTGGAAAATTACTGCACAGGATTTTCGCTATTGCTGGAATTTTTTTGGGCAGTTTTGGCTGCCATTTTCCAGCCAGGTTGCAGGGAGTTTGAAGGGGATTTCAGGGGTCTTTCAAGGCTGGTTTCCAGAATTCTTTACGGAGGAAAAAATTGGCTAAGATACTGAACAAAAACTGAAAGAAAACAGCTTGGTTTCGGACCTCCAAAGCTGCGATTTTGTCCAGGGATTTTTCTACTTTTGCACAGCTTTTGTGCAGTCCGAAAATGGCTAGAAATATTCATGTTTCAAGCTGATCAAAAGGGCCATTTTCTGGCAGCATTTGGGAGGGAATAATGACTAAGAATTTTGTCACCTTGAAGGCACAAGAAGCTGGAAAAATTTCAGTTCAATGAGTGAAGTTTTAGAGAGTTCACTAGGGAAATTAATTCACTTAAAATCCTTCCCCCTCTTCCATGGTTTCGGTCCATAAGATATCTTTCTCTAAGATATTTTGAACCTTCAAAGCCACAGCACATTGCTGGAATTTTTCTAGAATAAATTTGGCTTGAACAAATTGAACAACTAATGAATTGAGAGATAGGAAAAATTAAAGAGCAAGATGAAATGAATTCCCTTTAGGAATTTTGTGTAGAGCAAAAGAATAAGATTAGGATACTCCTGTCATGACTCTCTTAGGACAACATCTCTACCCTATTCCAAAGCACATAAGGCTGAAAATTCCGCTTTCCAAGCAAAAATAAAATTTAATCATTCTGAAGCTCCCATGAGGGAATTTTAACCCAAGACCTCAATATTTAATTTCAAAGCTCTAACCACTAAACCATAACAACTCTTATTCTTATTTTCCCTCTAAAAATATTTTCATATTCAATTCTCAAGCTATCACCATTTTCCTCCTCAAGCAAAAATTATCATTTTACCCTTCTCACTCAATAATCATAATCAAGCCCTCTAGACTATAAAACACAAATTCAATGCACATAAATTCATATAAAAATATATTTAAACATACAATGAAATTTGATATGCATCCCAACCCCCTTACTCTAAGGTTGGTTTTGACTGGGGTTTCACATTCTCCGGTTACTTCCAGTCCAAAATTGCTTCAACTGTTGCTGGGTCCACCTCGATTCCTTCATTGGTTACCACATGGCTAAGAAATGACACACTATTCAGCCAAAACTAGCACTTGCTAAATTTAGCATAAAACTTGTGCTTACTTAGCTTTTCCAATACTAGCTTCAAATGTTCCATATGATCCTCGGGATTCTTAGAGTATATGAGTATGTCGCCGGTGAAGACCACCACGAACTTATCCAGCTAGGGTTGGAAAACTCGATGCAACAAATCCATAAATACTGCTGGTGCATTTGTCACCCTAAAAGGCATCACCACAAACTCATAGTGCCCATATCTAGTGTTGAAGATTGTCTTGGGAATGTCCTCCTCTTTTTTCCTCACTTATAGTATCCTTGCCTCAAATCCAATTTGGAATAATAACTGGATCCTTGCAACTGGTTGAATAGCTCATCAATTAACGGTAGAGGATATTTATTCTTGATGGTCAGGTTGTTCAACCCCCAGCAGTCGATAACATAACCTCAAGGTTCCGTCCTTCTTCTTCACAAATAGCACTGGAGCACCCCAGGGTGACATGCTAGGTTTATGTAACCTTGCTTCACCAATTCGTCTAGCTGCTCCTTTAATTCCTTCAACTCCGTCGGTGCCATCCGATATGGGGTTTGGGATACCGGTTCCGCTCCTAGTACAATCTCAATAGTGATATCAACTTTTCGATTGGGAGGTAGAGAAGTGAGTTGTGCAGGGAACATATTGGGAAAATCTCTTACCATCTCAGTATCTTCGAGGGTGCCCTGATCCTTCGGCTTATTTATCACACAGGCCAAATATATTTAACACCCTTGCTTCAGTAATTTCTGAGCTTTTGCTCTAGCTATCAAAAACTTCAACTCTTTTACTTTCTTGCCATTGAACTCCAACACATTGCATCCCGATCTAATGAACTGAACAGACTTAATCTTATAGTCAACTTTAGCCCCATGCTTAGCTAGCCAATCCATGCTCAGAATCAAGTCATAGTCATCAATAGCTAAGACTATCAAATCTCCCTCCAAGCTTTCTCTCCCCACTTCAATCTTACAATTCTACACATACCGATCTGCTTACACCATTTTCCCTAAGGGCGTACTCACCAACAAGGTAAAAGGTAGTTCTACCCCATCCCAACCCAAATGATAAGCACAATTCTTGTTTAAATAGGAATGGGTAGATCCAGGGTCTATTAATGCATTAATGGAACAACCTTGGATAGTAAACGTACCTTCCATCGCTGCTGCATCTACTCCAACCTCTTCCCAGTTAAGAGCGAAAACCTTTGCTTTCACTTGTGTCATCTGAGTTCTACTTCCTAAGGCTCCCACAATATTGGCTTGATTAGCTCCTACAATCTGAGCCGCGTTTCCTTGCCAGAGTTGGAGAAGTTTAAGGCCGGCATTTCGCAGATGATTCGGGTCTTTGCAGTGGTAGCATTTTCGCTCAACTCCCCTAGACCAACAATTTTCCTCTACATGGGCCATTTTCCCGCAGTGTTGGCATAATGGAAGATTCTGTATAGGACCAACTGGTGCCATTTGTGCTTGCTTCCCTCGGTTCTGCCATTGCTGGACGACAGGTCCTTTATTGGGTTGCTGCCTCTGGAAAGGTCTCGGCGGTTGTCTTGGTAGCAAGAAAGGTCTTGGTACCTTCCTATTGCAATCCTTGTTCTTAGTCCGGGTCGCTACGTCCACAGCCCCTGAAGAAGTCGTTGGTGGAGAGGGTGCCAACGCCCTTCTTAACTCCTGCCTCAATCCCTTGACAAATTATCTTGTTCTGTTCTGTTCAGTATCCACTAGCCTTTTGCAGTATTTTGATAATTGAGTAAAACATGCCTATACTGTGCTACAGCCATACCCCGTTGATTTAGATTTTGGAATTCGTCTTCCTTTTTTTCCACTATCCACTGAGGGATATATTCGGCTCTGAATGCCTCCATGAAGTTGGCCCACATCTAGTCCTGATCGATCATCTCGTAGTCATCTTGGACTCGTTACCACCATGCTCGAGCTGGGCTCCTCAGTCGAAATGCAGAAAATTTCACCATTCGCTTCTCAATGTACAGGAGCGTAGCAAAGATGTCCTCCATCTGTTTCACCCACTGTTCTGCTTTCTAATCTTGCTCGGCCTCTCCTAAGAAGATGAGAGGTTGAAATTTCAGAAACCTTTCTAGTGCTTCATCTTCCCCTTTCGGATTCCTCCGCTAAGTCAGGGTTTGCAGAATCTCGGTCATTTTTTGAAATGCTTGCCCTATAGTGTCGCTGATAAGTTCTTCTGATCCTATTTCCTGCTCCAGTTCATTCTCATTTGCCCAGTTTGGTGATGGAATTTGAGTTGCTTCGGTGTCACGGGCTCTGCCTCAGGATCCTTTCTGTTGGATATGGCTGCACGACGCTTGGGTGCCATTCTAAACCATGCCCCAGATAATGAGTTTATGCATCAAAGCTTAAAATATTTAAATTGAGCATGCATTCACATTCAGGTTTAAACAAAAGATAATTAGATGCAAATTTTATATAAAGAATTGCATATAGATTTTTTTTTCAAGATTTAGAGTACTCCAAGTACTCTTATTTGCATAAATTTTGAAATAAAGCAATAATCATGAATGGACTCCTAGCACAAGAGTTCACTGAAAACTGTAAATAAAACGTCCTAAGCATAGCAGAACTTAGACTCTTTAATCCTCATCAGAGTCTTCAAAGTTATCATCATACAACCATCCTCCTGCATTCCTAGAAAAGTCTATCCCTGCTCTATTCACGAACCTATAGTCCATTGGCTCCTTCCTGGGTCTCCTAGAACTCTTCTAGAACTTATTAGTATTTATTTTAGAACCCCTAGATATTTTAACTCATCAAGTAAGATTTATTTTATAAAATATTTTATCAACTAGTATTAAAGCCTAAGATATTTTGGTCATGGTTAGTTATGGTCGTAACTAGTTGAACTAGGGATTATTTATGTAAGGCAGATATGGTCTAAATGATATTTTTTGCCTTGTGTTTACCCCAGGCTGGGTTAGGATGACCTTGAAAGATTTTTAAGTTCAAGAAAAGCAAAGGATCAGGTAGGTTCCTGCATGGAGTCATTTGAAAACCAAATGTGGCAAACCAACTCATTGTATACGAGAATTTGTACTGTAAAGCAATTATGCACAATTTTCCTTTTCTTTCAATCAAGCAAGCTATTTAAAACTAAGCAAACGATTTTACACAAAATGCTAAACTTTTCATAAAACCAACTCGGCAAGAGGTTTATAAACCATAATTGCTATTTTCAAGGAAATTATTGTATGATCACTTTTTCTCCAAAGTGGGATAAACAACGTTGAGTAATGAATAAGGGTAGACTACTAGGACTAGTCTTTGATGGGTTAGGGTAAGTCTTTAAGTAGGTGGCCACCTCTGGAGGGTTAGTCCTTCCCAGATAGGATGACAGTCCTGTAGGTCATACCGGTACAAGCTAACAAGTTCAGTCAAGTGGACTGTGTGTTTCCAAAGTGGACAACCGGTAAGCTTGGGGTGTAGAGATGGAGGAGTATCTCACCCGATAGGCCGTACACCTACCATGTGTCAGTATGCTGAATGTGTGGCATTCTAATCGTTATATGCCATGGTGCACAAAATGTGGTGCCATTGCTACCTCTTTTGAGTGGTTGCATTTTTTGTGTACATGTATGTTTTGGAAAGCAAAATACCACTCTTCATTTATGACATTTATTTAATGCTTGCCAGCGCTTTATTTTATGAAACTTTTACAACTTCTATACTTGAACTGTTTTACCAGAAACACTAAAAGCATAGACGAGCTTACTGATATTTTTATCTCACCATCTTTTATACCATGTTTTCAGGTCGATCCTACTATGAATGTCATTTGCTAGATTATTGCCTATGTCTTGATGACTCTCTAGGATTTTTCCTATGTATTGCTTTTGAGAGACAGTAGCAGACATTTATTTTTGAATTTTTTTAATGTATTGATAGGTTGTAATAAGTTTAATTTTGAATTATTTTTTTTATTTTGTATGTCCTAGTTATAAAGACCCCTTGTCCTGTAGACGAGGTGACATCCCCAGCCCAGATGGGGCATAGGTTGTTGGGTGTTACAAGTTTGTTGGGTAAGAAGGGTAAAAAGATAATTTTGTTTGAGGTTAAAATAGGAAGTTGGCTTGAGGTTTAGATAAGAAGAATATTTGGGGGAGAAAATAAGAACAAGAGTTGGTGTGGTTAAATAGTTAGAGCTTTGTGATTTAATCTCTAAGGTCTTGAGTTCAAATCCCGTCACTTAAGTTTTATTCATTATTATCTTAACTATGTTTCGATTTTCAATTTTCTTACATTCCTTAAAGATAGGAATGTTGTCTTAAGGGAGACATAAAGATAATGTCTTGAGCATGTGATCATGTCCTAAAAGGAATTCTAGAGGAATTCTTGTCCCCTTTAATTTCTCTTGCCTTGTCCTAACATCTTTATAATTTAAACTATCCTTAATCCATTGTTCCATTCTTTTTAATCCCAAAAATTTTGTGATAAAACCCCTAGCCTTGAAATTCAAAAATCAACTTTTGCGGGTTAAGGAATGGACGAAAATAGGGAGAAGTGTTAGGAAGGGTTTCCAAGGAAACGAAATCACCATAGCTATACCTTTTTCTTGTTCATGTTCTGGTAAAGGAAAATCTAGAAAATTTTCCAGAATTTTTGCAAGGTTGTTTTCAAAAGTTTCAGCCAACATTCTTACCCCATTTGCTGCTACAAAAATGGTCATTTCATGTAAGTTTGAAGGTTGGAAATTCAGAGAATTTTCAGACTGCACAACCTTTACAAACTAGAAATTTTCCTTCACCAAATTCGCTGCATTGAAGCTGGATTTTGAAGCCAGGTTTAGGTCATAAGAATAGCTGGAACTTCCTCTATTTTTCTTCAAGAGGAAGGCTGGAAAACCACCATTAAAAGACATTCGAACACCCTCAAGAATTAGCTCCAAATTGGTCCAAAGAATGCAGAATATTCTGCACCAAAATCATCTCCATTCCAACTGTTATTGAAGCATTAAAAACTAGAAAATTTCAAACTTGTTTTGTCAAGGCGAGGGCTGAAAGTCTCTATTCAAACCTCTGCAATTCATACCTTTGTTCAACCATGGACTGAATACCCTTGGCCTCCACACTAACCTTAAGTGTTTGGACTCCGTGATCACACCTCAAAAAGCTCCTAAGATTGCTCTATCCAAAACTCATTTGAACTTCAAACTAATTCCAGATTTTTTGCTCCATTAAAACTCTCTTGTTGCAAGTGATCGAACCAGAATTTCTCTGCCATTATAGACCAATTTTTGGCCAGCTTAATAAACTAAACAACCTCTATTCTTTGCATTAAGCCTAGCTTGTTTAGTCTTACACCATTGAAGAGCAAGAGACCTTCCATGAACACCCTCTATTAATAATCCTCTATCTCTAATAACTCCTTATTTTCTTCCATTTGAATTTCTAAAAAAAACTGAACACTTCTCTCTTCTTTCTTGCTAAACCAAAACTCCTCTCTATGGTAGGCCATTCGGCCAACAACATTTCTAGCAATTCTTCAGCCATTTTCTCTCAAACTCTCTCAAAAACACCAAGAACAAACACTTCACATCTTTAAGCCTAAACCTTTCCTAAACACCTCCAATCACTCCTAAATACTCCAAATGACCCATATTGAATCTATAGTCTTCATTTCTGGGCTTTATAACACTAAACCACGCAAACCAAAATTTTCAAACAGATCAAAACCATTTTTTTTTGTTGTAGGTTCCAAGAACACCAAAAGGTAAAACAAGAACAACCTCCTTGTTCTTTCTCTTCTACTCAACTTTTAATATTCCTTTCTAATGCCATTCATCTCTCTCTATCTCTCTCTCTCTCTCTCTCTCTCTCTCTCTCTCTTGGCCGAAATGGTGATGATCAACCATGGCTATTTTTGGGATCACTAAAGTCTCTCAAGCTCGCATGGACCTTCACTAATCAAGGAACCTTCATGAAGAGATCATCTATCAAGTATTTCTTCTTGAATCTTCCTTTTTAATTTCTAGATTTGTGTCTCTTAGATGTTGATAGGAAGAATGAATATAAATGGGGGTTAAATATATGTATGTGGATGAAAGGGAGGGAGTTAGGACATGAGAGTTGAAATGTATGATTAGGCCTTATGGATATTTCTTTTGAATCATTATATGCTTATCATGGTTAATGAGATTTATGGATGTTTTGATGCATGGTAGATTTTATGACACCAATGGTGATTAGGCCTTTTTGTTCATAATTTTTAGTAAAGCCATGGATGATAATTATGCCTAGTAGGAGATTAGTCATGTGTTAGTGTGTGTTAATTCAAGTATATGTTCATGAATGGATTAGCATATTATCTAATGTTTGGGAATGTGTTTATAAATCGTTTGTAATAATAGGAAATCATGGTAAAAGATTATTTTCTTTGTTAATTCAAAAATTATTTTTACTAACAGATTTTATTACTTTAATTAGAATTATTATTGTGTTTAATCTATAAAATTTGAAATTACTAGGAAGGATGGGAAATAGAATATTAATTGAAATATGAATATTATTTTTAATTAGACAAATAAATAAAATATTTTATTTAAATATATATATATATATATATATACAATAAATAATAAAATATTAGAATTAATTAAGGTCAAATGACCTTGTAGACCATAATAATTAGACTTACTAAAACTTTTACCTATCTCCATAAATATTATTTATATTAAAATTTATTTATTATTTATTATTTAAAAATTAAGTATAATTCATTTATAATTAATTTTATTGGTTATTTATTATCTATTAATTAATAATTAAAAATTAAAGTGTAATTTATTATTTATCATAAAAATACTATTGAAATATTACCATTTACCAATATTATTTAGGAATTAGTATTATTCAATATTTAACACTAATTTATTTATTAGAAATAATACTCATAATTTATTATTTGAAACTATAACTTATTAGTATTTATTTTAGAATCCGTAGTTATTTTAACTCATCAAGCTAGATTTATTTTATAAAATACTTTGTCAACTAATTTTAAAGCCTAAGACATTAAGGTCATGGTTAGTTGTGGTTGTAACTAGTTGAACTAGGGATTATTTATGTAAGACAAATATGGTCCGAATGATATCTTGTGCCTTGTATTTACCCCAGGCTGGGTTAGGTTGACCTTGGAAGATGTTTGAGTTCAAGAAAAGCAAAGGATCAGGTAAGTTCCTGCATGGAGTCATTTGAAGACCAAATGCGGCAAGCCAAATCATTGCATACGAGAATTTGTACTGTAAACCAATTATGGACAATTTTTATTTTCTTTCAATCAAGCAAGCTATTTAAAGCAAAGCAAATGATTTTACACAAAATGCTAAACTTTTCATAAAACCAACTCGGCAAGAGGTTTATAAACAATAATTGCTATTTTCAAGTAAATCATGGTATGATCACTTTTCCTCCCAAGTGGGACCGACAACTTTGAGTACTCAATAAGGGTAGACTACTAGGACTAGTCTTTGAAGGGTTAGGGTAAGTCTCTCAGTAGGTGGCCACCTCTCGGGGGTGAGTCCTTCCCGGATAGGATGCCAATCCTATTGGTCGTACCGTTCCGAACTAGCATGTTCAGTCAAGTGGACTGTGTATTTTCGGAGTTGACAACCGGTACGTTTGGGGTGTAGAGATAGATGAGTATCTTACCCGGGAGGCCATACTCCTGCCTTGTGTTAGTATGCTCAACGTGTGGCATTCTAATCGTTATATTGCCACAGTGCACAAAGTGTGGTGCCGTGGCTATCTCTTTTGAGTGGTTGTATTTATTTTGAATATGTATGTTTTGGAAAGAAAAACACCACTCTTCATTTATGATATTTATTTTATGCTTGCCAGCATTTTCTTTTATGAAACTGTTACAACTTACATACATGAACTGTTTTACCTGAAACACTCAAAGCATACACGGGTTACTGAGATTTTTATCTAATCATCATTTATACTATGTTTTCAGGTAGATCCTGATGTGAAGGTCATTAGCTAGATTATTGCCTAGGTTTTGAAGTCTCTTTGTTATTTTTCCTATGTATAGTTTTTGAGAGACAATAGCAGACATTTATTTTGGATTTTGTTCATGTATTGCTGAGTTGTAATAAGTTAAATTTTGAAGTATTTCTTTTGTTTTATTTTGCGTGACCTCATTATAAAGACCTATTTTCCTTTGGACGTGCTTTGATATACCTCATCTAAAATCCTATCACTTAACTGGTGCTCATGAGGTACACACAAACGATCTCAGAAATGCAGAACTCCTGCTTCATCCTGATGGAAATCACTGCCTTGCCATTTAAGCTCTTTGTCCTTGAAAATTTGAAATTCCGTATGACTTTGCTGAGCTACGATGACTCCCGTTTAGATCCAGCATCAATCTCATATTGCTTACAATAATCCTCTTTTCTTGCACTTCCACTCTTCTATCCAGCGCTTCTTAGATCGCTTGAATCTCCTGCACTCTCAGCTTGGTCATTTTGACTTTTCGGCTCAGGGCATCAGCAACAATGTTAACCTTCCTGGGCTGGTAGTTGATAGGACAACGATACTCTTCCAAAAATTCTATCCATCTCTGCTACCTCAAATTCAAGTTCTTCTAGATGAAGATGTACTTCAGGCTCTTGTGATCAGTAAACACTTCATATTCAGCTCCATATAAGTAATGCCGCCATTTTTTTAAAGCAAATACAATGGCAACTATCTCCAAATCATGCGTGGGATAATTAACTTACTGGGGCTTCAACTTTCGTGAAGCATAGGCTATTACATTCCTATCCTGCATCAATACTACTCCCAAACCTCCAACAATAGCCGGACAATCCCAAGAAGCTTCGAATCTCCATGATATTCTCCGGTTGCTTCTAGTCCGAAACTGCTTCAAGTTTTGCTGAGTCCTCCTTGATTCCATCATTGGTTACCCCATGGCCAAGAAATGACACACTATCCCGCCAAAACTCGCACTTGCTAATTTTAGCATAAAGCTTGTGCTCTCTTAGCTTTTCCAATACGAGCCTCAAATGTTCCCCATGATCCTCGGGATTTTTAGATTATATGAGTATGTTGTCGATGAAGACCACCACGAACTTGTCTAGGTAGGGTTGGAGAAGTCGATGAATCAAATCCATAAAAATCGTTGGTGTATTTGTCACACCAAAAGGCATCACCACAAACTCGTAGTGACTATATCTAGTGTTGAAGGCCGTCTTGGGAATATCCTCCTCTTAACTATATCCTTGCCTCAAATCAAATTTGGAATTCCAACTAGATCCTTGCAACTAGTCGAACAACTCATCAATTAACGATAGAGGATATTTATTCTTGAAGGTCAGGTTGTTCAACCCCCAATAGTAGATACATTACCTCAAGGTCCCGTCTTGTTTCTTCACAAATAGTACTAGAGCACCCTAAGGTGACATGCTAGGTCTTATGTAACGTTGCTTCACCAATTCCTCTAGTTGCTCCTTTAATTCTTTTCCACAGGAACACGTCAGAAAAATCTCTTACCACCTCAGTATCTTCGAGGGTGCATTGATCCTTCAGCTTATTTATCCCTTAGGCCAAATATCCTTGACATCCTTACTTCAACAATTTCCGAGCTTTTGCTCCAACTATCAAAAACATCAACTCTTTTACTCTCTTTCCGTTGAACTCCAACACATTGCATCTCGATCTAATGAACTAAGCAGACTTATTCTTATAGTCTACTTTAGCCCCATGCATAGCTAGCTAATCCATATCCATAATCAAGTCATAGTCATCAATAGCTAAGATTATCAACTCTATAACACCCCACTACCTAGGGCCGCCAGGGCTGGGGATGTCGCCTCGTCCAGAGGACAAATGGTCTTTATAACTAGGTGACACAAATAAAATAGCGGAATAAAAATAATACATTAACTTAAAATTTATTATAACCCAAGGAAAAATCCAAGAATACCAAAAACAAATCTATAATAAAATTTATCCACTCTCATCTCCCCAAAGCACTACACAAAATAAATTATCAGAAAATCTTCCAAGGCAGGCAATATCTAGCTACTTATCCCCACAGCAGGATCGACCTGAAATCATGGTAAAAATGGTGATGAGACAAAAATCTCAGTAAGTCCGTGTGTGCTTTGAGTGTCCAGTGAAAACAGTTCGTGAGTGCAATGTATAAATCTTTATAAGAGAAATACTGGCAAGCAATAAACATTAGTTAAAATCAAGAGTAGTGTTTTGGCTTTTCCAACCATACATAATCAATAAAATCAACTGCTCAAAAGAAATGATCATGGGTTACCACACGTTGGGCCCCATAATTGGTCAGAATGCCGACACTTTGTGCAGACTGACAAAAAAAAAAAGGTAGGTGATTGGACTACTGGGCAAGATACTCCTCATTCTCTATATCCAAACAACAACCGGGAGTCCATTCTGGCAAAACAAAGTCACCTGACTGAAAAAATAAACTGCTAGCTCGGACCGGCATGACCTACTAGACTGACATCTTATCCGGGCAGGACTCACAACTCAGAGGTGGCCACCTACTAAGAGACTTACCCTAACCCCTTAAAGACTAGCCCTAACAGTCTACCCTTATTGAGTACTCAACGTAACGTATCCCATATGGGAAAAATGAACCAAACACAGTTCCACTTGAAAATAGCAATTAAGGGTTTCCAAAGTCTTTGTTAAAATCAGTTTTAGAAAGAGTTTTGAGTTTGAGTAAATCTGCTTATTGGTTTTCAAATAATTCATTTGTCTGAAATAAGAAAAAAGTCAATCCTCAATTGCCTTTACAGAAATGAGTGTCCATGCACTCTACATTTGGCTTGCTATAATAAATATTTTACATCAATCAGGTTTTATGCAGGAGCTTACCTGATTCTTAGCTCGAGATAAAATAAAGATCTTCGATCGTTGACCCAACCCTGCCTGGGGTAAATATAAATTACAATCAAACTCCAACCAAATTCTATTTTCACAAATAAGACTTACTCAACTCATTACTACTATGATCCTAGTGTCCCAAGCTTTAAGGCCAAATAAGAAATAAAAGGTTTATAAACTAAGTCTAATTTGATATTTAAAATAATTAGTGTTTTAGGAAATAGGTACTAATAAGTTGAAGGTTTAACACTTGCTAAGATTAATTTAGAGTTTATTTGATAAATGGTCCTAGGTGGTATTAGGTAAAATAATAATTTATTAATAATTAATTGCTAAAAAATAATTGATAATTAAAATTAGTTGAAAATAAATTTTAATGAGTCTTGATTGAAAGATAATAAATAAATTTTAATAGGTTTTGGTTAAAAGATAATAATTAAATAAATATTTTAATTATTATGATTATTTTCATAAAAGGCTTTATTTGATATTATTATTTTATATAATATCTATATGTTTTATTTTTTTCTAGCAAAAGCTATTATTTATTTGACTAAAATATCCTTATTAAATATATAATGATCCAAATCTACCCCTCCTAGGGTTTTTTGAAATTACTAGCAAAATTCATAATATTAAACATTTTATTGAAGAAATAAAATTTAGCTTAGGGACGACTAGGTCATGGTCACAATTTCACTTGCTAACCCCAATCATGAACATATACTCCACTTCAATTCATCAAATCATCCAAATCATGAATAAAAACATAGATCCAAATTTATCAAGGCATGATCCAACCTCTACTAGCATAAACATAATCATGGCTTCAATAATCATACATGATTATAAATCCTATTAATCATAGATGACATAATCTCTAGCATACTTGATCACAAATACTACCTATGACATAAAGACATGCATTAAACCCTAAAAACACCATACAATCAACCAAGACAATCAACTCATGCATAAATCCCATCTCCATCATAAGCACACATTTATTCATGCTTCAATCTCTACTCATCACAACAATACATGTTCAAATCCTATTCATAATCCATCTCCTACCAATATCATCCTAGAGACATGAATATAGAATTTAAAAGGAGGGTTGAAAAGGCTTACTTGATTAATGAGTACCTTGAAGGAGTTTCGAATGGATCTGAACTCCTAGATTTCTAAATCCGTCCAAGGAAGATGAAGAAAGCATGGCTATTGATGAAGAACCATTCGGCCAAGAAGAAGAGAGTGTCCGGAAGAAGAAGAAGAAGAA
This sequence comes from Voacanga thouarsii, assembly GCA_026120185.1. Taxonomy (NCBI): domain Eukaryota; kingdom Viridiplantae; phylum Streptophyta; class Magnoliopsida; order Gentianales; family Apocynaceae; genus Voacanga; species Voacanga thouarsii. The sequence continues at coordinate 2,105,470 of JANUWF010001683.1, forward strand.
GAAGAAGAAGAAGAAGAAGAAGAAGAAGAAGAGAGTCCATTAGCATGCTTATTCATATATATATATATATATATATATATATATATATTCATTAGAGATCAAAGATTAGTGACGATGAAGTTGTTTGAACAAACCTACCGTGAAGGTGTTGTTGAGCCTTCACAAAATTTCCAGTTTTTTATCCAAAAGAGCAAGTTAGATTTTGGAGTTTGATGTTAAAAATGGTGTGGATGGACTCACGGAAGTGAGTAGGTGAAATCTGAAATTTTTGGAAGAAGTTTGAAGTGGTTTGGAGAGGTATTAGGCGAAAGAAATGAGTAGGTGTTCTTAGTGTTCTATGTGTGCTTGAAGGTTGAAGAGAATGGAGGAATTTTGGTTAATGCTGGCCGAAATTCTGAGGGAGAGAGTGACTGAATTGCTAGAGTGTTTTAGGTAGATGATTTTCTGGTTTGAAAGGAAAAAGGGAAGGTTGGTTGTTGAAATCCTAAAAGAAAATTTTTGGGAATCAAATTTGGAACAAAATATAGCAAGAATATCTTGTTCAATGGAAGCTTTTTGGAGCTGTTATGGCCGACTGCTGGCTAGGATTTCTGTTGGATGAAAGCTGGTTGAAGGAGGTTAATGGTAGCCGAAAAGAGGGAGTGTAATGGTGAAGGGAAGGTCTGGTTGTTGGAGGGACATTTTATGGAAGGTTGCTAAATTAAGTTTGCTAGAATTTTGGTATCCAATTAAGGCATGATTGTAGTGATTTGTTGGAGATATTTTTGTTAGAATTCGTGGACTCCTAAACGCGAAAAGCATCCACGAATCCCTCCCGAGGACCCAAGTAAACGATTAAGAAGATCTAAGGTTTAAGAATTACCTCTGATTACTGTAATCAAAATCCTTCGATTCTGGTTGCGTTGTTGTACGTTCAACCCGAGCAATCACCAGACGCTGCAGTATGCGAACGTCCTCTATCGGATACACACCGCGAACTCACTCGATACTCGGGGAGTGCTAGCGCCTAGGGTTTGAGTGGTTTTTTTTTCTTTTCTGGTAGAGAATGGCACGAATGTTCTCAACCGAAAAATTGGACTATTGAAAAGACGGCTAAGGTTTTCTTATAAACCCCCGAACCTCTTAGAGTCCAACCCTAATAATATCTTATCATATTCTAATTTAAATTCAAATTAAATTAAAACTGATATGATAAGATTCTGCCATTATCTTGGTAATTTAACTAATTAATTTATCGAGTCAGATTCTTATAATCTAGACATCATCCAGATACATCGAATGTGGACATATTTCCAGATTCATTGTATCTGGTAAATTTTCTAAGTACGATTAACTTAGACATATTTCCAGATTCATCGAACCTGGTCACCAGAAAAATAACCTAACAAGTTCGCTTATTGTGTGACCCTATAGGTTCATTTAACACTGGCAGTGTGCCTAAATCATATTTAAATGGCCCATAAGTTATAAGCGGTTTCTAGCAAAACATTATAACTATCCAGGTTAAATGAAGATCGGTGATCTCTTTGAACCAAATCATAATTTTATATTTAGTCATTTTGTCACACGATATCCAGATTAAGCATAAGGCACGGAGCATGTCATCCTTATTAAGCTTAATCAATTATTTCTTGATTTTATAGTAGATTGTTCAAACAAATGATATCAATATCTTAGATTGATATATTTGAGCACGGCCATGCATTTTTAATAGTCTAACTTATCAAGGGGCCCGTGGATATCTCTCCCATAACTGAGAGGGACAAATTCCTTCATAATCAATCATATTCCTCTCCTTGATTTATTCTATATCCAACAGTAGTCTAATTTATTATCTGGTTAAAGACAACTTTAGACAATGTCAAAATATAGAATTTATCAAGTAGGAAACTATGATGAATTTAGGTCGAAGGACTTTCAATATTATTATGGATAGAAAGTACTTATGACATATTCCATGAAGTACTCTCACAGTGGGTCATGTCCAATACAATGTTCTCTAACATTTATTTATGTCTTGACTCGATATCACAAATATCCATGTCCAGTAAAACATAGCCATCAAGTCACAAACATACTAATCTTAATTTATTATTATTCCAATAATAATAATCGATCAGGGACGATTTTAGAATAGTCATTGTATTCATTGTAGGGTTTTACTATCAAGTCACGTACTTGATGACCAACAAAACAAAACTCACTATTCATGGAAAGGAAAGCCTCATATTATTATATAAAACATAATGACAATAGTATAAGTACAAATTAACTCTAGGGCATATCCCCAACAATTTTTGGGCAGCCTTGTCTGATTTTCGTGCAGGAGCTTGGGGAGGATAATAGAGTTCAGTTCAGGGCTGTTTAAGAGTGGTTTGTGCAAAAGGAGGATGGAGTTTTGGTCAGGGCTGAATTAGGGAACAAAGCTAGACAAAAATCCTGCACAGAATTTTCTCTATTGCTGGAATTTTCCTGGGCAGTTTCGGCTACCATTTTCCAGCCAGCTTGTAGAGAGTTTGAAGGAGATTCTAGGGGTCTGTCATGGCTGGTTTCCAGCCTTCTTCGTGGAGGAAAAACAAGGCTAAGGAGCTGAGAGAAAACTGGAAGAAATCATTTTGGTTTAGGGTCACCTATGCTACCATTTTGCCCATAAATTTTTCTGGTTTTGCATAGCATTTGTGCAGTTCAAAAATGGCCAGAAAATTCCAGGTTTCAAGCTGTTCAAAAGGGCCATTTTCTGGCAGCATTTGGGAGGGAATAATAGCTGAGAATTTTGACACTTTGAAGGCACGGGAAGCTGTAAAAATTTCAGTTCATGAGATGAAGGAAAATAAACTTAGCTAGAGTGAAGTTTTAGAAGGTTCACTAGGGGAATTAATTCTCTTGGAACCTTCCCCATCCCTTCCACATTTTTGGTCCATAAGATGTCTTTCCCTTAGACATTTTGCACCTTCAAAGCCATAGCACTTTACTGAAATTTCTGGAATAGAATTGGCTAGAACAATGTTGATCAATCTAACGAATTAAGATTTAGGAGAAATTAAAGATCGAGAAGGAATGAATTCCCTTAGGAATTTTTGTACGGGGCACAAGAATAGGATTAGAGTACTCCTATCATGTCTCCCCTAAGGTAACACCTCTACCCTACTTCTAAAGCACTTAAGGCTGAAAATACAACCTTCCCAAACAAAAATAAAATTTAATCATGCTAAAGCTCCAATAATGGAATTTGAACCCAAGACCTCAAGAATTAATTCCAAAGCTCTAACCACTACACAACAAGAACTCTTGTTCTTATTTTCTCTCTAAAATATTTTTCCTATTTAATCCTCAAGTTATCTCCCTATTTTTACCTCAAGCAAAAATTACCATTTTGCCATTCTTACTCAATAAACATAATCAAGCCCTCTGGACTATAAAACCCAAATTCAAAGCACATAAAATCATATATAAATATATTTAAACATGTAATAAAGCATGATATGCATCCCAACCCCCTTACTCTAAGGTTGGTTCCAACTGGGGTTTCACAAACTCTCCCTCTAAGCTTTCTCTCCCCACTTCAATCTTACAATTCTGCACAAACTGGTCCACTTGCGCCATTTTTCCCAAGGGCGTACTCATCAATAAGGTAAAAGGTAGTTCTACTCCATCCCAACCCAAATGATATGCACAATTCTAGTTTAAATTGGAATGGGTAGATCTAGGGTCTATCAATGCATTAACGGAATGACTTTGGATAGTAAACGTACTTTTCACCACCGCTGCATCTGCTCCAACCTCCTCCCAGTTAAGAGCGAAAACCTTTACTTTCACATGTGGCTTCTGAGATCCACTTCTAGAGGCTCCCGCAGTCTAAGCCGGGTTTCCTTACCCGATTCGGAGAAGTTTGGGGTAGGCGTTTCGCAAATAATTTAGGTCTCTGCAGTGGTAGCATTTCTGCTCAACTCCTATGGACCAACAATTTTTCTCTACATATGATGAGACTCCGCTTCATCATGGAGGTCAAAATTAAGGAGGAGGAGGTGTGACTGTGCAATGACAAGGATCGATGACAAAATCTTGGACTAAGAAGCTTCAAGATGATTTTCAATTGCTCATAAAACCATGCTTGAGGATTGAAGAGGGTTGGAAGGTTGAGAAAGCTAGCCAAGAGTTCATTTTGATGACTATCCAAGAAGGACCCCAACAAGAACTTAAGTTGGCAACAAGACGGACGAAATTTGACCAAATGGTGGCCTTCCAGTAGATAGCTGGTGCAGGCCCAAGCAGCCGAACTAGCGCCAGCTTCAACATGCACAATGATGGCCCGAACACAGCGCATAACCGGTGCCAGCTCAAGAGCCCTAGCCGATGCCAGCTCCAGCTTGGGCGGTCGACGGCTGCCCTGTGTTTTTTATGTTTTCTCTGATTTTTCTCTATTTTAAATGTTTTGTGAAGACCTATTAAGGCCCTAAATTGTATTAGAACCTCAGGGATTACTTAGCTAGGGTTAGGGTAGTATAAATACAACGTTTAGTGATTTGACAAAATAATTCACACACTTTTTCAAATTTGAAGAGGGAGTCTTGAGAGGCCCTAGCCTCCTTGTTCATCTTGTTCAAAACCATGCTTAAGGCTTAGTTCTCCTTATGAATGAGTCTATAAAATCTTTTGAATAATCCAATGTGATTTTTTTCAAATGGTCTTAGTTGCTTTGCTTTTCTAAGGTTTGTTTGAATTCCATTACTTGGGTGTCTATTTTCTCTATTCTATTTTTTTTTTTTTTTTTTGCCTTTATTGCTTCAAGGATATTGGGGTGAGATTATAGTAGAACTTTCTACTATTCTTGAGGGTCTTTAAAGCCTAGTTCTTCAACGGTTTGATAGAGGGTTTGTTGTTAGTTTAATTTTCTCTTTTTTATCTCAAGAAATTCACTGTTTTGGTCCCTTGGGATGAGCTGAACTCATAATTAACTAAACCACCCACAACACCAATTAAAAATCCCACTCAAGATCATATCAAACAGTTTGGTATCAGAGCAAGGAAAGCTTTGATTCCAATCAAAACTTGGAAGCAAGAAAAAGGAGCCTAACAAAGTTGAAGCAAAAATAAGAGAAATCTCGTAACTAAAAAAAAAAGCTACAAAATGGTCATGTTATCTTTGCTATTTCTTCATTTTTCCTAGAGAAAATTACTCCTTGAAGTTAGAATATTGCTTGGGAATAAATTTAACTTGTGATTGTGATGAAAATGGGCTTGAATTTGAGTGAAAATATTGGCTGGTTGTGAGTGACGGGATTGCAACTAAAGTGTTTGATAAATGGTCCTTCAGAATGCTTTTGGTTATAGTTGGGAACTTTGAATCTTAATTTTCATTCCTTGGGATTTTGGAACTTAGTATAGTACTCTATTGTTGAATTCCATGCTTATTGAACTCAACTTTACTAGTGCACACTTGTGTGATCATCTTGTTCTTCATAATCCTAATTCTAGTTATTCTTATTTCTTTGTTCTTGCTAACTCTTATTTGTTTCTTGGTTAGAAGTGTTTCTTTATGCATCTAGTGTTTGTTCTTGTGTTGATTGAGTCCACATTTCTTGAAATTCTTGATTAAAACTTGTTTGCTTGGGGTGCCTAATAAGTGTTTGTTAAAATTCCCCTAAGACCCCCTAATTGGAAAAATCCATTGATTTGTATGATTCTCTGAGTTGGACTAAATCTTTAGCTATTGGGGAGAATTGAGATTGAACAAGAAGGCTTAAGTATTGAGAAAAAGGTAAGAGGGTGAGACTATTATTAAAAGAGCCTAAGAGAGCAAACACGAGCGTGGAATGACCAACCTTTGAGAGCCAACACGTAAGAAAGCGAAGTGAGGATTTATTTTTCTTTCTAATCTCTTTTGTTTTATAGGTATAAATAAGTAAATATTATCCCACCATGGCCCATGACTAAGAGATCTCTAGGCCTAACCCAAGTGGACTTAGTAGACCTTAAGAAGAACAAATTGATGCTAGAGTTTTGCATGAAGACTTGTAACCTATGATGAGGACTATGCAAAGTGAGTTTCAAAACATGACAAAGGAATTGATAAATCATCTTGAACAATCTTCTACCGCCTCACAAAGGAGAGGCCAAGAGTGATTTGAAGTACCTAGCCCTACGATGAGGGATGGTGATGCCCAACTCCTCCGTTAAATGCCCAATAAGGGGTAGAGTGGGATGAGCACTATATTGAAGGATTCCAACAAGCTCCTATGAGAGGGAGAAGACATGGTATGAGAGGAGGACGAGGTAGGGGTCAAGGAAGGAATGGTGGGAACAACCTAAGGGAGTTAGAAAGAGAGTTTGAGGGAGTTGATGAATAGTATGAGGGAGAACAAGTTGAAGCCTTGGGGAACACAATAGAGGATGGGGTAATAGAAGAGGTAGGAGAGAAGGAAATGATGAGGAGAGAAAGTTGAACCACATTAAATTGAAAGTGCCCACATTCTATGGCAAGGGTGACCCCGAAGCATATTTCGAGTAGGAGAGTAAGATGGAGATCTTTCTAGAAAGTCATACCTATAGTGAGAGGTCAAATGTGAGGTTGGCTATCTTGGAATTTTCAGAGTATGCTTTGGTTTGGTGAGAGTAAGTTAGTGCACAAAGGAGGAAAATGGGAGTGGATGCCGTGGCTAGTTGGAACTTGTTGAAAGATATGATGAGGGCTAGGTTTATACCACACCATTACTACAATGATCTTTACCAAAGGATTCAATCACTCAAGTAAGGGAACAAGAGTGACGAAGATTACCATAAAGAGATGAAAGTAGTATTGATGAGAGCTCAAATCAATGAGGATCCTAGGGCAACAAGGGCAAGGTTCTTGGGAGGATTAAATAGGAAAGTTACCAATTTGGTAGAATTACACCCCTATAAATGATTGGAGGATATGGTACATGACGCTATGAAGATTGAGAGGCAATTAAAGATGAGGGCATTTACTAGATCACCACTTCCAAACCCCAATACTACTAGCAAGATGCCAATTAAGAATGATGAAGCCTTTAAGCCATTCCAATGGGACTTTAACAAAGCTAGAGAGGATTGGAAGCCTAGGGAGGATTAGAAACCTAGGGATGGTTAGAACAAGGACACGGGAAGATCCATGGAGATGCAACAAAGGAATAGGGATATCAAGTATTTTAAGTGCCTTGGATATGGACATACTTCCCATGAGTGTCTAAGCAAGAGAACGATGTATACTAATCCCTATGGTGAGGTTTCTACTGTTGAAGAAGAAGAAGGAGAAAGGTACCAAGGAGACCAAGAGGGAAATGGGAATGAGAAAAGTGATGAAGGGGAAGTTGTTGGTCAAGAATACTCTTTGGTGGGAGTCATAAGAAGGTCATTGAATTCATAAGCCATTGAAGTCCATGATCATCAACAAAGAGATAACATTTTCAATACTAGGTGTCTAATCAACAAGACCCCTTGTAGTGTCATTTTGGATAGTGGGAGTTGCACTAACATGATTAGTGCAAACTTAGTTGAAGAATTGGACATGAGATGGATTAAACACCCCAAACCCTACGAATTGCAATAGTTGAACGATAGCGGGGAATTGAGAGTAAATAAACAAGTTTTAGTGTCTTTTGAAATTGGAAAGTACAAGGATGATGTGCTATTTGATGTGGTACCCATGCAAGCAGGTCACTTGCTCCTAGGGAGGCCTTGGCAATATGATAGGCATGTAAAACATGATGGGAGGAAGAATACTTATTCCCTACTCAAAGAGGAAACTAAGTTTTCCCTTACTCCCATGGCCCCTAGTAAGGTGAACAAAGATCAAAGAATTATGAAGGAGAAAGAAAAGAAGAGGGGAGCACAAGATGTCAAACAAAAACAAGAAATTGAGAGGAAAGAATAAGAGAGAAAAGAAAAAGAGTTGAAAGAGAGGATGGACAAACAAGTACCTTTAATGATCAAGGATAGGAGTGAACAAGGATAAGAGAGGGGAGGTAAAAGAAGAGTGAATTACTTTGCAAAAGAAAGTGAGGTCATAGAGGCTATAGAAGCTAAGGAACCGGTTATTCTTCTTTTATGCAAAGGTTCTTATGTTTTTACTAATGATTCTACATTGTCTTTTCCTAATGAAATTGTAGCTATTCTTCAAGAATTTGAAGCCATTTTTCCAAAAGAGGTGCCCAGAAGACTACCACCCATAAGAGGGATTAAGCATCAAATTGACTTTATGGCCGGAACCGTCATCCCCAATCGATCGGCATATAGAATGCACGGGATTCCAAGGACTATTGTCTCGGATAGGGATACTAAATTCCTTAGCCACTTATGGAATAAACTTGGTACTAATCTCTTATTTTCCATAGCTTGTCATCCTCAAACGGATGGATAAACGGAGGTGGCCAACCAAACACTCACCCAACTCTTGCAGACTATAATCAAGAAGAACTTGAAAAATTGGGAGAAATGCTTGCCACACATTGAGTTTGCTTACAATAGGGCTATTCACTGTACTACTTCTTATTCTCCTTTTGAAATTGTGTATGGTTTTAATTCTTTAATTCCTTTAGATTTAGTTCACTTGCCTACAGGTGAACAAATGAACCTCGATGGAGTTAAGAAGGCAGAAATGGTGAAGGCACTTCATGAGAAGGTGAAAGCAACCATTGCAAAATGAAATGAAGAGATCGCCCATAAGTGAAATCAAGGAAGGAAAAAGGTGTCATTTTAACAGGGAGATTTGGATATTGGTGCACCTTCACAAGGAGAGATTTCCTACTCAACGACGGAGCAAACTAGATCAAAGGGGGGATGGTCCATTTCAAGTTCTCGCCAAAGTTGGAGATAACGCTTATAAGATAGGTTTACCCGGTGAGTATCATGTTAGCGCCACTTTTAATGTTAGTGACCTCTCTCCCTTTGATGTAGATGATGGCAATGATTCGGAGATGAATCCTTTCCAAGGAGGGGGAGATGATGATACTCCGCTTTATCATGGAGGTCAAGATCAAGAAAGGGGAGGCATGACCGTGCAAGGACAAGGACCGATGACAAAATCTAGGATCAAGAAGCTTCAAGATGATTTTCAATTGCTCATAAAACTATGCTTGAGGATGGAAGAGGATTGGAACGTTGAGGAAGCTTGCCAAGGGTTCATTTTGATGACTATCTAAGAAGGACCCAAACAAGAACTCAAGCTGGCAACAAGATGGACAAAATTTAACCAAAAGGTGGCCTTCTAGCGAACAGCCGGCGTCGGCCCAAGCAGCCGAACCAGCACCGACTTCAACCTGCACAACGACGGCCCGAACACAGTGCACAACTAGCTCCGACTCAAGGGCCCTAGCTGGCACCGGCTCCAGCCTAGGCGGCTGACGGCTGCCCCGTGTTTCTGATGTTTTCTCCGATTTTTCTCCATTTTAAATATTTTGTAAAAACCTATTATGGCCTTAAATTGTATTAGAACCTCATGGATTACTTAGCTAGGGTTAGGGTAGTATTAATAAAACTTTTAGTGATTTGACAAAATAATTCACACACTTTATTCAAATTTGAAGGGAAAGTCTTGAGAGGCCCTAGCCTCTTTGTTCATCTTGTTCAAGATCATACTTAAGACTTAGTCCTTCTTATGAATGAGTCTATAAAATCTTTAGGATAATCCAAAGTTATTTTTTTCAAATGGGTCTTAGTTACTTTGCTTTTCTAAGGTTTGTTTGAATTCCATTACTTGGGTGCCTATTTTCTCTATTTTATTTGTTCTTGTTTACCTTTGTTACTTCAAAGATATTGGGGTGAGATTATAGTAGAACTTTTTACTATTCTTGAGGGTCTTTGAAGCCTAGTTCTTCAAGGGTTTGATAGAGGGTAGGTTGTTAGTTTAATTTTCTCCTTTTTGTCTCAAGAAATTCACTATTTTGGTCCCTTGGGGTGAGCTGAACTCATAATTAACTAAACCACGCACAACATCAAGAAAAAGCCCACTCAAGATCATATTAACATGGCCACTTTTCCCGTAATGTTGGCATACTGGAAGATTCTGTGCAAGACCAACTGGTGCCGTTCGTGCTTGTTTCGCTCGATTCTACTATTGCTGGATAGCAGGTCGCTTATTAGGTTGCCACCTCTGGAAAGGTCTTGACGGTTGTCTTGGCGGCAAGAAAGGTCTTGGTACCATCCTATTGCGATCCTCGTTCTCAGTCCAAGTCACTGCGTCCACGGCCCCTGAATAAGTTATTGCTGGAGAGGTTGCCAACACCCTTCTTAACTCCTGCCTCAATCCTTTGACAAATTGTCTTGTTCTGTTATGCTCGTTATCCACCAGCCTTTCGCAATATTTTGATAACTGAGTAAAACGTGCCTCATACTGTGCCACAGTTATGCTCTCTTACTTTAGATTTTGGATTTCGTCTTCCCTTTTTTTCACTATCCACTGAGGGATATATTGGGCTCTGAATGCCTCCACAAAGTTGGCCCACGTCCAGTCTTGATCGATTATCTCCCAGTCAGCTTGGACTCATTGCCACCATACCCGAGCTGGGCCCTTCAGTCAAAATGCAACAAATGTCACCATTTGCTTCTCAATGTAATGGAGCATAGTGAAAATGTCCTTCATCTGTTCTATCCACTATTCCTCTTACTAATCTTGCTCGGCCACTCTCAAGAAGATGGGAGGTTGAAATTTTAAAAACCTCTCCAGTGCTTCATCTTCCCCTTTCGGATTCCTCCGCCCAGTCAAGATTTGCAGAATCTCAGTCATTTTGTCGAACACTTGCCCTGCAGTTATGCTGATAGGTTCTTTTGATCCTATTTCCAGCTTCAGTTTATTCTCATTCCTACGGTTTGGTGATGGCATTTGAGTTGTATCAAACTCCGGTGTCACGGACTCTGCCTCAGGAACCCTTTTGCTGGGTGTGGCTGCACGACGCTTAAGTGCCATTCTAAACCATGCCCCAGATAATGAGTTTATGCATCAAAGTTTAAAATATTCAAATTAAGCATGCATTCACATTCAAGTTTAAGTAAAAGAAAATTCAATTCAAATTTCGTATAAAGAATTGCATATCGAATTTTTTTTTTCAAGATTTAGAGTACCCCAGGTACGCTTGCATAAATTTTGAAATAAATCAATAAACATAAATGAACTCCCAGCATAGGAGTTTGTTAAAAACTATAAATAAAATCTCCCTAGGCAAAGTAGAACTTCGCCATTCTAATCCTCATCAGAGTCTTCAAAGTCAGCATCATACAACCATCCTCATGAATTTCTAGAAAAGTCTATCCTTTTGCCCCCATTCACGAATCCATAGTCCATTGGCTCCTTCCCAGGCCTCCTAGAACTCTTCCCGATTTCAACCTGGTTAGGTGGGGGTACAAAAGAAGGTCTAGGTGGAGATCTATAGTCTATTTCCCCCGGGTCATCACTATCAGTAGTCAAATCAATCACGGGGCTAGGTAGGAGTGGGACATATTCCATGTCAATTTCCACACCTTCATTATCAATAACTAAGTCTATTATAGGTATTGGAGGTGGCTCAATAATCTAAATCACATCATCACTGCTCTCGTCCAAGGGTATGATTGGTTGAGGTGTAGGCTGCGGTGCAGGCTGAGGCACTGGTAAATCTTCCCAGTTGATAGGGATGGGTGGATGCCAATGTTGGCCTTTTCTCACAGTTCTAATAATTCTAACCATCCTACAGCATAAACAAGCCAGGTTAGTTAAAATATTTAACCTTAATAAAATAAAGCATATACTATCAATATTTGCCTAAACCTAGGCTTTGATATAACACCCCGCTACCTAGGCCCGCCAGGGCCGGGGATGTTGCCCCGTCCGAAGGACAAGGGGTCTTTATAACTAGGTCACACAAATAAAATAGCGGAATAAAAATAATACTTTAACTTAAAATTTATAACGATGTCGCCCCGTCCGGCATGACCTACTGGACTGACATCTTATCCAAGAAGGAATTACTCCTCAGAGGTGGCCACCTACTGAGAGACTTACCCTAACCCTTCAAAGACTAGCCCTAGCAGTCCACCCTTATTTAGTTCTCAACGACATTTCCCACTTGTGAGAAAATGAATAAAACACCGTTCCACATGAAAATGGAAATTAAGGGTTTCCAAAGTCTTTGTTGAAATCAGTTTTGGAAAGAGTTTTGAGTTTGAGTAAATCTGCTTATTGATTTTCAAATAGTTTGTTTGTCAGACATAAAAAAGAAGTTAATCCTCAATTACCTTTGCAAAACTGAGTGTCCATGCACTCTACAATTGGCTTGCCATAATAAACATTTTACATCAATCGGGTTTTATGCAGGAGCTTACCTGATTCTTGCTCACAATAAAAGTTCTCCAATAGCTTACCTAACCCCACATGGGCAAATACAAACCACAATCAAACTTAAGCCAAAATTCACTTTCTTAATTTAAAACAACTCAACTCACTACTACCATGATCCTAGCGTCCCAAGCTTTAAGGCCAAGCTTGACTGAACTTACTAGCTCGGACTGGTATGGCCTATAGGATTTGTAACACCCCACGACTACGTACCCTAAAAGGGCGGGGATGTCGCCCCGTCCCGTAGGACAAGGGGTCTTTAGAACGAGGTATAAAATATAAAGGTAATCTCCAAAAGGATCAACTTAGATAAATAAAGAAATATTCTTATTACATCAGGCTTAATTTGGAGCAAAACGGAATAAAATAAAATATTGTTTAGATGTATAAGCAACAAATGTCTCCTAGAACGGATAGAGAGAATAGCAAAAGCTTCAACTATTACATGCCCCGCTGACTCAGCACAGTCTATCTCCTAAAAACATGATGTAAAACAGTGTGAGAATAAATCTCAGTAAGTCTTGTGTGTGGACATGGTGTTTTGAATAGTACGTGTATGTAAAGTGTAAAACATTTGTAGAAATAATTTGGCAAGTCATAAACAATCTATTTTCGCAAGGAGTTGGTTTTTCTCATTGTCACACTTTGTACAAAATAAATCCTCCACTCGGATAAAAGACATGTCACCACACGTTGGGCTCCATGAGAACAAATTGGCCAAGGCACCACAATTTGTGCACCCAGATTACCACACGTTGGGCGTTCTGATCAAAGTGAGTGTACAGCCCACTGGGTGAGATACTCCTCCATCTCTACACCCAACAAAACCATCCGGGTGTCCATGCCGGGATTATAAATAATACCTTTCAGGTATAATGCTTGTTCGGACTGGCCTGACCAACCAACACTGTCGCCTTTTCAAGCAGAGTTCATCTTCTGGAGGTGGCCTCCTGCCAGAAGACTTACGCTAGCCCTCCAAGACTAGTATTGTTAGCCTACCCTTATTGAGTACTCAATGAACATATCCGTCAATTCCTGATTCAAAATATTTCCAAACCTTGGTTTTGTAAAACGTGGTTTTCTTTAAAAGAGATTTCTAAAAATTTAAGGAAAAAATAGTTTTCTTGCTAAAAATCGTTAGTTTGACAAAACCGTTTAAAGAATAAATATCCACGTTTACAACCCAAGCAAACACAGTTTAACAATAGCTTTACAAAGCTTCACAACATGGACTTGCCATCACAACCTTTAACAAAACAGTTTATAAAAGGACTTACCATCACAACATTTAATAAAAGAGTTTATGCAAGGACTTACTTGATATGCCTCAGATAAACGTGATAAATTCACAGCTGGCTTTCCTCAATTATCCACCTGATCTAAACCATATAATATCATGAACAGGGTCTCAATTAATTCAAACATGCTCTAATCCCATTTATTTTCACAACAATTCTCAATCCTCTATTTAATTCCAAGTAAACTATTCAATCCCCAAAGATCATATACTATGACCACATGTTTATCTCGCTAATAAACACCATTAAACTTTACTTTCGGCATCAAGGGAGGGTATTCCCTTACCTTGCAACTACCGGGTAATGAGGTCTCGATGCTCCTACGGTGATCATCCCGAGTTCGCTTGAGAAGAAGAGAAAAGCTACCTCCTTTGCTCCTCTTGACCGAAAATTAAGGAAGAAGAGGAAATCAGCCTCTATAGGGTGTGATTTAAGGGTAGAAGAAAGAGAAAAGAATTATTAGAGAAAATGGCATCAAGAGGTTGAGAGGATTTTTGCTTACCTTATGGTGTGTCGGTTTTTTGCTTGAAATAGCTCTTGAGTTTTCAAAAATTTGCAGAGAGAATTTGCTGGAATTTTCGTGTAGAATGGAGAGGGTAGACGGTTGCTAGGATTTAAAGTTGGAGAAGATTGGCTTAGGGTTAGATGGTGATGTTTAGAAAGACTCCTAATGGCTTTAGGTTTCTTGGACAGCAAGGGCGAAATTTCAGCTTGTTGTGCCCTTTGATGCTGGCCAAATTTGGGAGGGTGTAGCAGAGGAAAATATTCTGCAATTTTCTCCTCTATGTTGGCCGAAATACTCCTCAAAAGAAGGCTGAATGTGTTTAGAATTTTGGGCCAAACAAGAAAGAGTTTGTGTGGATGTTGATGACTGAAAAATCCTGTGCAAGGGGTGTGAAAATTCTGTGCAAGAGTAACAAGTTTTGGACTGTTTTGGCTGCTGTAATTCTACCGAAATTTCCAGAGGAAAATTGAGGGTTTTGGGTGCTGAAAATAGCTTGATCAGCTGGGGTTTTTTAGTGGATTATGTGTGCAGAATTTCGGTTGGAGTAGGAGTTCAAGGCTGGCCGAAATTCCTATACAAAGCTGACCGAATTTTCTGTGTACAAGCTGAACGAATTTCAGTGATTTTGTGTGAATAAAATTCTGTTTTTGTGCAGCTAAGGTACCCTGAATTGATGAGGAATATTTAGGTGTGTTGAGCTAGGATTTACAGAGTTGGATTGTAGCTAAGAAGGGCTGGAATTTCGGACAGCTTGGGTTGATACAAAGCTGCCTAAATTCAGCTAGGAAAAGGAAGAAAATCCTAGTTGAATTTGGATTGAAATAAAATATGATTTTATCAAGGATTTGGATAGGATTTCTTCTAGTCCTAGAAGAGTTTGGATTGAGCTAAAAGTCCTTCAAGAAGTGGCGGCACTTGCTGGAATTTTTTTCCAGATTTTTAGCTAACATTCTAGGATTAAAATCAACAAGTTTTTCTATTAGGAAAAGGACTCATTAATTCCACCTATCCATGTCAACATCTATCTAGCTAAAATCAAGCTAATATTTTAATTACTAGCTAGGGGTTTTTCCGAAAATCCTGAGGAACACAAGCTGAAAATTAAAGGTGAACTTTATTCACATCAAAGTCCTTGAATTTAGGAAATAAATATAGAGACTTATTTCCTTGGAGTAAAAATACTAAAATTTCTCTAGGATAGCTAGATTCTTTTTCGGCCAAGACAAGAAATGGTTTAAGGAAAAGAATTTCAAGAGGAGAAACTAACTTCACAAAAGGTAGGATTCGAACTCGGGTCACCAAAGGTAATCACCAACCTCCCCGCTATTCCAAAACAACTCCAATACTAATTTTTCTACAAGAAGTTCTTATCACCCCAATACTCATCCTTCCAAATCTTTGACCAAACCTCCCTTATCCAAATCTTTAACAACCCAACTATTTCGCATCAATTAATTCAAATGCAAGAGCAACGGAAAAATTCACATGCATCCATGCAAATAAAAATTATTCTAGCTACCACATAAAATGCAAGATGCTATGCAATGCATGACATTTTTCCCATAGTCAAAGGTGGTTCTGGGCGGGGTATTTCATCCCCTCCCCCTTAAGAGAATTTCGTCCCGAAATTCAGATTTCATACCCTTCGAGCATACCCGGATACTTTCGTCTTAACCATTCCTCCGTTTCCCACGTTGCATCCTGTGCTCCATGATGATCCCAAAGTATCTTCACCGTGGGTATCTGCTTGTTTCGAAGCGTATTAATACTCCGCTCCAAGATCTTGACGGGTCTCTCTACATAACTCAGATTGGGTTGCAACTCCAACGGTTCCTCATTGAGTACATGACTCGGATCGGGGTTGTACCTTTTCAACTGAGAGACATGGAGTACGTCATGCATCCCGGTTAGACCATCAGGTAGATCCAATCGGTAGGCAACCGGTCCAATTTTCTCCAATATCGGGAATGGTCCCGAATACCTAAGACTCAACTTCCCTCCCCTCGGATGTTTCAGGATTCTTCTACTAGGAGTCAACTTCAAGAATGCACGGTCACCTACTTGGAACTCCAATTCCCTCCTCCTAGTGTCTGCATAACTCTTCTGTCTGCTTTGCGCTGCCCTCAGCCTTTCCCGAATTAACTTAATCTTGTCCGTCATCTCCTGAATGCATACTTCACCAGTCTTTTTAACGTTCCCTTCTTCTGTCCATCCCCAGTATATTGGTACTTGACATTTTCGCCCATATAGTGCTTCGTACGGCTCCATTCCGATCGACGCCTGATAGCTATTGTTATATGCTAGCTCTGCATGCGGTAAAGACTCAATCCACTTATCTCCAAAGTCCAAGATACATGCTCGGAGCATGTCTTCCAGTATCTGAATGACTCTTTCGGATTGACCGTCTGTTTGCGGATGAGCAGAGGTGCTGAATTTCAGGGTCTTGCCCAAGGACTCCTGAAACTTACCCCAGAACCTTGAAGTGAATCTAGGGTCCCTATCCGACATAATGCTCGACAGTACACCATGCAACCTTACAATTTCTCGGGTATATGTCTGAGCCAACTTTTCCATCGAGTCCCTTACGTTTACCGGTACGAAGTGCGCTGTCTTGGTCAATCGGTCCACTACCACCCAGATCGCATCTTTGTGTGACTTGGTCATCGGAAGGCCAGTCACAAAGTCCATGGTCACCTCTTCCCGTTTCCATTCGGGAATCAGTAACGGTTACAGTAACCCTGCAGACTTCTTCTGTTCCATTTTAACCTTCTGGCACGTCAGGCAGGTTGACACATGCTGAACTATATCCCTCTTCATTCCAGACCACCAATATTTTCTCTTCAAGTCTTGGTACATCTTTACCTCCCCAAGGTGTATGGTATACTTGCTTTTGTGTACTTCGTCCAGTATTCTCTTCCTTAAGTCTTGGATGTTCGGTACGCAAATCCGGCCCCGAAAGTACAATACCCATTTCTCATCGGTTCGGAAGTCGCCTCCTCCTCTTGCGATCTCTCTCTCCCTGAAAGTTTGAAATTCTGTGCTGCACTGTTGACCTGATACAATTTCCTGGTCCTGCTTAGGTTTCAGGGTCAAGTTGCTAATGCAGATCTTCCCCTCTTGCACTTGCGCCTCCTTCTCCAGGATATCCTGGACTGCCGACACCTCCTGTATTCTCAAGTGTGCCATTTTCACCTTCCGACTTAGAGCGTCTGCTACCACATTCGCTTTACCCGGATGATAGTTAATAGGGCACTTATATTCTTCCAAGAACTCCATCCACCTACGCTATCGGAGATTCAAGCCCTTTTGCGTGAAGATGTACTTCAAACTCTTATGGTCCATAAAAACCTCGTATTGTGCACCATACAAGTAATGTCACCATTTCTTCAAGGCGAACACTATAGCTGCAAGCTCTAGGTCATGCGTGGGATAATTAACTTCGTGCGGCTTTAGCTTCCTAGATGCATAGGCTATGACCTTCCCTTCCTGCATCAGCACAGCTCCTAGTCCTTCCTTGGATGCATCTGTATAGAGTGCATATGGCTTATCAGCCTCGGGCAGGCTCAGTGTGGGTGCTGAAATCAACCTCCTCTTAAGTTCTTGGAAGCACTTCTCGCACTTCTCACTCCAAGCAAAAACGACATCCTTCTTCAATAGTCATGTCATCGGTGAAGCTAAAGTGGAGAAATTTTTAATGAAACGCTAATAGTACCAGGCCAACCCAAGGAAACTTCGTATGTCGGTAATGTTCTCCAGTTGTTTCCAATTAGCTACGGCTTCTACCTTAGCAGGGTCCACCTTGATCCCCTCCTTAGATATCACGTGACCAAGGAAAGGCACTGAGCTCAGCCAAAACTCACACTTACTGAATTTAGCGTAAAGCTTGAATTCCCTCAGCTTCTCTAGGACCAACTTTAAGTGCTCTGCGTGGTCCTGCGGATTTGTGGAGTAGATCAAAATGTCATCAATGAATATAACCACGAACTTGTCCAAGTATGGTTGGAAAATGCGATGCATCAAATCCATGAATACTGCCGGTGTGTTGGTTACACCGAACGACATTACTACAAATTCATAATGGCCATACCGCGTGTTAAATGCAGTCTTAGGAATGTCTTCTTCTCTGATCCTCACCTGATAGTATCATTGCCGTAGGTCCAATTTCGAGAAACAAGCAGCGCCTTGCAGTTGATCAAACAACTCATCGATCAAGGGTAGAGGGTATTTATTCTTGATCGTTAGATTGTTCAGTCCCCGATAATAGATACATAGCCTCAGGGTACCATCTTTCTTCTTGACAAACAACACTGGGGCACCCCAAGGTGACGTACTCGGCCGAATGTAGCCTTGCCTTAGCAGTTCTTCCAATTGCTCCTTCAACTCCTTCAACTCTGTCGGTGCCATCCGGTAGGGGGTTCTGGATACCGGTTCTGCTCCAGGAATCAGATCCATGGTGAACTCAACTTCCCGTTCAGGGGGTAGGGAAGTGAGCTCCGTAGGGAACACATCCGAAAAGTCTTTCACTACCTCTGTACTTTCCAAGGTACACTGGTCCTTCGGTTTGTTTAAAAGATACGCCAAATATCCCGTACATCATTTCTTGAGCAACTTCCGGGCTTTAGCTCCAGCAATAAGAAATTTCAATTCCTTCGTTCGCTTGCCATTGAATTCAATTACATCCCGTCCAGGTCTCACAAACTGCACCGTCTTAATCTTGCAGTCCACATGAGCTCCGTGCTTCGACAGCCAGTCCATGCCCAAGATCAAGTCATAACTGTCCATGGCCAGGATTATAAGGCCGGCCTCCAGAATCTTCTTCCCAACCTCAACTCCACAACTTCCCATTTTCTTGCCTGCTTCCACCACCTTTCCCAAGGGGGAACTAAATACTAGGGTATAAGGTAGCTCATTTCCTTCCCAGCCCAGAAGTGAAGCACATACTTTACTTACACAAGAGTGTGTAGATCCTGGATCTATCAGAACATTAACAAGACAACCTTGGATAGAAAGGTTACCTTCGATCATGGCGGCGTCCGCTCCGACTTCCTCTCGGCTCAGGGCAAAAACTTTGGCCTTCACCTGGGGCTTCAGGCCTCCCGCTCCAGCTAGTCCAGTAGCGGCACCTCTATTGCCTCCCATTGGCTGGGTTGGCGCGGTCTGCTCAGTCCTTAAGGGTTTGGGGCAGACGTTCCTCAGATGTCCTGGGTCTCCGCAGTTGAAACACCTTCTCACACCCCCGCCACCCCAGCAATTTCTCTCGGTGTGGCCTCGCTTCCAACACAGTCGGCAGTTCAGGCTGCCTTGCATTGATCCGTCTATAAGCACTCGAGGTTGGTTACCTTGATTTCCCCACGGCATAGAACCAGTAAGTCGTTTATTACCTGAAGGCCTCATAGGTGGACGACTCGATTGGAAGGGTTGGCTCACCGGTCGGTGCCGATCTTCGTTCTCCGTCCGGGAAGCTGCGTCCACTGCGGCGGTGTACGACGTTGGCGGTGATGGAGCCAACGCCTTCCTCAAATCTGGCCTTAGCCCTTTCACGAATTGCCGGGTGCGCTTCTGCTCCGTGTCTACCAAGCACTTACAGTACTTGGACAACTGCATGAATCGGGCTGCGTATTAGGCCACGGTCATGCCTCCCTGCCTGAGGGTCTGGAATTCATCCTCCCTCTTCTCAGCTACCCATCGAGGAATGTACTCGATCCGGAAAGCCTCCGTAAAATCATCCCAGGTCTACTCCTGCTCCTCCTTATCCCAATCACCCCGTACTCACTGCCACCAAGCCCGAGATGGTCCCCTTAACTGAAAAGCAGCAAACTTTACCATCCTTTCTTTCGTGTACTGCAGAGTAGCGAAAATGTCCTCCATCTGCTCAATCTATTGCTCGGCTTTCTCATCCTGTTCCTCCTCCCCCTGGAATGTGGGAGGCTGGAACTTCAGGAAACGCTCTAAAGCCTCATCCTCCCCCCCCGCGGTGGTTTCCTGGCCACCTTGTCCACTCTTTCGGTCAAGTTCTGTAGGATTGAGGCTATCTTATCGAAAGCCTGACCCATTGTCACATCCCGTGACCTCTCCGAAGCTATCTCCTGCTCTCCTGGCAGGTGCTCTTCCACATCGGGGATGGAACGACGCATCTGTTCAAACTCCGGGGTCGAGGATGCACTCTCTTGCACCGTTCTGCTATGCACCACTATTCGGCGTCTTGGTGCCATCTTAATCACATTCACTCAGGGTCAGTTAGTTATCAAGGGGGAAAAGAATATGCTTAGGAGCATGATCAGTTGATAGTAATGTACTCATCTAAAAGAGAATGTGATAACAACGTGCAAAGATAAATCAAGTAATAAACGAAACTCGTGCTTGTCATATAAACCATTCTTTGCAGAAAAGAAGGGGTCATCTCATACGATACCCTTTTTATTTAAAATGATAGATAGGCCCTATGAGCTATATGCTCCCTTAAGAAAAAGATGAACAAGTAAAAGTATGAAAATTCGAAAGAAAGAAAAAGTAAAAGCTGCTGGTCTTCTATGTTCGACTCTCCCCAGTTTCAACAGAAGTATCGGAGTCGTCAGAGGCCGGTTCCACCAGCCACCCCACGGAACTATCGGGTCTCCCCATGTAGTTCCTTGCGAAACCAACGCTCCCACTTGGCTGCCCTGACTCATCCTCTCGGCCTCTCTTGGCTCTCATGGCCATCTCATAGAGCTCATCCAATGCTAATCTAACTATACCCTTAGGTGCAGGCCTCTCACTCCCCAAGTCAGATGGATCAACCAACCCCTTTCTCCTTAGCATGGCATCTACGCCTAGTCCATATCGGAGTCCACACCCCTTAGGACCCTCTTCCAGCTTCCTCTTTCCTGAATCTACCCCTCCTAGAGCTGACTGCCTACTGTCTCCCTCTCCCGGGACAACATCCATTACCTCCTCGTCCTCTCTTTCTACCCCAACCATCTCTCCCTCGTTCTCATCGTCTCCTTCATTCCCTAGCTCATCTACCTCTCCCTCACTTAACTCCGTCATCTCCTCATCTCCCTCATCTTCCCCTAAGCAATCCTCAACCTCTATCCCCGTCTCAACCACCAGGTTGTCTAGCACTGACGGCTCACGCTCTCTCTCTGAATCAGACGCGGGAAGATCAGCTACTGGTAGTGGGGCAAGTGGATTCCCGCGGCCAGCGGGCCAGTCTTTGACAACCGGTACAACTCTTTTGACCATCCTATAAGCAAAAGACAGGAATTAGAACCAGATCAAAATACTTAAGAAAATAGAACCCCATAAGTCAAGTAATTGCCTAAACCAGTCTCTGATACCACTTGTAACACCCCACGACTACGTACCCTAAAAGGGCGGGGATGTCGCCCCGTCCCGTAAGACAATGAGTCTTTAGAACGAGGTATAAAATATAAAGGCAATCTCCAAAAGGATCAACTTAGATAAATAAAGAAATATTGTTATTACATCAGGCTCAACTTGGAGCAAAACAGAATAAAATAAAATATTGTTTAGAAGCATAAGCAACAAATGTCTCCTAGAACGGATAGAGAAAATAGCAAAAGCTTCAACTATTACATGCCCCGCTGACTCAACACAATCTATCTCCTGAAAACATGACGTAAAACAGTGTGAGAATAAATCTCAGTAAGTCTTGTGTGTGCACATGGTGTTTTGAATAGTATGTGTATGCAAAGTGTAAAACATTTGTAGAAATAATTTGGCAAGTCATAAACAATCTCTTTTCGCAAATAAATTCTCCACTCGGATAAAAGTCATGTTACCACACGTTGGGCTCCATGAGAACAAATTAGCCAAGGCACCACACTTTGTGCACCTTGTCCGGACCAAATTACCACACGTTGGGCGTTCTGATCAAGGTGAGTGTACAGCCCACCGGGTGAGATACTCCTCCATTTCTACACCCAACAAAACCATCCGGGTGTCCATGCCGGGAATATAAATAATACCTTTCAGGTATAATGCTAGCTCGGACTGGCTTGACCAACCAACACTGTCACCTTTTCAAGCAGAGTTCATCTTCTGGAGGTGGCCTCCTGCCAGAAGACTTACGCTAGCCCTCCAAGACTAGTATTTTTAGCCTACCCTTATTGAGTACTCAATGAACATATCCGTCAATTCCTGATTCAAAATATTTCCAAACCTTGGTTGTGTAAAACGTGGTTTTCTTTAAAAGAGATTTCTAAAAATTTAAGGAAAAGAATAGTTTTCTTGCTAAAAACCGTTTAAAGAATAAATATTCACTTTTACAACCCAAGCAAACACAGTTTAACAATAGCTTTACAAAGCTTCACAACATGGACTTGCCATCACAACCTTTAACAAAGCAGTTTATAAAAGGACTTACCATCACAACATTTAATAAAAGAGTTTATGCAAGGACTTACTTGATATGCCTCAGATAAACGTGATAAATTCACAGCTGGCTTTCCTCAATTATCCACTTGATCTAAACCATATAATATCATGAACAGGGTCTCAATTAATTCAAACATGCTCTAATCCCATTTATTTTCACAACAATTCACAATCCCCTATTTAATTCCAAGTAAACTATTCAATCCCCAAAGATCATGTACTACGACCACATGTTTATCTCGCTAATAAACACTATTAAACTTTACTTTCGGCATCAAGGGAGGGTATTTCCTTGCCTTGCAACTACCGGGTAATGAGGTCTCGATGCTCCTATGGTGATCGTCCCGAGTTCACTTGAGAAGAAGAGAAAAGCTACCTCCTTTGCTCCTCTTGACCGAAAATTAAGGAAGAAGAGGAAATCAGCCTCTATAGGGTGTGATTTAAGGGTAGAAGAAAGAGAAAAGAAGCATTAGAGAAAATGGCATCAAGAGGTTGAGAGGATTTTTGCTTACCTTAAGGTGTGTCGGTTTTTTGCTTGGAATAGCTCTTGAGTTTTCAAAAATTTGCAGAGAGAATTTGCTGGAATTTTCGTGTAGAATGGAGAGGGTAGACGGTTGCTAGGATTTAAAGTAGGAAAAGATTGGCTTAGGGTTAGATGGTGATGTTTAGAAAGACTCCTAATGGCTTTAGGTTTCTTGGACAGCAAGGGCGAAATTTCAGCTTGTTGTGCCCTTTGATGCTCGCCAAATTTGGGAGGGTGTAGCAGAGGAAAATATTCTGCAATTTGCTCCTCTATGTTGGCCTAAATACTGCTCAAAAGAAGGCTGAATGTGTTCAGAATTTTGGGCCAAACAAGAAAGAGTTTGTGTGGATGTTGATGATTGAAAAATCCTGTGCAAGGGGTGCGAAAATTCTTTGCAAGAGTAACAAGTTTTGGACTGTTTTGGCTGCTGTAATTCTACCGAAATTTCCAGAGGAAAATTGAGGGTTTTGGGTGCTGAAAATAGTTTGATCAGCTGGGGTTTTTCAGTGGATTATGTGTGCAGAATTTCGGTTGGAGTAGGAGTTCAAGGCTGGCCGAAATTCCTGCACAAAGCTGACCGAATTTTCTGTGTACAAGCTGAACGAATTTCAGTGATTGTGTGTGAATAAAATTCTGTTTTTGTGCAGCTAAGGTACCCTGAATTGATGAGGAATATTTAGGTGTGTTGAGCTAGGATTTACAGAGTTGGAATGTAGCTAAGAAGTGCTGGAATTTCGGACAGCTTGGGTTGATACAAAGCTGCCGAAATTCAGCTAGGAAAAGGAAGAAAATCCTAGTTGAATTTGGATTGAAATAAAATATGATTTTATCAAGGATTTGGATAGGATTTCCTCTAGTCCTAGAAGAGTTTAGATTGAGCTAAAAGTCCTCCAAGAAGTGGCGGCACTTGCTGGAATTTTTTTCCAGATTTTTAGCTAACATTCTAGGATTAAAATCAACAAGATTTCCTACTAGGAAAAGGACTCATTAATTCCACCTATCCATGGAAACATCTATCTAGCTAAAATCAAGCTAATATTTTAATTACTAGCTAGGGGTTTTTCCGAAAATCCTGAGGAACACAAGCTGAAAATTAAAGGTGAACTTTATTCACATCAAAGTCCTTGAATTTAGGAAATAAATATAGAGACTTATTTCCTTGGAGTAAAAATACTAAAATTTCTCTAGGATAGCTAGATTCTTTTTCGGCCAAGACAAGAAATGGTTTAAGGAAAAGAATTTCAAGAGGAGAAACTAACTTCACAAAAGGTAGGATTCGAACTCGGTCACCAAAGGTAATCACCAACCTCCCCGCTATTCCAAAACAACTCCAATACTAATTTTTCTACAAGAAGTTCTTACCACCCCAATACTCATCCTTCCAAATCTTCGACCAAACCTCCCTTATCCAAATCTTTAACAACCCAACTATTTCACATCAATTAATTCAAATGCAAGAGCAACGAAAAAATTCACATGCATCCATGCAAATAAAAATTATTCTAGCTACCACATAAAATGCAAGATGCTATGCAATGCATGACTTTTTTCCCATAGTGAAAGGTGGTTTTGGGAGGGGTATTACAGGATTGGCATCCTATCCAGGAAGGACTCACACACAAGAGGTGGATACCTACTGAGAGACTTATCCTAACCCTCAAAAGACTAGTCCTAGTAGTCTACCCTTGTTGAGTACTTAACGTTGTTTGTCCTATTTAGGAGAAAAAGTGATCATACAATGATTTACTTGAAAATAGAAATTTTGATTTCTAAACCTCTTGCCGAGTTGGTTTTATGAAAAGTTTAGCATTTTGTGTAAAATCATTTGCTTAGTTTTAAATAGCTTGCTTGATTAAAAGAAATGAAAATTTGTCCATAATCACTTTGCAGTACAAATTCTCGTATACAATGAGTTGGCTTGCCACATTTAGTCTTCAAATGACTCCATGAACTACCACCCCACCTAAATTTAGATAAGTGGGTTGAATTCCTGATACTAAGGTGGTAAGAGATTTTCCTGACGTGTTCCATGCGGAAGTCACTTCTCCACCTTCCAACCGAGAAGTTGAGTTTACTATTGATCTAGTTCCAGGATCAGAACCGATATCCCGAACCTCATATCAAATGGCACCAATAGAGTTGATGGAATTAAAGGAGCAGCTTGGGGAATTGGTGAAGCAAAGTTACATAAGACCTGGCATGTAACACACCACTATCTAGGCCCAATAGGGCCAGGGATGTCGCCCTGTCCAAAGGACAAGGGGTCTTTGTAACTAGGTCACACAATCGAAATAATAGAATGAAAACAATACTTTAAACTTAAAACTTATTACAATCCAAGAATCCAAAAAACAAATCCAAAATAAAATTTTTCATTCTCAACTCCCAAAGCATTACACAAGATATATAACAGAAAATCTTCCAAGGCAGGCAACAACTAGCTATTTATCGCCACAGCAGGATCGACCTGAAATCATGGTAAAAGGGGTGATGAGACAAAAATCTTAGTTAGTCCGTGTGTGCTTTGAGTGTCCAGTGAAAACAGCTCGTGAATGCAAGGTGTAAAATCTTCATAAGAGAAATACTGGCAAGCGATAGACAATAGTCAAAATCAGGAGTGGTGTTTTTAGCTTTTCCAACCATACATATTCAATAAAATCAACCACTTAAAAAGGTGGTCATGGGTTACCACACGTTGGGCCCCATAACTATACAACGGTCAGAATGCCACACTTTGTGCAGACTGACAAAAAGTAGGTGATCGGCCTATCGGGCAAGATACTCATCATTCTCTATACCCAAACAAAATCGGTTGTCCATTTCGGCAACACACAGCCCACTTGACTGAAAACTGCTAGCTTGGACCGGCATGACTTACTGGACTGACATCTTATCTGAGAAGGACTCACCTCTCAGAGGTGGCCACCTACTGAGGGACTTACCCTAACCTTTCAAAGACTAGTCATAGTAGTCCACCCTTATTGAGTACTCAATGTAATATATATCCCACTTGGGAAAATGAATAAAACATAGTTCCACTTGAAAATGGCAAATAAGGATTTCTAAAGTTTGGGGCAAAACTAGTTTTAGAAAGAGTTTTAGAGTTTGAGTAAATCTGCTTATTGATTTTCAAATAATTTTGGCTGAAATGAGAAAGGAGACAATCCTCAATTGCCTTTACATAAATGAGTGACCACACACTCCACAATTGGCTTGCCATAGAACCATTTTGCATCAATCAAGTTTTATGCAGGAGCATACCTGATCCTTAGCTTGAGATAAAATAAAGGTCTTCAACATCTGACCAAACCCCACCTAGGGTAAATATAACCAATAATTAAACTCAAGACAAAATTCACTTTCACAAATAATTCTAGCTCAACTTATTGCAACCATGATCCTAGTGTCCCTAGCTTTGAGGCCAGATAATAAATAAAAAGGTTTGTAAGCTAAGTCTAGTTTGATATTAAACTAATTAGGGTTTTGGGAAATAGGTACTAATAAGTTGAAGGTTTAAATCTTGCTAAAACTAAATTAGAGTTTATTTGATGAAGGGTCCTAGGTGGTATTGTGTAAAATAATAATCTATTAATACTTGTTTGTTAGAAAATAATTGGCGACAAAAATTAGTTGTAAGCAAATTTTAATGGGTTTTGATTGAAAGATAATAAATAAATTTTAATAGTATTTATGAATATAAGACTTATTAAATTGATATTTTACTTATTTTGATTATTTATATATAAGGCTTTATTTGATATTATTATTTTATATAATATCTATATATCTTATTTCTTTAATAAAAGCTATCATTTATTTGACTAAAATATCCTTATTTTATATATAATAGTCCAAATCTACCTTCCCGAGGGTTTTCAAAATTTACTAGAAGAAATTATAGCATCAATCATTTTATTGATGAAATAAAATTAGCTTAGGGACAACTAGGTCACGATCATATTTTTATTGCTAACCACAATCATGAACATACACTCCACTACAATTCATCAAATCATCCAAATCATGAATGAAGGCATAGATCTAAATTTACCAAGACATGATTCAAACTCTACTATCATAAACATAATCGTGGATTTAACAAAAATACACGAACATAAACCCTATCCACCAGAAGTGATATAATCTCTAACATGCTTGATCACATATACCACTCATGACATGATGAGCATGCAACAAAACCCTAAAAACGCTATACAATCAACCAAGACAATCAACTCATGCATCAATCCCATCTCCATCATATACACACATTTATTCATGCTCAAATCTCAACTCCTTCACAACAACACATGCTTAAATCTTAATCATAATCCATCTCCTTCCAATATCATCCTAGAGACATGAATCTAGAATTTAAAGAGAGGGTTGAAGAGGCTTACTTGATTGATGACCACCTTCGAGTAGTTTTAAATGGATCCTAACTCTTAGAGACTTGATCCGTCCAAGAGAGATGAAGAAAATATGGCCATGGCTGAAGTCACCATTCGGCCAAGAGAGAGAGAGAAAGAGAAAGATAAAAGAGGAAAAGAGAGTCCATTAGTATGTTTATATATACATATATTCATTAGAAGTTGAAGATGAGAGAATGTGGGGTGATTGATCATTCTTACCTTGAAGGTGTTCTTGAGCCTTCACAAAAATACTGGTTTTTTCTATCCAAAAGAGAGAGTTAGATTTTGGTATTTGATGTTAAAAATTACAAAAGTGTTTTCAAGGGGTTGAGTAGGTATGATCTGGAGTGTTTGGAGGAGATTGGAGAAGTTTGGAGTGATCTTAGGCGTGAGGATGTTTAGTAGGTGTTCTTGGTTTTGAGAGAATTGAGAGAGTTTTGGTTGAAGCTGGCCGAAATTCTTAAGGATTAGGGTGGCCGAATTGATTTAGAGGGTTTAGGAAGTTGAATTTTCTGATTTGAGAGGAAAAGGAAAGCTGGTTGTTTGAAATCTTAAAAGAATATTTTAGAGAATCAATTTTGGAAACAAAATATGGTAAGAAGATCTTTAATGGAGGAGAGCTTTTGGAAGCTCCAATGGCCGGCTATTTATCTGTGACTTTTGCTGAGATGAATGATGGTTGAAGGGGCTTAATGGTGGCCAAAAATATAGAGTACAATGGTGGAGGGATTTTTTGTTATTTGAGAGATGAATTATGGTAGTTTACTAAATATGATTGCTAGAATTTTGGTCTCCAATCAATGGCTCGATTGCAGGGATTGATGGAGATATTTTAGGAGCAACCATGGGACTGGTTTTGAACAAAATGCTAGAGAAGATGATGGAGCTCAGTTCATGGCTCTTCAAGGGAAGTTTGTACAGAAAAATGGTGGAGGTTTTGGACAAGACTGAAGAAGGAACAAAGTTGGAAAAATTCCTGGGCAGATTTCGCAAGTTGCTAGAATTTTTTTGGGCAAATTTTGCTTCCATTTTCCAGTCAGTTTGCAGAAAATTTGAAGGGTATTTAGAGGTCTTTCAAGGCTGGTTTCCAGCCTTCTTCATGGAGGAAAAACGAGGTTAAGATGCTGAGTGAAAAACTAAAAGAAACAGCTTGGTTTAGGTTCACCAAAGTTGCGAAAGTGTCCAAAAAATTTTTCGGTTTACACAGCATTTGTGCAGTCCGGTTTTAGCCTTATAATTTCATACTTCAAGCTGGTCAAGAAGGCTATTTTTCTGGTAGCATTTGGGAGGGAATGATGGCTGAAAATTTCGAGACTTGGATTGAACAAGAAATTGGAAAAAAAAAAAAAAAATCTAGTTTACAACATGAACAAGATGAATACACATAGGTTGGAGTTTGAAGGTTCAACCATGGAGATTAATTCTCTTGGGAACCTTCCACAACCCCTCCCCATTTTTTGACCCACAAGATACCTTACACTTAGACATTTTGAACCTTCAAAGCCACAACACTTTGCTGGAATTTTCTGAAATAGAATTGTCTTAGCTGAATTGAACAATCTAATGAATTGAAAAATAAGAAAAACTAAGGATCAAGAAGGGTATGAATTCCCTTTGAAATTTTTGTAGGGCACAATAGTAGGATTAGGACATTCCTATCATGTCTCCCCTAGGACAACACTCTTACTCTTCACTAAGTCAAGTAAGGCCAAAATATAGCCTTCCTACACAAAAAAAAAAAAAAAAAATTTAATCATGCTAAAACTCCAATGATAGAATTTGAATCCAAGGCCTCAAGAATTAATTCCAAAGCTCTAACCACTAAACCACCACAACTCTTGTTCTTATTTTCTCTCCCAAATATTTTCCTATTTAATCATCAAGCTATCTCCTTATTTTCACCTCAAGCAAAATTACCATTTTGCCCTTCTTATTCAACAAGCACAAATAAGCCATCTAGGCCACAAACCACAAATCTAAAGCACATAAAATCATATAAAAAATATATTTATGCATGCAATATATTATGATATGCATCCCACCCCCCTCACTCTAAGGTTGGGTTCAACTGGGGTTTCACATAGCATGTCACCCTCGGGAGCTCCAGTGCTATTTGTGAAGAAGAAGGACGGGACCTTGAGGTTATGTATTGAGTACCGGAGGTTGAACAACTTGACCATCAAGAATAAATATCCTCTACCGTTAACGGATGAGATGTTAGACCAGTTGCATGGATCCAGTTGTTATTCCAAATTAGATTTGAGGAAAGAATACTATTAGGTGAGGATAAAAGAAGAGGATATTCCCAAGACGGCCTTCAATACTAGATATGGTCACTACGAGTTTCTGGTGATGCCTTTTGGGGTGACAAATGCACCAGCAGTATATATGGATTTGATGCATTGAATTTTTCAACCCTACCTGGACAAGTTCGTAGTGGTCTTCATCGATGACATACTTATATACTCTAAGAATCTCGAGGATCATGCGTAACATTTGAGGCTAGTATTGGAAAAGCTAAGAGGGCACAAGCTTTATGCTAAATTTAGCAAGTGCGAGTTTTGGTTGAATAGTGTGTCATTTCTTGGCCATGTGGTAGCCAAGGATGGAATCAAGGTAGACCCAACAAAAGTAGAAATAGTTTCGGATTGGAAGCAACCAGAGAACTTTACAGAGATTCGAAGCTTCTTGGGATTGGCCGGCTATTATAGGAGTTTTATTAAAGGGTTCTCAACGCTAGCATCACCAATGACCCGGCTACTGAGAAAAGACGTACCCTTTGTCTGGAGTGAGAAATGCGAAAAGAGTTTCCAAGAGCTGAAGCGAAGGTTAATGACAGCACCTATGTTGAGTTTGCCAGAAGGAGATAAGCCTTAGGCTTTGTATACAGACGCTTCAAATGAAGGTTTGGGAGCAGTATTGATGCAGGATAGGAAGGTAATCACCTATTCATCACAAAAGTTAAGCCTCATGAAGTCAATTATCCTACGCATGATTTGGAGCTGGCTACCATTGTATTTGCTTTAAAGAAATGGAGGTATTACTTGTATGGAGCTGAATATAAAGTATTTACTGATCACAAGAGCTTGAAATACATCTTCACCCAGAAGGACATGAATTTGAGGCAGCGGAGATGGATGGAATTTTTGGAAGAGTATCGTTGTCCTATCAACTACCACCCTGGGAAGGCTAACGTCGTTGCTGATGCCCTGAGCCAGAAAGTCAAAATGGCCAGGCTAAGAGTGCAGGAGATTCAAGCAGTCCAAGAAGTGCTGGATAGAAGAGTGGAAGTGGAAGAAGAGAGGATTATTGTTAGCAATATGAGATTGATGCTGCATCTTTAGCGGGAGATCATCGAAGCTGAGCAAAGTAATACGGAATTGCAACTTTTCAAGGACAAAGAGCTTAAACACTAAGCCAGTGATTTTTGTCAGGATAAAGCGGGAGTTCTACATTTCCGAGATCATTTGTGTGTACCTAATGAGCATCAGTTGAAGGATAGGATTTTGGAGAGGTAAAAATGTATCAAGATCTGAAAAGGGCTTATTGGTGGCTCGAAATGAAGAAGAATGTAGTTAGGTATGTCTTGACGTGTCTAACTTGTCAGAGAGTTAAAGCAGAGCATAAAAAGTCAGTGGGATTGTTGCAACCGTTACCAGTACATGAATGAAAATGGGAAGAGGTGACCATGGACTTCATTACTGGACTCCCAGTGGCTAGGACCCACAAGAACGCCATATAGGTAGTGGTAGATCGATTGACCAAGTCAGCGCATTTTATACCGGTGAATGTAAGGGATTCAAAGGAGAAGTTAGCTCAGACTTACGTGCAAAAAATAGTCAGATTGCATGGAATGCCTTCGAGTATTTTGTCCGATCGAGACCCGAGATTTACATCCTGATTTTGGGGCAAGTTTCAAGAATCAATGGGTTCTAGTCTAAGGTTCAGTACAATGGCACATCCACAAACCAATGGTCAGTTAGAAAGGGTTATTCAGATATTAGAAGACATGCTGAGAACCTGCGTATTAGATTTTGGGGATAAGTGGATTGAATATGTACCATATGCAGAATTGGCTTACAATAATAGCTATCAGTCTTCGATTAGGATGGCCCCGTATGAAGCATTGTATAGACGAAAGTGTCAAGTACCTCTATACTAGAGTAGGTCGAAAGAGGGCCATATAAGCAAGTCTGGAGAAGTCTGCATTCAAGAAATGTTGGACAAAGTTAAGCTGATTAGAGAAAGGTTGAAAGCGACCCAGAACGGACAAAAGAGTTATGTAGATAATAAGCGAAGAGAGCTGGAAATTTAGGTAGAAGACAGTATGTTCCTAAGGTTGACACCGAATAGAGGAATTCTGAAACATCCAAAAGGTGGGAAGCTGAATCAAAGATATTTGGGACCATTTCCAATAAAGAAACGAATTGGACCGATGGCGTATCAACTAGATCTACCGGATGGGTTAACGGGAATACACGATGTGTTTCATGTGTCTCGTTGAAGAAGTACAATGTAATATCCCGCCCAAAACCACTTTTGACCTACGGGGAAAAGTCATGCATTGCATAGCATTTCGCATTTCATGTGATACCTTAGAATTATTTTTGCATGGATGCATGTGAATTTCAAGGTTGTGCTTGCATTAAATTATTTAAATGTGTTGTTGCATTATTTGAGAGTTGTTTTAAGTGAAGGGTAGTAGAGGAGATGGAAGGATGAGAATTGGGGTGAAAAGAATTTCCAAGAGAAATATTAGCATCGGAGTTGATTTGGAATAGCGGTTAGGTTGGTGGTTATCCTTCGGTGACCCGAGTTCGAATCTTACCTTTTGCAAATCTTAGTTTTTCTTTTTGAATTCTTTTCCCTAGACTTCTTCATGCTTTGGCCGAAAACCCTAGCCATCCTAGTGAATTTTCAGCACCATCTTCCAAGGAGATAAATCTCCATAATTATCTCCTAAATTCAAGGACTTTTGATAAGGATAAAATTTTATTTTATTTTCAGCTTTTGTCCTCTTTGATTTTCGAAAAACCCTAGCTAGAGCAACTAAATTCCAACTGGATTTTAATTTACCAGATTTTATAATGGATAGCTGGAATTAAATTGTTATTTTTCTAGTTAAATATCTTGGTGATTTGATCAAGGAACCTTAGCTGAAAAATATGGAAATTTCTCCAGCTTAGTGCCGCCACCTTTGGAGCATTCCTAGCTCAACTCAAACTGTTCCAATACTAGGGAGATCTTATCCAAATCCTTTAGCAAATTAGATCTTATTTCAATCCTAAACCAATCAGGTTTTATTCTTTCTTTCCCTCCAGAATTTCAGCAGCCTTGTGCTTGCACAAGCTACACGAAACCCTGCACTCTTAACTGCATTTAAACTATTCAAACCCTAGTTCAAATCCCCTAAAACAATTTCCACCAATTCAAACCACCTTAGCTTCACAAATCAGATTTTTATTCACTAAAATTTCTAGAATTTCGACCAGCTTTGCATCAGGAATTTCGACCAACTTTACAGCAGAATTTTCAGCCAAAATTCTACACTCCAAAACATACTAAAATTCCTTATTGAATTAGCCAAATTCAGCACCTAGAACACTCCTTATTCTCTCTCTAAATTGCGGATAGAATAGCAACCAAAATAGCCAGAATTTTCTCTCTTTTTGCTCACAGATTTCGCACAGCACAAGCACCACAATCGCACAGAATTTTTGGTTACCAAAAGCTGTACAAACTCCTTCTTATTTTGGCCAAAAACCTGAACGCGCACAGCCCTATTCTTGAGAATTATTTCGGCCAGCATAGGAGAACAATTCCAGATTCTTTTCTCCTCTTAAACCCTTTGAAATTCGGCCAGCGACAAGGGTACAACAAACTGCAATTTTTCGCCATTGCTGTCCAAGAAACCTAGTGCCGTTAGGAGTCCTTCTTAGCACCAACTTCTAACCCTAAATCAAATTCTTCTAACCCTAAATCAAAGTAGCTGGCTATTCCAACCTTACTACACGAAAAATTCCAGCAAAGCTTTTTTGCAATTTTCGAAAACTCAAGAGCATTCTAGGCCAACAAAACCGATCACACCTCAAGGTAAGCAAAAACCCTCTCAACTTCTCAAATCCTTTCTTCCATTAATTCTTCTCTTCTTCTTCCCTTGAATCATGCCACATAGAGGCTGATTTCATCCTTTTTATCTACTTTCGATTAAAAGAAGGTAATGAAGACAGCTTTTCCCTTCTTCTCAAAAGAACTCGGGACGATCACCATAGGAGCATCGAGACCTTGCTAATCTGGAGGTTGTAAGGTAAGAGAATTCTTACCCTTGATGTCAAAATTAAGATCTAATGAGACTAATGATGTCTATGGAAGTATGATAGAATGATATATGTGCTTAGTTGGGATAGATGAATATTTTGAGTCGAGTAATTAATTAAGCATATTCGATGGATAGTAATGCCATGTTTTATTGTGATAATGATGGATGTGATTTGTGATGGTCAAGTCAAGACCTTTTTGATATATTATTCATATCTTCGATGGATATATGATCACAGTGTACGTACTTCGAGATTTACATGATTTATTTGAAGTAAGATAAAGGATATTGATTTGTTATGGGAATAAATGAATTTAATGCATGTTTGAATCAATTGAGACACTGATCATGATATTATGTTATTCTAGATCTGGAGGGTATTTGAAGGAAGTAAGCTGTGATTTTATCTTGTTTATCTGAGGCATATCAAGTAAGTCCTTGCATAAACTATTTTGTTAAATATTTATGTTGGCAAGTCGAATGTTGTAAAGCTATTGTTGAACTATGTTTGTTTAGGTTGTAAACGTGGGTGTTTATTCTCTAAACAGTTTTGTCAAACCAACGGTTTTTATCAAGAATAGTACTTTTCTCAACATTTTAGAAAATTCTTTTAAAGAAAACCACGTTTATCAAAGCTAAGGTTTGGAAATATTGTGAATAAGGAATTGATGTATATGTTCATTGAGTACACAATGAGGGTAGGCTAACAATACTAGTCTTGGAGGGATAGAGTAAGTTTTTTGGCAGGAGGCCACCTCCAGAAGATAAGCTTTGCTTGAAAAGGCGACAGTATTGGTTGGTCAGGCCAATCCGAGCTAGTATTGGTACTTGGTATGGTATTATCTTTTTCCCGGTATGGACACCTGGATGGTTTTGTTGGGTGAAGAGATGGAGGAGTATCTCTCCCGGTAGACTGAACACTCACCTTGATCAAAACGCCCAATGTGTGGTAATCTGGTCCAGGCAATGTGCACAAAGTGTGGTGCCTTGACCGTTTTCTTATCATGGAGCCCAAAGTGTGGTGACACGACTGTTAATTCAAGTGGATGATTTATTTTGTACAAATTGTGACAATGAAAAAAACCCACTCCTTGCAAAAAGAAAATTATTTATGACTTGCCAAATATTTCTGCAAATGTTTTCACTATGTATACATGAACTGTTCAAAGTACCATGTGCACACACAGGACTTACTGAGATTTAATCTCACACTATTTTAAATCATGTTTTCAGGAGATCGATTGTGTTGAGCAAGCGGGACTTGTGATAGTTGAAGCTTTTGTTAATTTTGTTTTGAGAGACAATTGTTGATTTAAGCTTCTAGATTGGATCTTTGTTTTTATTTGGTTTTTCTCCAGTTTGAGCCTGATGTAATAAGAGTTTTTCGTTATTTATCTTTGTTTGATTTCTTTGGTTTGTCTTTATATTTTATACCTTGTTTTAAAGACCCCTTGTCCTCCAGGACGGGGCGATATCCCCGCCCTTTTAGGGTATGTAGTAATGGGGTGTTACAAGTAATATCAGAGTCTAGGTTTGGGCAATTATTTGACTTACTGGATTTTATTTCTTTAAGTATTTTGATATGGAGCTAATCTTTGCATTTTGTTTATAGGATGGTCAAAAGAGTTGTGTCAGCTGTCAGAGACTGGCCCGCTGGCTGCGGGAATCCACTTGCCCCAATACCCGTAGCAGATCCATCTTCGTCTGATTCAGAGACAAAGCCTGAGGGAGGTTGTGTTCTGAGTGAGGATGAGTCGGAGCAGGAGACACCTATGCTAGACGACCCGGTGGTTGAGGCAGAGATAGAGCTTGAGAGAAGCCTAGGAGTGTATGATGGGGATGATGAGGCTGAGGTAGTTGAGCTTGCTAGTGAGGGTGAGGAGGATGAGGAGATGGCTGAGTTGAGTGAAGGGGAGGTAGATGAACTTGGGAATGAGGGCGATGATAAGAGTGAGGAAGAGATGGTTGGGATAGAGGAAGAGGATGAGAATGTAATGGACTTTCTCCGGACCCCATAGATAGGTGAGATTAATAGGACTCCTATATGCTATGACCTTAAGGAGTCCAATGATGAGGGACTTAGGGTGAGGGATGGAGTTACCCCGGCGGTGTGGGAACCTAGGCAGCCCGCTTTAGGAATGGAAGATAAGGGAAAGAGGAAGCTAGAAGAGGATCCTAGGAGGAGTAGACTTCAATATAGATTAGGGATAGATGCTAAGTTGAGGAGAGAGGGATTACTCGATCTATCTGACTCGGGGGGATAAGAGGCCAGCACCTAAGGGGTGATCAGATTAGCTTTGGATGAGCATTATGAGATGGCCATGAGGGCTAAGAGAGGCAATAAGGGTGATTCAGGACAGCCAAGCGAGAGGGCTGATTTTACGAGGGATTACATAGGGAAACCCGATAGCTCTATGGGGTAGCTCGTGGAACTAGCCCCTGATGATTCCGATGCCTCTGTTGACACTAGAGAGAGTCAAGTATAGAAGAGCAACCGAATTTACTCTTTCTCTTTCGGAGTTGCATACCTTTGTTCATTTATTCTTTTCAAAGAAGCATGTTGCTTGTAGGGCTTTATTATTTCATTGAATAAAAGGGGTATCACTTGTGATGACCCTTCTTTATGAAAGTATGGTTTATATGAAAATCATGAGTTTTATTTATTACTTGGTTTTTCCCTACATAACATCATCAAATTTTCTTTTAAAATGAGCGGATAACATTACTATTAACTGATCATGCACCTGAGCATACCTTTTTCCCCTGGGTAACTATCTGACTTTGAGTGACTGTGGTCTAAGATAGCACCAAGACGCAAGACAATCGTTTATAGCAGAACTGTGTAGGAAAGTGCATCCTCAACTCCAGAATTTGAGCAGATGCATTGTTCCATACCTGATGTGGAAGAGCACTTGCAGAGGGAGCAAGAGTTAGCCTCAGAGAGGTCCCGAGATGTGACCATGGGATAGGCTTTTGATAAGATGGCTTCGATCCTACAGAATCTAACTGAGAGAGTGGACAAGGTGGCCAAAAAATCACCGCGGGGAGAGGATGAGGCCCTGGAGTGTTTTCTAAAGTTCCAACCTCCCACGTTCTAAAGGGAGGTGGAGCAAGATGAGAAGGTAGAGCAGTTGATTGAACAGATGGAGGATATTTTTGCTACTCTGCAGTACTCAGAAGAGAGAATGGTGAAGTTTGCTACTTTTCGGCTGAGGGAACCATCGCGGGAGTGGTGGCAACGGGTACAGAGTGACTGGGACAAAGAGGAGTAGGAATGGACATGGGACAACTTTACTGAAGCTTTTCATGCTGAGTACATTCCCCGATGGGTAGCTGAAAAGAGGGAGGATGAGTTCCAAACCCTCAAGCAGGGGAGTATGTCAGTCGCTCAGTATGCAGCCCGATTCACGCAGTTGTCCAAGTACTGCAAACGCTTGGTCAACACGGAGCAGAAGCGTACCTGACAATTTGTGAAAGGGCTGAGGCCAGATTTGAGGAAGGCATTGGCTCCATCGCCACCAACATCGTACACTGTCACCATGGACGCAGCATCCTAGATAGAAATGAAGATCGGTACCGACCGATGAGCAGGCCTTTTCAACCGACTCGTCCACCAATGAGGCCTCCGAGTAACAAGCGACCTGCAGGCTCTATACCGTGGGGAAATCGGGATAAGCAGCCTCGAGTGCCTATGGCCAGACTGATGCAAAGCAATCTAAATTGTCGACTCTGTGGAAAACGTAGCCATACTGAGAGGAATTGCTAGAGCAGTGGGGGAGTAAGGAGGTGCTTCAATTATGGAGACCTAGGTCATCTAAGGAATGCCTACCCTAAACCTTTAAGGATTGGGTAGACATTCCCGACTCAGCCAATGGGAGTCAACCGAGGTGCTGCAGCTGGAACAGGAAGTCAGAATCCTCAAGTGAAGGCCAAGGTCTTTGCCCTGAACCGAGACGAGGTTGGAGTGGATGCAACCGTGATTGAAGGTCACCTTTCTATCTGAGGACGTCTTGTTAATGTTTTGATAGATCCAGGATCCACATACTCTTACGTAAGCAAAGTATATGCATCACATCTACGTTGGGAAGGAAAGGAATTGCCCTATACCTTAGCAGTACACCCTTGGGAAAGGTGGTAGAAGTGGGCAAATTACTAGGAAGCTGTGCAGTGGAAGTAGGGAAGGAGATTCTAGAGGCAGACCTTATAATTTTGCCCATTGAAGATTATGACCTGATTTTGGGCATGGATTGGTTGTCGAAGCATGGAGCTCGTGTGGACTGTAAGATCAAGACGGTGTAGTTTGTGAGACCCGGTCGGGATGTGATTGAATTTAACGGTAAGCCAGCGAAGGAACTGAAATTCTTGGTTGCTGGGGCTAAGGCTCGGAAGTTGCTCAAAAGAGGTTGTACGGGATATTTAGTGTATCTTCTGAACAAACCCAAAGATCAGTGTACCTTGGAAAGTACGGAGGTGGTAAAAGACTTTCCAGAAAGTTTTCCTACTGAGCTCACTTTTCTACCCCCTGAGCGAGAAGTTGAGTTTATCGTGGACTTGATTCCTGGAGTAGAACCTGTGTCAAGGACCCCCTACCGAATGGCACCGGCGGAACTGAAGGAGTTAAAGGAGCAATTGGAAGAGTTGGTGAGGCAAGGCTACATTCAACCGAGTACGTCACCGTGGGGAGCACCAATGTTGTTTGTTAAGAAGAAAGATGGTACTTTGAGGTTATGCATCGATTACCGGGGGCTAAACAACCTAACGATCAAGAACAAGTACCCTCTACCCTTGATCGACGCGTTGTTTGATCAACTTCAAGGCGCCGCTTGCTTTTCAAAGTTGGACCTACGGCAAGGATACTACTAGGTGAGGATTAAGGAAGAAGACATTCCTAAGACTGCTTTCAACACGCGGTATGGCCACTATAAATTTGTGGTGATGTCATTCGGTATAACTAACGCACCAGCAGTTTTCATGGATTTGATGCATCGAGTCTTCCAATCATATTTAGACAAGTTTGTGGTTATCTTCATCAACGATATCTTAATCTACTCCAAGAATCTAGAGGATCACGTGAAGCACTTAAGGTTGGTCCTAGAAAAGCTGAGGGAATTCAAGCTCTTCACTACGTTCAGTAAATGTGAGTTTCGGTCGGTATCCTTCCTCGGCCATGTGATATCCAAGGATGGAATCAAGGTGGACCCTGCTAAGGTGGATGCCGTAGCTAATTAGAAGCAACCGGAGAATATTACCAAGATACGAAGTTTTCTTGGATTGGCTGGGTACTTTTGGTGTTTCATCAAGAATTTCTCTACTCTGGCTTCACCGATGACATGACTATTAAATAAAGATGTTGCTTTTGCTTGGAGCGAGAAATGTGAGAAGAGTTTCCAAGAGCTTAAGAGGAGGTTGATTTCAACACCCGTATTGAGCCTACCCAAGGCTGACAAAACCTATGCACTCTATACGGACGCATCCAAGGAAGGTCTAGGAGCTATGCTGATGCAGGATGGGAAGGTCATAGCTTATGCATCCAGGAAGCTAAAGCCGCATGAAGCTAATTATCCGACTCATGATTTGGAGCTGGCAGCCATATTATTTACCTTGAAAAAGTGGCGACATTATCTGTACGAAGCCCAATATGAAGTCTTCACTGACCATAAGTGTTTGAAGTACATCTTCACGTAGAAGGACTTGAATCTTCGACAGCGTAGATGGATGGAGTTCCTGGAGGAGTATAGGTGTCCTATTAATTATCACCCTGGAAAAGCAAATGTGGTAGCTGACGCTTTGAGTCGTAAAGTAAAGATAGAACATTTGAGAATGCAGGAGGTGTCGGTAGTGCAGGAAATCCTAGAGCAGGAAGCGGAAGTTCAAGAGGGGAAGATCTGTGTAAGTAACTTGACCCTGAAGCCCGACCTGGAGCAGGAAATTGTAGCAGCCCAACGGGATAGTGTGGAGTTTCAGGTGTTCAAAAGAAAAGAGATTGGGTGAGGGGGTGAAGATTTTCGGACCGACGAGAAGGGGGTACTGTATTTTCGGGATTGGATATGTGTACCTGACATCCAAGGCTTAAGGAAACGGATATTGGATGAAGCTCACAAGAGTAAGTATACCAAACATCCTAGGGAAGTAAAGATGTATCATGACTTGAAAAAGAAATATTGATGGGCTGGAATGAAGAGGGATGTAGTTCAGTATGTATCTACATGCCTGACATGCCAGAAAGTTAAGATGGAACATAAGAAGTCTACAGGTTTATTGCAACCGTTACCGATTCTCGAGTGGAAATGGGAAGAGGTGACTATGGATTTTGTAACTGGCCTTCCGATGACCAAGTCACACAAGGATGCAGTTTGGGTGGTAGTGGACCGACTGACCAAGACAATGCATTTTATACCAGAGAACGTAAAGGACTCAATGGAAAAGTTGGCTCAGATGTATACCCGGGAAATTGTAAGGTTACATGGTGTACCGTCAAACATTGTATCATATAGGGACCCCAGGTTCATTTTGAGATTCTGGGGTAAGTTTCAAGAGTCTTTGGGCACTATATTAAAATTTAGCACCACTGCACATCCACAGACCGACGGTTAATCCGAGAGAGTTATTCAGATATTGGAGGATATGCTCTGAGCGTGTATTTTAGACTTTGGAGACAAGTGGACCGAGTGTTTACCGCATGCAAAATTGGCGTATAACAACAGTTATCAAGCATCGATTGGGATGGCCCGTACAAAGCATTATATGGGCGAAAATGAAAGTACCAATATACTGGGGATGGACCAAAGAGGGGCATATTAGAAGGAACGGAGAGGTAAGTATTCAAGAAATGACGGACAAGGTCAGGATTATTTGTAACACCCCGCCCAAAACCACCTTTGACTATAGGGAAAAAGGTCGTGCATTGTATAGCATTTCGCGTGTTATCTTAAAATTATTCTTGCATGGGTGCATGTGATTTCAAAGTTTCTTTTGCATTTGATTTACTTGGTGTGAAATAATTGTGTTATCTAAGAGTTGGTTAAGTGAAGTTTAGTCGAGGAGATGGAAGGATGAGAATTAGGGTGGACAGAATTTCTTAGAGAAATATTAGCATTGGAGTTGGTTTGGAATAGCGGGGAGGTTGGTGATTTCCTTTGGTGATCCGAGTTCGAATCTTACCTCTTGTGAATCTTAGTTTTCTTTTTGAAAATTCTTTTCCCTAGACTCCTCCATGTTTTGGCCGAAAAGACCCTAGCCATCCTAGTGAATTTTCAGTGCCATTTTTCTAAGGAAATAAGTCTCTATATTTATCTCCTAAATTCAAGGATTTTTTATGTGAATAAAGTTTATTGTTATTTTCAACTTTTGTTCCCTTTGATTTTCGATAAAAAAAAACCCTAGTTGAATAACTAAATTCCAACTTGATTTTAACTTACTAGATTTTGTAATGGATAGTTGGAATTAAAGTGTTATTTTTCTAGTGGGATACCTTGTAGATTTTGAACCTAGAACCTTAGCTAAAAATCTGGAAAATTTTCCAGCTAGGTGCTGCCACTTTTGAAGGAGTTTTAGCCCAACTCAAACTCTTCCAACACTAGAAAATCTTATCCAAAATCCTTTAGCAAATCAGATTTTATTTCAATCCTGCTTCAACTAGGTTTTGCTTCCTTTTCCTAGCAGAATTTCGGCAGCCTTGTGCAAGCACAAGTTGTCCGAAATTCCCAGCACTCCTAAGTACAGTCCAACTCTTCAAACCCTAGCTCAAAACACCTAAAACACTCCTTATCAATTCAAATTACCTTAGCCACACAAAAATAAGATTTTATTCACCAAAAATTCTGGAATTTCGGCCAGTCTCTACCCAGGAATTTCGACAGCTTCCTACCAGAATTTTCGGCCAGCTTTGCTTAGGGCAATGACCAAAAATTCTGCACTCCAAACACCACTAAAACTTCCTATTGAATTAGACAATTTTCAATGCCTAAAGAACTCCTTATTTTACCTCTAAATTGCGGATAGAATAGCAACCAAAACAGCTTGGATTTTCTCTCCTTTGGTCTGCAAACAATCGCACAAAAACTACTGCACATGCACAGGATTTTCGGCTACCAAAAGCTGTGCAAACTCTTTCTTGTTTTGGCCAAAAAAACTTGAACACACACAGCCCTTTTGTTGAGCAATATTTTGGCTAGCATAAGGTAGCAATTTCATAATATTTTCTCCTCATAAACCCTCCCAAATTCGGCAGCAACAAGGTGCACAACAAGCTGCAATTTTCAGCCTTGTTGTCCACGAAATCTAAAGCCATTTGGAGTCTTTCTTAACACCACCATCTAACCCTAAACCAATCTTCTCTAACCCTAAATCATAGTAGCCGACTACCCTCTCCATTCTACAGAAAAATTCCAGCAAGAATCTCCCTGCAATTTTCAAAAATCACAAGAACAATTCCTAGCAAGAAACCGATTACACTCTAAGGTAAGCAAAAACCATCTTAACCTCTTGATTCCTTTCTTCCATCGATTCTTCTCTTTTCCTTCCCTTGAATCACGCACCTAAAGGTTGATTTCATCCCTTTTACCTGCTTTCGATCAAAAGGAAGGAAAGAAGGCAGTTTTTCCCTTCTGCTCAAACGAACTCGGGACGAACACCATAGGAGCATCGAGATCTTGTTAACCCGGTTGTTGCAAGGTAAGGGAATCCTTACCCTTGATGTCGAAATTAAGGTTTAATATGGTTGATGATGTCCATTAGCATGATGAATGGGTATTTTAAGACAAGTAATTAATTAAGCATATTCGATGCATAGCAATGCCATATTTTACAGTGGTAATGATAGATATGAGTTGTGATGGTCAAGTCAAGCCTTTTTGATATAATATTTATGTCTTTGATGAATATATGGTCATAAAATATGAACTTTAGGGATTGGTTAATTTATTGGGAATTAGATAGTGGATTGTGAATTGTTATGGGAATAAATGAATTTAGAGCATGTTCGAATTGATTAAGACTATGATCATGATATTATATGGTTTTAGACCAGGAAGATATTTGAGGAAAGTAAGTTGTGCTTTTATCTC
This sequence comes from Voacanga thouarsii, assembly GCA_026120185.1. Taxonomy (NCBI): domain Eukaryota; kingdom Viridiplantae; phylum Streptophyta; class Magnoliopsida; order Gentianales; family Apocynaceae; genus Voacanga; species Voacanga thouarsii. The sequence goes on from JANUWF010001683.1 coordinate 2,148,293, forward strand.
ATTTGTCTGGGGCATATCAAGTAAGTCCTTGCATAAACTCTATTGTTAAATGTTGTGATGGCAAGTCTATGTTGTAAGGCTTTGTGAAGCTATTGTTAAACTATGTTCGCTTGGGTTGTAGATGCGGATATTTATTCTTCAAATAGTTTTGTCAAAATAATGATTTTATCGAGAAAACTATTCTTTCTCCTAAATTTTTAGAAAACTCTTTTAAAGAAAACCACGTTGTACAAAGCCAAGGTATGGAAATTTTAAATCGGGAATTGACGGATATGTTCGTTGAGTACTCAATAAGGGTAGGCTAACAATACTAGTCTTGGAGGGCTAGAGTAAGTCTTCTGGCAGGAGGCCACCTCCAGAAGATAAGCTCTACTTGAAAAGGCGACAGTAATGGTTGGTCAGGCCGGTCCGAGCTAGCATTTGTACCTGGTAAGGTATTATTTATTTTCTCGGCATGGACACCCGGATGGTTTTGTTGGGTGTAGAGAAGGATGAGTATCTCACCGGGTGAGCTGTACACTCACCATGATCAGAACGCCCAACGTGTGGTAATCTGGTCTCGGCAAGGTGCACAAAGTGTGGTGTCTTGTTCTCATGGAGCCCAACGTGTGGTGACATGACTGTTTATTCGAGTGAATAATTTGTTTTGTATAAACTGTGATTATGAGAAAACCCCACTCCGTGCAAAAAGAAAGTATTTATGACTTGCCAAATATTTCTGCAAATGTTTTCCACTATGCATACATGAACTATTTGAAACACCATGTGCACACATAGGAGTTACTGAGATTTCATCTCACACTATTTTATATCATGTTTTTAGGAGATAGATTGTGCTGAGCCAGTGGGGCATGTGATAGTTGAAGCTTTTGTTTTCTTTCCTTCATTTTGTTCTAGGAGCCAGTTGTTATTTAAGCTTCTAAATGATATTTTTTTTATTTCGTATTGCTCCAATTTGAGCCAGATGTAATAAGAGTTTTTCTCTATTTATCTAAGTTAACTCTTTTGGGGTTGCCTTTACATTTTATACCTCGTTTTAAAGACCCATTGTCCTATGGGACGGGGCGACATCCCCGCCCTTTTAGGGTACGTAGTAGTGGGGTGTTACATTATCTGAGAAAGACTAAGGGCAGCGCAAAGCCGACAGAACCACGATGCAGATTCTAGGAGGAGGCAATTGGAGTTCCAGGTGGGTGATTGTGCATTCTTGAAGTTGACTCCTAGTAGAGGAATCTTGAAGCATCCGAGAGGAGGGAAGTTGTGTCCTAGGTATTTAGGACCGTACCCGATAATAGAGAAGGTTGGGCCGGTCGCCTATAGATTGGATCTACCCGACGGGCTAACTGGGATGCATGATATTTTTCATGTGTCTCAGTTGAAAAAGTACAATCCCGATCCAAGTCATGTACTTAATGAGGAACTTTTGGAATTACGTCCAAATCTGAGCTACGTGGAATAACCAGTCAAGATTTTGGAACGAAGTATAAAGACCCTTCGAAATAAGCAGATACCTATGGTAAAGATACATTGGGATCATCATGGCGCATAGGATGCGACGTGGGAAGTGGAAGAATGGATAAGGTGGAAGTATTTGGATATGCTTTAAGGGTATGAAGCCTAAATTTCAGGACGGAATTCTCTTAAGGGAGAGAGGATGTAATACCACACCCAAAATCACCTTTGACCAATGAGGAAAAGTCATGCATTGCATAGCATTTCGCATTTCATGTGATACCTTAAAATTATTTTTGCATGGGTGCATGTGAATTTCAAGGTTGTGCTTGCATTAAATTATTTAAATGTGTTGTTACATTATTTAAGATTTGTTTTAAGTGAAGGGTAGTAGAGGAGATGAAAAGATGAGAATTGGGGTGAAAAGAATTTCCTAGAGAAATATTAGCATCGGAGTTGATTTGGAATAGCGATTAGGTTGGTGGTTATCCTTTGGTGACCTAAGGTCGAATCTTACCTCTTCCGAATCTTAGTTTTTCTTTTTGAATTCTTTTCCCTAGACTTCTTCATGCTTTGGCTGAAAAACCCTAGCCATACTAGTGAATTTTCAGCGCCGTCTTCTAAGGAGATAAATCTCCATACTTATCTCCTAAATTCAAGGACTTTTGATAAGGATAAAGTTTAATTTTATTTTCAGCTTTTGTCCTCTTTGATTTTCGAAAAACCCTAGCTAGAGCAACTAAATTCTAGCTGGATTTTAATTTACCAGATTTTATAATGGATAGCTGGAATTAAATTGTTATTTTTCTAGTTAAATATCTTGGTAATTTGATCAAGGAACCTTAGTTGAAAAATCTGGAAATTTCTCCAACTTAGTGCCGCCACCTTTGGAGCATTCCTAGCTCAACTGAAACTCTTCCAAGACTAGGGAGATCTTATCCAAATCCTTAAGCAAATCAAATCTTATTTCAATGCTAAACCAATCAACTTTTATTCTTTCTTTTCCTGCAGAATTTCGGCAACCTTGTGCTTGCACAAGCTGCACGAAAATCCTGCACTCTTAAGTGCACTTAAACTCTTAGAACCCTAGTTCAAATCCCCTAAAACACCTTCCACCAATTCAGATCACCTTAGCTTCACAAACCAGAATTTCGACCAGCTTTACACTAGAATTTTCGGCCAGCTTTGCTTAGTGCAATGCATGAAAATTCTACACTCCAAAACATACTGAAATTACTTATTGAATTGGCCAACTTCAACACCTAGAACACTCCTTATTCCCTCTTTGAATTGTGGACAAAATAGCAACCAAAACAGCTAAAATTTTCTCTCTTTTTGCACACAGATTTCGCACAACACAAGCACCACAATCACACAGAATTTTTGGTTACCAAAAGCTGTACAAACTGCTTCTTGTTTTGGCCAAAAACCTGGACACGCATAGTCCTATTCTTGAGCATTATTTTGGCCAGCATAGGAGAACAATTCCAAATTATTTTCCCCTCTTAAACCCTTTGAAATTCGGCCAGCAACAAGGGTACAGCAAGCTGCATTTTTTCGCCATTGCTGTCCAAGAAACCTAGAGCCGTTAGGAGTCCTTCTTAGCACCAACTTCTAACCCTGAATTAAATTCTTCTAACCCTAAACCAAAGTAGCCGGCTATTCCAACCTTACTACATGAAAAATTCCAGCAAAGCTTCACTGTAATTTTCGAAAACTCAAGAGCATTCTAGGCCAACAAAACCGATCACACCTTAAGGTAAGCAAAAACCCTCTCAAGGTCTCGAATCCTTTCTTCCATTAATTCTTCTCTTCTTCTTCTTCCCTTGAATCACGCCACATAGAGGCTGATTTCATCCTCTTTATCTACTTCCGATTAAAAGGAGGTAAAGAAGATAGCTTTTCACTTCTTTTCAAAAGAACTCGAGATGATCACCATAGGAGCATCGAGACCTTGCTAATCCGGAGGTTGTAAGGTAAGGGAATTCTTACCCTTGATGTCGAAATTATGATCTAATGAGATTGATGATGTCTATGAAAGTATGATAGAATGATACATGTGCTTAGTTGGGATAGATGAATATTTTGAGTCGAGTCATTAATTAAACATATTCGATGGATAGTAATGCCATGTTGTATTGTGATAATGATGGATGTGATTTGTGATGGTCAAGTCAAGACCTTTTTGATATATTATTCATATCTTCGATGGATATATGATCACAGTGTACATACTTTGAGGATTAGATGATTTATTTGAAGTTAGATAATCGATCATGATTTTGTTATAGGATAAATGAGTTTAATGCATGTTTTACTCGATTGAGACCCTGATCATGATATTATGTGATACTAGATCTGGAGGGTATTTGAAGAAAGCAAGCTGTGATTTTATCTTGTTTATCTGAGGCATATCAAGTAAGTCATTGCATAAACTCTTCTGTTAAATATTTATGATGGCAAGTTGAATGTTGTAAAGCTATTGTTGAACTATATTTGCTTGGAGTGTAAACGTGGGTGTTTATTCTCTAAACAGTTTTGTCAAACCAACGATTTTTATCAAGAACTGTTCTTTTCTCAACGTTTTAGAAAATTCTTTTAAAGAAAACCACATTAAGCAAAGCCAAGGTTTGGAAATATTTTGAATCAGGAATTGACGGATATGTTCGTTGAGTACCCAATGAGGGTAGTCTAACAATACTAGTCTTAGAGGGCTAGAGTAAGTCTTCTGGTAGGAGGCCACCTCCAGAAGATAAACTCTGCTTGAAAAGGCGACAGTATTGGCTGCTCAGGCCAGTCGAGCTAGTATTTGTACTTGGTATGGTATTATCTTTTTCCCGGCATGGACACCTGGATGGTTTTGTTGGGTGAAGAGATGGAGGAGTATCTCTCCCGGTAGGCTGTACACTCACCTTGATCAGAACGCCCAACGTGTGGTAATCTGGTCCAGGCAAGGTGCACAAAGTGCGGTGCCTTGTCCTTTTCTTGTCATGGTGCACAAAGTGTGGTGCCTTGACCGTTTTCTTATCATGGAGCCCAAAGTGTGGTGACACGACTGTTAATTCAAGTGGATGATTTATTTTGTACAAATTGTGACAATGAAAAAAACCCACTCCTTCCAAAAAGAAAATTATTTATGACTTACCAAATATTTCTGCAAATATTTTCACTATGCATACACGAACTGTTCAAAGTACCATGTGCACACATAGGACTTACTGAGATTTAATCTCACATTATTTTAAATCATGTTTTTAGGAGATAGATTGTGCTGAGCAAGCGGGACCTGTGGTAGTTGAAGCTTTTGTTAATTTCCATTATGTTTTGAGAGACAATTGTTGATTTAAGCTTCTAGATCGGATGTTTGTTTTTATTTAGTTTTGCTCCAGTTTGAGCCTGATGTAATAAGAGTTTTCCGTTATTTGTCTAAGTTTGATTTCTTTGGTTTATCTTTATATTTTATACCTCGTTTTAAAGACCCCTAGTCCTCCGGGATGGGGTGACATCCCCGCCCTTTTAGGGTATGTAGTAGTGGGGTGTTACATGCAATGTCGACTCCGGACATGTTTTGAATAGTAAGCCATTGGTATTGCAACCCAACATAAGCTATGTGGAGAAACCCGTGAAAATTTTGAACCGAAGTATCAACACTCTTTGGAACAAGCAGATTCCTATGGTGAAGGTACAGTGGGAGCATCATGGCACATAAGATGCCACATGGGAAATGGAAAAGTGGGTAAAATAGAAGTATCCCGATCTAAGATAAAGGTATGCTTGGATTTCGGGATAAAATTCTTCTAAGGAGAGGAAGCTGTGAAACCCCACCTAAAGCCAACCTTAGAGTAAGGGGGATAGGATGCATATCAAGTCATTCTACATAAAAATATACTTTTTGAATGTTTTTATATGCCTTAGAATTATGGTTTATAGGTGAAATGGCTTATTTATGCTTGTTGGGCAGGAAGGGTACAAAGGTACTTTTGCTTGATGTCAAAATAGGAAGATGGCTTGAGGTTTAGATAAGAAGAATATTTGGGTGACAAAATAAGAACAAGAGTTGGTGTGGTTAAGTGGTTAGAGCTTTGTGGTTTAATCTCTAAGGTCTTTAGTTCAAATCTCATCACTTAAGTTTTATTCATGATTATCTTAACTATGTTTAAATTTTTAATTCTCTTACATTCCTTAAAGATAGGAATGTTGTCTTAAGGGAGACATAAAAATAACGTCTTGAGCATGTGATCATATCCTAAACAGAATTCTAGAGGAATTCTTGTCCCCTTTAATTTCTCTAGTCTTATCCAAATATCTTTATAATTTAAACTATCCTTAATCCATTGTTCCATCCTTTTTAATTCCAAAAATTCTGTGATAAACCCCTAGCCTTGAAATTCAAAAAAATCAGCTCATGAGGGTTAAGGAATGGCTGAAAATAGGGAGAAGAGTTAGGAAGGGTTTCCAAGGAAAAGAAATCACCATAGCTATACATTCAATTCTACCTTCATCTTATTCATGTTTTGGTAAAGGAAAATATGGAAATTATTTCAGAATTTTTGCAAGGCTGTTATCGAAAGTTTTAGCCAACATTCTTACCCCATTTGCTTCGAGAAAAATGGTCATTTCATGAATGGTTGAAGGCTGGAAATTCAGAGAATTTTCGGACTGCACAACCTTTGCAAACCAGAATTTTTCCTTCAGCAAACTCGCTGCATTGAAGCTGGATTTTGAAGCCACCTTTAGGTCATAAGAAAAGCTGGAACTTCCTCTGTTTCTCTTCAAGAAGAAGGCTGGAAAACCACCATAAAAAGACCTTCAAACACCCTAAAGAATCAGCTGCAAATCGGGCCAAAAAATGCAGAAAATTCTGCACCAAAATCATCTCCATTTCAAGTGTTCTTAAAGCATTAAAAACTAGAAACTTTCCAGCTTGTTTTCTCAATGCAAGGACCGAAAGTCTCTATTCAAACCTCTGCAATTCAGACCTTGTTCAGCCATGGACTGAACACCCTTAGCCTCCACACTAACCTTCAGTGTTTGGACTCCATGAACACACCTCAAAAAGCTCCTAAGATTACTCTATTCAAAACTCATTTGAACTTCAAACTAATTCCAGATTTTTTGCTGCATTATAACACTCTTGTATCAAGTTATCAAACCAGAATTTCTCTGCCATTATAGACGAATTTTTGGCCAACTTAATAAATTGAACAACCTCTATTCTTTGCATTAAGCCTAGCTTGTTTAGTCTTACACCATTAAAGAGCAAGAGACCTTCCATGAACAACCTCCATTAACTAATCCTCTACCTCACACAACTCCTCATTTTCCTCCATTTGAATTTCAAAAAAAAACTGAACACTTCTCTCTCCTTCTTTCTAAAGCAAAACTCCTATCTACACTAGGCCATTCGACCAACAACATTTCCAACAATTCTCCAACAATTTTCTCTCAAACTCTCTCAAGAACACCAAGAACACACACTTCACATCTTCAAGCCTAAACCTATCCAAAACACCTCCAATCACTCACAAATACTCCAAGTCACCCATATTTAATCTATAGTCTTTATTTTTGGCCTTTATAACATGAAAATGCAATCTAGAATTTTCTAACGGATCAAAACCAACTTTTTTGTTGAAAGTTCCAAGAACACAAAAAGGTAAAACAAGAAGAACCTCCGTGTTCTTTCTCTTCTACTCAACTTTTCATATTCCATTCTAATGCCTTTCATCTCTCTCTCTCTCTCTCTCTCTTGGCTGAAATGGTAATGATCAACCATGGCTATTTTTCGGACCACTAAAGGCTTTCAAGCTCGCGTGGACCTTCACTAATCATGGAACTTTCATCAAGTGATCATCTATCAAGTATTTCTTCTTGAATCTTCCTTTTTAATTTCTGGATTTATGTCTCTTGGATGTTGATAGGAAGATTGAATATAAATGGGGGTTGAGTATATGTATGTGGATGAAAGGGATGGAGTTAGGACATGAGAGTTGAAATGTATAATTAGGCCTTACGGATTTTTCTTTTGAATCATTATATGCTCATCATGGTTAATGAGATTTATGGATGTTTTGTTGCATGATAGATGGTATGACACCAATGGTGATTAGGCCTTTATGTTCTTAATTTTCAATAAAGCCATGGATGATGATTATGCCTCATAGGAGATTGGCCATGTGTTAGTATATGTTAATTTAAGTATATGTCCATGAATGGATTAGCATATTGTCTAATGTTTGGGAATGTGTTTATGAATCTTTTCTAACAATAGGAAATCTTGGTAAAAGATAATTTTCTTTGTTAATTCTAAAATTGTTTTTATTAACTAATTTTATTACTTTAATTAGAATTATTATTATGTTTAATCTATAAAATTCAAAATTACTAGGAAGGTTGGGAAATAGAATATTAATTAAAATATTAATTTTTTTACTAGTTAAAGTAATAAAATCTTTTATTAAAAAAATATATAATAATAATAATAAATAATAAAATATTAGAATTAATTAATATCAAATGACCTTGTAGACCATAATAATTAGCCTTACTAAACCTTTTACCTATGTCCATAAATATTATTTATATTAAAATTTATTTACTATTTATTGGTTAAAATTAAGTATAATTCATTTATTATTAATTTTATTGGTTATTTATTATCTATTAATTAATAATTAAAAATTAAAGTGTAATTTATTATTTATAATAATAATACTACTTAAATATTACCATTTACCAATATTATTTAGGACTTAGTATTATTCAATATTTAACACTAGTTTATTTATTAGCAATAATACTCATAGTTATTATTTGAAACTATAACTTATTAGTATTTATTTTAGAACCCCTAGTTATTTTAACTTATCAAGCTAGATTTATTTTATAAAATACTTTATCAACTAGTATTAAAGCCTAAGACATTATGGTCATGATTAGTTGTGGTTGTAACTAGTTGAACTAGGATTATTTATGTAAAGAAGATATGGTCCGAATGATATCTTATGCCTTGGTTTACCCCAGGTGGGGTTAGGTTGACCTTGGAAGATTTCTGAGTTCAAGAAGAGCAAAGGATCAGGTAAGTTCCTGCACGAAGTCATTGGAAGACCAAATGTGGCAAGTCATCTCATTGTATATGAGAATTTGTACTGTAAAGCAATTATGGACTATTTTCCTTTTCTTTTAATCAAGCAAGCTATTTAAAACTAAGAAAATGATTTTACTCAAAACGCTAAACTTTTCATAAAACCAACTTGGGAAGAGGTTTAGAAATCATAATTGCTATTTTCAAATAAATCATTGTATGATCACTTTTTCTCCCAAGTGAGACAAACAACAATGAGTACTAAATAAGAGTAGTCTACTAGGACTAGTCTTTGAAGGGTTAGGGTAAGTCTCTCAGCAGGTGGCCATTTCTATGGGGTGAGTCCTTCCCGGATAGGATGCCAGTCCTGTAGGTCATACCGGTCCGAGCTAGCAAGTTCAGTCAAGTGGATTGTGTGTTTCCAGAGTGGACAACCGATAAGTTTGGGGTGTAAAGATAGAGGAGTATCTCACCCGGTAGGCCGTACACCTGCCATGTGTCAATATGCTCAATGTGTGGCATTCTAATCGTTATAGTGTCGTGCTGCACAAAGTGTGGTGCCATGGCTGCCTCTTTTGAATGGTTGTGTTTATTGTGCACATGTATATTTTGGAAAGCAAAACATCACTCTTTATTTATGAAATTTATATAATGCTTGCTAGCACTTTTTTTTATGAAACTTTTACAACTGGCATACGTGAACTGTTTTACTTGAAACACTCAAAGCACACACGGGCTTATTGAGATTTTATCTCACCACCTTTTATACCATGTTTTCAGGTCGATCCTACTGTGAAGGTCATTAGCTAGATTATTGCCTATGTCTTCAAGACTCTCTGTGAATTTTCCTATGTATTGCTTTTGAGAAACAGTAGCAGACATTTATTTTTTTTTGAATTTGTTCATGTATTGCTGGGTTGTAATAAGTTTAATTTTGAAGTATTTCTTTTCTTTATTTTGTGAGTCCTAGTTATAAAGATCTCTTATCCAGTGGACGTGGCGACATCCCCAGCCCTCATGGGGCATAGGTAGTAGGGTGTTACATTCAACATAACCATCACCGCAATATTCCACAAAACACCACTAAAACTCCCCTAACAATACTTGCAAAAAGATTACCATTGTCCAATCCCAAACACAATATCAATACCCATGATCAGATTAGCAGTGCCATTCATGTCATAATGTGAAGCTCATAAGCCCAATTTCAAGTTTACATGAACCAGTGTCTCTCAATCTATGAAGAGCATGTCTTGCCAGGCTCAAAATTACAGACATTAAAAGCATGCTCAATAGCTACCAAAAAGATGTAAGACATGAATTGCATCAATCTAATATTAATGTCAATCATATACCCATGTTAACTAAGCCTCAAAGAAAGTAAAATTTTACTCCAATCCATCAGGCCAAGAAAAAAATGAGAATTTTTGGACCATAATTCATACGAAAATATCTAATCATCTATTAGTGTTGTGCCCTAGAGGCAATCACTTGTACCATGTATATTGCATAGTAATTAATAAAAAATGTATTCTTTATCTTTCAATTTTATTTCTATATCTTAATGTGAATATAAACTATTTGATAAACCCCCTGGTACAACAAAGTGTTAAGAATATTATGATAGAGATCATGATAAGCGATTCCTACTACACTATGTATGCTTGAATAATCTCTAGTCATAGTATTAATAAGATGGGACATTATTAATACGCCAAGACTAGAACATGTTATATCCCTTGATTGGATCAAGCGGTGGTTCTCATATTCATGAGTATTGTGATACTCGGGATTAATGTGTGGATGCTTGTTATAAGAACAAGTTCATTGAATGATCTAGCTATGAGATAATCACTTGGATAGCCATTGAGTGTCAGTGATAGAATCTCATTATAACAAGTGTGCAAGTATCCTTAGAATTGAAATCTCCAAGGTATTTTATTTATTGAACGTTGTATTTTGATTCGAATATTAAGAGTATTACAAGAACTGGATATTGAGTACAATGTAAAGTAAACGAAAGTAGTTGAAATGGTCAATAAGGGATTCACCACTCCTAATAGTAGGAGAGTATATCTCAAGGTCACTTGTAGAAATCATTGCTCATGAAGTCCTTAGCCAGGGCGACTATATGTTGGAAATAGTTCTAAATTGATACACATATCGAGTAATGGATTTCTTGAACAAGTGCTAAAATAACCGGGTAAGAATTAATAATATTCTGGAGGGAGTTGGCACTAATTCCATATTTTAGACCGAATGTGATATAGTATGGTGAAAGAAGTTTACTGCACTGATTTCTTGCAGTTGAAAGATTCATGTCAAGCCACTTGACTTTCTGGACTTTTAAGTGATCAAGAGTCATTGATAGATGTCACTCTTAATATGCTAAATATGAATTTATTAATTACAGAATTAATAAATTAATCCTATATTTTATTAAGGAGTATTAATTCTAAATGTGTTAGAATTAATCCATATTATGCTAACAATAAGACCAGGAAATTTAATGGGCCACATATAAAAAAGGTTCGAATGCTCACTATATATTATTTGTTAATAATGTGGGGTTAATTAAGAGAAGAAAATATATTTATAGGTGAATTATAAGACTGTTATAATTCATGGGACTTGGTTGCAATTATATAAACTTCAACGGCCCAATTGTAGACATTGGATCTTGGAGGACTTAATTGCAATTAACACAATCGTTTCTTTTTCATCCCCATTCTTCTCCAATGAAAACTTAGCTGCTCCTCTTCTACTAGCATAGTTTTCAGTGGGTTTTGTGAGCAATTCAACCTTGTGTGGATTACTGTTAGAAACAATCCTACTCTTAGATTGTAATGGTGAGATTGGATGATCAAAATAGAGGGAATTGGTTCCTGGGTTGCTGATCAGATTTCTATCCGCAAGAAAAATTTTTATTTTTCTGATATAGAAGGTAATCTCCATTTCCTTCCTCTATTCCCATTTTAATTGTAAACACATGATCTTTGGGCTTGGATTTCATAGTTATTTCCACTGCATTCTTATTTGATAAGCATGGTGAAATATAACAATGGTATCAAAGCCTTCGTGTTTGTATTTTTAATGGGTCTTTTATTTCTTTGAAATTATTTCTGAGCATGTAACTATATATTCATGGCTACTATATGTCTATAGCTTTGTATGGCGTGTCTGGGTTTTTTGTTTGGAGAGTCTGGGTCATTGAAAATCGTTTGGGAATTTTTTCCATGTGTGTCTGGTTTTTTGCCACAAAAGAATCTGGAAAGAAGATGAACAATGGTTACTATGCTTACGGTTGCTTAAAAATTTTTCTAAATTTCCACATCCAAAGAAAACCTGGTGCTAGGTACCTTCGACCCACCTGGCGCCAGGGGCACTCTGTTCTTCCCTTGTTCATGTGCTAGCTACGTGCGGTTGGTCCCAGCTGGCCTACGACTTGAACTGTTTTATAATATTTTACTTATTTTTATGAAAGGTTATATATATATATATATGTATGTATATATATATATATATATATATTATTTTTAATAAAAGATATAATTTATTTGACTAGTAAAATATCATTATTTCATCTAATATTCCACTTCCAAAAGTTCCTAAGAATTCAAAAACATAGTAATAATTTTAATTAGGGTATTAAAATTTACTAATCAAAATAGCCTAGGATCAACAAGGTCATGATCATAATTTTTCCTATTGACAACAAGATTCACGAGCATATACTCCATCATCAATCAACAAACTATTCTATTCATGAATAAAGGCTTAAATCTATATTTACTATCACATGGTCAAATCTCTACTAAGCATAATCATATTCATGGCTTCAATGAAGATAAGAACATAATATCGTATTCACCAAAGGTGACATAACATCTAGCATGCTTAAACACTCATAATTTCTTAAGGCATGAAGAACATGCATCAATCCATAAGGAATTTCATAAAGCTTAATCATGATCAATCATTCTCATGCTTCAATCTTAACCCCTTCATACATATGCATATACTCGATCCGCAATCATATTCTATCCCTTTCTATCAACATCTAAGAGACATAAATCCAGAATTTAAAAGAATGGTTAAAGAGAAATACTTGGTTGATGACTATCTCTATGAAGATTTAAGGAGATCCACATACTTGGGAGGCTTGAATTGTCCAAGTGAGGGGAAAGAAAATAGCCACGGTTGTAGCAACCATTTTGGCTGAGAGAGAGAGAGAAAGAGAGAGAGAGAGAGAGAGAGAGAGAATGAGAGTATTAGTATGTCATGTTAAAGATTGAAGGGAAGAAGATGAACAAAAGTTGTTCTTGGTTACCTTGATGATGTTCTTGAGATTTCAGGAAAAATTTTGGTTTTTATCTGATTGTAAATTTTTGTTTTCGAGATTTGATGTTATAAAATCCAGAAATGGACTCTAGGGACTATAAAGGCGTGTTCTGGAGTTTTTGGGAGGGATTGGAGGTGTTTAGAGTGGACTTAGACTTGAAGAAAGGTAGTGTGTGTTCTTTGTGAAAATTGAGAGAATTGGAGAGAAAGTGCTGGACGAATTGTTGAAAGGATTAGCCAAATGATTGAGGGAGTTCTGGGATTTTGATTTTTAGATTAGAAAAAAGAGGAAAATCTGGTTGTTTGAAATTCAAATGGAGAAATTTAAGGAGTATTTTAAGGTAAAAGATTTGGTAATGGTGTTTAATTGATGAAGGTTCCTTGGTGCTACAGTGAAGCCGGCTGGTTTGCTGTGTTTTTCTGAAATGAATAAGGGTTGAAGGAGCTATAAGGTTGGCCAAAATTCTGAGTTCAATGGTGGGAAGAATTTCTGGTTATGCAGCTTAATCCAAGGATGTTTTCATGGAGCAATTGCTGGAATTTTTTAACTTCAAATGGATGTTTGATTGGAGTGATTGTTGGAGGAATTTGACGAGTGGCTATGGAGTCTAGCTGTGCAAGGTCAGTGGAGGGGGTAATGGAGTTCAGTCTATGGCTGAACAAAGGTTAACTCAAAGAAGTTTGAGGTGATTTTCGGACAATGCTTGAAAAAAGCAAGGCTGGAATTTTTCTAGTTGAGATTCGAATTGTTTGCTGGAATTTGCTGTGCAGTTTTTCTGCAATGTTCCAGCCAATTTGTAGAGGGTTTGGAGAGGTATTTGAGGCTCCTTTAAGGCTGTTTTCCAACCTTCTTTATGGAGGAAAAATAGAGGTAATTTACTGGTTTGAAGGGTAGAAGAACAGCTTTGATTTTGGCCTGCTATGCATCGAAGCTGTCCAGAATTTTTTTTTTCTGGTTTACACAGCTTTGTGCAGTCTAGTTTTTGGCAAAAGAATTTCAGTTTTCAAGCTGAATAAGTTTGCTATTTTTGTGGCAGCAATTGAGTAAGGAAGATGGCTAAGATTTTCGAAAGCTAGACTGCCCAAGAATCTGGAAAATTTTCAGATTTCCTCCATAGAGATGATGAACACTATGGAGTGGAGTTTGAAGGTCCAACTACGGAGATTAATTTCTCTTGAGAACCTTCCTTAACTCCTTTCCTATTTTTAGTCCAATCTCCAACCTCTAAGAATTATTTTCAAAATTTAATGGCCAATAAACCTTGCTGAATTTTCTGGAATTAAAACATATATTTGGATAAATTGAACAAATTTAATTGGTAAGGAATTTAGGATAAGCTAGGAAATAAAAAGGACATGAATCCCTTAAGAATTCTTTTTAGGACATAAGAATAGAATTAGGACATTCCTTTCATGTTTCCCGTAGGACAACAGTCCTATTTTTACTTATGCAATGCAAGGGACGAAAAATCCAACCTTAAATTAAAATAATCATGACAAAAACTTAAATGATGGGATTTGAACTCAAGACCTTAAAAGATTAATTCCAAAGCTCTAACCACTAAACCACAACAACCCTTGTTCTTATTTTCTCTTCCAAATATTCTTCCTATTTAATCCTCAAGCTATCTTCTTATTTTGACCTCAAGCAAAATTACCATTTTACTTTTCTTACTCAATAAGTATAACTAAGCCTTCTAGACTATAAATCATAATTCTAAAGAACATAAAATCATTCAAAAATATGTATATTCATGCAAAGAAATATGATATGCATCTCGACCCCCTTACGCTAAGGTTGGATTTAGGTGGGGTTTCACATAAGGCTAGCAAAAAAAGATCATGAAATGGCAAAGAATTTTCAGATTTTATCAATTAGCTCAAGGAGTGTTTTAATGGAACAAAATTTGGAATTTAATTTGAAGTTTGAATAAGATTTGGATAGAGTGATAATAGGAGTTTTTTTAGGTATGATAATGGAGTCCTAATATTCAAGGTTGGTGGGGAAGCTAAGATGTTCAGTTCATGGCCGTACAAGGTCCGAATTTCAGTGAGTTTTGATGAAGAATTTTAGCCTTAGCCTTGAAGAGACAAGCAGGAAAAATTTCTGGAATTGAAGCTTCAAGAACACTTGGAATTGAAATGGTTTTGGTGCAGAATTTTTGGTCCTCTTTGGCACAATCTTGCAGCTGGATTTTAAGGGTGTTTGAAGGTCTTTTAATGGTGGTTTTCTAGCCTTCATCTTGAGGGAAAATAGAGGAAGTTCCAACTATTCATATGTTCTAAGAGTGGCTTCAAATTCATGATCAATGTGGCTAGTTTGCTGAAAACAATTCTGGTTTGGGACTGTTTGTATAGCTCCAAAATTTCAATGAATTTCCAGCCTTCATCCTCTCATAAAATGACTGGTTTTCTTGCCAAAATTAGGTAGGAAAACTGGCTGAAATTTTCGAAAACAGCCATGAAGGAAATCTGGAAAATTTTCCAGATTTTTCTTACCAAAGCATGAACATGATGAAGATGGAGTTTTGAAGGAATAACTATGGTTTTTTTTTTTTTTCTTACAACCTCTACCTAATTTCCCTCCTTACTTTCGGTCATCTGTATCCTACAAGAGTTGGGATTTTCGAATTCTAAGCTAGGGAATTATCTTAGAATTTTTATGATTAAAAATGGATTAAAGAATTAAGAGTAGTTTAAATTTCAAAGATGTTAGGACAAGGCTAGCAAAATTAATGGGGACAAGAATTCTTCTAGAATTCATTTTAGGACAAGACCAGATGGTCAAGACATTACCATTACGTCTTCCTTAAGACAACATTCCTACTTTTAAGGAATGTAAGAAAATCGAAAATTCAAACATGGTTAAGATAAATACGAATAAAACTTAAGTAATGGAATTTGAACTCAAGACCTTAGAGATTAAATCACAAAGCTCTAACCACTTTACCACATTAACTCTTGTTCTTATTTTTTCAACCAAATATTCCTCTTATTTAAATCTCAAGCCATTTTCCTATTTTGACCTCAAGCAAAATTACTTTTTTACCCTTTCTTCCCAACAAACATAAATAAACCATTTAACCTATAATCCGAAATTCTAAAGCATGCAAAATCATTCAAAAAGTATATTTTATGCATAATGACATGATATGCATCCCATCCCCCTTACTCTAGGGTTACCTTTAGGTGGGCTTTCACACATACACTAAGGGCAAGATCTACATAAAATAGAAGATAGTGAGATTATAGAATTTACAAGTCAATCAATTACTGCACAGTCATAAATTGTGTTAGTCAAATTACAACATATTGGGAAATTAAGGAATTACAATTATACACACAACAAAATATGCAATGTATTCTTACAAAGAATATATATACATATTCACATATTTAAGTATATACATATAAACATATAAACATAGTTAAATCAATAAAATCCAAGCTTTCAAGATATTGTTCCCTAGCAATGGTGCCAAAAACTTAAAGCGTAAATTGTGGGGGTATAAAAATCATTAAATTCAAATCCATCCCTTAGCTAAGTTTTAATTAAAATATTAATCTCAAAATACACATACGAGTAAGTATACTCATCACAAGTATAGTATGAAGAATAACAAGTATCGATCCTCAAAGGAACACGTACACACATTAATCACTTTTCATTTATTATTTAATCGACCCAAATAAAGTGATAAGATAATAAAAAGAAAAAAATAAAGAAAAACATGTATAATACAATGATGTAGGAATATGCAATTTAGACAACTCTCCTAGAATACATGACAATGAATCATTTAGCAACTATCCCAATTAATCATCATTTTAGCATCATGAAGGAATTAGAACAGAGTTCAATCATTTCCCAAGTCATAAACTCACTATCTCATGATTAAATTAGCAGATTTCCCAATCAAACCAACATAACCAAAAAGATACATAAAACTCATCCTTCAACAATTATCCCTATACTTTAGGTGATAATGAACATGAAATTGGCCAACAATCCTATACTCTAGGCAAACTTAACTGTTCTTTGATTATTGCAGTTCTTTGTCTTAACTTTATTTTCCAAGTCCGTTAAGAAATAACAAATATGAAATTAACAAAATTAAATAAACTCCTAACATCGTTCCCCAAGTTAATTAGAAGCAAATCTAACTTCATCAATTTTTCTATAATCACAACTTATCAAACACCAAGAATGATAAAAATTGATCAAATAGCTAAATTAATCAAAAAAACTATGAATCCCAAAACAATGTCAAATTATAATGAAAACATTAATAGTATCATTATTCTAGAAAAAGAAAACAAAGGAGAAAGAAAGAACTCAGAGACAAGCTCTCATTCTTCTCTTTGGAAACCCTCTTGAATAATGCTCTTTGAATGATGAACTTCTCATTCTTTGAGTGATTGGAAGTTTCAATCCTTAGATTCACTCACTTCTCTTGTGTTTTTCATTTCTTTATAAGCTCCTTTGATGCCAAAATTTGTGAATTGAGAAATCTTTACCCATTAGAATTCAAAAAATACTAAAATCCATTAGAAGAAACCAAATTCGTGCACAAAAATTGCCAATGTACAGACCAAACTAGGCGCCGGGTCATTTTGACTCACTTGGCACCAGGTGCATTCTGGTTTGCCTCTTATTTGTGCTCTGTTTTTGCTCTGTTCTTCTAGAGTGAAACTGGTGTTAGTGTTATACCCTAGAGAGAATCACATGTATTATGTATATTGTGCAATACTAAATAAAACAAGACATTCTTTATCTTTTAGTTTGTCTTATATATATTTTCATGTGAATATAACTCTTAGATAATTTCCCGAGTGCAACACTATGTTAATAAAATCATGATAGAGATCCTGATGTGAGGTTCCTACTAGGATAGTATTCGTACTTAAATTATCTCTAGTTGTAGTATTAATGAGATAGGATATTATTAATATGTTAAGACTAGCACGTGTTATACTTCCTGATATGTTTAGGAGGTGGTTCTTACATCCGTAAGTATTGTGATACTCAAAGTTAACAAGTGAATGCTTGTTACCTAAACAAGTACATTAGATAACATGACTTTGAGATAATCATATGGAAAACTATTTAATGCCAGTGATAGAATCTCATCACAGCAAATGTGCAAGTATCCTTAGACTTGAGATCTCCAAAGTACTTTATTTGCTAAGTGTTGGATGTTAGACTTTGATTCCAATCTCTAGAGTCTTAACAAGACCGCCTATGGGATGGATCTTGGGTACAACATAAGGTAAATGAAAGTAGTTGAAATCATCAATAAAGGATTCAGCACTCCTAATAGTCGGAGCGAATATCCTGCGAGAAGTCGTTGGCCAAATCAATTGTATATTGGAAATGGTTCCAATCGATACATATGATAAGTAGTGGATTTTGGGAACAAATATTAAAATATTTGGGCCAGTATTAGTTTATTATTCTGAAAGGAGTTAGCATTAATTGAAAGGATCAAAATGGAAAACATCAAAGAAAACGTAATGAAAATTTTTTCAGTTTTCTGAGCCACATCTAGGAGATAGTACTTATTTTTCTTGATTGGTCACAGATTAACCAACGAGTGGCAGGGTTGCACTAGAACTTGCATTGGAAGCGGAGAAGAAGGCACCTGCAGTTTGACCGATATTCCCGCTAATCTTTTACTCCTACGCATCAAGTGTCTTCAAGCTTTCTCTCTTTGTCTTTCAAAGTATGACTCTACCTTGCTCTTGGGTTATCTTGGTGAAAGCTCCACCTTTAGATAGTAAAGATATTCTCAAAGAGAGAAAAGAAGAGAAGAATATGGAACAAAGAGTGAGGAAGAGATGACACACTTTTTTAGAGAGGAGAACTCACGCCACAACCAACGTTGTTTTTTTTTTTCTTTCCTCCTTGCCTTATATTTTTGGCTAGTCTTAGGGCTTCATTAAGCCCTAATGGCTGAAAACACTAAGCCTTTATGGTCTCGGTGCTATGCTCCAAAACCAAACCAAGACTGGCCTAATTCTCTTAATTAATAAATTATCTTTTCTGGGCTTCATTAAATATCCAAGACTAATTAATTAATTCTAATTAGATTCTTAATATATGTCGATATATATCAACCCAATTAAATAATTTATTCAAGCCCAATTCTCTTAATTAATTAATTATCTTTTCTGGGCCTTATAAAAAACCTAAGACTAATTAATTAATTCTAATTCAAATCTTAGAATAAATTTTATTTTCTTCCATATAATTATTCATTAAGCCTAAATTGTGTCTAAACAATACCAAGGTAACTAAAGCTACTTCAGGGCCTAAGAGATATCATTCATGGCTACTAAAATAACCAAAATGCCCTTACTATTAAATAGCAGCATTTTACCATTTTAAATATTTCCATTTATCACCATATGAAAATATTGACCCTAAGAATAACATCGATAAAGCAATGTCTTCGACCTATAGGAAATAACGAAAATACCCCTCTATGTAACACCAATTAATGAGATAAGATAAATGTACCAACACTCAGTTCAAAGACATCTTCCATCCCTAGATCTCTAGTCTGATAATCTATGACTCACTCGAATGTACTTGCTTATTATTGGAAGCTACCCAAAAGTACATATTCTAGAGTCACGTTCCCAGGGCCCTGGATTATTAGATTTTCCTGGACAATCACAAAGGGGTGAATTAACTTCACGAAGTGAAACTTAGAAACTCTATTGCATGAATCTATCTTAACTAACTAGAGTAATACACCCAACATATAAGGTTATTGATCTCACAAAAGAAATCTCACCTAACATATGTCAAAGTATAAAACCCTAACTTCGCCAAACCACCAACTCATACTCAAGTATAAAGGTATCCATCCACGCTGTAGTAGTAATAGTCTGGTCTCTATAATTATAGTATTTTAAAAGAGACCACTATTATTGGTCCAGTTCTACGTATTTGAAATATGGTTATGCTAATAATATGAGTGAACTACTTACTGATTCAAGGTAATCCATTCTTCATTGGAACTCAGGGCATAATAGTCTTACCTTGATGATATGCCCAGTTCCATCAAATGACTAAGAACTCAATGTTGCTTGTATGACAAGTACCCCATGGTCAATACTTTACTGTGAAGAACGACCCAACACATAGACCATTACCTGTCATACTTGGACCTTAAATGTGAAATAATATAAGAAACAAATTAAACTGAATGAATAAACATTTTATTGCAATATGTTTACACAAAAATACATAGTTTTTTAGGGTATACTTTTTAATAATCTCCCACTTACACTACAAATACTAAGAAAGTCCACAAGTGCCTACCCATATGACATCTAAGTGTCTACGAAATACCCCTTTTGTCAAAGGCTTGGTAAAGGGATCCGCCAGATTGTTAACAAAGGAAATCTGATCGACCACAATCTTCCATTTTTAGATGAACTATTAGGTGAGGTGATACTTCTCTCTATGTGCTTGCCCTTCTAATGGTTTCGAGGTTCCTTACATTGTGACACCGCTCCAATGTTGTCACAATAAATTGTGACAAGCCTATCCATATGCAATATTACTCTAAGTTTTGTGAGGAATTTCCAGAGCCACATAGCTTTTTTAAAAGCTTCTAAAGCAACAACGTACTCAGCTTCCATGGTAGAATTAGCAATTTAGGATTGCTTAATACTTCTCCATGAGATAGCTCCTCCAGACAAAGTGAAGACATAACTACTAGTGGATTTCCTTTCCTCTTTATCTGTCTGGAAGTCTGAGCTGTATAACCGGTAGGAATCAAATCATCAGCACAATTTACAAGCATATAATCTTTTGTTTTCTTGAGATATTTGAGTATATGCTTAATGGTTTGCCAGTGAGCTTCCCCTAGGTTTGACAAATATCTACTAACCATACCTACTACAAAGTAAATATCTAGCCTAGTACAAAGTATAGCATACATGAGACTTCCCATAGCCGAAGTATAAGGAATCCTACTCATTTTCTGCTTGTTTTCTTGTGTCTGGAGACACTGCTTGGAAGATAAGGGCAATCCATGTCTAAAGGGTATAATAGCCCTTTTACATTGATCCATATTGTACTTGAACAATATCTTATCAATATAAGCAAACTGGGATAAGCATAACATTCTCTGTTTCCTATTTCTAAGAAGCTTAATACCTAGAATGTAGCTAGCTTCCCTGATTTATTTCATGCTAAATTGATTAGATAGCTAAACCTTAAAGGATGACAATGTCCCTACATCATTTGCAATGAGGAGAATGTCATCTATATAAAGTACCAAGAAAATCACTCTGCCACTATCTAATATCCTATACACACTGTGAAACCCCAGTCAAAACCAACCTTAGAGTGTGGGGGTTGGAATGCATCTCATACTTTATTGCATATTTAAATATATTTTTATATGATTTTATGTGCATTGAATTTGTGGTATATAGTCAAGAGGGCTTGATTATGATTATTGAGTGAGAATGGCAAAATGGTAATTTTTACTTGAGGTGGAAAAAGGGAGATAGCATGAAAATTGAATAGAAAAATATTTTTAGAGGGAAAATAAGAACAAGAGTTGTTGTGGTTTAGTGGTTAGAGCCTTAGAATTAATTCTTGAGGTCTTGGGTTCAAATTCCATCATAGGAGCTTTAGTTTGGTTAAATTTTATTTTTGCTTGGAAAGTAATATTTTCGGCCTTATGAGCTTGGAGTAGGGTAGAAATGTTGTCCTAAGAGAGACATGATAGGAGTATCCTCATCCTACTCTTTTGCCCTACACAAAATTCCTAAGGGGAATTTATTTCCCCTTGATCTTTAATTTTTCCTATCTCTCAACTCATTAGTTTGATCAAATTGTTCTACCCATTTTCTTTCCAGAAATTCCAGTGAAGTACTGTGGCTTTGTAGAATCAAAATGTCTTAGTGAAAGACATTTTATGGTCTGAAAATGTGGAGGAGATGTGAAAGATT
This sequence comes from Voacanga thouarsii, assembly GCA_026120185.1. Lineage (NCBI taxonomy): Eukaryota > Viridiplantae > Streptophyta > Magnoliopsida > Gentianales > Apocynaceae > Voacanga > Voacanga thouarsii. The sequence continues at coordinate 2,170,146 of JANUWF010001683.1, forward strand.
CTAAGAGGATAAATCCCTCTAGTGAACTTTCTAAAAATTCATTCTAGCTAGGTTCATCTTCCTTCTTGGAACGAACTGGAATTTTCCAGCTTCTTGTGCCTTCAAAGTGTTGACATTCTTAGCTAATATTCCCTCCTAAATGCTGCCAGAAAAATGGCCTTTTGGATCAGCTTGCAACCTAAATTTCTCTAGCCATTTTCGGACTCCACAAAGGTGGTGCAAAACCAGGAAAATTCCTGGGTAAATTCGCAGCTTTCGAGGTCCAAAACCAAGCTGTTTTCTTTCAGTTTTTGCTCAGCTCCTTAGCCATGTTTTTCCTCCACGAAGAGGGCTGGAAACCAGCCTTGAAAACCCCTGAAATTCCCCTTCAAACTCCCTGCAAGTCGACTGAAAGGTGGCAGTCGAAAACTGCCCAGAAAATTCCAGCCTTGTGAAAATCCTGTGCAGAAAAATTTTCCAGCTTTGTTTCCTAATTCTACTCTAGCCGAAACTCCACCCTTCTTCTACATAAACCACCCTTAAAGCTTCAGTAACTGAGCTCCATTATCCTCCTCAAGCTTCTGCATGAAAATCCAGTCATGGCTGCCTAAAAGTTTTCCAAAAAAATTCTGCAATCATGCCTTGATTTGGATACCAAAATTCCAGCCACCATGATTTAACAACTTTCCATAAAATATACCTCAAACAACCAGACATTCCCTTCACCATTACACTCAGTATTTTCGGCCACCTTAAGCCTCCCTTAACCAGCACTCAGCTAGCTGAAACATTGCCTAGCAATTCAGCCATGGCAGACTTCCAAAAGCTCTCCATAATCAAAGATATTCTTGAATATTTAGTTTCCAAATTTGCTTCCTAAAAATATTCTTCAAGGATTCCAACAACTAACCATTCCTTTTCCCTTCCAAACCGAAGAATTATCTCCCAAAACCCTATAGAAATTCAGCCAACCCTAATCCCTACAGAATTTTGGTAGCTGCAAATCAAAAGCTCCCAATTCTCTTCAACCATCAAGAACACACAATACACAAAGAACACCTACTCCTTCCTTTCACCCAATACTCTCCCAAATCACTCCAAACTCCTTCTAAAATTTCCAGATTGAACCTACTCACTGCCGTGAGTCCATCAATACCATTCTTAACATCAAACTCCAAAATCCAACTTGCTATTTTGGATAAAAAACCAGAAATTTTGTGAAGGCTCAAGAACACCTTCAAGGTAGGTTTGTTCTAACAACTTCATCTTCTCCAATCTTGATCTCTAATGAATATAAATGCAAATCAATATACTAATGGTCTCTCTCTCTCTCTCTCTCTCTCTCTCTCTCTCTCTCTCTCTCTCATGGTCGAATCTCTCTCCTCTTGGCTGGATGGCTCCTTCTCCAATGTCCATACTTTCTCCACCTTCCTTGGACGGATTTAGGCATCTAGGGGTTGTCAACCATTCAAAAATCCTTCAAGATATTCAGCAAGTAAGTAAGCCTTTTTAACCCTTCTTTTAAATTCTAGATTCATGTCTCTAGGATGATATTGATAGAAGATGGATTGTGGATAGGATTTAAGTATATATTGTTGAAGTTGAAGCATGAATGTATGTACGAATATGAAGGAGATGGGATTTATGCATGGATAGATTATCTTGGTTGATTGTTTGATGATTTGAGGTTTAATGCATGTCTCCATGTCATAGGTAGTATTTGTGATGAAGAATGCTAGAGATTATGTCACCTTTGGTGAATAGGATTTATATTCATATTGGATTATTGAAGCCATGATCATATTTATGATAGTAGGTGTTAAATCATGTCTTGATAAATTTAGATCTATGCTTATATGCATGATTTGGATGATTTGATGAATTGGAGGATTGTATATGTTCATGATTGTGGTTAGCCATAGAAGTATGATCATGATCTAGTTGTCCCTAAGCTAAATTTTATTTCATGAATAAAATATTTCATAATATGATTTTGCTAGTAATTTCGAAAAAAACCCTATGAGGGGTATATTTGGATTATTATATATAATAAGGATATTTTAGTAAAATAAATAATAGCTTTTGCTAGAAAAATAGAATATAATAATAATAATAATAATAATAATAATAATAATAATAATAATAATAATAATAATAATAATAATAATAATAATAATAATAATAATAATAATAATAATAAATTAACTAAAGCCTTTTATGGAAGTAATCATAATTAGTAAAATATTTATTACTAAAAATTTAATTATTATCTTTTAATCAAACCCATTAAAATTTTATTTATTATTTTTCAAGCAAGACTCATTAAATTTATTTTCAACTAATTTTAGTTATCAATTATTTTCTAACAACTAAATTATTAATAAATCATTATTTTACCTAATACCACCTAGGACTCTTCATCAAATAAACTCTAAATTTTTCTTAGCAAGATTTAAACCATCAACTTATTAGTACTTGTTTCTCAAAACATTAATTATTTTAAATATCAAATTAGGCTTAGCTTATAAACTTATTTATTTAAAGTTTGGCTTTAAAGCTTGGGACACTAGGATCATGGTGGTAATGAGTTGAGTTGTTTTAATTTGAGAAAGTGAATTTTTGGCTTGAGCTTGATTGCAGCTTGTATTTGCCCATGCGGGGTTAGGTTAGATGTTGGAGACCTTTTATTGTGAGCAAGGATCAGGTAAACTCCTGCATAAAACCTGATTGATGAAACATGTTTATTATGACAAGCTATATGTAGAGTGCATGGACACTCAATTTTGCAAGGGCAATTGAGGATTAACTTCTTACCTATTTCAGACAAATAATTTATTTGAAAATTAATAAACAGATTTACTCAATCTAAAAACTCTTTCCAAAACTGATTTTTTATAAAGATTTTGGGAACCCTTAATTGTCATTCTCATGTGGAACAATGTTTTGTTCATTTTATCCCAAGTGGGAAATGTCGTTGAGTACTCAATAAGGGTGGACTACTAGGGCTAATGTTTGAGGGGTTAGGGTAAGTCTCTCAGCAGGTGGCCACCTCTGAGGGGTGAGTTCTTCCCGAATAGGACGTCAGTCCAGTAGGTCTTGCCGGTCCGAGCTAGCAGTGTTCTCTTTCAGTCAAGTGACTGTGTTTTGCCGGATTGGACACCCGGTTGTTGTTTGGGTATAGAGAAGGAGGAGTATCTTGCCTAGTAGGCCGATCACCTACTTTTGCCAGTCTACACAAAGTGTGGCATGCTGACCGTGCGGTTATGGGGCCCAACGTGCGGTACCCATGATCATTTCCTTGAGTGGTTGATTTTATTGATTATGTATGGTTGGAAAAGCCAAAACACCACTCTTGCTTTTGACTAATGTTTATTACTTGCCAGTGATCTCTTATAAAGAATTTTATACTTTGCATTCACGAACTGTTTTCATTGAACACCCAAAGCACACACGGACTGACTGAGATTTCTGTCTCACCACCATTTTTACCATGATTTTAGGTCGATCCTGCTATGGGGATGAGTAGCTAGATATTGCCTGCTTTGAAGATTTTCTGATAATTTATCTTGTGTAATGTTTTGGGGAGATGAGAGTGGATAAATTTTATTATGGATTTATTTTCGGTATTCTCGGATTTATTCTTGGATTTATTTTTAGGATGTAATAAATTTTAAGTTCAAGTATCATTTTTATTCTACTATTTCATTTGTGTAACCTAGTTATAAAGACCCCTTATCCTTTGGATAGGGCGACATCCCCGGCCTTGTCGGGCCTAGGTAGCGGGGTGTTACACACATATAGTTCATCCATGTTTTGACTGAAACCATAAGCTTTCACAATTTCATCAAAATGTATGTTCCATGCTTGTGATTTTTGCTTTATCCAATAGATGGACTTGTTAAGCATATAGACCATTTGTTCTTGACCTCTAGCAACAAAACCTTCTAGTTGGGACATATAGATATCTTCACTAAGATAGCCATTTAAGAAGGTTGTCTTGACATCCATTTGACATATCTTGTAGTCATAATGATATGTGATGACTAATAGAATTCGGATAGACTTAAGCATGGCTACTAGTGAAAAGGTTTTCTCATAATAAATCTCTTCTTTCGGAGTATAACCTTTAGCAACCAACCATGCTTTATAGGTTTCAACCTTTCCATTCGCACCTCTCTTCCTCTTGCATACCCACTAGAATTTATCCCATTAAGCACAGTGACAATGTCCCAGACCCAATTGAGGTACATGGACTCAATCTCAAAATTCATGGCTAGCTACCATTTATCTGCATTAGCATCAATAATGGCCTCTTTGTATCTAATGGGATCTTATTCCTGATGATCATAGACTAGATTACAGATCTCTTCGATCCACCTTTCCAGAACTCTTGTGATCCTCCTACTACGACGAGGCTCAAATTGTATAGGAACATCTAGTAATATTTCTCTTGGTTCCTCGATTGGGGTGTTAGAAATACTGGAAGTTGAATCAGTGACCAACTTCTCTTCAAACTTAATTCTACTTGAACCCGTAGTGAAAGTAACTTGTTCATCCTCTAAGCATCTAACATTAGTACTAAGAAGTAATTTATGCTCTTAAGGATGATAGAAATATCCACCTCTTGTTCCTTTTGGGTATCTAATGAAGTAGCATAATTTTGATCATGGTTCTAGTTTACTTTTTTTTGTCAGCAAATAAGTTGGACAACCCCATATCTTGAGATGGTTTAGATTGGGCTTTCATCTAGTCTACAATTCATAAGGTGTCCTAGGTACTGATTTGGAAGGCACCAAATTCAAAATATATGTCATTGTTTCTAAGGCATACCCCCAAAAAGAAATAGGAAAAGACTCATGACTCATGTGCTTCTGACTATTTTCATCAAAGTTCTATTTCTTCTCTTAGCTACTCGTTCGGCTAGGGAGTCCCAGGCACAGTTAACTGAGATAATATGTTGTGATGTACCAAGTAATCCTTAAACTAACCGAGGAGGTACTTTCCACCATGATCCGATCTCAAAACTTTAATTAATTTGCCTATTCGACACTCCACTTCAGCTTTAAATTCCTTAAATTTATCAAAAAAGTCATGCTTGAGCTTCATTAGATAAATATAACCAAAATGAGTATAATTATCTATAAAAGTGATAAAGTACTCGTAGCCTCCCCTAGCTGGTGTAGTCGTCGGACCATAAACATCTGTAAGAACTAGTGCTAGAATTTTCAAGGCTCTATCTGCTTTTTTGGTAAAGCAACTTTTGGTCGTCTTACCTTTAAGGCAAGATTCACACTGATGCTATTCTTCCAATCTCAATGAACCTAAAGGCCCATAATGGATTTGCCTCTAAATTCGATTGGGATTTATATGTGCCAATCTTAGATGCCACAAATACGAGTCATTTGATATAGCCTTTCTCAACTTATTATCATGTTCAATTTGAATATTATTTTCTTGATTTCTAATAGGATGTATATAAAAGAGATTTCCATACATGTTTCCTATACAAATTAAATTCCAATCTCGACTAATAGAAACACCATAATGGAAAGGAATAGAATATCCTTGATTCATCAATTTGGAAATTGAAATAAAATTCTATTTAAAATAAGAAACAAATAAAATATCTTTTAAAATTAACTTCCAATGTCAATAATAAATAAGCCCAAGATCTCCTACTACTTCAGCCCAAATTCTTGCTCCATCGCCTACTTGAAGTCCATGCTCACCCTTACTAAGTCACCTAGTCCTTTTGAACCCCTGCAAAGAGTTACAGGCATGGTCAATGGCTCCAAAATCAACTATCTAGGAAGACGTTGATCCAACCATCAAAATAAACTCTAGGTATAAAGCAATACCTGAAGTAGACTTAACTAAGACGTCTGGATAATATTTCTTTCAATCCCTCCTCTTGCCACACTTGAAGCATTTACCTTTAGGCTTCCCATTGGGCTTGGTATGACTAGATGCTTTGGGTTGGGCCCCTGCGTTGTTTGGACCTTCTTCTTCTTGAATTTTTTAGGCTTTGCCTTAATTCTAGTAGAATAAGTAGAACAAGAGATCAAAACCTTTGACACGAGCTTCATGATTTTCTCTGCCACCTGGAACTCTTTCATAAGTTCTGTAAGATTCATATCCAACTTGTTCATGTTGTAGTTCAACTTGAACTAAGAACATGAATCTGGTAGAGTTTCAAGAACCATGTTAATTTGGCTCCCAGGATCTATCATTGTGCCTAGGACCTCGGCCCCCTTAAAGTAGGCAATAATCTTGAGCAGATGCTCTCAAACCGATGTCCCCTCAGCCATCCTAGTGTTCATGATTGCTCTAAGAGCTTCCTGCCTTGCAGGCCGGCTCTTGTCAGCAAACATGGTACACAATGACAAATCCATGTCGTGCACAGTGTTAAGGATATGCCCTAAAATAATTTGTACTTATACTATTATCATTATGTATTATGTAATAATATGAGGCATTTCTTTCTATGAATAGTGCATCTAATTTTGTGGTCATCAAGAACGTGATTTGATAGTAAAACCTTATAACAAATACAATTACTATTCTTAAATTGTCTCTGATCGATTATTATTAGTGGAACAGTAATAAATTAAGATTAGTATGTGTGTGACTTGATGGCTATGTTTTATTAGTTATGGATATATGTAATATCAAGTCAAAATATAAATAAATGTTAGAGAACATTGTATTAGACATGACCCACTGTAAGAGTACTTCATGAAACATGTCATAAGTACTTTTTAGCCATAATGATATTAGAAGTCCTTCGACATGAATTCATCATAGTTTCTTACTTGATAAATTCTATATTTTAACGTTATCTTTAGCAAGATAATAAATTAGACCACGGTTAGATATAGAATAGACCATGGAGAGGAATATGATTAATAGTGAAGGAATTTGTCCCTCTCAATTTTGGGAGAGATGTCCATGGGCCCTTTGATTAGTTAGATTGTTCAAATACATGGTCGTGCTCAAATATATCAAATTGACATATTAATACCATTTATTTGAACAGTCTACTATGAGATCAAGAAATAATTGATTATTAATAAAGATGACATGCTCCGTGCCTTATGCTTAATTTGGATATCGTGTGACAAAAGGACTAAATATAAAGTTTTAGTTTGGTTCAAAGAAATCATTGATCTTCATTTAACCTGGATAGTTGTAATGTTCTGCTAGAAATCACTTATAACTTCTGGGCCATTTAAATATGATTTGGGCACACTACCAGCGTTAATGAACCTATATGGTCACACATTAAACACGAACACTTTAGGTTATTTTTCTAGTAACCAGGTTCGATGAATCTAGAAATATGTCTAAGTTAATCGAACTTAGAAAATTGACCAGATACAATGAATCTAGAAATATATCCACATTAGATGTATTTGTATGATGTCTAGATTGTAAGAGTCTAACTCGATAAATTAATTAGTTAAATTACCGAAATAATGGTATAATTTTATCATATCAGTTTTAATTTAATTTGAATTTAAATAAAATATTATAAGATATTATCAGAGTTAGACTCCAAGAGGTTTAAGTGGTTTTAAAAGAAAACCTTAGGCATCTCCTCAAGAGTGCTCTCTGTTAATATTCATGCCTCCATTCACTAGAAGAATTTAAGCCTCTCAAACCCTATGCGCTAGCACTCTTAGGGTAAAGAGTTGGTTCGTCGTGTATATCCGATAGAAAGCGTTCGCACATTGCAGCGTTTGGTGATCGTTTGAGTTGCACGTACGACAGAAAATCAGAATCCAAAGATCTTGATTATGCCAAACAGAGGTAATTCTGTAATCCCTAGATTGTCTTAATCGTTTGGCTTGGGTACTTGGAAGGGATTCGTGGATGTTTTTCGTGTTTAGGAGTCCACGAATCCTAACAGTGGTATCAGAGCAACTTGTTAAATGATTAGGTTGATTCATCTGTATTTATCATATTGTTGAATATATGTATGATGTATGTGTGAATTTAAACGGTGTATATCAGCATGTTCACAAGATTATAATTTTAGAATACTTAGCATGTAGATTGCTTGAAATAGGTTTAATCTTTGCATCTTAATTATTTGATCAGACGAAATTATTAGCAAATTGTCTGTAAACTGGTCTGTTTTAATATGATATCGTATCATAAGCATGCTATCTGTCGTTCTATGTTGCAAATTATTTGTATTAATCTTTCATGATAATTTGTCATCTGTATCAATATGGTTAAAAGGGAACGTAGATTGTTTGTAATATGAAAATTCACGACGATGGTTACTAAGGGGTCCGAACGTTAATCTAGTTAATATTCAGAAATTAGAAGGTGAAATCCCATTCAATGAGAGAAGGAAAAATCGTTTTGTCACTCATATCATATATGGCACAGTGGAAGAATAAGAACGAGATACCATCCCAGGATCTGCATATGTGTGGAAAACAAGACATAAAGTGAACAAAGGTAATATGTTTTTTACCTTTCTTTGATCGTGTAGAAAATAAAATTTTTCTTCTTCAAGTCGAGGCACGATCCAGCAATCCTCTAGATCAAACACCACGAGAGTTGAATGTCTAACAACTATAATCACAATGTCTGATTATCTCTAACATAAATCCACACGGAGGAACACTCAAGCACCAAGATTTCTGTACTAGCAGAAACAACAATGGTGTCTAGAGTTTTTTCTTCTTCAAAAGAAGGACGAGAGAGAGAGAGGGAGAAGAGAAGAGGTTTTTGGAAGCCCTTGTTTCGTGTGTATTGCCCCTAACTCATTAGGGTTTCGTGCATATCCTATATATCATGAAAAGAATTACCAAAACTGAGAATTCTAAAACAATTAGAATTCCCTAATTGTTATTGGAGTTATTAAGTTCTCATAATTACAATTTGGCCTATAAATTATAACTATTTATAATTTGTTCATGACAACTTCTCTTTCTCACAATTAACCCCACTATATTAACAAATAACATCTTGAGTATATAATCCTCAATTGTGTGTGACCTATTAGGTTTCCCAATCAATTGGTAGCAAACATGAATTAATCCAAACGTCTTTGAGATTAATAATCCATAATTAATTAGAATTAATCATATTAATTCTAATCATGATTGGTTTATTAATTCATTAATTAGTAAACCCATATTCCCAGATCATGAGCGGTATCTAGCAACACATCATGACTACCCAAGAGTCCAGGAAGTCAAGTGGCCTGACATGAACCCTTTAGTAACAAACTACAATACAATTAACTCCTTTCACCATACAATATCTCATTCAGTTTGGAGTATGGAATTAGTGCAAACTCCCTCCAGAATATATATTAATTCTGGCCCTAATACAACAGTACTTGTACCAAGAACTTACTATTTTAGATATATATCAATTGGAACTATTTTCAATACACAATCGCCTTAGCTAAGGACTTCTTGAGTAATAATTCCTATAAGTGTCCACGAGATATTCACCCCTACTATTAGGAGTGGTGAATCCTTTATTGGCCCTCTCAACTACTTTCGTTTACCTCACAATGTAACCAATATCCATCCCATAGGTGGCCCTCGATCGAGCTCCAGAGATTGGAATCAAAGTACAATGCTCAGCAAACAAAGTATCTTGAAGATCTCAAGTCTAAGGATACTTGCACGTTTGCTATATTAAGATTATATCACTAGCACTAAATAGTTATCCATGTGATTATCTCATAATTAGGTCATCCAATGAACTTGTTCAATTAATAAGCATCCATGTGTTAACTTTGAGTATCTCAATACTCACGGATATGAAAACCACCACCTGATCAAATCAAGAAGTCTAACACATGCTAGTCTTAACCCATTAATGATGTCCAGTCTCATTAATACTATGACTAGAGACTGTTTAAGTACTAACACTATACAGTGTAGTAGGAATCTCATATCATGATCTCTATCATGATTTCCTTAAAACAGTGTTGTACTAGGGACTTTATCTAACAGTTATTTTACACAAAAGTAAACAAAAGAAACTGTGAGATAAATAATGCCTTTTATTAAAATAAAATGTGTCATATACAATGTACAAGTGATTGCCTTTAGGGCATAACACTAACAAACTCCTACTTGCACTAGAGCTAATCATTCACGTTGTGTGTTATTTGTTAGTGTACTTGATTGTAGTTGCGGATTATTCTAAATAGTGCATAGCGTGGCCCGTTTTACCCCAATGTGATTTGCAGGTTTCATTCTGGTTATTTTGTAGTTGTAATTTTTAAATACGGCCTGCATGTCGTTTCTAAAACTATATTGATTTCCTAGAATAGGAATTATTTTAATTTTACTATCCAGTGTAAAAGAAGACGGTGGCCTACATTTACAATCAATGAGGAGTTTGCTCAAGGTATTAAAGAATGCTCAACGAGTTCATATACCTAGATTTACCACCTTGATCTTCACTTTGCTCTTGATAATCAATATAGGTTATAGGCCATGCTATGTCACTTTTATTTTTATCTTGCATGTATATTTGATATGTTTACTTCATGCTTACTATAATTAAATTTTTATTTTAAAAAATATTAAGATTTAAATGCCTTCCAAAATCAAACAATTGTTATTACTTGGATCATCATATGGTCATTCCTACCAAAGTAGGATGCTTTTGATTATCGAAGTGAGACAAGATGAAAAATAGTTTTCCACATGTCTGATATGGTTTGACTTTACTGGGCTATCAAAATGGTTTTGGGCCTAGGGTATTATATGAGATTTTTAGCCGTGACATTTGATGCTTATCTCATTTAAAATTTGAGTTTTATTTAATTATAAGATTAAAGCCAAAGCTTACTTATGATTAAAATAAAATATTTACGAAAAAAAAAATTTTACCTACTAAGAAACATCAAAATGTTAAAGTTTCAAAAGTTTAAATGCTTTTAGTGGGAGTTTTTCATTAAGGCCTCAAAATTAATTACTTTGCATATTTTCCATGTAGATAATGGCAACAAACAGTTGGAATAACTCATTGCGATCTGTGCTCGAGAAATACAAGTTCAGTGGGACTAACTTTCTTGATTGGCACGTAACTTAAGAATCGTTCTTAAGCACACAAAAAAGCTCTATGTTCTTGAAAATCCTAATCCCCCCTGCTTCAGCAAATAACCCCCTAAAAGATGAAAAAGATGCTTATAGTAAGCACAAAGATGACTCCAGCAATGTTACTTGCCTCATGTTAGCAACCATGAACTCTAAACTTCAAAAATAGTTTGAAGAAGCAAATGCATATGACATGATAATGCATCTCAAGGAAATGTTTCAAGAGCAAGCACAACAAGAGAGGTTTGAAACTCATAAGGCGTTAAATGCATGTAAGATGGTTTTTGGCACCTCGATAAGTGCTCATGTCCTTAAAATAAAGGTCTGTCTTGATCATCTTAAGAAGTTTGGTGCTCTTGTTAATCATGGCATGGCCACATATTTGATCTTAGGCTCATTACCTCCTGGGTATGACTAGTTTGTCATGAATTTTAACATGTATAATATGGAGAAATCTATTACCAAATTGCATGGGATGCTAAAGCAAGTTGAACTAAACATTAAGAAGAATACTCCTACTATTCTAATGGTTCAAAAAGGGAAAGGAAAAAAGAACAACCAAAAGGGAAAAGTTATGGCTAGTAAGGGCAAGGACAAGGCTAAGTCCAAGTTCAAATCCAAACCTAAGGCCAAGACACCAAAGGAGGGAGCTTGCCACCATTGTAGAGAACAAGGACATTAGTTAAGAAATTGCAAGCTCTATTTGGAAGCAAAGAAGAAGAAGAACAGTGAGACTACCGCTTCAGGTATTTATGTTATAGAAATTAATTTATCTACTTCTTATTCATGGGTATTGGATACCGGTTGTGGATCTCAAATTTGTGTAAATGTGTAGGGTCTAAAAGGAGTAGAGCCTTGGCAAAAAGCGAGGTGGGCCTACAAGTTGCCAATGGAGCAAAAGTTGCTGCAATAGTTGTAGGAACTTTTGAATTAATTTTGCCTAGTGAGCTTGTTTTAGAACTGAATGATTGTTTTTATGTTCCTACTATGAGTAAGTATAATTTCAGTTTCTTGTTTAGATTTAGAAGGTTTTGAATTTGTTTTTAGGAATAACATTTATTCTATTAATAAAAATGGCATTTTTTTATAGAGATGCCTCATTATCTAATAGGCTTTATATTCTCAATCTTCATGGATTTTCAAACAAGTCTATCTATAATATTAATACTAAGAGATTGAAATCTAATGATTTAAATTAGACTTACTTCTAGCATTGTCGTTTAGACCATATAAATGAGAAGCGCATAACAAGGCTTTATAATGATGGGCTTCTAAATTCGTTTGATTTAGAATCATACGAAACATGTGATTCTTGTTTATTAGGCAAAATGACTAAGGCACCTGTTAAGAGACATGATGCGTATTTATTTGGGTATAAAAATCATATAAAAACTAAGCACATTCCCAATCAAGTTTACATAAAATGTTAGCTCCAAATTACACATATGAGCAAGCGTACTCATCATTAACATAGCATAGGGTTCAAATGAGTGTTGATCCTCAAGAAACAAGTATACATTAATCACTTTTCTTTCATTGTTCAACCGAATCCATAAAGTGAAAAAGAAATAAAAAGTAAAATAAAATAAAATAAAATATATACATGTCAAGGATGGAGAATTATGTAACTCAAGCCATTGTTTAGATAAACAAGATCTTAAAGAACCCAACCATTATCATAACTAATCATTCCCTTGGTATCATGAAGGATTAAGATAGACTCACTTCATTTTCAATCCATGAAATCACTATCTCCTAGACAAACTGGCATCACATATTCTGTCTCAACTAATTCACCCAAAAGATGCATTAAACACAATTCTAGATTAAATTTTCATATTCTGGCAAACTTAAAACATGAAATTAACCAATGAATCCATATTCTGGCAGACATCAATTAACCTTCAATTACCTAGTTCTTCACAATTAACCTATTTTTCAAACAAGTTAAAAGACAACAAATATGAAACTAATGAATCAAAATCACTATCAACCTCTTTTTCAAGCAAGTTAATGGAAACAAACAATCATTAATCTCGTAATAAGCACAAGTAATTAAATACCAAGAATAACAATCAATTAATCAAAAGATTAAAATAACTCTAACAATCATGAGTATCTAAAATAATGTCAAATTACAATAAAATAAATAATACATCAATTTTCAAGAAAAAGAAAATAAAGTAAAGGAAAGCACTCATAGACAAGCCTCATTCATCTTCCTTTGAAGACCTTCTTATACAACCCTCATTGTTGAAGAATTCCTCCATTGATTGAATGATTTTCTGTGATAATCAATGAATTTTTCCCTTTTCCCTTGTGTTTTTCATCCATTTATAGGCTTGGGAAGTGTTTAAACTCGTTGGTGTAATGTTCTCGGCCGAGTAGAGGTTAGAAGATACTAAAACTCCACAGATTACCGAAAATCACGTAGAAAAATCATAATCTTGCCTTTTCCTTAGAGCACAGTTGGCACCGCCATGGCTCTCGGAGCCGGCGCCGATTGTGTTCTGGTTCTCTACTCGTTCATCGATTTTTTCTTGATTTCAACACCATGTAGTCCAGAATGCAGTCGGCACCACCTTGGCTACTAGAGCCGGCACCGGTTCCACTCTGTTCCGGTCTATTTTGACAATTTTTCGTTGCCTCAAAGTGTGTGTTAACAGTGCATGGCTGGCGCCGGTCCCTATGCCCTGTCTGGCACCGCCTCTCTTCTGTTTTGCGACGTTTTTGCTTTGTTTTACCCCCAAAACTTGTAATAATGAACAAAATACCTTTTCAAGGGTAAATTCTCAAATATGAAGAAATATGACTAGTTATTGAACAAAATGTATCACAAAAGAGCCTCAAATAACTAGGAAAAATACGACTAATTTAGCCCCTATTAAGACAAAATGAAAACGTAACTAATTTATTGGGCCTAATACATATTGATATATATAGACCAATGAATACATATGCTGGAGGAGAATTTCAGTACTTCATTACATTTATGGATGATTTTAATAGATATGGCTACCTGTATCTGATGAAACATAAATATGAATTATTCCAGAAATTCAAAGAATTTCAAAATGAAGTACAAAATTAGCTTGGCAAAATTATTAGAACACTTTGATCAGATTGAGGTGGTGAATACTTAAGTCACGAGTTTGACAAACATCTTAAGAATTGTGGAATTATCTCCCAATTAACTCCACTTGGAACACCTCAATAGAATAATGTATCTGAATGGAGAAATTGGACTTTATTAGATATGGTTCGATCAGCGATGAGTCAAACTAATTTTCCAATCTCCTTTTGGAGTTATATCCTAGAGATTGTTGCATTCATACTAAATTGGGTTCCATCTAAATTGGTTCAGAAAATGCCAAATGAGATATGGACTGGGTGACAACCAAGTTTTTCATTTTTCAAGATTTAGGGTTGCGAAGCTTATGTAAAGCGTTTATTATCTGATAAGCTTACACCCAAATCATATAAATGCATATTTGTGGGGTATCCTAAAGAAACTAAAGGGATACCAAATTTATCTTCCAAAAGAAAATAGAGTAATCGTTGCTCGAAATGGATTCTTTCTTGAAAAAGAATTTATTTCCAAAAGAATCAGTAGGAGAAAAATACATCTTGATGAGATTCAAGAGCTGCAATTAGTATCTGAATCGAATAATGAACGTCGATTAGATGGCTCACAAGTCCAAGATGAGACTACTTCTATAGAATAAGGACCGCGAAGATCTGATAGGGTTTGTCAACAACCTAAGGGATATGGATTCCTCATTACTGACGATCACAATGTGGAGCTTATGGTTAATGATGAGCCCACTTTGTGAAACCCTAGAGTAAGGGGGTTGGGATGCATATCACGCTTTACTTCATGATTAAGTATATTTTCATATAATTTCTATGTGCTTTGATTTGATTTTTATTGTCTTGAAGACTTGTTGGTGAGTATTGTGTGAGAGGGGCAAAATGGTAATTTTTACCCGGGGTGAGAATAGGGAGATAGCTTGTGGAAGGAATAGGAATTAATTTTCTAGTAAAAATAGCAACAAGAGTTGTTATGGTTTAGTGGTTAGAGCCTTAGAATTAATTATTGAAGTCTAGAGTTCAAATTCCATCATAGAAGCTTTAGCTAGATTAAATTTTAATTTTTGCTTGGGGGGAGTTGGTTTCGGCCTTAAGGGCCTAGATCAAGGTGGTGATAATGACCTAGGAGAGACATGTTAGGAGAATTCTCATTTCACTCCTTTGTTCTTCTCAAAATTCCTAAAGGGAATTCATTCTCCCTTGATCTTTAGTTTTTCTTAATTTTCAACTCCTTATTTGATCAAGGTGTTCTATCCTTTTCCTTTCCAGAAAATTTAGTAAAGTGTTGAGGTCTTTTAGGATCAAAATGTCCTAGTATAAGGCATCTCATGGTCTGGAAAATGTGGATGGATTGTGGGAAATTCCAAGAGGAAGAATCCCTCTAGTGAGCTTGCTGAAATTTCATCCTAAACTAGTTCACCTTCCTTCTTGGAATGAGCTGAAATTTTCCAGCTTGTGTACCTTCAAAATGTCGAACTTCTTAACTAACATTTCCTTCCAAATGCTACCAGAAAAATGGCCCTAAGATCAGCTTGAAACATGAATTATTTCTGCCATTTTCGGACTACTCAAAAGCTGTGCAAAACAAGTGAAAATTTTGGGCAAAATCGCAGCTTTGGAGGTCCAAAACCAAGTTGTTTTCTTCCAGATTTTGTGCAGCACCTTAGCCATGTTTTTCCTCCATGAAGAAGGATGGAAACCAGCCTTGAATACCCCTAAAACCCCCCTTCAAACTCGCTGCATCTCAGCTGGAAGAGGCGGACGAAATTCTGCCAGAAAATTCCTGTGCAGCGAAAATTGTTGTGCAGGAATTTTCTAGCTTGCTTCCCATTTCTTTTCCAGCCGAAACACCAACCTATTTCTGCAAAAACCTTCCTTAAACCTCTAGCAACAGAGCTCCATTGTTTCCCTTGAGCTTTTACACAAAATTCCATCAATGGCTGTCCGAAAATCTCTCCAACAAATCCCTGCAATTTAGCTTGATTACTTTCCAAAATTCCAGCCATCTTATTTAACAACCTTCCATGATATCTTGCTCAATTGACCAGACTTCTTCTTCATCTTTATACCCCTTAGTTTTGGACATCATAAGCCTTGTAGAACCATCTTTAATTCCTCAAAAAGTCACACCTTCAGTCGGCCATAGGAGACTTCAAAGCTGTCCAGAAAAATCGAGATATTCTTAGAATATATAGTTTCCAAATTCTCTTCCTAAAAATATTATTCAAGGATTGTAACAACTAACCTTTCCTTTCCCTTACAAAACAGAGAAATCACTCCCTAAACCCTACAGAATTTCGGCAGCCCTATCCCTCACAAAGAAATTCAGCAGCTCTCCCAACCTCCCTCTCTCGATTTTCTCTAGCCACCAAGAACACACACACTACACCAAGAACACCTACTACCTTCTTTCACCTAATACACATTCAAACCACTTCAAACCCTCACGAAAATCTCTAGATTTGATCTGCTCTTTGTAGTGAATCCATCAACACCATTATTAACATCAAACTCCACAAATCATCTTGCTACTTTAGATCAAAACAAGAAATTTTTGTGAAGGTCAAGAACATCTTCATGGTAAACTTATTCTATCAACTTCATCTTCTTCAAACTTGATCTCCAATGAGAACTTATGTGAATGAACATATTAATGATCTCTTCTTCTTCTCTCTCTCTCTCATGACCGAAATTCCCTCTCTTGGCCGAATGGTCTCTTTTTCCATGACCATGCTTTCGCCACCTCTCTTGGACAAGATTAGCCATCTAGGAGTGGAGATCTACTCTAAACTCTTTCAAAGCATTCATCAACCAAGTAAGTACCTTCGATCCTTCTTTTAAACTCTAGAATCATGTCTCTAGGATGATGCTTCTTTTAATGTTGAGATTGAAGCATGAGCAATTGTATGATTGTGAAGAAGATGGGATTTATGCATGAAAGGTTCATCTTGGTTGATTGTATGTTGATTTGAGGTTTGATGCATGTCATATGTAGTATTTGTGATAAAGTATGCTAGAGATTATGTCACCTTTGGTGAATAGGAGTTATATGCATGACTAGAATATTGAAGCCATGTTCATGTTTATGCTAGTAAAGGTTAAGCATGTCTTAATAAATTTAGATCTATGCCTATATGCAAGATTTGGATGATTTAATGAATTGAAGAATTGTGTGTGTTCTTGATTGAGGATGGCCATAGGAATTGACCATGTTCTAGTTGTCCCTAAAAGTAAAATTTCACTCCATGAATAAAATACTCAATAAAATAATCTCCTAGTATTTTTGAAAGCCCTAGGAAGGGTAGATTTGGATTCTTATATTCATAAAGGATATTTTAGCCAAATAAATAATAATTTTGCTAGAAAGTAAAATAAATAAATATTATTAAAAATAAAGCAATCAATTTAAGCCTTTATGAAAAAGATTTATGCTTAGCAAAATATTTACTAAATCAAAATCCTTAAGGATTTATTTATTATTTTCCATGAAAGGCTTATTCTATTTAATCTCAACTAGTTTTAACTATCAATTATTTTCTAACAACTGAACTATCATTAAATCACTATTTTACCTAGTACCTCCTATGACTCTTAATCAAATAAACTCTAGATTTTTCTTAACAAGATGAAAAGTTTCAACTTATTAGAATTTATTTCCCAAACCATTAATTATTTTAAATAACAAATTAAACTTAGCTTATAAACCTATTTAATTACTGTATTGCCTTAAAGCTTGGGACACTAGGATCATGGTAGTAGTGAATTGAGTTGATTTAAAATTGAGGAAGTGGATTGTAGCTTGAATCTGATTAAGATTTGTATTTACCCATGTGGGGTTAGGTCAGCTGTTCGAGACCTTGTTGTTGTGAGCAAGAATCAGGTAAGCTCCTGCATAAAACCTATCGATGTGAAATGTTTTCCTTATGGCAAGCTAAATATGGAGTGTATGGACACTTGTTTATTTGAAGGCAATTGAGGATTGAATTTGTTCTTATTTCCAACACTTAAATTATTTGAAAGTTACTGAGCAGATTTTCCAAACTTAAAACTTATTTTAAAACTGATTTCTCCCAAAACTTTGGAAACCCTCAGATTGCTATTTCCATGAAGAGCAATGCTTTGTTCATTTTATCCCAAGTGGGAAACGTCGTTGAGTACTTAATAGGGGTGGACTGCTAGGACTAGTCTTTGAAGGGTTAGGGTAAGTCTCTCAATAGGTGGCCACCTCTGAGGGGTGAGTCCTTCCCGGATAAGATGTCAGTCCAGTGAGTAATGCCGGTCCGAGCTAGCAGTTTGTTTTCAGTCAAGTGACTGTGTTTTACCGGAATGGACACCCGGTTGTTGTTTGGGTATAGAGAAGGAGGAGTATCTTGCCCAGTAGGCCGATCACCTACTTTTGTCAGTCTGCACAAAGTGTCGGCATTCTGACCGGTTATGGGGCCCAACGTATGGTAACTCATATCCCTTTCTTTCGAGTGGTTGATTTCTCTACTCATGTACGGCTAGATAAGCCAAAACGCCACTCTTGCTTTTGACTAATGTTTATTGCTTGCCAATGTTTCTCTTATAAAAGCTTCACACTTTGCATCCACGAACTATTTTCACTAAACACCCAAAGCACACACGGACTTACTAAGATTTCTGTCTCATCACCTTTCTATCATGATTTCAGGATGATCCTGCTGTGGAGTTAAGTGGCTAGTAATATCTGCTTGGGAAGAGAATGTGTCTTTTTTATTTTATGTATTGCTTTGGGGAGGCGAGAGTGGATAATTTTATTTATGGTTTTTGTTTTGGAATTCATGGATTTATTCTTGAAGTTTTCTTTGGGTTGTAATAACTTTTTTTTAAGTTAAATATTATTTTTATTCCGCAATTTGTTTGTGTGACCTAGTTATAAAGACCCCTTGTCCTTTGGACGGGGCGACATCCCTAGCCCTGGCGGGCCTAGGCTTCGGGGTGTTACACACTTCCTATCAAGAAGCCACTGAGAGTTCTAACTCTGGAAAATAGACTTGGAGGGAAATGTACATACTTACAAAGCACAACTGGTAGCGAAAGGTTATAGATAAGCTCATGGTATAGACTATGATGAAACCTTTTCACCAGTTGTAATGCTTAAATCAATTAGAATTCTTTTTGCCATAGCAGCTTATTATGATTATGAGATTCTACAAATGGATGTCAAAACCACATTCTTTAATAGAAACTTACTCGAAGATACATACATGACACAACTTGATGGTGTTGATGATCCTTTGAATTCTAATATAGTGTGCAAGCTTAAAAGATCCATTTATGGATTGAAGCAAGCATCTCAAAGCTGGAATCTTTATTTTGATGAAGCAATTAAAGAATTTAACTTTATCAAAAATGAAGATGAGCCTTGTGTCTATAAGAAAATCATTGGGAATGCAATAGTTTTTTTGGTAATTTATGTTGATGACATCTTACTCATTGGAAATGACATCCCAACTCTACAAAGTGTAAAGACATGGTTGGGAAATTATTTCTCAATGAAAGACTTAGGTGAAGCTACCTATATTTTATGTGAAATGATCTATAGAGATAGATCTAGAAAGCTAATTGCTAATGTCACATGGCATTAAATTCAGCAAAACTCAAAGTCCTTCCATGAAAGATGAAGAAGAGTGCATGAACAAGATACCAAACGCTTCAGCTATAGGATCTATCATGTATGCCATGTTATGTACTCGACCCGATGTCTCATATGCATTGAGCATGACGAGTAGGTTCCAATCAAATCCTAGAGAGCCACACAGGACTGCTGTCAAGAACATGCTGAAGTACTTAAGAAGAACTAAATATATGTTCTTAGTTTATGGAGGACGAGAAGGCGAGCTAGTTGTAAATGGGTACACTGATGCTAGTTTTCAGTCCGGCATAGATGATTACATATAACAATCAGGTTTTCTATTTTGTTTGAATGGAGGTGTTGTAAGCTGAAAAAGTTCAAAGCAGGATACCATGGCCGATTCTACTACAGAAGTTAAGTATGTAGCTCCCTCAGCTGTAGCTAAAGAAGCTGTTTAGATAAAAAAGTTCATTACAAAACTGGAAGTAATTCCTAGTATTGTGAACCCAGTGGATCTTTATTGTGACAATAATGGAGCCATTGCACAAGCTAAGAAACTAAGATCACATCAGCGATCTAAACATATACTTAGATGTTTTCATCTAATTCAAGAAATTATTGATAGAGGAGATGTAAAAGTATGCAAGGTATCAACTGATGATAATGTTGCAATCCACTGACAAGGCCACTCCTAGCATCTAAACATGATAGTCATACTAGATCAATGGGATTACGGTTTTTGCCAAATTAGTTTTAGTGCAAGCGGAAAATTGTTAGGGATATGCCCTAAAACAATTTGTACTTATACTATTGTCATTATGTATTCTGTAATAATATGAGGTATTTCTTTCCATAAATAGTGCATTAATTTTATGGTCATCAAGTACGTGACTTGATAGTAAAACCCTATAACAAATACAATGACTATTCTTAATTTTTCACTGATCGATTATTATTAGTGGAATGGTAATAAATTAATATTAGTACGATTATGACTTGATGGCTATATTTTACAGCTCATGGATAGATGTGATATCAAGCAAAAACATAAATAAATGTTAGAGAATATTGTATTGGACATGACCCACTGTGAGAGTACTTCATGGAACATGTCATAAGTATTTTCTAGCCATAATAATATTAGAAGTCCTTCAACCTAAATTTATCATACATTCTTACCTAATAAATTGAATATTTTGACGTTGTCTAAAGTTGTCTTTAGCCAGATAGACCATAGTTGGATATAGAATAAATTAGGGAGAGGAATATGATTGGCAGTGAAGGAATTTGTCCCTCTCAATTTTGGGAGAAATGTCCATGGGCCCTTGATAAGTTAGACTGTTAAAATGTATGGCCGTGCTCAAATATATCAATTTGAGATATTGATATAATTTGTTTGAATAGTCTACTATGAGATAAAGAAATAATTGATTAAGTTTAATAAGAATGACATACTCTGCGCCTTATGTGTAATCTAAATATCGTGTAACAAAATGACTAAACATAAAGTTATGG
Source organism: Voacanga thouarsii (assembly GCA_026120185.1). Taxonomy (NCBI): domain Eukaryota; kingdom Viridiplantae; phylum Streptophyta; class Magnoliopsida; order Gentianales; family Apocynaceae; genus Voacanga; species Voacanga thouarsii. The sequence continues at coordinate 2,191,407 of JANUWF010001683.1, forward strand.
TTTTGTTCAAAGAGATCACTGATCTTCATTTAAGCTAGATAGTTGTAATGTTTTGCTAGAAATCACTTATGTAATACCCCACCCAAAACCACCTTTAACTATGGGAAAAAGTCATGCATTGCATAGCATCTTGCATTTTATGTGGTAGCTAGAATAATTTTATTTGCATGGATGCATGTGAATTTTTCTGTTACTCTTGCATTTGATTTAATTGATGTGAAATAGTTGTGTCGTCAAAGATTTGTTTACGGGAGGTTTGGTCGAAGATTTGGAAGGAGGAGTATTGGGGTGGTAAGAACTTCTTGTAGAAACATTAGCATTGGAGTTATTTTGGAATAGCGGGGAGGTTGGTGATTTCCTTTGGTGACCCGAGTTCGAATCCTACCTTTTGTGAAGTAAGTTTCTCTTCTTGAAATTCTTTTCTTTAGACCGTTTCTTATCTTGGCCGAAAAAAAATCTAGCTATCCTAGAGAAATTTTAGTATTTTTACTCCAAGGAAATAAATCTCTATATTTATTTCCTAAATTCAAGGACTTGGATGTGAATAAAGTTCACCTTTAATTTTCAGCTTGTGTTCCTTAGGATTTTCGAAAAAAAACCTAGCTAGGAGCCACTTTGAAGAATTTCAAGTGGTATAAAACTCTTCTTGATGAATATTAGAGTATGGGAATATATTAGGGAAAAAACTTATTTTACCTCTTCAAGAATTCTAGCCATAATCCTTGTATTTATTTAATTGTTTTAGAGAAATATTTTAACTAAAGTCTTAGATATTTTCTTTGGGTTTAAACGCCACTTCCATAGGAGTAAGACTCTATATTTAACTCCTAAGTTCAAGGATTTTAGCTAAGGATGAAATTTGTTTTATTTTCAGCTTTTGTTCCCTTGAATTTTCGGAAACCATAAGCTGGAAATATTCTGGAAATTTTTCCAGATTTTGTTCGCCACCTTGGAGCACCTTTAGCTCAATCCAAACTATTCTAGGACTAGAGGAAATCTTATCCAAATTCTTGATAAAATCAGATTTTATTTCAATCTAAATTCAACTAGGATTTCTTCCTTTTCCTAGCTGAATTTCGGCAGCTTTGTATCTACATAAGCTGTCCGAAATTCTAGCCATCTTTAGATACAATCCAACTCTGAAAATCCAAACTCAAACCACCTAGAACACTCCTTAACAATTCAACTACCTTAGCTACACAAAACCAGAATTTTATTCACACAAAAACACTGAAATTCGTCCAGCATATACACAGAAAATTCGGACAGCTTTGTGCAGGATTTTCGGCCAGCTTTATGTTCCTACTTCAACAAAAATTCTGCACACATCATTCATTGAAAAACCCCAGCTGAACAAGCTATTTTCAGTGCCTAAAACCCTCAATTTTCCTCTTGAAATTTCGGTAGAATTATAGCAGCCAAACCAGTCCAAAACTTGCTACACTTGCACAGAATTTTCACAACACTTGCACAGGATTTTTCAGTCATCAAAACTCACTCAAACTCTTCCTTGTTTGGCCCAAAATTCTGAACACATTTAGCCCTTCCTTTGAGCAGTGTTTCGGCCAGCTTAGAGGAGCAAATTGCAGAATTTTTTCCTCCATAAAACTCCCCTAAAATCGGCAGCAAGGAGGCGCGCGCGAGCTGGAAATTTAGCCTTTGCTGTCCAAGAAACCTAAAGCCATTAGGAGTCTATCTAAACATCACCATCTAACCCTAAACCAATCTTCTCCAACTTTAAATCATAACCACCGTTTACCCTCTCCATTCTACGTGAAAATTTCAGCAACTTCTCTCTGCAAATTTTCAAAAATACAAGAGCTGTTCCAAGCAAAAATCGAACACACCTTAAGGTAAGCACAAACCCTTTCAACCTCTTGATGCCGTTTTCTCTAATGATTCTTTTCTCTTTCTTCTACCCTTAAATCACGCCCTATAGAGGCTGATTTCCTCTTCCTCCTTAATTTTCGATCAAGTGAAGCAAAGGAGGTAGCTTCTCTCTTCTTCTCAAGCGAACTCGGGACGATCACCATAGGAGCATCGAGACCTCATTACCCGGTAGTTGCAAGGTAAGGGAATACCCTCCCTTGATGTCGAAAGTAAAGTGTAATGGTGTTTATTAGCGAGATAAACATGTGGTCGTAGTATTTGATCTTTGGGGATTGAATAGTTTACTTGGAATTAAATAGGAGATTGCGAATTTTTATGAAAATAAATGGGATTAGAGCATGTTTGAATTCATTGAGACCCTGATCATGATATTATATGGTTTAGATCAGGAGGATAATTGAGGAAAGCCAGCGGTGATTTTTATCGCATTTATCTGAGGCATATCAAGTAAGTCCTTGCATAAACTCTTTTATTAAACGTTGTGATGGTAAGTCCTTTTATAAACTGTTTTTTTAATTGTTGTGATGGCAAGTCCATGTTGTGAAGCTTTGTAAAGATATTTTTAAACTGTGTTTGCCTGGGTTGTAAACGTGGATATTTATTCTTTAAACGGTTTTGTCAAACTAACGGTTTTTAGCAAGAAAACTTTTCTTTTCCTTGAATTTTTAGAAATCTCTTTTAAAGAAAACCACGTTTTGCAAAGCCAAGGTTTGAAAATATTTTGAATCAGGAATTGACAGATATGTTCGTTGAGTACTCAATAAGGGTAGGCTAACAATACTGGTCTTGGAGGGCTAGCGTAAGTCTTCAGGCAGGAAGCCACCTCCAGAAGATAAACTCTGCTTGAAAAGGCGACAGTGTTGGTTGGTCAGGCTAGTCCGAGCTAGCATTATACCTGAAAGGTATTATTTATATTCCCGGCATGGACATCCGGATGGTTTTGTTGGGTGTAGAGATGGAGGAGTATCTTACTCGGTGAGCTGTACACTCACCTTGATCAAAACGCCCAACGTGTGGTAATCTAGTCCAGACAAGGTGCACAAAGTGTGGTGCCTTGGCCAATTTATTCTCATGGAGCCCAACGTGTGGTGACATGACTTTTATCCGAGTGGAGGATTTATTTTGTACAAAGTGTGACATTGAGAAAAACCCACTCCTTGCGAAAAAAGATTGTTTATGACTTGCCAAATTATTTCTTCGAATGTTTTACACTTTGCATACACGAACTATTTAAAAACACCATGTGCACACACAGGACTTACTGAGATTTATTCTCACACCATTTTACATCATGTTTTCAGGAGATAGATTGTGCTGAGTCAGCGGGGCATGTAATAGTTGGAGCTTTTGCTATTTTCTCAATCCGTTCTAGGAGACATTTATTGCTTATGCTTCTAAAAAATATTTTGTTTTATTCCGTTTTGCTCCAAGTTGAGCCTGATGTAATAAGAATATTTCTTTATTTATCTAAGTTGATCCTTTTTGGAGATTGCCTTTATATTTTATACCTCGTTCTAAAGAACCCTTGTCCTACGGGACGGGGCGACATCCCCGCCCTTTTAGGGTACGTAGTCGTGGGGTGTTACAACTTATAACTTGTGGGCTATTTAAATGTGATTTAGACACACTACTAGTGTTAAATGAACCGTAGGGTCACACATTAAGCAAACACTTTTGGTTATTTTTCTGGTAACCAGGTTCGATGAATCTAGAAGTATGTCTAAGTTAATCAAACCTAAAAAATTGAACAAATACAATGAATCTAGAAATATGTCCACATTCGATGTATCTGGATGATGTCCAGATTGTAAGAATCTAACTTGGTAAATTAATTCGTTAAATTACCGAGATAATGGTAGAATCTTATCGTATCAGTTTTAATTTAATTTAAATTTAAAATAAAATATGATAAGATATTATCAGAGTTGGACTTTAAGAGGTTCGGGTGGTTTTAAAATTAAACCCTAGCCGTTTTCTTAAGAGTGTTCTCTGTTAATATTTGTGCCTCCATTCACTAGAAAAATTTAAGCCTCTCAAACCCTAAGAGCTAGCACTCCTGGGGTAACAAGTTAGTTCGCTGTGTGTATCCGATAGAATGTGTTCATACATTGTAGTGTCTGGTGATCCTTCGAGTTGCACGTACGATAAAAAAGCAGAATCCAAATATCTTAATTACACCGAACAGAGGTAATTTTGTAATCCTTAGATTGTCTAATCGTTTGGCTTGGGTCCTAGAAAGGGATTCGTTGATATTTTTCACGTTTAGAAGTCTACGAATCCCAACATGCAGTGGCCATGTGCTCATGCTTAGACTGGAGCATACTAGATATGGAAGCCAACATATAGCACTTATCCATCTTATCAGCTTTCTTCCATGCCTTCTCGGTCTCTTGCTCTTGATTTGTGAATTCATTCCCTAATCTCAGGATAGGGATCCGTAAAAACATACTTGTACTCCTCTGCAGTGAATACTATGTTCAGGTTCCTCTTCTTATCCACATAATTTAGGCCTGTCAACTTAGTCTTCTTGAGAATGATTGACAATGGACTGAAACTTGACATTTCTAAAATATTGCAAAAAAACATTCATTTAGTTTGCAAGAAATAAAAATGCACATTTTTTATATTATTTCTTTGCTAATAAATAACTCATAAAGCCATTATCAATAATATAAATAGTTTGGCTCTTAGAAAAACTGATAGAGTTTCGTAGGAAGATTAATAGCATTCTAAGTTAAATGTATTACCATCACGAATAAAAACTTCCTAAATAGGTAATGGTCTAGAAAAAGTTCCACCGATAAGATGGCCACTGATTCACACTATCTACAGGAAATTTAGTGCTAAAAATCTCCAACGTAGGTTGGTCGATCCTAGCAAATATATTAGGCTTTTAATTCTACCCTTCCATTAGTTCTAGATACTTCTGAAGATCCATCCTATAGGGGATCATGCTCAGAATGACATGAGGAAATCTATTATCTCTAATGAGAGTTGTGATAGAAGCCATGGGGTCATTGGAACTCCTCTCCCTCTTAATATTTTATTGCAAAAAGTGTTTTGGGCCCAAAAATATTTTCTATAATCTTATGGTTTCATTAACTTTATTAAAAAACTAAAATTTAATATTATTCTCTATTTCAACGATTAAATCTTTTGAGAGAATAAACTATGAATTTATTTTAATATTCCAAGTTAATAACTAAGTAAAACTTTATTAAATAACCTAAAGTTTAACATTATTCTCTATGTCAAGAATTAAACCTTCTAAGAGAATAAACCATGAACTCTTTTATTTTTAAAGCTTCATAGATTAAAACGTTTTACCAAAAACCATTCTATTTAGTGAGACTTTGGTTTCACAAGAACTTGTGCATTTGATCACAAAAGTGAATTAAACGTGATAACAAAAGTAAACTTTTTCATGCTCAAACTATTCATTTATTCCTAAGTGACCAAATAATGGATTACACATCATGAATTAAAAATTAATGATCTTATTTAATCCTAAGGTGGTTCCATCCTTTACTACTCATTTTCATGCAAATTATTCATCCATAGATAAATAAAACTATTGTAGAAAATTATCCACATACAATGGTTTCAAAACATGATTATATGAAGGAAGAATTGAGGCACGGAACTTCAGCAATGCTCTCCCTTTTCCTGGACAAAATTACGCGCATCTGCCTCTGGGCAGAGTAGACCTGGCGCCTGGTCTGTTCGGCCCACTAGGTACAAGGTCCATTCTAGAGTTTGCCAATCTCTGGAAAAATCTTGCTTTTCAGCCATTTTTTGCCCATCAACAATTTCAGCAATCATGTTCTTCAGTCTCCAAAATTTACAGATTAAAAGAAACATAAAACCATGCATAAAAACATGCATTTACAAGCGTCTATGCCTCTAACCACGAGGTGTACAACAAATCTACTTAAAACCCAAAAAATGATGGGAAACCCATTAGAATACATGATCCCATGTCTCTAACCATAAGGCGTACATGAACTCTAGAAACTAGTGTATAATGGATCACATTAAATTTACAAAAGATTCATTTTTAACAGTAAAGGAACTATTTTTTCCAATTTTTAACTGTAGTACATGCTCCTAAATGTAAACCGTGTCTCTGATACCACTGGAAATTTTAAAAATGGAAAACATTAAAGAAAATGCAGCGAAAAATTTTTCAATTTTTCGAGCCATATCTACGAGAGAGCACTTCTTTTCTTGATTGGTCATGGATTAACCAATGAGGGGCCGGATTACACTGGAATTGGCGTTGGAAGGGGAGAAGAAGGTTCCTACAGTTCGACCGGTATTCCTGCCAATCTTCTACTCCTATGCATCAAGAGTCTTCAAGCTTTCTCTCATCGTCTTCTGGAGTATGACTCTACCTTGCTCTTAGGTTAGCTTGGTGAAAGCTCCTTTTTTGGATAATCAAAATACTCTCTAATAGAGAAATAAGACAAGAACATAGAACAGAGGATGAGGAAGAGGCGACACACTTTTTTAGAGAGGAGAACTCACGCCACAACCAACGTTGTTTTTTTTTCTTTCCTCTCTTACCTCATATTTTTTTCCAGCCTTAGGGCTTCATTAAGCCCTAGTGGCTAAAAACACTAAGCCCTTATGGGCTTGGTGCTATACTCCAAAACCAATCTAAGATTGGCCCAATCATTTTAATTAATAAATTATCTTTTCTAGGCTTCATTAAATACCCAAGACTAATTAATTAATTCTAATTAGACTCTTAATATATGCCAACATATATCAGCCCAATTATATTCTAGCCCAATTCTCTTAATTACTTAATTATCTTTTCTAGGCCTTATAAAAATCTAAGACTAATTAATTAATTCTAATTAGACTCTTAGCTTAAATTTTATTCTCTTCCATATAATTATCTATTAAGCCCAGAATATGTCTAAACATCACCAAGGTAACTTGAGCTACTCCGGAGACCAAGAGACATATCATTCATGGCTACTAAAATAACTAAAATGTCATTACTATTAAATAGCTGCATTTTATCATTTCAAATATTTCCATTTATCACCATATGAAAATATTGGCCCCAAAAATAATATTGCAAATGCAATGTCTCTGACTTACAGGTAAAATGATAAAAATACCCCTCTACGTAACACCCATCAATGAGACAAGATAAATATTCTAACACCCATCTCAACAACATCTACCATCCTTAGCGTTGGGGATATGCCCTAGAGTCAATTTGTACTTATACTATGGTCATTATGTTTTATATAATAATATGAGGCTTTCCTTTCCATGAATAGTGAGTTTTGTTGGTCATCAAGTACATGACTTGATAGTAAAACCCTACAATGAATACAATGACTATTCTAAAACTGTCCCTGATCGATTATTATTATTGGAATAATAATAAATTAAGATTAGTATGTCTGTGACTTGATGGCTATGTTTTACTGGCCATGGATATTTGTGATATCGAGTCAAGATATAAATAAATGTTAGAGAACATTATATTGGACATGACCCACTGTGAGAGTACTTCATGGAATATGTCATAAGTACTTTCTAACCATAATAATATTGAAAGTCCTTCGACCTAAATTCATCATAGTTTCCTACTTTATAAATTCTATATTTTGACATTGTCTAAAGTTGTCTTTAACCAGATAATAAATTAGACTACTGTTGGATATAGAATAAATCAAGGAGAGGAATATGATTGATTGTGAAGGAATTTGTCCCTCTCAGTTATGGGAGAGATATCCATGGGCCCCTTGATAAGTTAGACTGTTAAAAATGCATGGCCGTGCTCAAATATATCAATCTAAGATATTGATATCATTTGTTTGAACAGTCTACTATGAAATCAAGAAATAATTGATTAAGCTTAAAAAGGATGACGTGCTCCGTGCCTTATGCTTAATCTGGATATCATGTGACAAAATGACTAAATATAAAATTATGGTTTGGTTTAAAGAGATCACCGATCTTCATTTAACCTGGATAGTTATAATGTTTTGCTAGAAACCTCTTATAACTTGTGGGCCATTTAAATATGATTTAGGCACACTGCCAGTGTTAAATGAACTTAGAGGGTCACACAATAAGCGAACATGTTAGGTTATTTTTCTGGTGACCAGGTTCGATGAATCTGGAAATATGTCTAAGTTAATCGTACTTAAAAAATTTACCAGATACAATGAATCTGGAAATATGTCCACATTCGATGTATCTGGATGATGTCCAGATTATAAGAATCTGACTCGGTAAATTAATTAGTTAAATTACCAAGATAATGGCAGAATCTTATCATATCAGTTTTAATTTAATTTGAATTGAAATTAGAATATGATAAGATATTATTAGGGTTGAACTCTAAGAGGTTCGGGGGTTTTTAAGAAAACCCTAGCCGTCTTTTCAATAGTCCAATTTTTTCGGTTGAGAACTTTCATGCCATTCTCTACCAGAAAAGAAAAGAAAAACCTCTCACACCCTAGGCGCTAGCACTCCCCGGGTATCGAGTGAGTTCACGGTGTGTATCCAATAGAGGACGTTCGCATACTGCAGCGTCTGGTGATTGTTCGGGTTGAACGTACAACAGCGCAACCAGAATCGAAGGATTTCGATTACAGCAACCAGAGGTAATTCTTAAACCTTAGATCTTCTTAATCGTTTACTTGGGTCCTCGAGAGGGATTCGTGGATGTTTTTCGCGTTTAGGAGTGCATGAATTCTAACACTGGTATCAGAGCAACTTGCTAAACGATTAGGTTGATTCATCTGTGTTAATTGTATTGTTGAATACGTGTATGATATGTATATATGAATTTAAATGGTATGTATCATCATGCTCGCATGATTATTATTTTAGAATACTTAGCATGCAGACTGCCTGAATTAGGTTTAATATGTGCGTCTTAGTCACCTGATCAGACCAGATTAGTTGCAAATTGTCTGTAAATTGGTCTGTTTTAATATGATATGGTATCGTAAGCATGCTATCCGTCGTTCTATATTTGCGAATTGTTTTTATTAATCGGCCATGATAATATCTTATCTGTATAAATATGATTAAAAGAACGCATATTGTCTGTAATATGAATTTTCACGGCGATAGTTACTAAGGGGTCCGAACGTTAATTTGATTAATATTCGGAAATCGGAAGGCAAAATCTTATTCAATGAGAGAAGGAAAAATCATTTTTCCTTGGGGGCGCTGCCCCTTGGACCTCCGCCAGGGGCGCTGCCCCTTGGAACCCCAACTAACTGTTCGTTGTATGTTATTCGACAGTGTTTTTGATTGTAGTTGTGGATTATTTTGAATAGTGCATAGCATGGGCCATTTTATTTCAATGTGATTGGCTGGTTACATTATGGTTGTTTTAAGTTGTAATTCTTAAATACGGCCTGCGTGTCATTTTTCATTGTTGTAAAATTGTACTGCTTTCCTAGAATAGGAATTATTTTAATTTTACTATCCAATGTAAAAGAAGACGGCAGCCAGAAAATGATTTGATACTTGAGTGCATACATTTAACATCTGGGGTATGGTATAGAATAGCACCCAAGAGACGTGCAGCTTCTTCGGCCAGAAGGATTCCGGAAGTAGACTGGGTAGCACCGAAAGTTGAAACCAAACAGATGCAATCACCCCATTAGGGTAATGGACAAAGTGGTCCCGAGATGGACATGGGGTCTGATTCCCCAGTAGATGTGTCAATAGGCCAGGCACTCGTTTATTTGAAGGCAATTGAGGGTTGAATTTGTTCTTATTTCCAACACTTAAATTATTTGAAAGTTACTGAGCAGATTTTCCAAACTTAAAACTTATTTTAAAACTGATTTCTCCCAAAACTTTGGAAACCCTCAGATTGCTATTTCCATGAAGAGCAATGCTTTGTTCATTTTATCCCAAGTGGGAAACGTCGTTGAATACTCAATAGGGGTGGACTGCTAGGACTATTCTTTGAAGGGTTAGGGTAAGTCTCTCAGCAGGTGGCCACCTCTGAGGGGTGAGTCCTTCCCGGATAAGATGTCAGTCCAGTGAGTCGTGCCGGTCCGAGCTAGCAGTTTGTTTTCGGTCAAGTGACTGTGTTTTGCCGGAATGGACATCCAGTTGTTGTTTGGGTATAGAGAAGGAGGAGTATCTTGCCCAGTAGGCCAATCACCTACTTTTGTCAGTCTGCACAAAGTTTCGGCATTCTGATCGGTTATAGGGCCCAACGTGTGGTAACCCATATCCCTTTCTTTCGAGTGGTTGCTTTCTTTACTCATGTATGGCTAGATAAGCCAAAATGCCACTCTTACTTTTGACTAATGTTTATTGCTTGCCAATGTTTCTCTTATAAAAGTTTCACACTTTACATCCACGAACTGTTTTCACTAAACACCTAAAGCACACACGGACTTACTGAGATTTCTGTCTCATCACCTTTCTATCATGATTTCAGGATAATCCTGCTGTGGAGTTGAGTGGCTAGTAATATCTGCTTGGGAAGAGAATGTGTCTTTTTGATTTTATGTATTGCTTTGGGGAGGCAAGAGTGGATAATTTTATTTATGGTTTTTGTTTTGGAATTCATGGATTTATTCTTAAAGTGTTCTTTGGGTTGTAATAACTTTTTTTTAAGTTAAATATTATTTTTATTCCGCAATTTGTTTGTGTGACCTAGTTATAAAGACCCCTTATCCTTTGGACGGGTCGACATCCCCGACCTTGGCGGGCCTAGGCTTCAGGGTGTTACAAGTGGTATCAGAGCCTAGGTTATAGGCAAATATTGATGATTTATGATTTATTTATTTAAGTTTAAATTTTATCTAACCTGTTTTGTTAATGTTGTAGGATGGTTAGACTGCTTAGGACAGTAAGGAAAGGGCAGCAATGGCACCCGCCTTATTATCTAGACCAGGAGGACCTTCCTGTTCCCCAGCCTGCCCCTCAGTTAGTTGTCCCTATAGAGGATAACCATGATGTCGAGGTTGTCCCTATGGAGGATAGCAGTGATGACGAGGTCCAGATTCTAGAGCTATCTCCAATCCCGGTGATAGACATAAGCTCTGACAGTGAGGATGATGTGATAATAGTGGAGCCTGAACCCCACCCTCCTAATCCCGAAGTGGATTTAGCAGCGGCTAGTGATGACCCGGGGGAGATAGGCTATGAGTCTCCACCTAGGCCTTCTTTCATCCCTTCCTTCAGTCGAGTTGAGGCCGGAGAGAGTTCTAGGCGCCCTGGGAAGGAGCCAATGGAGGGATTTGCTAGCGGGGACGGAGTAGATTTTTCTAAGAACACTGGGGGTTGGTTGTATGAGGCTGATGATGAGGGTTCGAATGAGGATTAGAGAACTAAGAGTTATTTTGACTTAGATGGTTATTTTTTTGTTGTCTTTCGAGAACTACTATGAAAAAGATTTTCAATTTTATGTTCTATTCACAATTTTTGTTTTATGCAAGTCAATTTTTGAAATCAAAGTTTATGAGCAATCCTTTAAATAAGTTGCATCTGACTTCTTTCTACTCATACTTAGCTATGTATGCTTGCACCACTAAAATGATTTGATACTTGAGTGCATACATTTAACATCTGGGGTATGGTATAGAATGGCACCCAAGAGACGTGCAGCTTCTTCAGTCAGAAGGATTCCGGAAGTAGACCGGGTAGCACCGGAAGTTGAAACCGAACAGATGTAATCACCCCATCAGGGTAATGGACAAAGTGGTCCCGAGATGGACATGGGGTCTGATTCCCCAGTAGATGTGTCAATGGGCCAGGCACTCAATAAAGTGGCTGAGATTCTTCAGACGCTGACCAAGCGGAGGCACCCTAGAGGGGAAGACGAGGCACTGGAGAAATTCTTAAAGTTCCAACCGCCCATCTTTATGGGTGAAGCCGAGCAAGACCAGAAGGCCGAGCAATGGGTCGAACAAATGGAAGACATTTTCGCGACGCTCCAGTATTCGGAGGAGTGGATGGTTAAGTTCGCAGCCTTTCGAATGAGAGGGCCAGGTCGGGCATGGTGGCAGCGGGTCCAAGAGGATTGGGTGATGGATTAGCAAGAATGGTCATGGTCCAACTTTGTTGAAGCCTTCAGGGCTGAGTACATCCCTCAGTGGATTGTGGAGAAGCGGGAGGACAAATTTCAGAATCTGAAGCAGGGGAGCATGTCAGTGGCTCAATATGCAGTGTGGTTTACGCAATTGTCGAAATACTGCCGAAGATTGGTCGACACCGAGCAGAATAGGACGAGGCAGTTCGTCAAAGGGTTAAGACTGGAGCTGAGGAGAGCATTGGCACCTGCTCCACCGACATCTTACTCGGGGGCGGTGGACGCAGCTACTCGCACGGAGAATGAGGACCGCAGCAGGATGGCGGCTAAGCTTTTCCAATCGCCAAGGCAACAGCAAGGACATTTCTCGAGGCCACAACTTCACAAGCACCCTGCTAACCAGCAATGGCAGAACCGGGGAAAGCAAGCCCGGACAGCACCATTTGGAACTACGCCCGGGTAGAAGGTACATTCACTATTTTAGGACATTCCGTTAATGCTTTGATTGATCCTTGCTCTACTCATTCCTATATAAACAAGTTGTGTGTATATCATTTGGGTTGGGATGGAGTGGAGCTACCTTTCATTTTAGAGGTAAGCACCCCTTTGGGGAAAATGGTGCAAGCAGATCGGTATGTGAGGGATTGTAAGATTAAGGTAGGGAGAGAAAATCTGGAGGGAGATTTGATTGTGCTAGACATTGAGGACTATGACTTGATTTTGGGGATGGACTGGTTAGCTAAGCATGGGGCTAGGGTAGACTGTAAAATTAAGTCAGTTCAGTTCGTCAGGCCGGGTTATGATGTGTTAGAATTTAATGGCAAGAGAGTGAAAGAGCTGAAGTACTTGATTGCGGGGGCTAAGGCCCGGAAATTGTTAAGGCAAGGATGTCAGGGTTATCTGGCTTACGTGATGAACAAGCCTAAGGACCAGTGTACTCTGGAGGACACGGAAGTGGTGAAGGATTTTCCCGATGTATTCCCAGCGGAGCTTGATTCTCTACCTCCTGGCCGAGAAGTGGAATTCACAATAGACTTGGTTCCCGGAGCGAAACCAGTATCGCGGACTCCATACCGAATGGCACTGGCAGAGTTGAAAGAGTTGAAAGAGCAGTTGGCGTAGTTAGTAGGACAAGGCTATATCAGACCGAGCACGTTGCCCTGGGGAGAGCCTGTGCTATTTGTAAAGAAGAAGGATGGAACCTTGAGGCTATGCATCGACTACCGAGGGCTGAACAATTTGACGATTAAGAACAAGTACCCTCTTCCACTGATTGACGAGCTATTTGATCAGGTGCAAGGATCCAATTGCTATTCGAAGTTGGATCTGAGACAAAGTTACTACCAAGTGCAGATAAGAGAGGAAGATATCCCCAAGACAGCCTTTAACACCCGCTATGGACATTTCGAGTTCGTGGTGATGCCGTTCGGGGTGACTAACGCTCCAGCGGTATTCATGGACCTGATGCACTGAGTATTCCGACCCTATCTGGATAAGTTTGTAGTGGTCTTCATCGACGATATTTTGATTTACTCTAAGAGTCTGGAGGAGCATGCGGAGCACCTGAGGCTCGTGTTGGAGAAATTGTGAGAGCACATGTTGTATGCCAAATTCAGCAAGTGCGAATTCTGGCTAGACAGTGTGGCATTCCTTGGCCATGTGGTGACTAAGGAAGGAATCAAGGTAGATCCGGCAAAGGTCGAGGCGGTATCAGACTGGAAGCAACTGGAGAATATTACTGAGATCCGGAGTTTCTTGGGATTGGCCGGATACTACCGAAGATTTATTAAGGGATTCTCGACGCTTGCATCGCCAATGACCCGTTTGTTGAGAAAGGATGTTCCATTTGTATGGGACGAAAAATGCGAGAAAAGCTTCCAAGAACTAAAGAAGAGACTGATGACAGCACCGGTGTTGAGTTTACCGGAGGAAGGCAAACCTTACGCTCTATACACCGATGCTTCGAAAGAAGGAATGGGAGCGGTGTTGATGCAAGAGAGAAAAGTAATTGCTTATGCTTCTCGAAAGCTAAGACACCATGAGGTGAACTACCCCACTCACGATTTGGAGTTGGCAGCTATAATGTTCGCCCTAAAGAAATGGCGACACTACTTGTATGGAGCCGAGTACGAGGTGTTCACCGACCATAAGAGTCTAAAGTATATATTCACTCAGAAGGATTTGAACTTGAGGCAACGAAGGTGGATGGAATTCTTGGAGGAATACCGTTGCCCGATCAACTACCATCCTGGGAAGGCTAACGTTGTGGCAGACGCCCTAAGCAGAAAAGTTGGAATGGCTAGACTAAAGGTGTAGGAAATGCAAGTAGTTCAGGATGTATTGGATAGAAGGGCGGAGGTATAAGGCAAAAGAATCGTCATCAGCAATTTGAAGTTGGTGCCGGATTTGAAGCAAGAAATAGTAGAAGCTCAGCGAAGCAACGTTGAGTTTTAAATTTTCAAGGATAAGGAGCTTAAGCAACTGGACAGCGAATTTCGACATGATGAGACGGGAACTCTTCATTTCAGAGACCGATTGTGTGTACCCGGGGAGTAGCAATTAAAGGACAGGATTTTGGAGGAGGCGCACAAGAGCAAGTACGCCATTCATCCGGGAGAGGTCAAGATGTATCAGAATTTGAAGAGAGCATACTGGTGGCCCGAAATGAAGCGAGATGTGGTCAAGTACGTCTCGACTTGCCTTACTTGCCAGAAAGTTAAAGCGGAGCATAGGAAGTCAGCAGGGCTATTGCAGCCATTGCCAGTGCCGGAATGGAAGTGGGAGGAGGTGACTATGGATTTCGTCACCAGACTTCCCATGTCAAAGACCCAGAAGGACGCTATATGGGTGGTGGTGGATCAACTGACCAAGTCGGCCCACTTCATCCCGGTAAATGTATGGGATTCCATGGAGAAGCTGGCTCAGACATATGTTCGAGAAGTAGTTCGACTCCATGGAGTACCTTCGAGCATTGTGTTAGACCGAGACCCAAGGTTTACATCTCGTTTTTGGGGAAAGTTCCAGGAGGCAATGGGGTCGAATTTGAAATTTAGTACGACGGCGCATCCGCAGACTGATGGGCAGTCAGAAAGGGTAATCTAGCTATTGGAAGATATGTTGAGAGCCTGTGTCCTGGATTTCGGGGATAAGTGGATTGAGTGTGTACCGTATGCCGAGCTATCTTATAACAACAGCTATCAGGCCTCGATTGGGATGGCACCGTACGAGGCTTTGTATGGGCGCAAGTGTCAGGTACCGTTATATTGGAGTTGGACAGAAGATGGTCATGTGAGCAAAACCGGAGAGGTCTGTGTCCAAGAAATGTTGAATAAAGTGAAACTGATTCGAGAGAGGTTAAAGGCGGCTCAAAGCCGGCAGAAGAGCTATGCGGACAATCGGAGAAGAGAATTGGAATTTCAAGTTGGGGACCGCGTATTTCTGAAGCTGACACCGAATAGGGGAATTTTGAAGCATCCGAAGGGGGAAAATGAATCCGAGATATTTGGGGCCGTTTTTTTATTAAGGAAAGAATCGGACCAGTAGCTTACCGATTAGACCTGCCGGATAGATTAACGGGTATCCACGATGTGTTCCATGTGTCGCAGTTGAAGAAGTATAATGTGGATCCCGATCATATATTGAATAACGAACCATTAGTGTTACAGCCAGATCTGAGCTACGTGGAGAAGCCGGTGCGGATATTGGACCGTAGTGTCAAGACCCTATGGAATAAGCAGATACCGATGGTTAAGATTCAGTGGGAGCACCATGGCACGCAGGATGCCACATGGGAATCAGAAGAATGGGTTAAGCGGAAGTATCCCGAGCTGAAATAGAGGTATGCTTGAATTTCGGGACGAAATTCTTCTAAGGAGGGGAGGATGTGAAACCCCAGTCAAAACCGACCTTGCAGTAAGGGGGTTGGGATGCATATCACACTTTACTTCATGATTAAGTACATTTTCATATGATTTCTATATGCTTTGGATTTGATTTTTATTGTCTTGAAGACTTGTTGGTGAGTATTGTGTGAGAGGGGCAAAATGGTAATTTTTGCCCAGGGTGAGAATAGGGAGATAGCTTGTGGAAGGAATAGGAATTAATTTTCTAGTAAAAATAGCAACAAGAGTTGTTATGGTTTAGTGGTTAGAGCCTTAGAATTAATTATTGAAGTCTAGAATTCAAATTCCATCATAGAAGCTTTAGCTAGATTAAATTTTAATTTTTGCTTGGGGGGAGTTGGTTTCGGCCTTAAGGGCCTAGATCAAGGTGGTGATAATGACCTAGGAGAGACATGTTAGGAGAATTCTCATTTCACTCATTTGTTCTTCTCGAAATTCCTAAAGGGAATTCATTCTCCCTTGATCTTTCGTTTTTTTTAATTTTCAACTCCTTAGTTTGATCAAGGTGTTCTATCATTTTCCTTTCCAGAAAATTCAATAAAGTGTGGAGGTCTTTTAGGATTAAAATGTCCTAGTAAAAGGCTTCTCATGGTCTGGAAAATATGGATGAATTGTGGGAAATTCCAAGAGGAAGAATCCCTCTAGTGAGCTTGATGAAATTTCATCCTAAACTAGTTCACCTTCCTTCTTGGAATGAGCTGAAATTTTCCAGCTTGTATACCTTCAAAATGTCGAACTTCTCAGCTAACATTTTCTTCCAAATGCTACCAGAAAAATGGCCCTAAGATCAGCTTGAAACACGAATTATTTCTGCCATTTTCGGACTGCTCAAAGGCTGTGCAAAACCAGTGAAAATTTTGGGCAAAATCGCAGCTTTAGAGGTCCAAAACCAAGCTGTTTTCTTCCAGATTTTGTGCCGTACCCTAGCCATTTTTTTCCTCCATGAAGAAGGATGGAAACCAGCCTTTAATACCCCTGAAACCTCCCTTCAAACTCGCTGCATCTCAGCTGGAAAAAGCGGACGAAATTCTGCCAAAAAATTCCCTGTGCAGCGAAAATTGTTGTGCAGGAATTTTCCAGCTTGCTTCCCATTTCTTTTCCAGCCGAAACACCAACTTATTTCTGCAAAAACCTTCCTTAAACCTCCAGCAATAGATATCCATTGTTTCCCTTGAGCTTCTGCACAAAATTCCATCAATGGCTGTCCGAAAATCTCTCCACCAAATCCCTGCAATTTAGCTTGATTACTTTCCAAAATTCCAGCCATCTTATTTAGCAACCTTCCATGATATCTTGCTCAATTGACCAGACTTCTTCTTCATCTTTGTACCCCTTAGTTTCGGCCATCATAAGCCTTGTAGAACTAGCTTTAATTCCTCAGAAAAGCCACACCTTCAGTCGGCCATAGGAGACTTCAAAGCTGTCTAGAAAAATCGAGATATTCTTAGAATATCTAGTTTTCAAATTCTCTTCCTAAAAATATGCTTCAAGGATTGTAACAACTAACCTTTCCTTTCCCTTACAAAACAGAGAAATCACTCCCTAAACCCTACAGAATTTCGGCAACCCTATCCCTCACAAAGAAATTCGGCAGCTCTCCCAACCTCCCTCTCTCGATTTTCTCTAGCCACCAAGAACACACACACTACACTAAGAACACATACTACCTTCTTTCACCTAATACACCTGCAAACCACATCAAACCCTCACGAAAATCTCCAGATTTGATCTGCCCTTTGCTGTGAATCCATCAACACCATTATTAACATCAAACTCCACAAATCATCTTGCTACTTTAGATCAAAACCAGAAATTTTTGTGAAGGTCAAGAACATCTTCAAGGTAAACTTATTATATCAACTTCATCTTCTTCAAACTTGATCTCCAATGAGAACTTATATGAATGAACATACTAATGATATCTTCTTCTTCTTCTTCTTCTTCTTCTTCTTCTTCTTCTCTCTCTCTCTCTCTCTCTCTCTCTCTCATGGCCGAAATTCCCGCTCTTGGCCGAATGGTCTCTTTTTCCATGACCATGCTTTCGCCACCTCTCTTGGACACGATTAGCCATCTAGGAGTGGAGATCTACTCTAAACTCTTTCAAAGCATTCATCAACCAAGTAAGTACCTTCGATCCTTCTTTTAAACTCTAGAATCGTGTCTCTAGGATGATGTTGTTAAAAGGTGAATGGTGGTAGGATTTGAGTATATATATTTAATGTTGAGATTGAAGCATGAGCAATTGTATGATTGTGAAGAAGATGGGATTTATGCATGAAAGGTTCATCTTGGTTGATTGTATGTTGATTTGAGGTTTGATGCATGTCATAGGTAGTATTTGTGATAAAGTATGCTAGAGATTATGTCACCTTTGGTGAATAGGAGTTATATGCATGACTAGAATATTGAAGCCATGTTCATGTTTATGCTAGTAAAGGTTAAGCATGTCTTAATAAATTTAGATCTATGCCTATATGCAAGATTTGGATGATTTAATGAATTGAAGAATTGTGTATGTTCTTCACTGAGGATGGCCATAGGAATTGACCATGATCTAGTTGTCCCTAAAAGTAAAATTTCACTCCATGAATAAAATACTCAATAAAATAATTTCCTAGTATTTTTGAAAGCCCTAGGAAGGGTAGATTTGGATTCTTATATTCATAAAGGATATTTTAGCCAAATAAATAATAATTTTTCTAGAAAGAAAAATAAATAAATATTATTAAAAATAAAGCAATCAATTTAAGCCTTTATGAAAAAGATTTATGCTTAGCAAAATATTTACTAAATCAAAACCCTTAAGGATTTATTTATTATTTTCCAAGAAAGGCTTATTTAATAAAATCTCAACTAGTTTTAACTATCAATTATTTTCTAACAACTAAACTATCATTAAATCACTATTTTACCTAGTACCTCCTATGACTCTTGATCAAATAAACTCTAGATTTTTCTTAACAAGATGAAAACTTTCAACTTATTAGAATTTATTTCCCAAACCATTAATTATTTTAAATAACAAATTAAACTTAGCTTATAAACCTATTTAATTAGTGTCTTGCCTTAAAGCTTGGGACACTAGGATCATGGTAGTAGTGAATTGAGTTGATTTAAAATTGAGGAAGTGGATTGTAGCTTGAATCTGATTAAGATTTGTATTTACCCATGTGGGGTTAGGTCAGCTGTTCGAGACCTTGTTGTTGTGAGCAAGAATCAGGTAAGCTCCTGCGTAAAACCTATCGATGTAAAATGTTTTCCTTATGGCAAGCTAAATATAGAGTGTATGGACACTTGTTTATTTGAAGGCAATTGAGGATTGAATTTGTTCTTATTTCCAACACTTAAATTATTTGAAAGTTACTGAGCAGATTTTCAAAACTTAAAACTTATTTTAAAACTGATTTCTCCCAAAACTTTGGAAACCCTCATATTGCTATTTCCATGAAGAGCAATGCTTTGTTCATTTTATCCCAAGTGGGAAACATCGTTGAGTACTCAATAGGGGTGGACTGCTAGGACTAGTCTTTGAAGGGTTTGGGTAAGTCTCTCAGCAGGTGGCCACCTCTGAGGGGTGAGTCCTTCCCGGATAAGATATCAGTCCAGTGAGTCGTGCCGGACCGAGCTAGCAGTTTGTTTTCAGTCAAGTGACTGTGTTTTACCGGAATGGACACCCGGTTGTTGTTTGGGTATAGAGAAGGAGGAGTATCTTGCCCAGTAGGCCGATCACCTACTTTTGTCAGTCTGCACAAAGTGTCGGCATTCTGACCGGTTATGGGGCCCAACGTGTGGTAACCCATATCCCTTTCTTTCGAGTGGTTGATTTCTCTACTCATGTACGGCTAGATAAGCCAAAACGCCACTCTTGCTTTTGACTAATGTTTATTGCTTGCCAATGTTTCTCTTATAAAAGTTTTACACTTTGCATCCACGAACTGTTTTCACTAAACACCCAAAGCACACACGGACTTACTGAGATTTCTGTCTCATCACCTTTCTATCATGATTTCAGGATGATCCTGCTGTGGAGTTGAGTGGCTAGTAATATCTGCTTGGGAAGAGAATGTGTCTTTTTTATTTTATGTATTGCTTTGGGGAAGCGAGAGTGCATAATTTTATTTATGGTTTTTGTTTTGGAATTCATGGATTTATTCTTGAAGTTTTCTTTGGGTTGTAATAACTTTTTTTTAAGTTAAATATTATTTTTATTCCGCAATTTGTTTGTGTGACCTAGTAATAAAGACCCCTAGTCCTTTGGACGGGGCGACATCCCCGGCCCTGGCGGGCCAGGGCTTCGGGGTGTTACACACTTCCTATCAAGAATCCATTGAGAGTTCTGACTCTGGAAAACAGACTTGGAGGGAAATGTACATACTTACAAAGCACAACTGGTAGCGAAATGTTATAGATAAGCTCATGGTATAGACTATGATGAAACATTTTCACTCGTTGTAATGCTTAAATCAATTAGAATTCTTCTTGCCATAGTAGCTTATTATGATTATGAGATTCGGTAAATGGATGTCAAAACCACATTCCTTAATAGAAACTTACTCGAAGATACATACATGACACAACTTGATGGTGTTGATGATCCTTTGAATTCTAATATAGTGTGCAAGCTTCAAAGATCCATTTATGGATTGAAGCAAGCATCTCGAAGCTGGAATCTTCATTTTGATGAAGCAATTAAAGAATTTAACTTTATCAAAAATGAAGATGAGCCTTGTGTCTATAAGAAAATCATTGGGAATGCAATAGTCTTTTTGGTAATTTATGTTGATGACATCTTACTCATTGGAAATGACATCCCAACTCTACAAAGTGTAAAGACATGGTTGGGAAATTATTTCTCAATGAAAGACTTAGGTGAAGCTACTTATATTTTAGGTGTAAGGATCTATAGATATAGATTTAGAAAGCTAATTGCTAATGTCACATGGTATTAAACTCAGCAAAACTCAAAGTCCTTCCATGA
This sequence comes from Voacanga thouarsii, assembly GCA_026120185.1. Taxonomy (NCBI): domain Eukaryota; kingdom Viridiplantae; phylum Streptophyta; class Magnoliopsida; order Gentianales; family Apocynaceae; genus Voacanga; species Voacanga thouarsii. The sequence continues at coordinate 2,212,216 of JANUWF010001683.1, forward strand.
AAGATGAAGAAGATTGCATGAACAAGATACCATACGCTTCAGCTATAGGATCTATCATGTATGCCATGTTATGTACTCCACCTAATGTCTCATATGCATTGAGCATGACGAGTAGGTTCCAATTAAATCCTAGAGAGCCACACAGGACTGCTGTCAAGAACATGCTGAAGTACTTAAGAAGAACTAAATATATGTTCTTAGTTTATGGAGGACGAGAAGGCGAGCTAGTTGTAAATGGGTACACTGATGCTAGTTTTCAGTCCGGCATAGATGATTACATATAACAATCAGGTTTTCTATTTTGTTTGAATGGAGGTGTTGTAAGCTGAAAAAGTTCAAAGCAGAATACCATGGCCGATTCTACTACAGAAGTTAAGTATGTAGCTCCCTCAGCTGTAGCTAAAGAAGCTGTTTAGATCATAAAGTTCATTAAAAAACTGGAAGTAATTCCTAGTATTGTGAACCCAGTGGATCTTTATTGTAACAACAATGGAGCCATTGCACAAGCTAAGAAACTAAGATCACATCAGCGATCTAAACATATACTTAGATGTTTTCATCTCATTCGAGAAATTATTGATAGAGGAGATGTAAAAGTATGTAAGGTATCAACTGATGATAATGTTGCAATCCACCGACAAGGCCACTCCTAGCATCTAAACATGATTGTCATACTAGATCAATGGGATTACGGTTTATGCCAAATAGTTTTAGTGCAAGCGGAAAATTGTTAGGGATATGCCCTAAAACAATTTGTACTTATACTATTGTCATTATGTATTCTGTAATAATATGAGGTATTTCTTTCCATAAATAGTGCATGTTGGATTGTATGCCCTCTTAGACTAGGTTTCTGATGTAAAATCGAATTATTTAATAAAAGAATTTATTTTCAGAAATTGTTTGTGAATTTACTTTTTGTTTGTGCACGATTTTCGTTTGGACCAGACCCATTGTGTTTAAATAAGTGATCCATGTGAATGGTGGTCTTTCACAGTAAGGTATGGATCACGGGTTATTTAACACATAAACATTTGTTCTTAACCTATTGATGAGACTGGGAACCTCATCATGTTTAGGTTATTATGTTATGAATTCCAAATGGGGAATGGCTTACCTTTAGCCAGTGGGTAGTCCACTCACTTCATGACATAAGCGTATTTCGAATACGTAGAACAGGACCTGTAGTAGTGGTTTCTCAAAGTGCTATATGGTAGAAACCTAGACTACTACCGCTACAGCGTGGACTAGTACTCTATAACTTGAGTAAGAGTTGGTGGTCTAGCGAAGCTGGAAGCATATACTTTGATTTGCTGTAGCTGAGGTTCTATCATAGGGCCAATATACTTGCATGTTGGGTATGTATGACTAGTTAGTTAAGACAGACTTATACAAGATAGTTTCTGCACTATATCGCCCCTTGTGGTTGTCCGAATGGTCTAAATTATCCAGGGCCCTGGGAAACATGACTTGGATGTTTGCTTTAAGGTAGCTCCCTTGCAAAGCGGAAACACTCCAGGAAGTCGTGGATCATTGGACTAGAAGCCTAAGGATGGTAGATGTCATTTAGAGGGGTGTTAGTACACTTCTTCCTCTCTAAATGTACGACGATGTGTAGAGGGGTATTTTAATCATTTCACCTGTAGGTCGGAGACTTTGCTAACGCAGCATTGTCCTTGGGGTCAATATTTCCTTATGGTGATATTAGGAAATATTTAAAATGCAAAATACAGCTATTTATATAGCAGGGGTATTTTGGTCATTTTAGCAGCCAAGGCGATGTGTCTTTTTGGTCCTCGGGATAGCCCGTAAGTCCTAACTATTTTTGGGTTGAGGAATTGGTCTCAGTTGAAGAGGATTTTATTTTATTTTGTTTTATTTTATTTAATTCAGGAAGTCTAATTTATTATTGGACTGGAATAAAATAAATAAATAAATAAATAAAATAGGAGTTGAGAGAAACTAATTATCTAGTTTATTTGGTTAATTAATTATTCAGGGCCTAGGTCCAGTATGAATAATTAAGAAATTAACCTGGGCTTAAACTAGGGGAAATAATTAATGTTTAATTATTTATTGGGTTATTTGTATAGGCCCAAGAAATAAATAATTAAAGATTAATTATTATGGTTCATTTGGGCTCATTAATTATTTATTGGGTTACTTATGTAAGCCCAGAAAATAAATAATTAATATTTATTATTTTGGGCTTTTTGGGTCCAAGAAAAATAATAAATATTTATCTGGCCCAACAGCTTGGACCTTAGAGTTTTTTCCAGATATGGTTAAGAGGAGTTTAAGGTTAAGCCAAACTATTTCTCAGGATAACATCCAGGTATTTTGAAATCCCGGGGAGATGTTTATCAGAGATTGAGAGACCTAGTTTAGGCTAAATATAAACAACTCTTTGAAAGGAAAAAAACCCTAATTTTCTTTCACCAAACCACAAGACTCACGTGGTCTCTCTCTCTGCTCTCTCCTTAGACTTTGCTAACCAATAGCAGGTAAACCAAGGAGAATTGAGACCCTTCCTCTTCACCATAGTGTTCACCGACTAGAGGTTAGGTTGAGGAATATCCCGAGAGCTGGAGAGCTAAGCGTTAATGCAAACAAGGCGGAGTAGAAGGCTAGCGGGTGTTCAACCGAAGCTCCTTCAAGTGGACAAAGTGAGGCGATTTCAAGTCGTTCAATCCGCTCTTACTCAACCTAGAAGGGTTAAGGAGCGCAAAGGTATGATCTTCACGCTTCCGCATGGCCTTTATGGCTCGCGTTTTAATTTTTCTCCAATTTTTTTTTGGCACGGTGCATGCTCTCCTGTTTCTGCGTTCCATCAGCGCATTAATTTTATGGTCATCAAGTACGTGACTTGATAGTAAAACCCTATAACAAATACAATGACTATTTTTATATTTTCACTGATCGATTATTATTAGTAGAATTGTAATAAATTAATATCAGTACGATTATGACTTGACGGCTATATTTTACAGGTCATGGATAGATGTGATATCAAACAAAAACATAAATAAATGTTAGAGAATAATATATTGGACATGACCCACAGTGAGAGTACTTCATGGAACATGTCATAAGTATTTTCTAGCCATAATAATATTAAAAGTCCTTCAACCTAAATTTATCATACTTTCTTACCTAATAAATTTTATATTTTGACGTTGTCTAACGTTGTCTTTAGCCAGATAGACCATAGTTGGATATAGAATAAATTAGGGAGAGGAATATGATTGGCAGTGAAGGAATTTGTCCCTCTCAATTTTGGGAGAAATGTCCATGGGCCCTTGATAAGTTAGACTGTTAAAATGTATGGTCGTGCTCAAATATATCAATTTGAGATATTGATATAATTTGTTTGAATAGTCTACTATGAGATAAAGAAATAATTGATTAAGTTTAATAAGGATGACATACTTCGCGCCTTATGTTTAATCTGGATATCGTGTAACAAAATGACTAAACATAAAGTTATGGTTTTATTCAAAGAGATCAATTATCTTCATTTAAGCTAGATAGTTGTAATGTTTTGCTAGAAATCACTTATAACTTGTGGGCTATTTAAATGTGATTTGGACACACTACCAGTGTTAAATGAACCGTAAGGTCACACATTAAGCAAACACTTTTGGTTATTTTTCTGGTAACCAGGTTCGATGAATCTAGAAGTATGTCTAAGTTAATCAAACCTAAAAAATTGACCGAATACAATGAATCTAGAAATATGTCCACATTCGATGTATCTGGATGATGTCCAGATTGTAAGAATCTAACTTGGTAAATTAATTCGTTAAATTACCGAGATAATGGTAGAATCTTATCGTATCAGTTTTAATTTAATTTAAATTTAAAATAAAATATGATAAGATATTATCATAGTTGGACTTTAAGAGGTTCGGGTGGTTTTAAAAGAAAACCCTAACCGTTTTCTTAAGAGTGCTCTCTGTTAATATTTGTGCCTCCATTCACTAGAAAAATTTAAGCCTCTCAAACCCTAGGAGCTAGCACTCCTGGGGTAACAAGTTAGTTCGTTGTGTGTATCCGATAGAAGGTGCTCATACATTGTAGCGTCTGGTGATCGTTCGAGTTGCACATACGATAAAAAACCAGAATCCAAATATCTTAATTACACCGAACAGAGGTAATTTTGTAATCCTTAGATTGTCTAATCGTTTGGCTTGGGTCCTGGAAAGGGATTCGTAGATATTTCTCACGTTTAGGAGTCTATGAATCCCAACATGCAGTGGCCATGTGCTCATGCTTAGACTGGAGCATACTAGATATGGAAGCCAACATATAACACTTAGCCATCTTATCAGCTTTCTTCCATGCCTTCTCCATCTCTAGCTCCTGATTTGTGAATTCATTCCCTAATCTCAGGACAGGGATCCGTAAAAACATACTTGTACTCCTCTGCAGTGAATACTATGTTCAGGTTCCTCTTCTTGTCCACATAATTTAGGCCTGTCTACTTAGTCTTCTTGAGAATGATTGACAATGGACTGAAACTTGACATTTCTAAAATATTGCAAAAAAACATTCATTTAGTTTGCAAGAAATAAAAATGCACATTTTTTATATTATTTCTTTGCTAATAAATAACTCATAAAGCCATTATCAATAATAGAAATAGTTTGGCTCTTAGAAAAACTGATAGAGTTTCGTAGGAAGATTAATAGCATTCTAAGTTAAATGTATTACCATCACGAATAAAAACTTCCTAAATAGGTAATGGTCTAGAAAAAGTTCCACCGATAAGATGGCCACTGATTCACACCATCTACAGGAAATTTAGTGCTAAAAATCTCCAACGTAGGTTGGTCGATCCTAGCAAATACATTAGGCTTTTAATTCTACTCTTCCATTAGTTCTAGATACTTCTGAAGATCCATCCTATAGGGGATCATGCTCAGAATGACGTGAGGAAATCTATTACCTCTAATGAGAGTTGTGATAGAAGCCATGGGGTCATTGGAACTCCTCTCCCACTTAATATTTTATTGCAAAAAGAGTTTTGGGCCCAAAAATATTTTCTATAATCTTATGGTTTCATTAACTTTATTAAAAAACTAAAATTAAATATTATTCTCTATTTCAACGATTAAATCTTTTGAGAGAATAAACTATGAATTTATTTTACTATTCCAAGTTAATAACTAAGTAAAACTTTATTAAATAACCTAAAGTTTAACATTATTCTCTATGTCAAGAATTAAACCTTCTAAGAGAATAAACCACGAACTCTTTTATTTTTAAAGTTTCATAGATTAAAACGTTTTATCAAAAACCATTCTATTTAGTGAGACTTTGGTTTCACAAGAACTTGTGCATTTGATCACAAAAGTGAATTAAGCATGATAACAAAAGTAAACTTTTTCATGCTCAAACTATTCATTTATTCCTAAGTGACCAAACAATGGATTACACATCATCAATTAAAAATTAATGATCTTATTTAATCCTAAGGTGGTTCCATCCTTTACTACTCATTTTCATGCAAATTATTCATCCATAGATAAATAAAACTATTGTAGAAAATTAACCACATACAATGCTTTCAAAACATGATTATATGAAGGAAAAATTGAGGCACAGAACTTCAGCAATGCTCTTCCTTTTCCTGGACAAAATTACGCGCATCTGCCTCTGGGCAGAGTAGACCTGGTGCCTGGTCTGTTCGGCCCACTAGGTACAAGGTCCATTCTGGAGTTTGCCAATCTCTGGAAAAATCTTGCTTTTCAGCCATTTTTTGCCCATCAACAATTTCAGCAATCATGTTCTTCAGTCTCCAAAATTTACAGATTAAAAGAAACATAAAACCATGAATAAAAACATGCATTTACAAGCGAGGGGCAGTACAAGAGTACCTACAAAAAGAAAAAAATAAAAGAAAGAAAAAATAAATTTAGAAAAAGAAAATAAAACAACATAATAACATACGGAGTTAATAAAGAAAACTATGTACAAAGGAGTAATGAATCGTCAAGGCTCATAAAAGAGAACATCGAGATGCGCTAAGGTGTCAAGATCATCTACTAAATATGGTTTTAATCTGCTTCCATTCACCTTAATGATCCTTTAAGTTAGGTGAGAAATTGTAATAACTCCAAATGGACAAATTTGATGTATCTCATACGGCCTCGACCATTGAGAACTTAATTTTCTTAGGAAAAGCCAAAGCCTAGAATTAAAGACTAGCACTTTCCTAGAATTAAAGACAAATACTTTATCTCCTTTTTGAAACTTATGGGGAGAACGAATATGCCTATCATGCAACCGTTTCATCTTATTTTTGTAAATCCTCGAATTATGGTAGGCATCGTTGTGCCACTCATCCAACTCATTCACTTGAAGCATTCTTTCTTTTTCTATAAGATGAATGTCAAAATTGACATGCTTTATTGCCCAATGAGCCCGAAGTTCAACATCTACCAGTAGATAACATGACTTCCCATACCCTAAGTGATAGGGGGTTGTATCAATAGGAATTTTAAAAGCAGTCCTATAAGCCCAAAAAGTATCATCTAGCTTCAAACTCCAATCTTTTTTTAGTGTTATGCCCTAGAGGCAATCACTTGTGCATTGTATATGACACATTTTATTTTAATAAAAGGCATTATTTAACTTACAGTTTCTTTTGTTTACTTTTGCATAAAATAACTGTTAGATAAAGTCCCTAGTACAACACTGTGTTAAGGAAATCATGATATGAGATTCCTACTACACTGTATAGTATTAGTACTTAAATAGTCCCTACTCGTAGTATTAATTAGACAGGACATCATTAATACATTAAGACTAGCATGTGTTAGACTTCCTGATTTGATCAGGCGATGGTTCTCATATTCATGAGTATTGAGATACTCAAAGTTAACACATGGATGCTTGTTAATGGAACAAGTTCATTGGATGACCTAGCTATGAGATAATCACATAGATAACTATTTAATGCCAGCGATATAATCTCAATATAGCAAACGTGCAAGTATCCTTAAACTTGAGATCTCCAAGGTACTTTGTTTGCTGAGCATTGTGCTTTGATTCTAATCTCTGGAGCTTGATCGAGGGCCGCCTATGGGATGGATATTGGGTACAGTGTGAGGTAAAAGAAAGTAGTTGAGAAGGTCAATAAAGGATTTACCACTCCTTATAATAAGGGCGAATATCTCATGGCCACTTGTAAGAATTACTACTCGAGAAGTCTTTGGCCAAGGCGACTGTGTATTGGAAACAGTTCCAATTGATACACATCTAGAGTAGTGGGTTCCTAGTACAAATACTATCGTATTCAGGCCAGAATTAATACATATTCTGGAGGGAGTTGGCACTAATTCTATACTCTAAACCGATGAGATATTGTATGGTGAAATGAGTTAATTGCACTATAGTTTATTATTGAAGGGTTCATGTCAAGTCAATTGACTTCCTGGACTCTTAGGTGGTCATGATGTGTTGCTAGATACCGCTCATTATCTGAGAATATGGGTTTATTAATTGATGAATTGATAAACCAATCCTTATTAGAATTAATAGGATTAATTCTAATTAATTATGGATTATTAATCTCAAAGACATTTGGATTAATTCATGTTCACTACCAATTGACTGGGAAACCTAATAGGTTACACACAATAGAGGATTATATGCTCAAGATGTTATTTGATACCATAGTGGGGTTAATTGCGAGAAAGAGAAGGAGTTGTGGCCAAATTATAATTAATTATAATTTATGGGCTAAATTATAATTGTGAGAACTTGATGTTTCCAATTACAATTAGGGAATTCTAATTGTTTTAGGATTTCAATTTTTTCAGTGAATTTTTTGATTTATATGATGATATAACCGAAACCCTAGAAGGGGGATTCACACGAAAATAGCAGCCACTAAAAACTCTCTTCTCCTCTCTCTCTATCATGTTGTTTTTCAGAAAAACAAGTAACCCTAGCTGCCACTTAGATTTTCTGCTAGCACAGAAAACTTTGTGCTTGAGTGTTCCTCTATATGAATTTCTATTAAAGATAATCACACACTGTGATTATAGTGGTTGGACGTTCAACTCTCGTGGAGTTTGATCAAGGGGATTGCTAGATCGCATCTCGACTTGAAGAAGAAATTTTTGTTCTTCGGACGATCAAAGAAGGTAAAAAGCTGTTACCTTTGTTATCTTTATGTCTTGTTTTCCACATATATGCAGATCATGGGATGGTATCTCGTCTTATTTTTTGCTATGCCGTATATGATACGCGAGAGATACCCAACACCTTTCGTGTATAATTGACCACTTTTTCCAAGATTCTTTTCAATTCTCTATTGACCATCTCAACTTGGCCACTAGTTCGTGGATGATAGGGAGTAGTAACCTAATGAGTAACCCCTAAATGTTTGAGAACTTTATCTAGTTAGGTATTACAAAAGTGGGTTCCCCTATCACTAATGAGTACCTTAGGTACTCCAAATCAGGTGAAAAGATTTTTTAGAAATTTTACAACAATCCATGCATCATTAGTAGGCAAGGCTTGCGCCTCAACCCACTTTAATACATACTTAACTACCACTAAGATGTATTTGTTACCCAAAGAATTAGGAAATGGACCCATGAAATCAATCCCCCCAACAATCAAAAATTTCACAAGCTTGAAAAATTTGTAATCGCATCTTATTAGATTTAGAGATGTTACCTATACATTGACACATATCACAACTTTGAACAACCTATGAGTATCCTTGAAGAGTGTAGGCTAATAAAAATCAGACTCAAGTACCTTTCTTGTGGTATTGTTAACTTGGTAGTGGCCTCCCGTGGGTCCTTCATGACAATGTTTCAAGATATTGATGCTTTTCACGGAATTCACACACCTTCAAATGATTTGATCCACACAACAATGGAACAAGTATAGATCTTCCCAATAGTAATACTTTACCTCAGAGAGGAATTTCTTCTTTTGTTGGGCATTGAAGTCATTGGGAAGAATTCCTATAACCAAGTAATTAGCAAAATCTGCATACTAAGGTAGTTGAGAAATCTCACCATCAACAAGTAAAAGTTGTTCATCCAGGAAGGTGTTATTAATGTCTCCCTCAACCAATGTCTCAAGGTTGGGATTCTCCAACCTATACAAATGATCCGCAAGTTAAATACTCATCCTAGTGGGCTTGGGTTAACCTAAGCCTAGCTTTTTAAAAGTTTTATATGGTAACAGATTAATACTAGCACCTAGGTCAGCTAAAGCATTTCAAAATGTAAGAGTACAAACAAGACAAGGAATAGAAAAACTCCTTAGATCACTTTCTTTTTGTGGCATTGTCCGTTGGTCCTGCAATATAGTTGAACACTCTTCATTTAAAACCACAATGGATAATTCCCCCAAGCGTTTTTTGTTTACAAGCATTCTTTTGAGAAATTTTGCATATTTGGGCATGTGCACTAAGGCTTCACTACGTGGAATGTTTATATGTAGTTGTTTGAAGATTTCCAAAAACTTGCCAAATGGTGCATCTTTTCTTGCTTTGTGTGTGGGGGGGTAGGGTACCAGTGGCTGAAAATTTAGTTTTTTAGGTTATATTTCGAAAGGTTCAACAATAGGGGTTGGTTCTAGCCCATCTTATTTAGATGGTACCAGTTCCATGCTGGGATTGGGTAGCTCCTTAGTGTAATAGTAGCTGAATCATGTTGTGCTTCTACCCTTACTAGTGACTTTATCACTTAATCCGTTAAAAACCAAATTTGTCTTTCCATATTTCGAACCATGCCCTCAAATTTTTCCAGTGTGTCATCTATCTCAGAAAAACGCTTAGTTACATAGGATGGAAAATTTTTCCAACATCCTTTCTAAGGCAATGGAGTCAGATGGTTAAGCTGTCATCTGGTGAGATATGTTTGGATATCGTCCCAAGCTCCAATTGGCCATCTTACCTATAAAAAATAACTGGTTAGCATCATATATACACATCATAATATAAAATCAAGTTAGTTAGTTAGTTAGTTAAGGTACATGTTCAGAATTTAAGTTACAAAGAATTACAACATATAGAAACATTAAAGTACAAGTATTCAAGAAAACAAAATACAACACCTAGTCATACAAAGAATATATATACATATTCACATATTTACATATAAACATATTAACATGGTTAAAGCAACCCAAGCTTTCGTGATATTATTCCCCGGCAGCAGTGCCAAAAATTTTATGCGTAAATTTTGGGTATATAAAATCATCAATTTTAAATCCATCACTTAATCAAGTTTTAATTAAAACATTAATTCCAAAATATACATATGAGCAATTATACTTAACGCGAGTATAGTATAGGGAATTAATGAGTATCAATCCTCAAAGAAATAAGTACACACTAATCACTTTTCTTTCATTATTTAACCAACCTAAATAAAGTGAGAAAAGAATAAAAAGAAAAACTAAAAAAACATATACAACTGAAGAATGTAGGTTTATGTAATCTAGACAAGTATCCTAGAAAACATGATAATGAACCAATTAGCAACTCTCTCAATTAATTATAATCTTAGCATCATGAAGGAACGCACAGTAAAATTCAATCGTTTGTCAAGTCATGAATTTACTTAGGTAAATTCCATTTTGTTTGTCAATATATGGAATCCTATGTTTTGATTCATATTAACAGATTTGCCAATCAAGCTAATATAACCAAAACATGCATTAAGCTCATCATTCATATCTTAATTCAATTAGCAAATTTGTCAATCAAGCTATTCTAACTAAAACATGCATGAGTCTCAATTCCTTAAAAGCATGAAATTAGCTAATAACCCTATGTGAAGGCGAAATTAACATAACCTTTGATCACTTAGTTCTAAAATCCTAACTTCATCGTTCAAATCCATTAGGATTCAACAAATACAAAATTAATGCAACGAAACTCCTAACATCGTTGTGTCGAAGACAATTAGAAGAACTCGCATCAATAACTAATGAACTCAAGTAATCAAATACCAAAGATGACTAATAATTGATCAAATAACTAAATTAACGCAAAATCATGAATCTCAAAATAATGTTAAATTACAATAAAAGCATTGAATACATCATTACTAAAGAAAAAGAAGACAAAGAGAAAAGAAAGCACTCATAGGCATGCCTCTTTCTTCTTCCTTGAAGACTTCCTTTGAATAATCCTCTTTGCCTTGGGGGGTGAACACATCCTTCAATGAGAGGATCAAAATTTCAGCCATTTAATTCACCTCTCTATATTGTATATATCAAACCCTTGTATCCTCTTGTACTTTTATAGGTCTCGTGGATGCTAATTTCATGGTTGAGGAAGTCTTGGCCAAGTAAGAGTAGGAAAATACCAAAACCATTGGATAAGCCCTAATTCTACGTACAGAATTTTTGCCTCCAGAGCATACCTGGCATCGGGTACCTTTGACCCACCTAGCGCTAGGTGCACTCTGTTCTTCCTCTGTTTTTGCTCTATTTTTTTGCTGTCTCTCCTTGATAGGCAGAATGGACCCGACGCCAGGTACACTTGCCAGACCTAGCGCTAGGTCTATTCTGGAAATCCCCTGAACCTTGCTCAATATCTGCTGCTGGAGCAGAATGGACCCAGCGCCTAGTCCATCGCTAGGCCTTATGCCAAGTCTATTCTGGTTCTATGCACTTTTCACTCAATTTTAACTTAAATATGCACATATTTGCCAAAAACACCTTTTACAAGCAAAATTTCAAATAAGAATGAATATGCCTATTTATTACAACAAATGTATCTTAAAATACCCTCAAATAACTTGGAGAAGAATGGTGATTTTAACCCCTATCAATTTAATTTTATTCAAAAAATTTAATTTATTATTGGACTGAAATAAAATAAAAAGACGAGAGTAATTAAATTAAAGTTATTATCTGATTTAATTAGTTAATTAATTATTCAGGGCCTAAACCCAGATTGAAAAATTAAAAAAATTAACCTGGGCCTAAAGTAGATAAAAAGGCTTGAATAATTATTTTAGGTCTAGTTGTGCTTGTTAATTATTTATTGAGTTATTTTAATAAGTCCAAAAAATAAATAATTAATATTTATTATTTTGGACTCATTGGGTCGAAGAAAAATAATAAAAATAATTATCAACCAATAGCCTAGACCAAATGATTTTTTTTATTATACACAGCACAGAAGAGTTTAGGCTAAGCCAAACATCTTCTATTGATAACTTGCTAGTGTTTTGAAATATTAAAACCCCGAAGTTATGTTATCTAGTGAAGAAGTCATGTATTATTCACTAACAGTGAACACACGTCTTTGAACTAGATAGAGAAAAAAAAAACTCTCCCTAACATGCCTTCCGTTTTTGTTTCCTTTCTCTTATTTTTCTTCTGGTTGTTTTCTTTATTTTGCTAATTAATAGCTGTGAGTCAAGAGGCTTTGAGACTGTGGTTTTCATCGTCTATTTATTTCACCTACAAAATATTAGGCTGTGGAATATTCTGAGAAACAAGAAGCTATGCGTTCATGCAAACAACACAAAGCAAAAGGATTGCGAGTTTTGAACCAGAGACATCATCAAGGCATGAATAAGTCCCTATGGTTTCATCATCCACTCTGGCACCAAAAACAATATCTAAGCGCAGCGGTATTAAACATTCAAACTTTTCGCTGTGTTGTTGTGTTCTCTGTGTTTTTGGTGTTTTGATTTGTGGTTTCCTGTGCATGCATGGCTTTCTGTTTTATTTTCAACCTTCAAAAGGAAGGGCCAAAAGACGCACAACACAAGCAACAATCTAGGTGAAAGATCAAGCAAACTTTTAAACAGGGATTGAAGGCTAAAGGAGTATCAAGAAGAGCTCAAAACAATCAACAATTTATTTGAAAGATCAAAGAGACACATGAATAAGAAATGGAGGTCAAATAAGCAGGAACAAAAGTGCAACAAAATAGGGGAGGGTGCCCCAGAGCCGAACTGGGGCTGGCCGAGAGAGATGGGACCAGCACCAGCCCTAAGCTGGTAGCGTTCTATCTTGGACAGAACATAGCCGATGCTGGCTGCGTGTGCCAAAGCCAACGCCGGCCCTAGACCGGCCAATCCCGACTTTTTTCTATTTTTCTTGTCTTCTACTTTTTACTTTTGTTATTTAATTTTCACGACTGTTATTATATTTTAACCTATTTTAAGGTATGTAATAGGGCCTCAAAACTTGTATTAATGCCATTTAATAGTTAGGATTAGTTTGCTAATTGGTTTATGGCAAGGCACCTATATATATGTCATTATAGCTCTTGTAAACACAATTTTTGAATATTTGAATAGAAAAATCATTTGTTCTTTCTAGAGAGACTCCTTAAGGGTGGTCCTCTTAGGTGATTCCCAAATCAATCAAGACTTCTCTTAGGCTTTAGTCCAACCTAAGATTCTAGTCTCTAATCTTCTTAGGATAGATCATTGTTCTCTCTAAAATGGATCTTAGATTTCTAGCTAATCTAGGGTTCTTTTAGGAGTTCAATTGGTTGCCTAAATCTTCCCATCCTATTTGTGCTTGATCCTTCTTGGATTAGAGGTGTTTGGGTGTGATTTAATTGGCTTAGTTCATTAGATTTTGGGTTCTAGGTGACTAGTTTACCTAGAGTTCTATTCTTGAATTAGGTTTATTGATTTTAAGCTTCAAATCTCAAATTGGTGCTTCCAAGATCATATCATCAACTCTTAGAACTTTCAATTTTTCAATATTTTAAAGGTCATGATGCGATGAACATTGACATCAATCTCACTATGTACTTCCAGAAAAAATAAAATATCCACATTTTTTTTCAATTAAATAAAGCAAATAACACAATTAAAGCAACTAAAGCCTTTGTATAAATACCAAGCTCAACGATAAATGAACTAACATAAGATAGCTAAAATCCAAAAAATAAACACACCAAAACTAGAAATAACAAAAATAAACAACACTGAACAAAGTAAATCTAAACATTATTCAGGTGCATAAGCATAGGAAGGAAGAGATCAAGGTTTTCCACATTCATTACATAGATTGCCTGTAGTATTTCCTAGCATTGTTCCCATTTGTCTTTAAAAAAAGTATTTTACCAAGTTGTCCAATTTAACTCTCAAAGTTGTGGATAGAGGCTTCTTGATTTCTCATTGACACTTCAACACGTGGATTGCCTTCAGTGCTTCCTGGCATTGTTTCCATTTGTCTTTTAGAAAGCATTTTGGCAAGCTGTCCAATTTGACTCTTAAGATTGTGGATAGAGACTTCTTGATTTCTTATTGATGCTTCAATACCTTGAAAATGTGTGCCTATAGAGGTGACCTATTTAGCAACTAAATCCTCAGAAGATGGTTTAGGTAGTGCTTGAGAAAGTGGTGGAAGTGGAGCACAATATAGCATAGGAGCTTGAGATTTTGGGGCAAAGTTTGCTTGTAAACATTGAAGCTTCACTTGATTTTGTCCTTAATTACCCCATGAAAAATTTGGAAGATTGCACCAACTTGGGTTGTAAGTATTGCTAAAAAGAGCATTATTTTGTCTTGCATTCTCCAAATAATCAACATGCTCAACTTGTTGTTTATTTCCAATTTCCATTTATTAACATTTGTGATTAGGATGTCCTCCTTCACAAAAGTCACAACTCATTACTTATTTTTGAGAATTTACTTTCATCTTTTCCACCTTTCTTGTGAGTACCTCTAATTTAACAACCTCCATTGAAGCCATAGTATCAATATTGTGCATTCCTTGTATTTTAGCTCTAGAATTTTGCATACCCCATAAATAATTGTTCAAAAAATATGTTCTATCAACTCAAAAAGTTCTTCCGAAGTTTTTGAAGAAACTGTACCTCTCGATGAAGTATAAACCATTTGTTTAGAAGAAAATTTCAGCTCATTATAGAAAGTTAACATTTGAAACCCCAGATCAAAGCTATGTTAGGGACATTTCTTATCATTTTCTTAAATCTCTCACAAGCATCATGAATTGTCTCTCTATCTAATTAAAAAAAATAAGAAGATGTCATTCCATAACTTGTAGCCAAGCTAGAGGAAAGTATTTAGTAAGGAATTTCTCAACTAGTTGTTCCCATATTGTGATAAATCCTGAGAGCCATACGAGGAGAAAACTTCCTATACGTTTCTAGGGAGGTGTATTGTTCATCTACATCTATGTCAATGAGTCGTCTATTGAAATAAACAAATCCTATTTGGGGTAACTCTTAAAGTTAGAATTAAGAAATGGGATTTTTGAGATAAAGATAAGGAATAAACTAAAACAAACTATGGACCTTACATATTGGAATTTTATATCATTAATTTCTCGAATCAAGAGATTCATGAATCAAAATCCTGATAAAATACAAAAACAAAGAAATTCCACGATCGAACTCCCAGGCTCAAAATCTAAGTTCTAAATGATTCATTTTGTAGAGCTTTGCGGTTCTTGAACTTTTCGATTCTTAACCATGATTTTGCTTGGTCCCTCAATAAAAATGGAAACAACCTAAGCCTTTTGGCATCTTCTAATATACTATTGAGCTTAAAAGTATCACAAATTTCTAAAAATGCTGCCAAATGAGCATCAAGGTCCATATCTAACAATCTATGAAATTGAATCATTTGAATGCAATTAGGCTTGATCTAAAATTGTTAGCATCAATTTTAGGCCACACAATACTTGAATTGGTACCTAAAAAAGTAAGTCTAGCATAATCACCAATTGTTCTCCTTTCATTATGATTACCATTTCCTTCTTAATTAACCTCCATCTTTATACTAATTTCAGTAGAAATATCTAGTTTTTCAAAAACTTTTAAAACTCTTTGTTTTTGCTCTTTGCACAATCTTTGAAAAGTCCTTTCTATTTCATTATCAAATTTAAACCAATTCTTTACCACAATTTCTTCTATGCATATATAAGAATAATTTTCGTGCAAAATAAAGTAAAGAAAAAACCCAACGACTAGTATTCCAAGCTAAAATATTCATATTAAACTAGTAACAAAATAATGAACAAAAAGATCAAAATTAAGGCAAAGATTTATAACAAATATTCACAAAAATAAATAAAGCAGAAATATAAAAGCAAAAATATCTAAAATCAAAGTATCCTAAAAAAAAGTGAATATCTCAACTACCAAAACAATAAAAATAAAGATAAAAGATATTAACAAACTAAACAATGATTAAATCAACAAAACTCAAGTGTTTTCAAGATATTGATAACTGATCCCCGGCAATAGTGCTAAAAACTTGATATGTGCATTATGTGTTCATGCTAATATGTTATAAAAATACTTTCAAAGCTCAATCAAATTTTAATTTAAAATACTAATTTAATTCATACACATACATTTGGGTAAGTATACCCATCATGTAGTATAGAATCTAGTTGGTAAGTATCGAAGAATCCCTAAGAGTTGTATCAACTACCCCTACTTTCACTTTTGTTTCATTGTTCAATCAATTGCAAATAAAGAAATAAGGACACTAACTAATTCTAATTCTAATTAACTACTAACGAGTACAACAAGAATACATCAAATCAATTACAAAGTAGAGTCTAGAAGATCACAAAAAGTAAGACACAAGTAGAAAGGGAAATTAGACATGTAATCAAAGTAATTTCTCCCAAATAATATCCATGTATCTAATATCACTCAATCAATTGAATTCAAATCCAAGTATTGCCAAAGGTTCTTGAATATTGTAAAATTCACTCTTTTTCAAGTAATGAGTTCCCTATCCTTAAGCCCAACCCATAATTATCTCTATCATATAAATCAAACTCAAAGATAGATATAAATCAAAGACCTATAATTATCAAGCCCAAATGTGCCAAAGTCCCCTGTCTCTAGGTGATCCAACAACCCCTTCTACCACAAAGTTATCATCCCCCAAATCATTTCTCAAGCTCATCAAAGGAAAACAAATCTATTGAACCAATTCAAATAGGTACCCATCTCATACATTATTTCTGAAGTTCAATATATGTGACTATCCTAATCTATCAATTCAATCAATCAAATCCAAGTAATAAAAAACTCAAATAGAATTCAATAATCCAATACAAGATCAAATTAGGGTACAACCCTTTAAATAAAATTAAATCAAGGTAATATTAACATCCCCAAATCAAATACACAAATTAAAATAAAAGGAAAAACTCATGGACAAGTGCCTTTCTTATATTTTGAAACTTTTTTAGAATGCTCTTCTTCTTCTCTAATCTTACCTTGATCTTCTCTCCTAACTCTCCTTGATGTTTTCAAATGGTTCTCTTAATTGCATTTCGTGTGGCTCTCTTGCTCATCTCTTGAAATGACTCAGATAAGAATTATTTATATTTTTTTTTTCTTGAAAATCCCTAAAAATTACATAATAGGGGCAAATATGTGATGTTGTACGGTGCCATGAAAGGTGTTTTGCATGATGCCATGCATGCTTTCCTTCACTTGCTTTAGCTTCAAATGACGTTGTGGAACTTGACTGTAGATGTGTGTTGTAATCAAGCATGGCGGCATCGACATTGAGTTGCACGGCACCGTCGACTACTAGATGTTTTGATATTTCTAACTACTGATCATACACAGTGCCACTAAAGGTATTGTGCATGGTGACATCCATTTTGAAGGCATGGAAAGCGGAAAAACATGGAGCACGCAACGGAAGCGAACATAAAAAAACTGGAAAAAACAAGAATAGGGAGTCCAAGGCAGGGCCGACACTGGCTCCTGCAGCCCTAACCAGCGCCGGTTGCGCCCTATCCCAATCCCGAGATTTTAAAAATTTTACCTCTTTTCCTTGTTCTAAGTGTTGGCTGTACCGGAATATATGCAACCAGTGTAGGTGTCCGGTAGAAGCCTCTGTTGCGATTCCTGCAAGTCTCCTACTCCGCCTTTGCATGTATGTGGATGCAAAACTGTCGGTTCTTCCAGTATATGGCCTGCCTAACTACCGTTTGGTGAACAACTAACGAGTTAGGAAATTTTCTGGAGAGAGAAAGACGTCAGGCTTCCACAAAGAACAAGTCGTCTCTCTTGTGTGTCTAATTTTCAACAACGTTGTTTCGAATCCTCCTATTTAACCAAAATAAAAAGCCTTAGGTTAAACTGGACTAGGCCATTAGACTCTTGGTTTAACCTATTGGGCTTAATTAATTATTCCAGTTAGAACCAACTCAATGGCCCAACAAATAATTACTTTTCCAGCCCAAATAAACCAGTCCAATTAAATAAGCCTAAATCAGTATAGTCTCATCATGCTTTGGACCATTTCCATCAATGTCCTATTCCTTCTCCCTACTACTTCGTTCTGCTGGGGTGTCCCCGATGCAGAAAGGTGGGATACTATCCCATGATGTATCATGTAGTCCTTAAATTTACCAAAGAGGTACTCTCCACCACGATCCAATCGTAAGGTTTTGATCAGTTTGTGAAAATAAAACAAATATATGCACTTTATCCTTATTATCAAAGCTAATAATAATCAATTTAGCTCTTAGGAAAACTAACATAGCTTCTTGGGAAGATTAAAAGTTTCCTAAGCTAAGAATATTAATCACCATAAATTAATTTCCCTTCTAAGTAATGATCTAGAAGATAACTCCATCGAGGGGATGGCTGTTTCCTCTTTTTTCCTATAGACATACCTCGCACTATGACCTCCAACGAGGGGCTGGCCAATCTAAAGGCGTGGAAAGCAGGAAACACGGAGCACACAGTGAAAGTGAACATAAAAAAAATTAGAAAAACAAGAACAGGGAATCTAGGACAGCGCCGGCACCGGCTCTGGTAGCCCTAGCCGACGCCGGTTGCACCTTGTCCCAATCCTGAAGTTTTAAAAATTTTACCTCTCTTTCTGGTTCTCAAAGGTGGCTGGACCGAAATGTGCGCAATTGAGGTAGGTGTGCTGGTGGAAGCCTTTGGTGCGATTCCTACAAGCCTCCTACTCCACCTTTGCATGTATGTGAACGCCGAACTCTCGGACTTCCAGTATATAGCCTGCCTAACTACCGTTTGGTGAACAACTAATAAGGTATGGAATTTTTTTGGAGAGAGAGAGAGAGAGAGAGAAACGCCTGGCTATTCCGCAAAGAAGAAGCCATCTCTCTTATGTATCTGATTTACAACCACGTTGTTTCCAATCCTCCTGTTTAACCTAAATAAAAAATCCTAGGTCAAACTGGACTGGGCCATTGGACTCTTGGTTTAACCTATTGGGCTTAATTAATTATTCTAGTTAGAACCAACTCAATGGCCCAAGAAATAATTAATTTTCCAGCCCAAATAAACCAGTCCAATTAAGTAAGCTTAAATCAGTTTAGTCCCAGGTTAATCCCTAATTATTCAAATTGGGCCAAAGCCCTGAATAATTAATTAACCCACCACACTAATTTAATTAATTCTGTCTCCATGGACCTTTATTTTATTCTAGCCTAATAATTAAATCAGGCTATTTAAATAAATTAAAATTCTATTTAATTTAAGATCAATTCCTTAGCTCGTATTTAATTAGGACTCATGGTCTATACTGCAAACCAAAAGACACACCACCTTGGCTACTAAAATGACCAAAATACCCTTGCTATATAAATAGCTATATTTTGCATTTTAAATATTTTCTAATATCACCATAAGAAAATATTGACCTCAAGGACAGTACAGCGTTAGCAAAGTCTCCGACCTACAGGTGTAATGAATAAAATACCCCTCTATACATCGCCATACATTCAGAGAGGAAGAAGTGTACTAACACCTCACTAAATGACATCTACCATCCTTAGGCCTCTAGTTCAATGATCCACGACTTCTTGGATTGTTTCCACTTTCCAAGAGAGCTACCCTAAAGCAAACATCCAGATCATGTTTCCCAGGGCCCTGGATATTCAGATCATTCAGATAACCACAAGGGGCGATATAGTATAGAAACTATCTTATACAAGTCTGTCTTAACTGACTAGTCACACATACCCAACATATAAGTATATTGGCCCTACGATAGAACCTCAACTATAGCATATCAAAGTATATGCTTCCAACTTCATTAGACCACCAACTCATACTCAAGTCGTAGAGTACTAGTCCACGCTATAGTGGTAGTAGTCTAGGTTTCTACCATATAGTGCTTTTAGAAACCACTACTATAGGTCATGTTCTACATATTCGAAATACACTTATGTCATGAAGTGAGTGGACTACTCACTGGCTAAAGGTAAGCCATTTTCCATTTAGAATTCACAACATAATAACCTAGACGTGATGAGATTCACATTCTCATCAATCAGTTAAGAACAAAAGTTTATGTGTTAAGTAACCCGTGATCCATACCTTACTGTGAAAGACCTCCATTCACATAGACTACTTACTTAAACACAATGGGTCTTTTCCAAACGTAATTGTGCACACATAAAGTTGTAAATTCACAAAAAAAAATTGAAAATAAATTCATTTATTAAAATATTCAATTTTTACATAAGAAACTTTGTCTAAGAAGGCATATTTCCCAAAAATCTCCCACTTGCACTCTCAGACTAAGTAAGTCCATAGGCGCCCTCCCTTATGGCGTCTAAGTGTCTTTTGAAGACTCTCTCAACCAAAGACTTGGTGAATGGATCAGCTCGATTGTTCTCGGAGGCAATCTGTTCCACCACGACTTCCCTTCTCTCGATGAAATCCTGGATCAGGTGGTACTTCCTCTCGATGTGCTTCCCCTTCTTGTGGTTCTTGGGTTCTTTTGATTGTGATACTGCTCCAGTATTGTCGCAATACATAACAATCGGCCTGTCCATCTGTGGCACGACTCCAAGTTCTAAAAGGAACTTCTGGAGCCAGACTGCTTCCTTGGATGCCTCCGAAACAACCACATACTCAACTTTCATGGTTGATTCGGCAATGCAAGATTGCTTGATACTCCTCCATAAAATAGCTCCTCCAGACAAGGTGAACCTATATCCACTAGTGGATTTTCTCTCATCCTTATCTGCCTGGAAGTCTCTGTCTGTGTATCCTGTAGGAACCATGTCATCAGCCCTGTAAACCAGCATATAATCTCTCGTTCCCTTGAGGTACTTGAGTATATGCTTCACAGCTTACCAGTGAACCTCCCCAAGGTTTGACTGATATCTGCTAACCAAGCCTACGACAAAGTAGATATCTGGCCTAATACACAACATGGCGTACATGAGACTTCCCACAGCCGAAGCATAGGGAATCCTACTCATTCGGTCCTTTTCATTTTGGGACATAGGACAGTCCCTTAAAGAAAATGACAACCCATGTCTGCAAGAGATTAAAGCTCCCTTGTATGAGTCTATGCTATACCTGGCCAGCATCTTGTCAATGTATGCCGCTTAGGATAATCCTAACAGTCTCTGCTTCCTATTTCTAAGAAGTCTAATCTCGAGAATGTAACTAGCTTCTCCCAAGTCCTTCATACTGAATTGACTAGACTGCTAAACCTTTGTAAATGACAATGACCCTACATCATTTCCAATGAGTAGAATGTCATCCACATACAAGATAAGAAAAACCACATTAATGCCTTCAAGTTTCTTGTACACGCATGGTTCATCCTCATTTTGAACAAAATCATAATACTTTACAGTCTCATCAAAACGAATGTTACATGCCCTTGATGCCTGCTTAAGTCCATAAAGCTATATGTTCTTGACCCTCAGTAATAAAGCCTTCCGATTGGGACATATAGATGTCTTTACTAAGATGGCCATTTAAAAATGTCGTCTTGACATCCATTTGTTATATCTCATAGTCATAATGGCATGTGATAGCAAGGAGGATACGGATGGACTTAAGCATGGCCACCGGGGAAAAGGTTTCCTCAAAATCGATTCTCTCTTTCTGAGTATACCCTTTCGCCACAAGCCTATCTTTAAAGGTTTCCACCTTCCCATCTATTCCCTTTTTCTCTTGTATACCCACTTACACCCTTTGAGTTTTATCCCTTCAGGTGAAGCTATAAGAACCCAAACCTGATTGAGATACATAGACTAAATCTCGGCTTTCATTACTTCATGCCACATATTTGCATCGGCATTAGCAATAGCCTCCTCGTATCTAAGGGGTCTTGTTCCTGATGGTCAGAGATCAGCTCAAATGCTTCTCCTGTCCATCTCTCCAGAACCCTAGACACTCTCTCACTACGATGAGGCTCCATATGTACAGGCACTTGAGGCTGTGCCTCTTCTTGCTCCACAATCGGGTCTGAAGAAGTTGCTTCCGAATATAACTTCTCCTCCAGCTCCAACCTAGTTGAACCTTTTGTGGAAGTATTTTGATCATCCTCCAAGTATCTAGCATTGGTACTAACTAGTACTTTCTGCTCCTTAAGATGATAAAAGTAACCACCGTTTGTCCCTTTTGGATACCCAACAAAATAGCATAATTCTGATCTTAGTTCTAACTTATCTCCCTTGACCAGTACATAAGCTGGACAACCCCATATCCTGAGATGATTCAGACTTGGCTTATGTCCAGTCCACATCTCATAGGGAGTCCTAGGTACTGAATTAGAAGGCACCAAGTTCAGAATGTATGCCGCTATTTCCAAGGCATATCCCAAAAAGACACTAGAAGAGTAGCATGAAACATCATGCTTCGGACTATTTCCATCAATGTCCTATTCCTTCTCTCAGCTACTCCATTCTGTTGGGGCGTCCCCGGCATAGAGAGCTGGGATACCATCCCATGATGTACCATGTAGTCCTTGAATTCACTGATGGTTTGAGTGAAACAGCGAGCATGCTACTGGAAACGGAAAAAAATAGAGGAAAAAAAATCGAAGAACAATAGCAGCACAGAAGCATTTAGACCATACCTTTGTGTGCCTTAAACCTGCTAGACTGTGAAAGAACGGATTAAACCACAGGAACAGCCCCTTCTTGTCCGATTGATAAAGCTTCCGGTTAGAATCCCACTAATCTCCTACATCGCCTCGTTTGCATGAACGCCAAGCTTTCTGGATCTCAGAAAATTCCACTACCTCAATCCTTGTTGGTGAAACAAATGGTGAGGAGGAATGGTCTCAATGTTCATGATTCGTTTTGCTATTGATTAGCAAAACACCAAGAACAAGACAAGAGAAAAGAGGCTTATGAGAGAGAGAGTCACGAGAGAGTGAGAGAGCTTCACGAGAGGGAGAGAAAAGCTGAGGGTAAACTCAATTTTTTTTATAACAAGAAGCGTGAGTTCTTGTTAGCCAAAACTAGGTCTCTAATCTCTGATAACAATATCTTTCGGGATATTATATTTCAAACATCCGGATGTTATTAACAGAGTAAGTTTGGCTTAACCCTAAACTCTTCTGAACTGTATCTAGTAAAACCCTATGGTCCAAGCTATTGGGACAAAATAATATTTATTATTTTTCTTGAACCCAAAAAGCCCAAAATAATAAACATTAATTATTTATTTCCTAGGCTTGTAGAAATAACCCAATAAATAATTAATGAGCCCAAATGAACCAAAAAATAATTAAACTTTAATTATTTATTTCTTGGGCTTATATAAATAACCTAATAAATAATTAAACATTAATTATTTCCCTCTAGTTTAAACCCAGGTTAATTTTCTAATTATTCAAACTGGATTCTGGCCTTGAATAATTAATTAATTAATTAAACCAGATAATAAATCTCTCTCAATTTATTTTTATTCCAGTCCAATAATAAATGAGACTTCCTGAATAAAATAAAATCCTCTTTAACTGAGATCAATTCCTCAACCCAAAATTAATTAAGACTTACGGGCTATTCCAAGGACCAAAAAGACAAATCGCCTTGCTACTAAAATGACCAAAATACCCCTACTATACAAATAGCGGTATTTTTCTTTTTAAATATTTCCTAATATCACCATAAGAAAATATTAACCCCAAGGACAATGCTGCGTTAGCAAAGTCTCTGACCTACAGGTGAAATGACTAAAATACCCCTCTACACATCGCCGTACATTTAGAAAGGAAAAGTGTACTAACACCTCTCTAAATGACATCTACCATCCTTAGGCTTCTAGTCCAATGATCTACGACTTCCTAAAGTGTTTCAGATTTCCAAGGGAGCTACCGTAAAGCAAACATCCAAGTCATGTTTCCCAGGGCCCTGGACATTTTAGATCATTCAGACAACCAAAAGGGGCGATATTGCGTAGAAACTATCTTGTACAAGTCTGTCTTAACTAACTAGTTACATATACCCAATATGCAAGTATATTAGTTCTACGATAAAACTTCAACTATAGCATATCAAAGTATATGCTTCTAGCTTCGTCTGACCACCAACTCATAATCAAGTCATAGAGTACTAGTCTACATTGTAGCAGTAGTAGTCTAGGTTTCTACCAAATAGTACTTTAATAAACCATTACTATAGTTCATGTTCTATGTATTCGAAATACACTTATGTCATAAAGTGAGTGGACTACTCACTGGCCAAAGATAAGTCATTCCCCATTGGAATTCATAACATAATAACCTAAACATGATGAGATTCTCATTCTTATCAATAGGTTAAGAACAAATGTTTATGTGTTTAAATAACCCGTGATCCATTCCTTAACTGTGAAAGACCACCATTCACATGGATCACTTATTTAAACACAATGGGTCTTTTTCAAACGAAATTGTGCACAAATAAAAAAAGTAAATTCGCAAACGATTTCTGAAAATAAATTCTTTTATTAAAATATTCGATATTTATATCAGAAACTTAGTCTATGAGGACATACTTTCCAACAATCTCCCACTTGCACTCTAAGACTAGGTAAGTCCGTAGGTGCCCACCCCAATGGCATCTAAGTGTCTCTTAAAGACTCTCTTAGCCAAAGGCTTGGTGAATGGATCTGCTAGATAATTTTCTGAGGCAATCTGTTCCACCATGACTTCTCGTCTCTAGATGAAATCCTGGATTAGGTGGTACTTCTTCTCGATGTGCTTCCCCTTCTTGTGGTTCCAAGGTTCCTTAGATTGCGATACTGCTCTAGTGTTGTCGCAATACATCACAATTAGCCTGTCCATATCTGGCACAACACCAAGTTCTGAAAGGAACATCTGGAGTCAACTGCTTCCTTGAATGCCTCCGAAACTACCACATACTTAGCTTCCATGGTTGAGTTAGCAACGCAAGATTGCTTGACACTCCTCCATGAAATTGCTCCTCCAGACAGGGTGAAGACATATCCACTAGTAGATTTTCTCTCATCCTTATCATCCTAGAAGTCTGAGTCTGTGAATCCTATAGGAACCAAGTCATAAGCTCTGTAAACTAGCATATAATCTCTTGTTCCCTTGAGGTACTTGAGTATATGCTTTACAGCTTGCCAATGAAACCTCCCCAATGTTTAATAGATATCTGCTAACTACGCCTACGGCAAAGCAGATATCTGGCCAAATAAACAGCATGGCGTACACAAGACTTCCCACAGCCAAAGCATAGGGAATCCTATTCTTTCTGTCCTTTTCCTCTTGAGACTTAGGATAGTCCCTTGAAGAAAATGACAACCCATGTCTGCAAGAGATTAGAGCTCCCTTGCATAAGTCCATAATGTACTTGACCAGCATCTTGTCAATGTATGCCTCTTGGGATAATCCTAACATTCTCTACTTCTTATTTCTAAGAAGTCTAATCTCGAGAATGTAGCTGGCTTCTCCCAAGTCCTTCATACTGAATTGACTAGACTACTAAACCTTTGTAGATAATAATGACCCTACATCATTTTCAATGAGTAAAATGCCATCCACATACAAGATAAGAAAAACCACATTAATGCCTTCAAGTTTCTTGTACACGCATGGTTCATCCTCATTTTGAATGAAATTGTAAGACTTTACAATCTCGTCAAAACGAATGTTCCATGCTCTTGATGCCTGCTTATGTCTATAAATGGACTTCTTAAGTTTGCAAACCATATGTTCTTGGCCTTCAGCAATAAAGCCTTCCAGTTGGGACATATAGATGTCTTCGCTAAGATGGCCATTTAAAAATGTCGTCTTGACATCCATTTACCATATCTCGTAATAATAAAGACATGCGATGGTAAGGAGGATACGAATAGATTTAAGTATGGCTACCGGGGAAAAGGTTTCCTCAAAATCGATCCCCTCTTTCTGAGTATACCCTTTCGCCACAAGCCTAGCTTTAAAGGTTTCCACCTTCCCATCTACTCCCTTCTTTTTCTTGTACACCCACTTACACCCAATAGGTTTTATCCTTTTAGGTGAAGTTACAAAATCCCAAACTTGATTGAAGTACATAGACTCAATCTTGATTTTCATTGCTTCATGCCATAGATTTGCATCGGCATCAGCAATAGCCTCCTCGTATCTAGTGGGGTCTTGTTCCTGATGGTCGGAGTCCAACTTAAAAACTTCTCAAGTCCATCTCTCCGGAACCCTAGACACTCTCCCACTACGACGAGGCTCCATTTGTACAGGCTCTTGAGGTTGTGCCTCTTCTTGTTCTACAATCGGATCAAAAGAAGTTGATTCCAAAGATAACTTCTCCTTAAGTTCCAACCTCGTTGAACCTTTAGTGGAAGTACTTTGATCATGTTCTAAGTATCTAGCATTGGTACTGACTAGTACCTTCTGCTCCTTAGGATGAGAAAAGTAACCACCATTTGTCCCTTTTGGATACCCAACAAAATAGCATAATTCTGATCTTGGTTCCAACTTGTCTCCCTTGACCAGTACGTAAGCTGGACAACCCTAAATCCTAAGATGATTCAGACTTGGCTTACGCCCAGTCCACACCTTATAGGGAGTCCTAGGTACAGACTTGGAAGGCGCCAAGTTCTGAATGTATACCACTGTCTCCAAGGTATATCCCTAAAAGGACACTGGAAGAGCAGACCATTTCCATTAATGTCCTGTTCCTTCTCTCAGCTACTCCGTTCTGCTAGGTATCCCCAGCGCAGAGAGCTAGGATACTGTTCTATGATATACCATGTAGTCCTTAAATTCACACAGGATGTACTCTCCACCACGATCCGATCGAAAGGTTTTGATTAATTTACCTATCCGACGCTCTACTTCAGCCTTAAACTCCTTGAACTTGTCAAAAGAGTCAGACTTACGCCTAATCAAATAAATATAACCAAACCTTGTAAAATCATCTGTGAAAGTGATGAAGTACTCAAAACCTCCTCTAGTTGGTGTAGACAAGGGACCACACACATTAGTGTGAACAAGACTTAATACCTCATTGGCTCTATCCGCCTTTAGGGTAAATAACCTTTTGGTCATCTTTCCTATCAGATATGATTCACACTGAGGCCCAATTTTCAATCTCAATGAGCCCAAAGGCCCATCATAGTTTAGCCTCTTAATCCTGATTGAGTTAATATGACCCAAACTTAGATGCCAAAAGTATGAGTCATTGACATTGGTCTTTATCTTCTTAGTTAAAGGTTCAGAGTGAGCGTTATTCAATTGATTGTTAATAGAGTTTAAAGAGAATAGCTTTCCATACATGTGCCCAGTACATAAAATTTCTCCATCTCTACTGTTAGAAATACCAGAATGGCAAGATACAAAATGCCCTTGATTTATTAGTTTTGCAACTGAAATGAAATTCTGACAAAATCCAGGTACATATAAAATATCTTTTAAAACCACTATTCTATTACAATCAAATATAAGATCCAACTCTCCCACTGCAAGGGCCCAGACTTGTGCTCCATTTCCCACGCGTAGCCCATGTTCACCATTCTTAAGTCTTCTAATCCTTCTAAACCCCTGCAAGGAGTTACAGATATGATCAGTGGCTTCTGAATCAACAATCCAAGTGGAAGTTGATCCAACCATTAATATAGACTCCAGATAGAAAATATTACCTGTGGGGTTTTTCTTAGCTTGAAAATCTGGACACACCTTTTTTCAGTGTCCCTTCTTCCCACAGTTGAAGCACTTGCCCTTTGATTTGTCTTTGGGCTAGGTCTTGGGCTGGGCCGCTGCGTTTCCCTTCTTTCTTTTGAATTTTCTGGGCTTGGGCCCAGTTCTTGAGAAAAAAACCTTAGCAATCATAGCCTTTGATTGAGGCTTTATGACCATCTCTGCCATCTAGCTTTCCTTCATTAACTCAATTAAACTCATGTTTAACTTGTTCATATTGTAATTCAATTTGAACTAAGTAAAGGAACCCCGTAGAGACTCGAGAACCATACCCACTTGCTCTCGGAGTCAATGACAACCCCTAAGATTTTCGCTTCCTCAAAAGCAGCAATCATCTTGAGCATGTGCTCTCTGACTGATGCACCCTCGGCCATCTTAGTGTTGATTATAGTTTGAAAAGCTTCCTGCCTTGCGGGCAAGCTCTTATCTGTAAACATAGTAGCCAATGACTGACTAATGTCATGCACAGAAGCCATGTGCTCATGTTTTGACTAGAGCATATTAGACATGGAGGCTAACATATAGCAGCGTGCCATTTCATCAGCCTTCTTCCACGCCTTCTCAGCCTCTTACTCTTCGGCGGTGGAACCTTCCCCGATAACAGGGCAGGTCTCGTAAAGGACATACTTATACTCCTCGGCTGTGAGTATTATGTCCAGGTTCCTCTTCCAATCCACATAGTTTGAACCCGTTAACTTATTCTCTTGGAGAATAACGGCCAAAGGACTAAAAAAATCTCCTACCATTTCTGAAAAATTGAAAAATAAAAGAAAGAATTTAGTTTGTGAAAACAAAATAAATTTGTGCACTGAAATTAATTTGGCTCTTAGGAAAACTAACATAGCTTCTTAAGAAGATTAACAGTTCCCTATGCTAAGTGTATTAACCACCACAAATTAATTTCCCTTCTAGGTAATGATTTAGAGAAAAACTCCATCGAGGGGATGGCTGTTTCCTCTCATTTCCTATGGACATACCTCGCACTATAACCTCCAACGTGAGCTGGCCGATCATAGTACGTGTCCCGAGTTATTAATTACATCCTCCTATTAGATCTAGATCCTTGTGGTATCCCCATCCTATACGAGTTCACTCCCAGGGTAACGCGAGAGGACCCACGATCTCTAATAAGGATCGTGATGGAAGCCGTTGGGCCATTAGAACTCCTCTCCCACTTAGTCTTTTAAAATAAAGATTTCTGTGAAAAATATCCTTTTGAAATTTCCATTAAATTTTTCCTTAACTCAAAAATAAAATATCTAAATCCATTAAAATCACTATGTCAAGGTTTATATCCTTTGAGAGATTTTTCCATGGAGTAATTTTATTTAAGTTAAAAACTTAATGATTCCAAAATTTTCCAATTAAAACTTTCTAGAGACTTTGGTCTAAAATTTATTTAACAAAACAATTTTTCTCGTATCAAAATAAAATAAAATGGCTCTCTATTTTAACTTACAAAAATATCTAAATCTAATATATTTTCTATGTCAAGGATTAAATCCTTTGAGAAAATATCTAAGGATTAATTTTTGTTCAAATTAAAATAACCATTTAATTTTTAAAGAAAAAATATTTTCTTGTCAAAAGTGTTCCCAAAGACTTTGGTTTTTGAGAAAATGCACACATAGGTACACAAATATATATATATATATATATATATAGAGCTAGAAAATAGTAAATGTTTTCATGTTTTTTTATTTTTAAACCTAAGTGCCCAAATAATAGAATTAAATACATTAATTAATTAATTATGGTCTTGTTTAATCCTAAAATCCCTTACTAATATTTTTCGTGCAAATATATTCCAATAATATTAACTATTTCAAAAATATTAACTTTGCCTGGTATGGGACCCAAAACGGGGAAAAAAAACTCAAGAAAATTGCAAAAAAAAAACACATTGTCGGTCCATGTACACCCGCCACACTGGATCGGCGCCTTTTTGCACTGCGGTCCACTGCAAGCTTGGCGCACCAGCTGCACTAGATTGCTCACCTGATGGACTACCCAAGCCCATGACCCACTACAGTGCTCCACCCGCATGTGTGCCCAAATTGCTCGTTCGACCCGCACGCTAACCCGATTGCAATTTGCAATTGCATGCAAATTGCAATTGCACGGTGGCTTTGTGCGCCAACTTCAAACTGATGCTACGGACGTCGGCTCTAGTCAGCGAATTAGGAACAGTGACCTTCTTCTTCGTTTCCCCCCCCCCCCCCCCTGGCGCGATTTTTCCAGGCTTCTTCTACATTTTTTTGCTTTCTCCTCCAGCGACCTTTTGGACCTTTTGCATTACAAAAACTCATCCAAACCAAAACACATCCACCTATACCCCTCCAAATTGGGTTTACACAGTTGTTCTATGAAAGCAAAGAAAATTTACAGAGAGCCTATGCTTCCACTGTGAAGCTTACAAAAATACCTATCCCATACCAAAACAGCGAAGGATCACAGGCATAAGCACCAAACAATGGTCTTCTCCATTTTTATTAACTAACATGCTCTCTAAGTTGATCAAAACACATGTCTCTGATACCACTTTGATGGTTTGAGAGAAACAGAGAGCATGCTACTGGAAACGGAAAAAACAGAGGAAAAGAAAAACCGAAGAACAATAGTAGCACGGAAGCATTTAGACCATACATTTACGTGCCTTAAACCAACTAGACTGTGAAAGAATGGATTGAACCACAGGAACAGCCCCTTCTTGTCCACTTGATGAAGCTTCTGGTTCGAATCCCACTAATATCCTACTTCGCCTCATTTGCATGAACGCCAAGCTTTCCGGATCACAGAATATTCCACTACCTCAATCCTTGTAGGTGAAATAAAGGGTGAGGAGGAGTGGTATCAATGTTCTTGATTCCTTTTGCTATTGATTAGCAAAACACCAAGAACAAGACAAGAGAAAAGAGACTTACGAGAGAGAGAGTCACGAGAGAGATAGAGAGAGCTTCACGAGAAGGAGAGAAAAGCTTAGGGTAAACTCAGTTTTTTTTTCTACAAGAGCCATGAGTTCTTGTTAACCAGAACTAGGTCTCTAATCTCTGATAACAATATCCTCCGGAATATGATATTTCAAACATCCGGATGTTATCAACAGAGTAAGTTTGGCTTAACCCTAAACTCTTCTGAACCATATCTGGTAAAACCCTATGGTCCAGGCTATTAGGCCAAAATAATATTTATTATTTTTCTTGGACCCAAAAAGCCCAAAATAATAAACATTAACTATTTATTTCCTAGGCTTGTAGAAATAACCCAATAAATAATTAATGAGCCCAAATAAACCAAAAAATAATTAAACTTTAATTATTTATTTCTTGGGCTTATATAAATAACCTAATAAATAATTAAATATTAATTATTTTCCTCTAGTTTAAACCCAGGTTAATTTTCTAATTATTCAAACTAGACCCTGGCCTTGAATAATTAATTAATCAATTAAACCAGATAATAAATCTCTCTCAATTTATTTTTATTCCAGTCCAATAATAAATGAGACTTCCTAAATAAAATAAAATCCTCTTTAACTGAGACCAATTCCTCAACCCAAAATTAATTAGGACTTACGGGCTATTTCGAGGACCAAAAAGACACATCGCCTTGGCTACCAAAATGATCAAAATACCCCTACTATATAAATAGTGGTATTTTACTTTTTAAATATTTCTTAATATCACCATAAAGAAATATTGTCCCCAATGACAATGCTGCATGAGCAAAGTCTCCAACCTACTGGTGAAATGACTAAAATACCCCTCTATACATCGTCGTACATTTAGAGAGGAAAAAGTGTACTAACACATCTCTAAATGACATCTACCATCCTTAGGCTTTTAGTCCAATGATCCACGACTTCTTGGAGTGTTTTCGCTTTCCAAGAGAGCTACCTTAAAACAAACATCCAAGTCATGTTTCCCAGGGCCCTGGACATTTTAGATCATTCAGACAACCACAAGGGGTGATATTATGTAGAAACTATCTTGTATAAGTCTGTCTTAACTAACTAGTTACATATACCCAATATGCAAGTATATTGGTTCTACGATAGAACCTCAACTATAGCATATCAAAGGATATGCTTCCAGCTTCGTCAGACCACCAACTCATACTCAAGTCGTAGAGTACTAGTCCATACTGTACAGTAGTAGTCTAGGTTTCTACCAAATAGTAATTTAGGAAACCACTACTACAGGTCTTGTTCTACGTATTCGAAATACGCTTATGTCATAAAGTGGGTGGACTACTCACTGGCCAAAGGTAAGCCATTCCCCATTCGAATTCATAATATAATAACCTAAATATGATAAGATTCCCATTCTCATCAATAGGTTAAGAACAAATGTTTATGTGTTTAAATAACCCGCGATCCATACCTTATTGTGAAAGACCACCATTCACATGAATCACTTATTTAAACACAATGGGTCTTTTTCAAACAAAATTATGCACAAATTAAAAAAGTAAATTCATAAACGATTTCTGAAAATAAATTATTTTATTAAAATATTCGATATTTACATCAAAAACCTAGTCTATGAGGGCTTAATTTCCAACAATCACCAAGGAGGTACTTTCCACCACGATTCGATCGTAATGTTTTAATTAATTTACTTGTCTGACGCACCACTTCAGCCTTAAACTCTTTGAACTTGTAAAAAGAGTCAGACTTGCGTCTCATTAGGTAAACGTATCCAAACCTTGTACAATCATCTGTGAAAGTGATGAAGTACTCAAAACCTCCTCTAACTAGTGTAGACAAAGGATCACATACATCAGTGTAAACAAGACTCAAAACCTTCTTGGCTCTATCCACCTTAGGGGCAAATGACCTTTTAGTCATCTTTCCCATCAGGCAGGACTCACACTAAGGCCAATTTTCCAATCTTAATGAGCCCAAGGGCCCATCATGGATTAACCTCTGAATCCTGGTTTAGTTGATATGCCCCAACCTTAGATGCCAAAGATACAAGTCATTGACATTGGCCTTTCTCTTTCTTGTTAAAGGTTCAGATTGAGCATTATTTAATTGATTGTTAATAGGGTTTAAGAAAAATAAATTTCCATACATGTACCGAATACATAGAATTTATCCATCTCTACTGATAGAAATACTATAATGGAAAGATACAAAATATCCTTGATTTATTAGTTTTGCAACTGAAATCAAATTTTGGCGAAATCCAGGTACATATAAAATATCTTTCAAAACCACTATTCTATTACAATAAAAAATAAGATCCAGCTCTCCCACTACAAGGGCCCAAACTTGTGCTCCGTTTCCCACACGTAGTCCATGTTCGCCCTTCTGGAGTATTCTAATCTTTCTAAACCCCTGCAAGGAGTTACAGATGTGATCAGTGGCTCATGAATCAATAATCCAAGTGGAAGTTGATCCAACCATTGATAAAGACTCTAGATAGAAAACATTACCTGTAGGATTTTTCTTAGCTTGAAGATCCGAACACTCATTTTTCCAGTGTCCCTTCAGTCCACACTTGAAGCACTTGCCCTTGGGTTTGTCTTTGGGCTGGGTCTTGGGCTGGCCCGCTGCGTTCCCCTTCTTTTTCTTGAACTTTCTGGGCTTAGGCCCAGTTCTAGAAGATGAAGCCTTGGCAATCATAGCCTTTGACTATGACTTCGTGACCTTCTCCACTATCTGGAGCTCCTTCATCAACTTAGTCAAACCCATGTTCAACTTGTTCATGTTATAGTTCAACTTAAACTGAGTGAAGGAACCCGATAGAGATTCGAGAACCATGTCCACTTGGCTCTCGGGGTCAATGACAGCCCCTAAGATTTCTGCCTCCTCCTCGAAAACAATAATCATCTTGAGCATATACTCTCTGACTGATACTCCCTCAGCCATCTTAGTGTTTATAATGGTTTGAAGAGCCTCCTGCCTTGCGAGCTAGCTCTTATCCGCGAATATCGTAGCTAATGATTGGGTTATGTCATACGCAGTGGTCATGTGCTCATGTTTAGATTGGAGCACATTAGACATAGAGGCTAACATGTAACAACGAGCCATCTCGTCAACCTTCTTCCACGCCTTCTCAGCCTCACGCTGCTTGACGGTGAAACCCTCCCCGATTATAGGGCAGGTTTCGTAAAGAACATATTTATACTCTTCCGCTGTGAGTATTATATCCAGGTTCCTTTTCCAGTCCATGTTATAGTTCAACTTAAACTGAGTGAAGGAACCCGATAGAGATTCGAGAACCATGTCCACTTGGCTCTCGGGGTCAATGACAGCCCCTAAGATTTCTGCCTCCTCCTCGAAAACAATAATCATCTTGAGCATATACTCTCTGACTGATACTCCCTCAGCCATCTTAGTGTTTATAATGGTTTGAAGAGCCTCCTGCCTTGCGAGCCAGCTCTTATCCGCGAATATCGTAGCTAATGATTGGGTTATGTCATACGCAGTGGTCATGTGCTCATGTTTAGATTGGAGCACATTAGACATAGAGGCTAACATGTAATAACGAGCCATCTCGTCAACCTTCTTCCATGCCTTCTCAGCCTCACGCTGCTTAACGGTGAAACCCTCCCCGATTATAGGGCAGGTTTCGTAAAGGACATATTTATACTCTTCCGCTGTGAGTATTATATCCAGGTTCCTTTTCCAGTCCACATGGTTTGGTCCCATTAGCTTATTCTTTCAGAGAATAACGGCCAATGGACTAAAAGAACCTCCTACCATTTCTGAAAAATTAAAAAAAAAAAAGAAAAAAGATTCAGTTTGTGAAAACAAAACAAATATGTGCACTTTATCTGATGGTGAATGCAGTAACAGGGGAGCCATTGACGGGAAAAAAACAAAGAAAAAAAAATTAAACGTGAGCCATAAAGGCCATGCGGAAGCGTGAAGATCATACATTTGCGCTCCTTAACCCTTCTAGGTTGAGTAAGAGCGGATTGAACGGCTGGAATCGCCTCGCTTTGCACAGTTGAAGGAGCTTCCGGTTGAACACCCCCTAGCCTTCGACTTCGTCTTGTTTGCATTAACGCTTAGCTCTCCAGCTCTCGGGATATTCCTCAGCCTAACCTCTAGTCGGTGAACACTATGGTGAAGAGGAAGGGTCTCAATTCTCCTTGGTTCGTTCGCTATTGGTTAGCAAAGAACAAGGGAAAAACAAGAAGAATGAGAGAGCCTTTTTGAGAGAGAGAGACTCACGTGAGTCTTGTTGCTTGGGCAAGGAAAAATTAGGGTTTTTTTTTCCTTTTCAAAGAGTTGTTTATCTTTTGGCCTAAACTAGGTCTCTCAATCTCTAATAAACATCTCCCCGGGATTTCAAAACACCTGGATGTTATCCTGAGAAACAGTTTGGCCTAATCTTAAACTCCTCTTAACCATCTCTGGAAAAAACCCTAAGGTCCAAGCTATTGGGCCAGATAAATATTTATTATTTTTCTTGGACCCAAAAAGGCCCAAAATAATAAATATTAATTATTTATTTTCTGGGCTTACATAAGTAACCCAATAAATAATTAATGAGCCCAAATGAACCATAATAATTAATCTTTAATTATTTATTTCTTGGGCCTATATAAATAACCCAATAAATAATTAAACATTAATTATTTCCCCTAGTTTAAGCCCAGGTTAATTTCTTAATTATTCATACTGGACCTAGGCCCTGAATAATTAATTAACCAAATAAACTAGATAATTAATTTCTCTCAACTTCTATTTTATTTATTTATTTATTTATTTTATTCCAACTCAATAATAAATTAGACTTCCCGAATAAAATAAAATAAAACAAAATAAAATAAAATCCTCTTCAACCGAGACCAATTCCTCAACCCAAAAATAGTTAGGACTTACGGGCTATCCCGAGGACCAAAAAGACACATCGCCTTGGCTGCTAAAATGACCAAAATACCCCTGCTATATAAATAGCTGTATTTTGCATTTTAAATATTTCCTAATATCACCATAAGGAAATATTGACCCCAAGGACAATGCTGCATTCGCAAAGTCTCCGACCTACAGGTGAAATGACTAAAATACCCCTCTACACATCGCCGTACATTTAGAGAGGAAGAAGTGTACTAACACCCCCCTAAATGACATCTACCATCCTTAGGCTTCTAGTCCAATGATCCACGACTTCCTGGAGTGTTTCCGCTTTCCAAGGGAGCTACCCTAAAGCAAACATCCAAGTCATGTTTCCCAGGGCCCTGGATAATTTAGACCATTCAGACAACCACAAGGGGCGATATAGTGCGTAAACTATCTTGTATAAGTCCTGTCTTAACTAACTAGTCACACATACCCAACATGCAAGTATATTGGCCCTATGATAGAACCTCAACTACAGCAAATCAAAGTATATGCTTCCAGCTTCGCTAGACCACCAACTCATACTCAAGTCGTAGAGTACTAGTCCACGCTGTAGCGGTAGTAGTCTAGGTTTCTACCATATAGTACTTTGAGAAACCACTACTACAGTCCTGTTCTACGTATTCGAAATACGCTTATGTCATGAAGTGAGTGGACTACCCACTCGGCTAAAGGTAAGCCATTCCCCATTTGGAATTCATAACATAATAACCTAAACATGATGAGGTTCCCGGCCTCATCAATAGGTTAAGAACAAATGTTTATGTGTTAAATAACCCGTGATCCATACCTTATCGTGAAAGACCACCATTCACATGGATCACTTATTTAAACACAATGGGTCCTGTTCCAAACGAAAATCGTGCACAAACAAAAAGTAAATTCACAAACAATTTCTGAAAATAAATTCTTTTATTAAATAATTCGATTTTACATCGAAACCTAGTCTAAGAGGGCATACAATCCAACAATCTCCCACTTGCACTCTAAGACTAGGTAAGTCCATAGGTGCCCACCCCTATGGCGTCTAAGTGTCTCTTGAAGACTCTCTCACCCAAAGGCTTGGTGAATGGGTCTCGCTAGATTGTTTTCTCGAGGTAATATGCTCCACCACGACTTCCCGTCTCTCGGATGAAATCCCGGATCGGGTGGTACTTCCTCTCGATGTGTTTCCCTTCTTGTGGTTCCGAGGCTCCTTAGATTGCGACACTCGCTCCAGTTGTTGTCGCAATACATCACAACCGGCCTATCCATATGTGGTACGACTCCAAGTTCCGAAAGAAACTTCCGGAGCCGACCGCTTCCTTGGACGCCTCCGAAGCCGCCACATACTCGCCTTCCATGGTTGAGTCAGCAATACAAGATTGCTTGATACTCCTCCATGAAATTGCTCCTCCGTACAAGGTGAAGACATATCCACTAGTGGATTTTCTCTCATCCTTATCCGCCCGGAAGTCCGAGTCCGTGTATCCCGTAGGAACCAAATCATCAGCCCAGTAAACCAAAGATATAATCTCTCGTTCCCTTGAGGTACTTGAGAATATGCTTTACGACCTTGCCAATGAACCTCCCCTGGCTTTGACCGATATCTCGCTAACTAAGCCCACGGCAAAGCGTATATCCGGCCTAGTACACAACATGGCGTACATGAGACTTCCCACCGCCGAAGCGTAGGGAATCCTACTCATTCTCGTCCTTTTCTTCTTGAGACTTAGGACAAGTCCTTCGAAGAAAATGACAACCCATGTCCGCAAGGGATTAGAGCTCCCTTGCATGAGTCCATGCCGTACTTGGCCAGCATCTTGTCAATGTATGTCGCTTGGGATAATCCTAACATTCTCTCGCTTCCTATTTCTAAGAAGCCTAATCCCGAGAATGTAGTCGGCTTCTCCCAAGTCCTTCATACCGAATTGACTAGACAGACTAAACCTTTGTAGATGACAATGTCCCTACATCATTTCCAATGAGTAGAATGTCATCCACATACAGGACAAGAAAAACCACATTGATGCCTTCAAGTTTCCTGTACACGCATGGTTCATCTTCGTTTTGAATAAAACCATAAGACTTTATAGTCTCATCAAAACGAATGTTCCATGCTCTTGATGCCTGCTTAAGTCCATAAATGGACTTCTTAAGCTTGCAAACCATGTGTTCCTGGCCTTCAGCAATGAAGCCTTCCGGTTGGGACATATAGATGTCTTCGCTAAGATGGCCATTCAAGAATGCCGTCTTGACATCCATTTGCCATATCTCGTAGTCATAGTGACAGGCGATGGCAAGGAGGATGCGAATGGATTTAAGCATGGCTACCGGGGAAAAGGTTTCCTCATAGTCGATACCCTCTTTCTGAGTATACCCTTTCGCCACAAGCCTAGCTTTGAAGGTTTCCACCTTCCCATCCGCTCCTCTCTTCCTCTTGTATACCCACTTGCACCCAATGGGTTTTATCCCTTCAGTGAAGCTACAAGATCCCAAACCCGATTGAGGTACATAGACTCAATCTCAGCTTTCATTGCTTCATGCCACATATTTGCATCGGCATCAGCAATAGCCTCCTCGTATCTAGCGGGGTCTTGTTCCTGATGGTCGGAAACCAGCTCAAAGGCTTCTCCAATCCATCTATCCGGAACCCTAGACACTCTCCCACTACGACGAGGCTCCATTTGTACAGGCTCTTGAGGCCGTGCCTCTTCTTGTTCCAAAATCGGGTCGATAGAAGTTGATTCCATAGATAACTTCTCCTGCAGCTCCAACCTCGTTGAACCTTTAGTGGAAGTACTTTGATCATCTTCCAAGTATCTAGCATTGGTACCGACTAGTACCTTCTGCTCCTTAGGATGATAAAAGTAGCCTCCTTTTGTCCCTTTTGGATACCCAACAAAATAGCATAATTTCGATCTTGGTTCCAACTTGTCTCCCTTGATCGATACATAAGCTGGACACCCCCAAATCCTGAGATGATTCGGACTTGGCTTACGCCCATCCACATCTCATAGGGAGTCCTAGGTACCGACTTGGAAGGCACCAAGTTCGTAATATATGCCGCTGTTTCCGTGGCATATCCCCAAAAGGACACCGGAAGAGTAGCATGAGACATCATGCTTCGGACCATTTCCATCAACGTCCCGTTCCTTCTCTCGCCTACTCCGTTCTGCCGGGGGTTCCCGCGCAGAGAGCCGGGATACTATCCCATGATGTACCATGTAGTCCTTGAATTCACCTAGGAGGTACTCTCCACCACGATCCGATCGTAAGGTTTTGATTAATTTACCTGTCCGACGCTCCACTTCACGCCTTAAACTCTTTGAACTTGTCAAAAGAGTCGACTTGCGTCTCATCGGTAAATGTAACCATACCTCGTACAATCATCCGTGAACGTGATGAAGTACTCAAAACCTCCCCTAGCCGGTGTAGACAATGGACCGCACACATCGGTGTGAACAAGACTCAACACCTCCTCGGCTCTATCCGCCTTTGGTGTAAAAGACCTTTTGGTCATTTTTCCCATTAGGCAGGATTCACACCGAGGCCAACTTTCCAATCTCAATGAGCCCAAAGGCCCATCATGGATTAGCCTTCGAATCCCGGTTGAGTTAATATGACCCAACCTCAAGTGCCAAAGGTATGAATCATTGATATTGGTCTTTCTCTTCTTAGTTAAAGGTTCGATACAGAGCGTTATTTGATTGATTGTTAATAGGGTTTAAAAATAACACATTTCCATACATGTGCCCAAGACATAAAATTTCTCCATCTCTACCGATAGAAATACCGTAATGGAAAGATACGTAATATCCTTGATTAATAAGTTTTGCAACCGAAATCAAATTCTGACGAAAACTAGGTACATATAAAATGTCTTTTAAAACCACTATCTTATTACAACAAAAAATGAGATCCAGCTCTCCCACTGTAAGGGCCCAGACTTGTGCTCCATTTCCCACTCGAAGCCCATGTTCGCCCTTCTTGAGTCTTCTTATCTTCCTAAACCCCCGCAAGGAGTTACGTGATTTGATCGATGGGTCTCGAATCAACAATCCAAGTGGAAGTTAATCCTACTATTGATATGGACTCTACATAGTAAACATTACCTGTGCGGTTTTTCTTGGCCTGAAGATCTGGACACTCCTTTTTCCAGTGTCCCTTCTTTCCACACTTGAAGCACTGGCCCTTTGGTTTGTCCTTGGGCTGGTTCTTAGGTCGGGTCGCTGCATTCCCCTTCTTCCTCTTGAACTTTCCGGGCTTAGGCCCAGTTCTTGAAGAAGAGGCCTTAGCAATCATGGCCTTAGACTGCGGCTTCATGACCTTCTCCGCCATCTGGAGCTCCTTCATCAGTTCAGTCAAACTCATGTTCAACTTGTTCATATTGTAGTTTAACTTGAACTGAGTGAAAGAGCCCGGTAGAGATTCGAGAACCATATCCATTTGGATCTCGGGGTCAATGACAGCCCCTAAGATTTCTGCCTCCTCGAAAGCAGCAATCATCTTGAGCATATGCTCTCGGACTGATGCTCCCTCAGCCATCTTAGTGTTTACAATTGTTCGAAGAGCCTCCTGCCTTGCGGGCCGGCTCTTGTCCGCAAACATAGTTGCCAACGATTGACTTATGTCATATGCAGAAGCCATGTGCTCGTGTTTTGACTGTAGCACATTAGACATGGAAGCTAACATATAGCAACGTGCCATTTCGTCAGCTTTCTTCCATGCCTTTTCAGCCTCTCACTCTTCAGCGGTGGAACCTTCCCCGATAACAGGGCAGGTTTCGTAAAGGACGTACTTATACTCCTCGGCTGTGAGTATTATGTCCAGGTTCCTTTTCCAGTCCACATAGTTTGGACCCGTTAACTTATTCTCCCTGAGAATAACGGCCAATGGACTAAAAGAACCTCCCACCATTTCTGAAAATCGAAAATAAAAGAAAGAAATTAGTTTGTGAAAATAAAATGAAATTTGTGCACTGAAAATAATTTGGCTCTTAGGAAAACTGACATAGCTTCTTGGGAAGATTAACAGTTTCCTAAGCTAAGTGTATTAACCACCACAAATTAATTTCCCTTCTAGGTAATGATCTAGAGAATAACTCCATCGTGGGATGGCCGTTTCCTCTCATTTCCTATGGACATACCTCGCACTATAACCTCCAACGTGGGCTGGCCGATCATAGTACGTGCCCCGGGTTATTAATTACATCCTTCCATTAGATCTAGATCCTTGTGGTATCCCCATCCTATACGGGTTCACTCCTAGGGTGACTCGAGGGGATCCACGATCTCTAATGAGGACCGTGATGGAAGCCGTGGGGCCGTTGGAACCCCTCTCCCACTTAGTCTTTTAAAATAAAGGTTTTTTGGAAAATATCCTTTTGAAATTTCTATTAAGTTTTTCTTAACTCAAAAATAAAATATCTAAGTCCAATAAAATCTCTATGTCAAGGCTTATATCCTTTGAGAGATTTCCTCCATGGACTAATTTTATATAATTTAAAACTTAATGATTTCAAAAATTTCCAATTAAAACTTTCTAGAGACTTTGGTCTCAAGTTTATTTGACAAAATCATTTTTCTAGTCCAAAACAAAACAAAATGGCTCTCCATTTTAATTTACAAAATTATCTAAATCCAATATATTTTCTATGTCAAGGATTAAATCCTTTGAGAAAATATTTAAGGATTAATTTTTGTACCAATTAAAATAACCATTTAGTTTTTAAAGAAAAATATTTTTTCTTGCCAAAACAAAAGGTTCCCAAAGACTTTGGTCTTTGAGGAAAAGCACACATAGGTACATAAAAAAATAGCATGCTAGAAAACAATAAACGTTTTCATGCTTTTCTATTTTTTAAACCTAAGTGCCCAAATAATAGAATTAAACACATTAATTAATTAATTAATGATCTTGTTTAATCCTAAAATCCCTTACTAATATTTTTCATGCAAATACATTCCAAGAATATAAATATTGCAAAAATATTAACTTCGCCTGGTATGGGACCCAAAACGAAAAAGAAAAAAAATAATTAAAAATTTTGACTGGCGGTCTACTGCACCGGCCGCACCGGATCCGGGCCCATTTGGCCTGTGGTCCACCGCGGCCGCTGTGCACCGCGCGCACCAGATCAGGCGCTGCCTCAACCCGCCAAACCACTCTGCTCCGTGACCCGCACCGAATCCTCCCGCCTTGCTCCGCCCGCGCAAATTGCATTTCAATTCTGCAATTTTCATCGGCTCAATTTGCTACAGTAGCGGCTCGACTCACGTGGCTCAGAAGACGCGGCTCGTGAAACAGAAACAGTGCGGCTTGGCTTAATCGGCTCGGCTCGGCTCCGCGGCTTAGGAACAGTGCATCTTCTTCTTTTTTCTTTCTTTCCGCGCGAAAATTTGTAGAGCCTCTGTTCTTCATGTTTTGCTCAAAAATTTTGGCTTCTTTGGACATTTTTACTTATAAAAACTCATCCAAAACAGAACCACAACCGCCTATACCCATTAAAATTGGGTTTACACAATTAAAACACCAAAGCCAAAAAATTTACAGAGATCCTATGCTTCCACTGTGAAGCTTACAAATCCACCTATCCCATACCAAGGATCACAGGTATAATCATCTTCTCCATTTTATTAACTATCATGCTCCCTATATTGATCAAAACCAGTGGCTCTGATACCACTTTGATGGTGAATGCAGTAACAGGGGAGCCATGGACGGGAAAAAAACAGAGAAAAAAAAATTAAACGCGAGCCATAAAGGCCATGCGGAAACGTGAAGATCATACATTTGCGCTCCTTAACCCTTCTAGGTTGAGTAAGAGCGGATTGAACGGCTGGAATCGC
This sequence comes from Voacanga thouarsii, assembly GCA_026120185.1. Lineage (NCBI taxonomy): Eukaryota > Viridiplantae > Streptophyta > Magnoliopsida > Gentianales > Apocynaceae > Voacanga > Voacanga thouarsii. The sequence continues at coordinate 2,254,794 of JANUWF010001683.1, forward strand.
CTCGCTTTGCACAGTTGAAGGAGCTTCCGGTTGAACACCCCCTAGCCTTCGACTTCGTCTTGTTTGCATTAACGCTTAGCTCTCCAGCTCTCGGGATATTCCTCAACCTAAGCTCTAGTCGGTGAACACTATGGTGAAGAGGAAGGGTCTCAATTCTCCTTGGTTCGTTCGCTATTGGTTAGCAAAGAACAAGGGAAAAACAAGAAGAATGAGAGAGCCTTTTTGAGAGAGAGAGACTCACGTGAGTCTTGTTGCTTGGGCAAGGAAAAATTAGGGTTTTTTTTCCTTTTCAAAGAGTTGTTTATCTTTTGGCCTAAACTAGGTCTCTCAATCTCTGATAAACATCTCCCCGGGATTTCAAAACACCCGGATGTTATCCTGAGAAACAGTTTGGCCTAATCTTAAACTCCTCTTAACCATCTCTGGAAAAAACCCTAAGGTCCAAGCTATTGGGCCAGATAAATATTTATTATTTTTCTTGGACCCAAAAAGGCCCAAAATAATAAATATTAATTATTTATTTTCTGGGCTTACATAAGTAACCCAATAAATAATTAATGAGCCCAAATGAACCATAATAATTAATCTTTAATTATTTATTTCTTGGGCCTATATAAATAACCCAATAAATAATTAAACATTAATTATTTCCCCTAGTTTAAGCCTAGGTTAATTTCTTAATTATTCATACTGGACCTAGGCCCTGAATAATTAATTAACCAAATAAACTAGATAATTAATTTCTCTCTACTTCTATTTTATTTATTTATTTATTTATTTTATTCCAATCCAATAATAAATTAGACTTCCTGAATAAAATAAAATAAAACAAAATAAAATAAAATCCTCTTCAACTGAGACCAATTCCTCAACCCAAAAATAGTTAGGACTTACGGGCTATCCCGAGGACCAAAAAGACATATCGCCTTGGCTGCTAAAATGACCAAAATACCCCTGCTGTATAAATAGCTGTATTTTGCATTTTAAATATTTTCTAATATCACCATAAGGAAATATTGACCCCAAGGACAATGCTGCATTCGTAAAGTCTCCGACCTACAGGTGAAATGACTAAAATACCCCTCTACACATCATCGTACATTTAGAGAGGAAGAAGTGTACTAACACCCCCCTAAATGACATCTACCATCCTTAGGCTTCTAGTCCAATGATCCACGACTTCCTGGAGTGTTTCCGCTTTCCAAGGGAGCTACCCTAAAGCAAACATCCAAGTCATGTTTCCCCGGGCCCTGGATAATTTAGACCATTCGGACAACCACAAGGGGCGATATAGTGCGAAACTATCTTGTATAAGTCTGTCTTAACTAACTAGTCACACATACCCAACATGCAAGTATATTGGCCCTACGATAGAACCTCAACTATAGCAAATCAAAGTATATGCTTCCAGCCTTCGCTGGACCACCAACTCATACTCAAGTCGTAGAGTACTAGTCCACGCTGTAGCGGTAGTAGTCTAGGTTTCTACCATATAGTACTTTGAGAAACCACTACTACAGGTCCTGTTCTACGTATTCGAAATACGCTTATGTCATGAAGTGGGTGGACTACCCACTAGCTAAAGGTAAGCCATTCCCCATTTGGAATTCATAACATAATAACCTAAACATGATGAGGTTCCTAGTCTCATCAATAGGTTAAGAACAAATGTTTATGTGTTTAGTAACCCGTGATCCATACCTTACTGTGAAAGACCACCATTCACATGGATCACTTATTTAAACACACTGGGTCTGTTCCAAACGAAAATCGTGCACAAACAAAAAGTAAATTCACAAACAATTTCTGAAAATAAATTCTTTTATTAAATAATTCGATTTTACATCAGAAACCTAGTCTAAGAGGGCATACAATCCAACATTATCCTTATTATCAAAACTGATAATAATCAATTTGGCTCTTGTGAAAATTGACATAGCTTTTTGGGAAGATTAACAGTTTCCTAAGCTAAGTGTGTTAACCACCACAAATTAATTTTCCTTCTAGGTAATGACCTAGAAGATAACTCCATCAAGGGGATGGTCGTTTCCTCTCATTTCCTATGAACATACCTCGCACTATGACCTCCAACAAGGTGCTGGCCGATTATAGTATGTGCCCCAGGTTATTAATTACATCCCTCCGTTTGATCTAGATCCTTGTGGTATCCCCATCCTATACGGGTTCACTCATAGGGTAATGCGAAGGGACTCATGATCTCTAATGAGGATCGTGATGGAAGCCGTGGGGCCGTTAGAACCCCTCTCCCACTTATTCTTTTAAAACAAGGGTTTACTGAAAAATATCTTTTTGAAAATTTCCATTAAGTTTTCCTTTAACTCAAAAATAAAATGTCTATGTCCATGAAAATCTCTATGTCAAGGCTTATATCCTTTTAGAGTTTTTCCCATTGTCTAATTTTATTTAAGTTAAAACTTAATGATTTCAAAAATTTTCTAATTAAAACTTTCTAGAGACTTTGGTCTCAAGTTTATTTGACAAAACAATTTTTCTTATGCCAAATTAAAACAAAATGGCTTTCTATTTTAACCTTATCAAAATATCTAAATCCAATATATTTTCTATGCTAAGGATTAAATCCTTTGGGAAAAAATCCAAGGATTAATTTTTGTTCAAGTTAAAATAACCATTTAATTTGTAGAAAAATGTTTTCCTTGTCAAAACATTCCCAAAGGCTTTGGTCTTTGAGAAAACGTGCACATAGGTACAAAAAATAAATAGCATGCTAGAAAACAGTAGACGTTTTCATGCTCTTCTATTTTTAAACCTAAGTGCCCAGATAATAGAATTAAACACATTAATTAATTAATTAATGGTCTTGTTTAATCCTAAAATCACTTACTAATATTTTCCATGCAAAAATATTCCTTGAATATTGACTATTGCAAAATATTAACTTCGCCTGGTATGGACTCCAAAACCAAAAAAAAAATTGCAAGAAAAATTACAAGGAAAATTTTAAAAAATTCTCCTTGGTCCACTGCACCCGCCGCACTGGATCATGCACCCATCTGCACTGTGGCCCACTGCATCCACCACACAGAACCAGGACCCACCAGAAACCAGTGCGCAGACCGACCTTCCAGAGCCAAGCCAAGCTGGTTCCAACACTCCAAGCCGGCGCCGGTTCTGTTTTGGATGTCTGATCCTACAATTTTTTTTCTGCGAATTTCCCCTGTTTTTCTGCATAGCTTCTAGTATCCATGGCTCTCCGATTCCAATCCAAATACAATAAAATCAACGAAAACCAACAACCGCCTATACCCATAAACATTGGGTTTACACGATTTGCTAAGAAAAACAGTAAATTACAATTTCCTATACCTCCACCCGCGAGATTTAACAGAGAATCTATCCATATCATAAACAGCGAAGGATCACAATTTTAATAACACATATGTGTCCAGTTTTATTAATCTAGATGCATGCTCCCTATATTTTCACAAAACCTTCAAGTTCTGATACCAATTGAAGGCGTGGAAAGCGGGAAACATAGAGCATGCAGCGGAAGCGAACATAAAAAAAATGGAAAAACAAAAATAGGGAATCCAGGACAGGGCCGACACCGGCTCTGGCAGCCCTAGCTGGCACCGGTTGCACCCTGTCCCAATCCTGAGATTTTAAAAATTTTACCTCTCCTTCTGGTTCACAAAGTTGATTGGACCGAAACGTGCACAACTGAGGTAAACGTGCTGGTGGAAGCTTCTGGTGCGATTCCTGCAAGCCTCCTACTCCACCTTTGCATGTATGTGAACGTCGAACTCTCGGTCTTCTAGTGTATGGCCTACCTAACTATCATTTGGTGAACAACTAACAGGCTAGGGAATTTTTCTAGGGAGAGAGAGAGGAGACGCCTGGCTATTCCACAGAGAAGAAGCTGTCTCTCTTGTGTGTCTGATTTACAACCACGTTGTTTCCAATCCTCCTGTTTAACCAAAATAAAAAACCCTAGGTTAAACTGGATTAGGCTATTGGACTCTTGGTTTAACCTAATAGGCTTAATTAATTATTCTAGTTAGAACCAACTCAATGGCCCAACAAATAATTAATTTTTCAGCCTAAATAAACCAGTCCAATTAAATAAGCCTAAATCAGTTTAGTCCCAGGTTAATCCCTAATTATTCCAACTGGGCCAAAGCCCTGAATAATTAATTAACCCACCAAACTAATTTAATTAATTCTCTCTCCATGGACCTTTATTTTATTCTAGTCCAATAATTAAATCAGGATATTTAAATAAAATAAATTTCATTTAATTTAAGATCAATTAATTAGCCCGTTTTTAATTAGGACTCACGGTCTATACTGTGGAACAAAAGACACACCGCCTTGGCTATTAAAATGACCAAAATACCCTTGCTATATAAATAGTTGTATTTTGCATTTTAAATATTTTCTAATATCACCATAAGGAAATATTGACCACAAGGACAATGTTACGTTAGCAAAGTCTCCAACCTACAAGTGTAATGACTAAAATACCTCTCTATACATCGCCATACATTCAGAGAGGAAGAAATGTACTAACACATCTCTAAATGGTATCTACCATCCTTAAGCCTCTAGTCTAATGATCCATGACCTTCTGAATTGTTTCCACTTTCCAAGGGAGCTACCCTAAAGCAAACATCCAAGTCATATTTCTCAGGGCCCTGGATATTCAGATCATTTAGACAACCACAAGGGGTAATATAATATAGAAACTATCTTATACAAGTCTGTCTTAACTAACTAGTCACACATACCCAACATACAAGTATATTGGCCCTACGATAGAACCTCAACTATAGCATATCAAAGTATATGCTTCCAGCTTCGTCAGACCACCAACCCATACTCAAGTCATAGAGTACTAGTCCACGCTATAGTAGTAGTAGTCTAGGTTTCTACCATATAGTACTTTTAAAAACTACTACTACAGGTCCTATTCTACGTATTCAAAATACACTTATGTCACGAAGTGAGTGGACTACTTACTGGCTAAAGGTAAGCCATTCCCCATTTAGAATTCACAACATAATAACCTAGACATGATGAGATTCTCATTCTTATCATTCGGTTAAAAATAAAAGTTTATGTGTTAAGTAACTCGTGATCCATACCTTATTATGAAAGACCTACATTCACATGGACCACTTACTTAAACACAATGGGTCTTTTCCAAACGTAATTGTGCACACATAAAATTGTAAATTCACAAATAATTTTTTAGAATAAATTCATTTATCAAAACAAACGATTTTTACATCAAAAACTTAGTTTAAGAGGGCATATTTCCCAAGACAATCATAGTACGTGCCCCGGGTTATTAATTACATCCCTCCATTAGATCTAGATCCTTGTGTTTTTCCCATCCTATACGGGTTCACTCCCAGGATGACACGAGGGGACCTACGATCTCTAATGAGGATCGTGATAGAAGCCATGGGGCTGTCGGAACCCCTCTCCCACCTAGTCTTTTAAAACAATGGTTTTTTGAAAAATATCCTTTTGAAAATTTCCATTAAGTTTTTTCCTTAACTCAAAAATAAAATGTTCAAGTCCATAAAAATCTGTATGTTAAGGCTTATATCCTTTGAGAGTTTTTCCCATGGACTAATTTTATTTAAGATAAAAACTTAATGATTTCAAAAAATTTCCAAATAAAACTTTCTAGAGACTTTGGTTTCAAGTTTATTTGACAAAACAATTTTTCTTGTGCCAAACTAAAACAAAATGGCTTTCTCTTTTAACCTTACAAAAATATCTAAATCCAATATATTTTCTATGTCAAGGATTAAATCCTTTGTGAAAATATCTAAGGATTAATTTTTGTTCAAGTTAAAATAACCACTTAATTTGTAGAAAATGTTTTCCTTGTCAAGACATTCCCAAAGACTTTGGTCTTTGAGAAAACGTGTACATAGGTACCAAAAATAAATAGCATGCTAGAAAACAGTATACGTTTTTATGCTTTTCTATTTTTAAACCTAAGTGCCCAGATAATAGAATTAAACACATTAATTAATTAATTAATGGTCTTGTTTAATCCTAAAATCCCTTACTAATATTTTTCATGCAAAAATATTCCTTGAATATTAACTATTGTAAAAGATTAACTTCGCCTGGTATGGACCCCAAAACCAAAAGAAATTGCAAGAAAAATAACAAGGAAATTTTTTTTAAAAAAATAAATCATTGGTCCACTGCACCCACCGCACTAGATCAGCCACCTATCTGAACTGTGGTCCACTACACCTACCGCACAGAACCAGGACCCGCGAGAAAACTATGCGGACCGGCCTTCCAGACCCTAGCCGGCGCCGGTTCGATTTTGGATAGCTCCTTCCTGCTGTTTTTTTTTCTTGCGAATTTCCCCTGTTTTTCTGCACTGTTTCTGGTGCCATTAGCTCTCCGAATTCAAACTGAATACAATGAAATCAACCAAAACTGACAATTGCCTATACCCATAAATATTAGACTTACACGATTTACTAAGAAAATAGTAAATTACAGATTCCTATACCTCCACCCGCGAGGTTTAACAGAGAATCTATCCATATCATAAACAGCGAAAGATCAGAATTTTAATCACACATATGCGTCCAATTTTATTCATCTAGATGCATGCTCCCTATATTTTCACAAAACCTTCATGCTTTGATACCAATTGAAGGCACAGAAAGCGGGAAAACACAGGGCACGCAGCGGAAGTGAACATAAAAAAAAAACTAGAAAAACATAAGAACAGGGATTCCAGGACAGGGCTGGCGCCGGCTGCCCTAGCCAGCGCCTGTTCCAAATCCCGAGGTTTTAAAATTTTTACCTCTCCTTCTAGTTCTCAAAAGTGGCTGAACCAGAACATGTGCAACCAAGGTAGCTGTGCTGGTAGAAGCCTCTGGTGTAATTCCTGCAAACCTCATACTCCACCTTTGCATGTATGTAAACGTCGAACTCTCGACCTTCCAGTATATGGCCTACCTAACTACCGTTTGATAAACAACTTACAAGCTAGGGAATTTTCTGGAAAGAGAGAGACAGACAGACGCCTAGCCTTTTCCACAGAGAATAAGTCATTTCTTAGATTGTGTGTTCTGTAACAACAACGTTATTTTCAATCCTCCTGTTTAACCTAAATAAAAACCATAGGTTAAACTGGACTGAGCCATTGAACTCTTAGTTTAACCTTTTGGACTTAATTGATTATTCTAGTTAGAACCAACTTAATGGCCCAACAAATAATTAATTTTTCAAGCCCAAATAAATGAATCCAATTAAATAAGCCTAAATCAGTTTAGTCCCAGGTTAATCCCTAATTATTCAAACTGGGCCAAAGCCCTGAATAATTAATTAACCCACTAAACTAATTTAATTAATTCTCTCTCCATGGATCTTTATTTTATTCTAGCCCAATAATTAAATCAGGCTACTTAAATAAAATAAATTTCATTTAATTTAATTTAATTCCTTAGCCCGTATTTAATTAGGACTCACGGTCTATACTGGGGACCAAAAAACACATCGCCTTGCCTACTAAAATGACTAAAATACCTTTGCCATATAAATAGCTATATTTTACATTTTAAATATTTCATAATATCACCACAATGAAATATTGACCCTAAGAACAGTGTTACGTTAGCAAAGTCTCCGACCTACAGATGTAATGACTAAAATACCCCTCTATACATCGCAGTACATTCAGAGAAGAAGAAGTGTACTAACACCTCTCTAAATAACATCTACCATCCTTAGGTCTCTAATCCAATGATCCACGACTTCCTAGATTATTTCCGCTTTCCAAGGAAGTTACCCTAAAACAAACATCCAAGTTATGTTTCTCAAAGCCCTTGATATTTAGATCATTCAGACAACTACAAGGGGCAATATAGTATAGAAACTATCTTGTACAAGTCTGTCTTAACTAACTAGTCACATATATCCAACATACAAATATATTGGTCCTACGATAGAACCTCAACTATAGCATATCAAAGTATATGCTTACAGCTTCGTCAGATCACCAACTCATACTCAAGTCGTAGAGTACTAATCCACGTTGTAGCAGTAGTAGTCTAGGTTTCTACCATATAGTACTTTTAGAAACCACTACTACAGGTCATATTCTATGTATTCGAAATATGCTTATGTCATGAAGTGAGTGGACTACTCACTGGCTAAAGGTAAGCCATTTCCCATTTAGAATTCACAACATAATAACCTAGATATGATGAGATTCCCATTCTCATCAATCGATTATGAACAAAAGTTTATGTGTTACGTAACTCGTGATCCATACCTTACTGTGAAAGACCTCCATTCACATGGACCATTTACTTAAACACAATGGGTCTTTTCCAATCATAATTATGCACATATAAAATTATAAATTCACAAATAATTCTGAAAATAAATTCTTTTATTAAAACATTTGATTTTTACTTCAGAAACTTAGTCTAAGAGGGCATACATCCCAATACACAGTACCATGGACTTTCAGTATCTTGACTTTTAAAACACAGATGATGCACAACAACTTATAGTGTGACCTACACAGCGATGCATAGCTTCAGTAAAGCTTTTTTCTAGTCTTTTTCTCCTTCAATCCACTTCTAATTTCAAATCATTGCAACTTACATCAAGCAAGAAAAAAATAGGAAGATAAGTAGCAATTTATAGAAAATTCTAAAGATTTTAAAACACAAATAACATGTAAAATATGTGTATAGTGAACAATTATTAACTCTCTCAGCTCTCTCTCAACTCTCTCAATTCTCAATTTCAATTTATAATATACTGTTGTTGTACTTATTTATTTTTATTTTTGAAAAAAATGTCTCATCTAAGTAGCTCTAAGAGCAAGAAAAAAATGAGTGATAGTGCTAGGTTTAATCCATATTTTCAACCAGAGACATTTACTACTCCATCCGGTTATCAACTGGCTTTTGGTTTTGACGTAATTTTTTTCCCCCCGATATTTTCTTTTTCAATAACTGACCAACCAATGCAAGATAGTGATGAAGAAGTTGAACCTCAACAACAACATCCTCAAGTTAATACTCAAGAAAATGAAATACAAACCGATGCTACATTAAAAAAAGTGTGAAAAAGAAAAACTGATATGTTCACTAAGTATTTCACTATTACAACAATGTCATCTGATTAAATAAAAACTAAGTGTGATTATTGTACTGGTACTCCTAAATTATATTCATTCAAGCCAGGAATGGGTTATGACATGCTCTTTTAATATCTAAGAAGGCACCATCCTCAAGAGTTCAATTTGAATTTCAAACAATAAAAAATTATCGGGTACACTACTATTACCTCATTCGTCTATTGCTTTATTTAAATATATTGATAAAGTAAATAGAAAAGAATTAGCTAAAATAGTAGCGGTAAAACATCATGCATTTATTTTTTGTGAAAGGTTATAATTTAATAAATATTATTAAAATGCTTTAAATCCTGCTGCAAATCATGTTTCCCGCACTACTCTCACACGTATACTTAAAAAATTAAATAGGGAAATTAAGAATCAATTAGCTCAAATTTTTTTCAATTTACCTAGTAAAGTTTTTTTATGTATGTAGTAATATTTGAAGTGATTATTGGCAAAATCATTCTTATATGGTGTTACACGTCATTGGATAAATAATGAATGGAATATTAAAAAATGATTACTTGTTTATAGGACCTTTGATGGTCCACATTCTACTAAATATATTTCTCAACTATTAATTATTATTCTAGAAAAATATTGTTTAATGAATAAGATTTTTTTTAATTTCTTTTGATAATGCTAATGCAAATACTGTTACAATTATTAGTCTTAAAATTTTAATTGAGTTTGAAGGTAAATTTTTTCATATTATATATACATATATATATATATATATTATATTTTAAACTAGTTTAAAAAGTATTGATTTTTATATTAAACCAATAAGAGCCACTTTTTTCTTATTTGTGGTTTAGGTCTATAGTTAAAAAAGAATGGAGCTAATTCACGTAATGACATGAAACCAAAATATTTTTCAAAATATGTCTCTAATAGACAAAATTCAACATATAAATTGCTAAATGAATCTTTTACATATAAAGAACTTTAATGTTTTTTTTTTTTTTTTTGTGGCAACTAGAGCTATTAGAATACATTTATTTTCTTAACAATGGAATGTTTGTGAAGGTATTTTAAATATTTTTAAAATATTTAACGATACTATACTACACATTTAGTTATTCAAGAATTCGTTAATTTTAGTAGTATTTTTAATGAATACTCTAGTGATGCCCTTTTTTCTTCTTGTACTGATGCTATGAAAACTAAATGATTAAAATGTTATTTAGAAATACTTGATACGAATTTAGTGGTTGTTGTTCTCTTAATACACGTATGAGAATTGATGGTTTACAAGAATATCTTACTTGTTATTATGATTCTTTATTTTCTACAAATAATAACGATGATGATGATGATGATGATGATGATGATGATGATGATGATGCATATTTTTTAGTGTAGAAAATATTACCAACAAAGTCCACAATCAATTAAGTTTTAAATAAAAAGCTAATCACTAAAATCACACATACGGGCAAGTATATCCATCATATAATATAAGGAATAACAAGTATCGAATTTACAGGAATTTAGACTCCGACCTTACTTTACCCAAATCTTTATTATTTAGTCAATAAAATAAGAAGAGATAAATAAAACACTAACCTAATATACTAAAGAATAGACCAAATTCACATAAGATAAGTCACAAGGATTATCAATGAGTACGAATAAGGAGAAAAGACATGTAAATAGATAGAAATCTTAAAAGATATAACAATGATTGATTAGCACTTATCACAATTAATTATCATCTTAGCACCATGAAGGAACTTAAGTAAGATCCAATCGTTTCCCAAGTCATGAACTTACTTATGCAGACTCTACTTCTTTCCCAATCTATGGAATCACTATCTCTTGATTAATTTAACAGATTTCCCAATCACACTAAAATAGCCAAAAGATGCGTTAAACTCATACCTCATAAACATGAAATTAGCCAGTGACCCTATGCTCTAGACGAAATTAACTAATCCTTGAACACTTTAGTTCTTTAATCGTAACTTTGTTTCCCAAGTCCATTAAAATTTAACAAATATGAAATCAATGCAATGAACTTCTAACATCATTTCTCAAGTTAATTAGAAGAAAACGCATCAATAACCAATAATAACAAGTAATAAAATACCAAGAAAAATAATCAATTGATCAAAGAACTAAAATCAATACAAAGTCATGAATCCAAAAACATCCTCTAAATACAATTAAAATAATTAAAACTCAAATTGTCCATAAATTACAAACAAAAAGAAACCACTCATACACAAGTAAGCCTTCTTCTTCTTCCTTAAAACCTTCTTGGTCAACCACCTTTTCTTCTCCAAGAATTCTCCTTCGATCCTTCTAAATCTTAGTGTTTCTCTAGGAGTTTCCTATAGGTTTGCAAATCCCAAAGGCGAAAACTGATTTAGAGATGTTACTCTCTTGTATTTATAAGCCTTCTTGATAACAAAATTCGTGGCTTGAGAAGTCTAGTCCAAGTAGAATTCGAAAAATACCAAAATCCATTGGAAGATACCAAATTCGTGCACAAAATCGTCACTGTACAGGTTGGACCTAGTGCCAAGTCCTTTTGACCCACATGGCACCAGGTACATTTGGTCTGCCCTTGCATTTTTGCTCTATTTTTTCTCTGTTCAGCCAGAGTGGACCTGGAGCCGGGTGCACTAGCTGGACTTGACACCAAGTGTAAGTTGGAAATTTTCACTTTTTGCTCGAAATCTATTTAATTTTGCATAAATTTATCAAAAATACTTTCTAAAGCAAAATATCAAATAGGAAGGAATGTGTTTAGTTATTACAACAAAAGTATCTTAATTTAACCTCAAATAATTAGAAAAATAGTGATGAATTTAGCCCCTATCACATACCCTCACACTTGAAATTTTGCTTGTCCTCAAGCAAACAAGAATTAGACACTAAACATTTAGAACAAAACAAAACAATTTTGCAATTTTTTCCTTACCAAATTCATCCATAATGAAGACATAACCTTCTTCCAACTTTAAACATAAATTCGTCATTCATTTAACCATTTCAAAACCTTGTAAACTCATGTATTAAATCAAACAATCTCAAGGCCATTAAAGTTAAGTTAAACAAGCTTATATCTAATACAAGAAAATCATCCTACTCCTCAAGCAAAAAATATAGATAACATAAATCATACAAGTTAAGCCATTTAACCAATTCTAGCATTATAAACTCAAATTTACATAACTTAAGTTAGTGAAAAAAGGAAACACTTCTATCCCATTTTTTTTAATGACTTAGGAAATTGATAGTCTCAAGTGAATAGATTTCTCTTCATACACCGTATTGGCCCCCTTATAGTCATCATTCTTCATTTTTTTTTTCTCTCTCTTTTGCTTTCAGGAATTAATAGCCTCAAGAAAGTGGATTTCTCTTCACTATCCGTATTGGCCCCCATAACCAAGCAAAAAGTGTTTTTCTACCTTCAAAGAGGAAACAAATTTTTTCCAACTCATTTTTCAACGCACATTTTTTTTTCCTTTCACTCAAATTTTTTTCCCCTCGCATTCCTTATCCATAACTCAAAGTCAAGTAAACTTTAAACCCATAATACAGGAATTAGTTAACAACTCTTTTCATATCTCATCGTATCATCCACATTCAAACTTAAAGAATAAAACAAAACTCAAATACCAAATATAACCAAGGTTAACTTAAATTCTCAAGACTTACCAAAATCCAACTTAATACACAAGTTTACCTTTTAAATAAAAATCCAACCATACTGAATGACAAATCTATATCCAAAGTTAAAAAAAAAAATCACAACTCCATTATAGATAAATAAGCTAAATTTAGCTCCAAATCTCCAAACTTTTAAATTTTCAATAAATCAACAAAATTGTTTGATACCAAGAAAACACTAAGATAATTGATAAAAACTTAGACAAAGAATATTACTAAACCACTCTCATATACTTAAACTGGACAATGTCCTCATTGGTCAAGAATGAACACAAGAAAGCATCTCCAAAGGGACAAAATATGATAAAAAGGGTAGAAAGTTAAGCAATATTCCCAAAGTGCAATAGAGCTCCAATAAATATCAAAACTTGGAGAATAATAGAAGAGCTTGTTCAAGAAGACTTTATTCAAACCAACAAAAGAAAACCCAAATTAAAGTATAAGGAAAATAATAACAAAATAAAGACACACCTAAATAAAAAAAAACAAACTAAAAATCCTAAGAAAACAAATAAAGACACGACTCACTCCCCCACACTTAAGATGGAAAATATTTCATTATCATAAATACGTCAGTAAGAAGGGGCAATACAAAAGTGTGTAAACAATAAAAACAAGTTAAAGTAGATTGTCCCACACTAGCACTTCCACGATTCTTATTTGGGAGAAATAACACCTAACAACTCCAAACACAAAACTACATTACAAAGTCTTTCCACTCATCATGCCTCCTCATCAAACCTTTGTGAAAGAAATTAAAACTTAAAGTAGAAGATAGGCATGATGAATGTAGAAAGAAAATAGGTTTTTGAAAAAGGTAATGTTCATGAAAATGATTTTTCTCAGCAAAGTAAAATACATAAACATCATTCTCTAACATTTCTTTAGACACACAAATATCTTTTCCAACATATAAGTGTACATGGTATCTAAAGAATGTATCAAACTTGAAATCACCATTTATCTTTTCAAAAGAATTTTCACAATTAAAATTCCTCTTTAAACTTAGTATTTCGGTTCTCAAAGATGGGGTAAAAAAATCCTTATTTTTCAATGCATGATCTACAAAAACTAAGTTACCTCCCTTTAGATGGGGTGAAGGGCAGAAATTACAACCATCCTCCAAAGACATCTTACGATGTAGTGTTGAAAGATCCAACTCCTTGAGGCATGTTAAACTCCATACATCATCATTTGGACCATTGTCCTCTAAGAATAGAGAGGAACCTAAGAAATCATATGATAAAGAGAGATTAAAATTATTAGCACATAGAGGAGAATCAAATGCCTCCCTTTCCACATTGGGCAATTGTTCCTCATATCTTCTCTCCTTTCCTTGGGGATTCTCTTATTCGAATGTATGGGGCTTTATGACATCTTCAACCAACTTGACTAGTTGTATTCTTATAGCACTCATTCGTTGGGATGCTTCTTCATGCCACCTAATGGACGTGTTTGTGTTGGCAACCAAGGATTTGATTGCTGCTTCAAGTGACGTCTCAAAACGTTAATCCGAGTTTACAACCTTGCCAACGTATCATCATTATAACTCCTTTGATATTGTGCCATGAATAATTATCCATGATGATGTTTTGAATCTCACACTCAAAGAAAAATAAAAATCAAATCGAAAATAAAAATAAAAACAAACAAACAAAAAATAACAGAAAAATAAAGAAACGAAAAATACACAAATTAGAAATATTCATAAATTAACTAAACACAAAAGTTAGTGATATTTACAAATACAACAAAGGCTAAATCAACAAGATTCAAGTGTTTCCAATAGTGCTTATCCCCAGCAACAACGCCAAAAACTTGATGCGTATTTTTTAGTGTAGAAAATATTACCAACAAAGTTCACAATCAATCAAGATTAAATAAAATGCTAAGCACTAAAACCACACAAACGGACTAGTATACCGATCGTATAGTATATGGAATAGCAAGTATCGAATCCATAGGAGCTTAGGCTCCCACCTTACTTTACCCAAATCTTTATTATTTAGCCAATAAAATAACAAGAGATAAATAAAATACTAACCTAATATACTAGAGAATAGACCAAGTTCACATAAGATAAGTCACAAGGATTATCAAGGAATAAGAATAAGGAGAAAAGACAAATAAATAGATAGAAATCCTCAAAGATATAACAATGATTTATTAGCACTTATCGCAATTAAATATCATCTTAGCACCATGAAGGAACTTAAGTAAGATCCAATCGTTTCCCAAGTCATGAACTTACTTACATAGACTCCATTTCTTTCCCAATCCATTGAATCACTATCTCTTGATTAATTTAGCAGTTTTCCAATCGCACTAAAATAGCCAAAATATGTATTAAACGCATACCTTATAAATATGAAATTAGCCAATGACCCTATTCTTTAGGCGAAATCAACTAATCATTGGTCACTTTAGTTCTTTAATCTTAACTTCGTTTCCCAAGTCCATTAAGATTTAACAAATATGAAATCAATGCAATGAACTTCTAACATCGTTTCCCCTGTCAATTAGAAGAAAATGAATCAATAATCATTGACAACTAGTAATCAAATACCAAAGACAATAATCAATTGATCAAAGCACTAAAATCAATACAAAGTCATGAATCCAAAAACATCTTCTAAATACAATTAAAATAATTAAAACTAAAATTGTCAATAAATTACAAAGAAGAGAAAAAGAAACTACTCATAGACAAATAAGCCTTCTTCTTCTTCCTTGAAACCTTCTTGAGCAACCTCCTCTTCTTCTCTAAGAATTCTCCTTTGATCCTCCTAAATCTTAGTGTTTCTCTAGGAGTTTCCTATGGGTTTGCAAATCCCAAAGGTGAAAACTAATTTAGAGATGTTATTCTCTTCTATTTATGGTCCTCCTTGATACCAAAATTCATGACTTGAGAAGTATAGTCCAAGTAGAATTCGAAAAATACTAAAATCCATTGGAAGATACCAAATTCGTGCACAAAATCGTCACTGTACAAGTTAGACCTAGTGCCAAGTCCTTTCGACCCACCTAGCGCCAAGAACATTTTGGTCTGCCCTTGCACTTTTGCTCTATTTTTTCTCTGTTCAGCCAGAGTGGACCTGGAGCTGGGTGCACTAGCTGGACCTGACGCCATGTGCAAGTTGGAAATTTTCACTTTTTGCTCGAAATCTATTTAATTTTGTATAAATTTATCAAAAACACTTTTTAAAGAAAAATATCAAATAGGAAGAAATGTGTTTAGTTATTACAATAAAAGTATCTCAATTTAACCTCAAATAACTAGAAAAATAATGATGAATTTAGCCAATGATGATGATGATAGTAATACAAAATATCCTACATGTCCTCTTGATATTTCTTGTTCAATAGCTAATATAACTAGGGGTGGCAATTTCCCTTCTTAAAGTGGAGGCCCGGGCTGATTGGGCCAGGGATTCCCGATTTAAGAGGGGACAGGGCCGGGGCGGGGGGGGCTCTATACCTCGCCCCACCAGGTAGGACTGAACTGAAGACAAGGATAGCATAATCTCTAGCCCTTCCCGACCCCCGGCCGACCCAACCCGTCCTCACTCAGCCTGCATAGTGCGTATGTATAAAAATATTATAATTTATATTATATATATACAATAATTATATATAATATATGTAAAAATAAAATATATACATACTATATATATATACATAGTATATATATTAATTATACAGTGTGTGTGTGTGTGTGTGTGTGTGTGTGTGTGTGTGTGTGTTGTACTATATCTACTTAATCATGATAAGTGAAAAAATGTCTTAATCTATGAAATTATAGATTCTTTTATGAGATAATAATATACATATATTAATAAATTTGTAATTTTAATGCACTAACAAATAATATAGTAGTTGGGATGGTAAAGTACTATGAACATTTTATTTTTCATTGATATTATAAGCATTACAATATTTTTATAAATTTTAATTGGTATTAATAATATTATTTTAATATTACTCCATAATTTATTTATTCTTATTTCTCTAATATTTAAAGCATTATTTATTTATTCTTATTTCTCTAATACTGTAAACATTACATTTTTTTTTTATCTTTTTAAATAATTTGACTAAGAGTACATTAGATAATTTTATTCATATAAATTCTTATTCTTAGAATTTTTATTATTGTATATATATATTTAAAAAGATATTTATGAAATAGTTCCAATTAAGGAAAAAAAAGTGAATGAAAAATTAAGAATGGCATTGTAAAACGACATGAATACAAGTTTGTTTCTCAAACCATTGAAGGTTTTGAGAGACACGAGCAAAAATGCTTGGTTGATAAATTTATATTCTTAGAGTCATTACTTATTTTAAAATTATATTGTCATTTGCAAATTATGATTGTATTGTGTCTCATACTACCATTCGAATTTTATTTTTCTCGAATTAATATTTTAACTTTAATTTTTTTTTCTCATAGAGATAAGATACAAAATAGAATACAAATGGTAATAATATAAGATTTAACTATCATTTAGGATGACAATAATAAATTTGATAAAAATATAAATATTTGTGTGAATAAAAGTTTGTTCAACATGAGTATTTGTTTTAATAGTAATGAAACAAAGTTGAACTTATTCGGAATACAACTTCGTTCAAGATTAATTAGTATTTGTTGAATTAGTAATTGAATATACCTAAACTTATTTGCAAATATTTAATTTCATTCAATTATTAATATGAAATATCTCACACTAACACACAAGTATATATTATTTTTAAATTAAATCTTGATATTAGTAGTACTTGTTTAGAATTTATTTAGATTTATTTTTTTCTGCTAAGAAAATATAAATTATTTTTTTTTATTAAATTTCAAATTTTATTTAGATTTACTTTTTTTAGCTGGACTGAAACCGGGGCATTGTATCCCCGGTTCCCCATTGGACTTGGACCAGGGATTATTTTGCCCCCGATGGGGTGGGAGCGGGGATCCTTGCTTTTCCCCGTGTCGGGGACGGGAATACGGGGGGAATGCGAGGGTGGGGCTGGATTTCTAGTCCACGGCCCGCCCCAGCCCGGTTGCCAATCCTAAATATAAGGAATATTCTTTGTGACTTATATCATGAATATTCTAGAAAGTATGGTAGGGTTGTCTAAGAAACTAACATTCCGATAACCGAATCTGCAAGAATTAACAAAGCAAGTACATGATAGTGGAAAAGTCAAAACAACCAAGATGATCTTCAAGTTTCACGGCGAAACTTAAATTATATCTAACTTATAATTTGAAGTGGAATGAAACAGGTGAAAATTTTGATATCTTTAAATGGTGGAGCGAAAATGAGAGTAAATTTTCTATTATAACACTAATGGCGAAGGAGATTCTTGCTGTTCTCATTTCAATCGTTGCGGTAGAACAACACTTTAGTACTAGAAGAAACGTTTTAAGCAAAACTCGCTCAAGAATGGCACTGGAAATTTTTTTAAGTTCAAGCATGTTTAGATGATTAGATTAGAAATGAAAATCGTCACCAAGAAACACATGTAGCCAAATCTCAATGAATTTTTGGACATAGACACTAAAGAAATTACAACAACTGAAAGTGAAGACCCTTAAAGGTTAAAAAAAGTTAAAAGATAAAAGAATTACGAGAGTTTTAATTCCTCTACACTTTAAGAGGATATATTGGTTTGAGCGCAATTTTTTTATATCTTATGTTTTTAACTAATTTTCACTTATTTTTATATTTTTATACTTTTTCTATTAAAAAAAAAAAAAAGACAAATCAAAAGTTGATAAACCACAATTGTAACCGCCAAACTGTGAAACTGAGGGTTTAAGGTTGAGATGTTGGCCAAACATGGCCATGCCTAAAAGAGGGTGATCGCCAGTCTTTGATATCCTCAGAAGGATTATAACACATTAGGGGAATGTGTTATACTTAACCAAATGACACACTTACCAATGTGTCTGCATTTAAATTTTCAAGTTACGTTTCCGGAAGTTTGGAAAAGAGAATGGAATGCATTCCTTATTAACAGGGCATATTCGTCAAATGTGTCCACTCCTATTCAGAGGTATATCCCCAGAAAATTGGTCCATTTTAGGAGATTTTCAAAAACCGGTCCAAAGTGGAGAAAAACCCCGTATTTTCAGCAAAGATTGGTTTGCTGTCATCTTTTCCTTTCAAGTATATAGTTCGGAGGTAGATCATATACACTGCATTGCTGGGAAGTCTTGTACCTACGTCTGCACATGTGAATAGACACATATCAAATCATGGGGTCTAATAATATCAGCTAGGCCCTTGCTGAATGATTTGTCCGTACAAAACACATAAACCTTTTTTTGTTTCTTTCTATCGTTTCCAACTCTGAACAAATAGAAAGATAATGCCAGTCTCTCTCCTAAACTCTTAAACTCCCCAACACGGTATGATGAAGAGAAATATTTTGTGTGTTCTCCACTTTATTTCTTTCCTCATTAAAGATATGCTTCCTTTTTTTCCATTCCCACTATATACTTTTCCTTAAACCAACCAAATCTCTGTCAAAAAGCTTGCTCACAAATGGAGTAAATATTAGTCAAAGAATAGAAAGCCTATGGACAACAGGAATACCCAGATATGGCATATTTCGACACCTAGGTATTAACATTCAAACATGAATATATGACTTAAGGAGTCCAAAAAAATCTCAGCTTTGAAGCTCTCTCATCCCACAGCTGAAAATCTTAGTTCTCGTATGTATTGTTCTACAGAACACTTCTAAGACAAAAAGCTGTTTCCATGTGCAACCAGAACCTGCAATTCTGCATCCTGCATATTAGACTGAAGCAGATAAAATAACAACACTCAGCCACATGCATTCCTCAAGAGCCTGTCCAACATCAGCCACTACTACAATGCTCAACTCAGCTCCAAGCTTGCTGTATAATGATAAACATCCTCATTTTTTAAGTCATAAGGCTACAAGCAGACCTTCCAATGCCAAGTTAACAAATTATCTGAGATCTTCTAAACATCAGACTCTCTAGGTTCATACAAATTTACAAAATCTAGCTCGACCTCCACACTGGGTAGCATGATTTATGCCCAAGTTGGTCAGAAAAGGCATAAAAATGTGATCATTTATTCAAATTTCTTCTCCCTCTCCCTCTCTCTCAGTTACTTTGTCCAAAGATAAATTTATAAGCGATGAAAAGCCTCAATGGGGTATGGAACAACAACAGTAAGAAGACAAAATGCTAAAGTTGGCCTATAGTCAGCAAGCAGGACCTCATCACCTATGACTAACTTAGAAGTGGGATAGACAAGCATTAAAGTAAATTTTTAGGCAAATTTTTGCTTCTTCTTTTCTTGTCTAAATATGATTGGCAAAATCTTACTCCAACAAAAGTCTAAACAGAACTTTTAACAGGTTATACTAAACTGATCAACAAATTGAAAATAATCTTAACCAATACCTGGTACATGCAGAAACAAACATTGAAGTCCTCTTACAAAACTTAAGCAAAAAAGGAGTGAAAAACAAAGAGTTTCCAGGTCATAAACCACTTGACGGACACATTTTTCTACAATTAGTATAGAGTAAAACAGAGGTATTAATATCTGTCTAAACATACAGTTGCTTCAACCAACGGAATCTGGTATATTTGACCTAACAGAAGCAATAACCTGGAAATCTGCAGGCATAGTGCTTCAGTTACTTCATAGAAGTTTTCTTGAACTTCACAGGCATACAATAATTTCAGACTGAAAAATCAAATTTGACCTTTCTGAGATATTGTTATTTAAATCTGAAAGACATTGGTAAGAACAATTTGTTTAATAGCTCCTACAAATAAAATAGCAACAGGAAGGCAGGCATGTTCATAGGAAAATAATGACGCAAGAGATGAACAGCCTAGTGCCACCCCCCAAGTCTGAAACAAAAAGTAAAGAAAGGAATGCAATAATACCAATATCAAATACTTAATATTAAGAAATTCCTTTGGTTTGCACCGATAAAATAAAGTATTTGTTTTGAACTGAGAAAACAAAGTATAAATAAGGAAGAACTATCATTCCCACTTCTACTTTTGACCTTCCTCTTTCTTTGGCTTTTTAGCAGTAGCTTGCAAATACAAGAAAGTCCCAAAGATGGCAATGGCAGACCCAAGTGCATTCAGTGGCCTTACAGGATTCCTGAAAACCAAGACCGTAGCAACAATCACCACCACCCTTTTCATTGTGTTCCCAACAGAGAATGTAAGCGGGCTAATATCATCAAGTGCCTGATAAGATGATTGATTGTAGAGATGGTAAAATAGCCCAGACAATATCACCCATAGGTAAAATGTATATGGTTTTCCAATTGTTTCAATAGCCTTTTGATATCCTGCAACCCACTGAGACCCTTCAACAAACACCGCCACTGGGAATAGATATAGCAACGAAATTATACTAATCCAACCATACAAATTCAAACCATTCACTTCCTTAAAGTTCTGCAAACTCTTTTTTGAGTAAATATTACGGAGGACAAATCCAACATTGCTTATCAAAGCACCCCATAAGCCTCCAAAGTTGAAAGAAACTTCAGTGATAGCAGCCAGCGAACAACCAAATACAATGGGAAGGATAGAAAGCCAAACCTTTAGAGGATATGTGTCACCAAGAAATGATGAAAACACAACAGAAAAGACAGGTTCTGCAGATTTTATGACATGTGTGAAAGAAACAGCCACCTTAGAGAATGAAACACATGCTGAGATGTGGCCGATTGTGTGGAACAGTGCAGGTCCAAGGAGTGCAATAATAAACGATTTGGATATTTTTGGACACGGTTGAAGCTTCGATGACCAGAGGATAAACATCCAAACAGAGCCACAGAAGAGTTGGAAAGAGGCAAGAAGCCAAGGGAATGGGAAAATGTTCAGCACCTTTTTATTGTAGATGTTGAACACAATGTTCTGAAAGTACCAGAGACCAAAAATGATAGCTAGCTGAAGTTTCTTGTTAGGCTTTGTATCCGCACTGTCGCCACCAGGGCTGGCTTCTTGTGGGGTTCTGGAGGCTGCTGCTTTGAGTACCTGAGAGGTGGGTCTTGAACCCAGCCCATACGGCTGCCCCAAAAACTCGGAAAACTGCAATCTTGAACTGGAGATCCCAGGAGGGTAGCCATGGATTTGGCTGAAATTAGAACTTGTGTTCAAAGGAAGAGATAGACAGTGCCAATATCTCTGATTTTGGTTGTTCCTGTTCACAAGATTTGGGTCCAAAAGTGAATCATTAAAGGCATATTTCTCAGAGAAATTAGAGAAAGTGACATTTGAGGATGGAAAAAGATTCAAGCTGAGCATTGTAGAAAGAGTTTGAAAGATTCTGAAAAACTTTTAGGGCTTGACTGCGGATACTTCAACACCAATGGAACTACAAAATTAAAACCCAAATCAAGAAAAAGAGGATTCCCAGTTTTTTACTCAAATGGATATTTCGTTAACAACCAATCAAATGCTTCTATTAGCGGTTGAGATTTTGTTGTCTATCGGCAGATTTTTGGAGCGGTCTCTTGTTGTTGTACTGTTAAGGAGCATGTGTCTCGAGACTAATAATAAAAGAGGCGTTCAAGTTTCGAAAGCCTGGGATTAAGGAACTTACGGATTTAGGCCTTAACAAATTTCGCGGCTTCTTATGACCTTAGTTTCTTTTTTAAAGAAATCTAATGGTGGTTCACTTTTGACTTTTGTATAAATTATTTATTTTAAAATAAAATTGTCTTGTAACTTTGGTGTGTGCGTTTTGACGTGTATGCATTTGTGATTAATGTAAATAAATTAGGGACTAATTGGAAGATGTCAAATTTTAAAATCCCAAATTGAAATTTCAAAACTATGATTAGTTATAATTTGATCCTTCAAAAATAACGTTTTTTACAACTAATTGTTCATAATCTAATTTGAGTAATTATGTCACTTTAAAATTTTAAAATTCTCAAACAAACTCTTCTATTACTTTTGAATAGATTGACAAAAGTTTGTCGTTTAACTAAATTAATATGCAAAAAAATAAAAATTTTCATTGGGATAAATATGTAATTTCACATCCTTACATGTACGTCCCCAACGCCACCCCCCGCCCCCGCGCTTCTCTTCTGCAGATCCTGAGGCTAACCAACGTAACGCATGCTGCTAGCGATAATCTCTTCTTTCTTCTCTTCATTTGTGACACCCACGCAGGGCCACCTGCCCTCTTGGTTCGTATGAAATAAACCCAAGAATGTGCCCCACTCTAGCTAAGGGCTTCCTACATGTTAAAACTTAACTTGGAACAAATAATCACCAAAAGAACCACAAGCTTTGATAACTTTCAAAATAGCTATTTATAGGCTGGTTTGCTAAAAGATTTCAGTCCTGAAACTCTCAGAAATAACACAAGTCCAATAAACTTAGAATATAAGTTACATACGTAGCAGAAATTTAAACACGTACAAATATATACATAGAGAGACTTTGTAACACCTCCACTACACCAAGTATAGAAGAAATGTCATTTTGTTTTCGACCAAAGATCTTTATAACATAAATAATTTAAATGTGATGAAGAATTATTAACTAAAAAGAAAAAAAATCCATGAGCAGTCTAAACTTCCCAAAATAGAATTACTGGATTTTCTAGCACACTGCTAGAACCAAGACTATGGGAAATACCAAAACCTCTAAGGCAAAGTAATGTTAAGATACACTATCCAAAAAACAAAAATTCTATGTGGATGCAACTATCAATATACTAAATATCCTCAACCAGAAATAAATATTCATAACATAATAAAATCATAATAAAATAGCCTTCAACCTTAACTCTGCAAATGAGTCTTACATGCTAAAATCAAGAGAGAAATATGTATGAGATTAAATCTGAGTGAGTTCTGTGTATGTTTGTGACATTTCAATTCAATTCCATAACATATGCATTTTCCTTCATAAAATAGTAGAAATAGATTCTTGGAAAAAAGAGGAACGCATACACAAAGTTCATTAATAGGGCGGGTTTTCAAATCACATATTAATTTTGGGAGTATATGCTTTTATAATTTTCTTATGCATTTGTCACTCACGGCGATCACACACATCTATCCAAAAGAATATCAGGAGATCGCACATAACTCTCTGTTGAAGATCACACACAACTTTTCAAGAACATAGCTAGGGTGTACATCCCAACAGATGGGATATTTCTTCTTTCTGTCATCCCTTTCCATGAAGGGATAGTGTGATTAATGAGGGTTCAGGTGTCCAACACCCCCAAAGTGACAACATGTTCTCTAATTAAGGACTGGCCAATCCCATGTCCTATTGCTGTTGTGGAGGTTTAAGATAAACATATATATGTGTATAAAAATGTGATCATCATATTCCAATAAATTAAACCCTACCTCTTCTCTGCATAATAATGGACAATAAGGATCAATTCCCCAAGGAACTTCAAATTAATCGCAAAGGAAAGGACAAATCTTCTAATTGTATGAAAACCTCTTGGGTTATTAATCACAATTACTTCTAATGGTTCGTTAAATAGAAAGGGGGGACAATTAAGGAACTAAAAATTCTGATTACAAAAAAAAAATTAATAATAATAATAAGAAGAAACTAACAAAACAAGAATAAGAAACAAGACTAAGGATCCAAACCAATTAGGAAACTAACTAATCTTTAAGAACATATTTTGAAATCAAATTAGGATACTTATTATAGACACGATTATCCTAGAGCAATTGGTTTTGAGATTCATGCTTAGCACCTTAAATGCCTATCCTTACCAAATTAGATTAACTTTGCTTAACACCTTAAATTAAAACTTAATATAAGCCAACTTGATTAACTAAGCACTTAGTGCCAATAAAGGCATTAGCTGTAACTTAATTATATTAATAGATGCTACTTATAGAAAATTAATCAAAGATCAATAATCTTAATTATTCAATCATGTGAATCAAATATGTTGGCCAAATATAAGTGAAATCAACACAATGGATAAAGATGAAATCAAGAATTGTATAAATACTCAAGATATAATTATTATATGATAAAAATTCAAGACTTTAATTCAAGAATCTCAAAGCTTCTTAACCAATAATTCAAAACAACTCATAAAAATAGAAAGAATTCTAATTATTTGAAATTAAAAAAAAAAAGAACTTTAAAATAAGAGAAAAATAAGAGATTAGCTGAATGATAGAACTTAGTATAGCCGTAATCTTCTGTAATTCCTCTCCGAACTTCGAATCTTGCCTTTGAGCATTCTCTAAGTGTTTTTTCTTCAAAAAGATGAAAAAAATATGAATTATGTCGAAGTATGTTATAGTACGGTGTAATACCCCACCTATTTTCATATTGGAATGAGGATGTGAACATGCAAGTTTGAGCACTTTATGTGAATATAATTGTTGGGAATATATTTATATGTCATGAATGCCTTTATTTCATAACTTATAAATGTGAATTTTGTGAATTATTTGTGAGTAGTTAATTTTATAATCCGTGTATATTTAGCTATATAAGTGCTATGATCATATGTGATACTTAATTTTATGGTTGGAGTATAGTATTATTTATTAGAAATTATAATTTCAGTTATTTTTGAAAAATATATCTTTTGTGGGTGAAATCTTACTTTTATCTTTCATAACGGTGTAGATAAGTATTTTCTATAAACGTAGGCCTTAAGTATACATTAAGGGAAATTTTTAAAAATAGATAAAAATTGTTGTATAAGGTTTAAGTTAATCTTTGACCTCTTGAAAGTCCAAGTCAACTCAGAACTTATTTTAGGTGAATTGACCTTTCATAATTCAAACCCTAGTGTTCCAAAAATCTATAAATTTCCTAAACTACCCTCCCATTTGGCCGCCACTTTTGAAGTTTGAAGCCCTAGCTTTTCTTACAAATAAATTAATCTTAACCTTCCATGTTGTCTAATCTTGGCCATCCATCTTGTTAAATTTGAGCCACACATTTTATTTAATCTTGACCATACATTTTACCTAATCTAAGCCATTCATTTTACCTGCTACTCAAGTAAATTAATCTTAACCTTGCATCTTTTGTAAACTGCACCATCTACCTTGATTAATCTTAGCCTCTCGTTTTGATTAATCTCAACCATCCACTTTACTTAGTCTTGGACATACATATTTCTTCATTATAACCCTTAATTTTAATTCTTATCCAAAACATTTTAATCCTAGCCCCACACTTTATATAATCATAACCTTCTATTTTAATTAATCTTAGCCATTCAATCTTGTTTGATCATAGCCCTTGATTCTTCTTCATATCCAAGTAAATTAATTTGGATTATTCATTTTTCTTGCAATCAAAGAAAACCCAAAAGTCTACCCTAAACCATCCATTTCGGTAGCCTTCATTATTCAAACAAAAATCACTTTTTCCTCACTCGTCTAGCTTGCCCCCCCCCCCCCACACACACACTCTTTGATTTTCTCACTCTAAAAACTAAGAACCTTAACCCTAATTCCTTGACGAACAAAGTTTCTATTGCTAATTTTCAAGTCTTGTATCAAGATTCTTCAAAAGATAATAAATGGAACTTCATTTAATACTCCTTTTTCAAGTGGTCAAAACTTTCCCCTGTGTTAGACAATTTTGTAGATTCCTAAAATTCAATCTTTGATTATAATTTTGATGGGGTTTTATATAGCTTTTCATTGTAGCACGCTTTTCAAACTTTCCCCTTTGTTACACAGCATGTTTTATTGTGCATATGTGGAGTTATATGATGAGTTTATAAATATATGATGTTGTTTTAATAATTGGAATTGACATGCAAAATAGAAGATTATTGCTGGGTATGTTTCTATCTTGAAGTTGTCCTTTGATTAAGTATGTAAAATTTTAGGGTTTTGAAAAGGACTTATTTTTTTGGGTTAATATTTTGTTTTAGGAGTTATATGGAGTTGATTTTGCAAGAAAATTGTGAAAAAAAAATATGTCATTATGTTAATTAGAAAACTATTCTGTTCACTATTAGAATCTTGTGATTAAGAAACGAATTTATTGACATGAAAATGTGACTTCTTAGTTGAATTGGGGTATAGAGATGGAGGAGTATCTCACTCGGTAGGCTGTACACCTACCTTTTGTCAGTATGCTCAACGTGTGGCGTTCTGACCGTTATATTATCATCGTGGCCAACATGTGGTGCCGTGTCTACCTTTTTGGGTGGTTGTATTTGATGTGTACATGTATGTTTTGGAAAGCAAAATACCACTCTTCATTTTTAACATTTATTTAATGCTTGCCAGCACTTTCTCTTATGAAACTTTTACAACTTGCATACATGAACTATTTTATCTGAAATACTCAAAGCACACCCAGGCTTACTGAAGTTTTTATCTCACCACCTTTTATACCATGTTTTCGGGTTGATCCTGTTGTGAAGGTCATTAGCTAGATTGTTGCCTATGATTTTGAAGACTTTTTGTTATTTTGCTTATGTATTACTTTTGAGTGATTGTAGCAGATAATAATTATTATTATTTTTTTAATTTGTTCATGTATTGTTGGGTTGTAATAAGTTTAATTTTGAAGTATTTCGTTTATTTTATTTTATGTGACCTAGTTATAAAGACACATTATCCTGTAGACGGGGCGACATCCCCGGCTCTAATAGGCCTAGGTAATGGGGTGTTACAAGTGGTATCAGAGCCTAGGTTTAAGTAATTATTGATAGTATATGCTTTATTTTATTAAGGTTAAATATTTTGACTAACCTGGCTTATTTATGCTGTAGGATGGTTAGAATAATTAGAACTGCGAGGAAGGGCAGCAATGGCATCCACCCATCCCTTTCAACCTAGAAGATTTACCAGTGCATCAGCCTGTGCCGCAGCCCACACCTCAACCATTCATACCCTTAGACGAGAGCAGTGATGATGATATTCAGATTATTGAGCCATCTCCAATACCTGTAATAGATTTGGTTACTAACAGTGAAGATGAAGAGATTGACATGGAATATGTCCCACTCCCTCCTAGTCCTGTAATTGATTTAACTGCTGATAGTGATGACCCGAGGGAGATAGACTATGAATCTCCACTAAGACCCTCCTTTGTACCCCCACCCAATCAGGTTAAAATTGGGGAGGGTTCTAGAAGACTCAGGAAGGAGCCAATGGACTATGGGTTTGTGAATGGGGCTGGGATAGACTTATCTAGGAATTTTGGGGGATGTTGTATGATGCCGACTTGGAAGACTCTGATGAGGATTAGAGAGGTTGGGTTCTGCTATACTTAGGATGTTTTATTTACCGCTTCCAATAAACTCCTGTGCTAAGAAGTCTATTCATGTTTACTACTTTATTTCAAAATTTATGCAAATAAGAGTACCTGGAGTACTCTAAATCTTGAGAAAAATCTATATGCAATTCTTTATACAAAAATTTGCATCTAATTTTCTTTTACTTAAACCTGAATATGAAAGCATGCTTGATTTAAATGCTTTAAACTTTGATGCATAAACTTATTATCTGGGGCATGGTTTAGAATGGCACCCATGCGTCGTGCAGCCACATCTAGCAGAAGGGTTCTTGAAGCGGAGCCCGTGACACCAGAATTTGAGATAACTCAAATGGCATCACCCAACCGGGGGGATGAGAATGAACCAAAATTGGAAATGGGGTCAGAAGAACCTGTCAGCGTGATGATGGGATCAACATTCCACAAAATGACCAAGATTCTACAAACTCTGATAGAGTGAAGGAATCTAAAGGGGGAAGACGAAGCCTTGAAAAGGTTCCTGAAATTTCAACCTCTTATCTTCTTGGGAGAGGCCGAGCAGGATCAGAAAGTAGAACAATGGGTGGAGCAGATGGAGGACATCTTTGCTATGCTTTTATTACACTGAAAAGCGAATGGTGAAGTTTGCTACATTCCGATTGAGGGGCCTAGCTCGGGCATGGTGGCAACGAGTCCAAGATGACTGGGAGATGATCGATCCGAACTGAACATGGGCTAACTTCATGGAGGCATTCAGAGCTGAATATATCCCTTAGTAGATAATAGAGAAAAGGGAAGACGAGTTCCAGAAAATGAAGCAGGGAGGTGTGGCATAGTATGTGGTACGTTTCACTCAGTTATCGAAATATTGCAAAAGGCTGGTAGATACCGAACAGAACAGAATGAGGTAATTTGTCAAGGGGTTAAGGAAGTAGTTAAGAAGGGCATTGGCACCTTCCCCACTAACGACCTATTCGGGGGCCATGGATGCAGTAACCCGGACTGAGAACGAAGATCACAATAGGATGGTACAAAGACCTTTCCTACCACCAAGAAAACCACCGAGACCTTTCCAGAGGGAGCAACCCAGCAAGCGCCCTGCCAACTAGTAGTGGCAGAATCAGGGAAAGCAAGCATGAATAGCACCAGTTGGTCCTACGTAGAATCTTTCATTATGTCAACACTGCGGGAAAAGGGGCCATGTGGAAAAAAATTATTGGTCCAGAGAAGTTGAGTGGAAATGTTGTTGGGGATATGCCCTAGAGTCAATTTGTACTTATACAATTGTCATTATGTTTTATATAATAATATGAGGCTTTCCTTTCCATGAATAGTGAATTTTGTTTTGTTGGTCATCAAGTACGTGACTTGATAGTAAAACCCTACAATGAATACAATGACTATTCTAAAACTGTCCCTGATCGATTATTATTATTGGAATAATAATAAATTAAGATTAGTATGTTTGTGACTTGATGGCTATGTTTTACTGGCCATGGATATTTGTGATATCGAGTCAAGACATAAATAAATGTTAGAGAACATTGTATTGGACATGACCCATTGTGAGAGTACTTCATGGAATATGTCATAAGTACTTTCTAGCCATAATAATATTGAAAGTCCTTCGACCTAAATTCATCATAGTTTCTTACTTGATAAATTCTATATTTTGACATTGTCTAAAGTTGTCTTTAACTAGATAATAAATTAGACTACTCGTTGGATATAAAATAAATCAAGGAGAGGAATATGATTGATTGTGAAGGAATTTGTCCCTCTCAATTATGGGAGAGATATCCATGGGCCCCTTGATAAGTTAGACTCGTTAAAAATGCATGGCCGTGCTCAAATATATCAATCTAAGATATTGATATCATTTGTTTGAACAACCTACTATGAAATCAAGAAATAATTGATTAAGCTTAATAAGGATGACATGCTCCGTGCCTTATGCTTAATCTGGATATCGTGTGACAAAGGGACTAAATATAAAATTATGGTTTGGTTCAAAGAGATCACCGATCTTCATTTAACCCGGATAGTTATAATGTTTTGCTAGAAACCGCTTATAACTTGTGGGCCATTTAAATACGATTTAGGCATCGCTACCAGTGTTAAATGAACCTATAGGGTCACACAATAAGCGAACTTGTTAGGTTATTTTTCCGGTGACCAGGTTCGATGAATCTGGATGATATCCAGATTATAAGAATCCGACTCGGTAAAATAATTAGTTAAATTACCGAGATAATGGCGTAATCTTATCATATCAGCTTTAATTTAATTTGAATTTAAATTAGAATATGATAAGATATGATTAGGGTTGGACTCTAAGAGGTTCGAGGGTTTTTTAAGAAAACCCTAGCCGTCTTTCGATAGTCCAATTTTTCGGTTGAGAACATTCGTGCCATTCTCTACCAGAGAAAGGAAAAAAAACCTCTCAAACCCTAGGCGCTAGCACTCCCCGGGTATCGAGTGAGTTCGCGGTGTGTATCCGTAGAGGACGTTCGCATACTGCAGCGTCCGGTGATTGTTCGGGTCGAACGTACAACAACGCAACCGTAATCGAAGGATTTCGATTACAGCAACCAGAGGTAACTCTTAATCGTTTACATCTTCTTAATCGTTTACTTGGGTCCTCGGGAGGGATTCGTAGATGTTTTCCGCGTTTAGGAGTCCACGAATCCCAACAAATGTTACCACTGCGGAGACCCGAATCATCTGCGAAATGCCTGCCCTAAACTTCTCTAAGTCAAACAGGGAAACCCGACTCAGATCGCGGGAGCCAATCGAGCCAATACTACGGGAGCTTCTGGAAGTGGAATGCAGAAGCCACAAGTGAAAGCAAAAGTTTTTGCTTTTAACTGGGAAGAGGTTGGGGAAGACGTAGCGGTAGTAGAAGGTACGTTTACTATCCAAGGTTGTTCCGTTAATGCATTGATAGACCCTGGATCTACTCATTCCTATTTAAACAAGAATTGTGCATATCATTTTGGTTGGGATGGAGTAGAACTACCTTTTACTTTGTTGGTGAGTACGCCTTTGGGGAAATGGTGCAAGTAGATCGGTACGTGCGGAATTATAAAGTTGAAGCGGGGAGAGAAAGCTTGGAGAGAGATTTGATAGTCTTAGTTATTGATGACTATGACTTGATACTGGGTATGGATTGGCTAGCTAAGCATGGGGCTAAAGTAGACTATAAGAATAAGTTGGTTCAGTTCATTAGACCAGGATGCGATGTGTTAGAGTTCAATAGCAAGAGAGTAAAAGAGTTGAAGTTTTTGATAGCTGGAGCGAAAGCACAGAAGTTGTTGAAGCAAGGATGTCAAGGATATTTGGCCAATGTGATAAATAAGTCGAAGGATCAGTGCACCCTCGAAGATACTGAGGTGGTAAAAGATTTTTCCGACGTGTTTCCTGCGGAACTCACTTCTCTACCTCCCAACCGAGAAGTTGAGTTCACTGTTGATCTAGTTCCGGGAGCGGAACTGGTATCCCGAACTCCATATCAAATGGCATCAGCGGAGCTAAAAGAACTGAAAGAACAACTAGAGGAGTTGGTGAGGCAATACTACATTAGACCTAGCACGTCACCCTGGGGAGCACCAGTGCTATTTATGAAAAAGAAGGACGGGACCCTACGGTTGTGTATCGACTACCGAGACTTGAACAACCTGACCATCAAGAATAAGTATCCTCTATTGTTAATTGACGAGCTGTTCGACCAGTTGCAAGGGTCCAGTTGTTACTCCAAATTGGATTTGAGGCAAGGATACTATCAAGTGAGGATAAAAGAGGAGGATATTCCTAAGACGGCCTTCAACACAAGATATGGTCACTATGAGTTTGTGGTGATGCCTTTTGGGGTAACCAAAGCACCAGCAGTATTTATGGATTTGATCCATCGAGTTTTCCAAGCCTACTTGGACAAGTTTGTGATGGTCTTCATCGACGACATACTCATATACTCTAAGAGCCCAGAGGATCATGCAGAATATTTGAAGCTGGTATTGGAAAAGCTAAGAGAGCACAAGCTTTAAGCCAAATTTAGCAAGTGCGAGTTTTGGCAGGATAGTGTGGTATTTCTTGGCCATGTGGTAACCAAGGATAGAATCAAGGTGGACCTAGCAAAAGTTGAAGTAGTTTTAGACTAGAACCAACCAAAGAACATCACGGAGATTCGAAGCTTCTTGGGATTGGCCGACTACTATAAGAGGTTTATTAAGGGATTTTCAACGCTAGCGTCGCCTATGACCTGGCTACTGAGAAAGGACGTACCCTTTCTCTAGAATGAGAAATGCGAAAAGAGTTTCCAAGAGCTGAAGCAGAGAGGCTAATGACAGCACCGGTGTTGAGTTTGCTAGAGGGAGATAAGCCTTATGCACTGTATACTGATGCTTCGAAAGAAGGCATGGGAGCAGTGTTGACGCAGGATAGGAAGGTAATAGCCTATATTTCACAGAAGTTGAAGCCTCATGAAGTTAATTATCTCACACATGATTTAGAGCTGGTTGCCATTGTATTTGAAGATTAAAGGGGAACCAAAGCACACAACAGAAGCAAAACTGAAGAATAAAAAAAATGCAGGCGTCTTCCAGACCATAGCCGGCGCCGGTCCCAGTCTGGAAGAGCTCTGAGAGGAAAAAAAATTTACTTCTTCTTCTTGTTCTTAAAGTTGACCGGACCGGAATGTGTGGAATCGAGGTAGGTGCACTGGTGGAAATCTCTAGTGCGATTCTTGCAAGCCTCCTACTCCGTCTGTGGATGTATATGAACGCCAACTTCTCGATCTTCTAGTATACGACTTGCCTAATCCACATTGGGTGAACAACCCACAGGGCTAAGGAATTTTTCAAAGAGGAAAAACTGTCACGTTTTTCTTTTTTTCTCAGAGAAGAAGCAGAAGGAACAACGTTGAAAACGACCCCTATCTTTGTTCTCCAGTTTAACCTAAATAAAACCCTAGGTTAAACTGGATTGGCCCATTGGATTCTTAGTTTAGCCTTTTGGACTAAATTAATTATTCTAATTAGAACCAAATGAATGGCCCAATAAATAATTAATCTTTCCAGCCCAAATAAACTAGTCTAATTAACAAGCCTATATTGGTTTGGACTCAGGTCAATATTTAATTATTCAAATTGGGCCAAAGCCCTGAATAATTAATTAACCCACCAAACTAATTTAATTAATTCTCTCTCTCTGTGGACCTTTATTTATTCTAGCCCAATAATTAAATTCGTCTACTTAAATAAAATACATTCAATTTAATTTAAGACCAATTTCTTAGCCTGTATATAATTAGGACTTACAATCTATACTGGGGACCAAGCACACTGCTTTAGCTACTAAAATGACCAAAATACCCTTGCCATATAAATAGCTGTATTCTGCATTTTAAATATTTCCTAATATCACCATAAGAAAATATTGACCCCAAGGACAATGTTGCGTTAGCAAAGTCTCCGACTTACAGGTGAAATAACCAAAATACCCTTCTATACATCACCGTACATTAGAGAGGAAGAAATGTTCTAACACCTCTCTAAATGACATCTACCATCCTTAGGCTTCTTGTCCAATAATCCACGACTTCCTAGATTATTTCCGCTTTCTAAGGGAGCTACCCTAAAGCAAACATCCAAGTCATGTTTCGCAGGGCCTTGGATATTTAGATCATTTAGACAACCACAAGGGGCGATATAGTATAGAAACTATTTTGTACAAGTCTGTCTTAACTAACTAGTCACACATACCCAACATGCAAGTATATTGGTCATACGATCGAACCTCAACTAAAAGTAAATCAAAGTACATGCTTCTAGCTTCATCATAACACCAATTCATACTCAAGTCGTAGAGTACTAGTCCAAGCTATAGTAGTAATAGTCTAGGTTTCTACCATATTGTACTTTAAGAAACCACTACTACAGGTCCTGTTCAACGTATTCGAAATACGCTTATTGTAACACCCCGAAGCCTAGGCCCGCCAGGGCCGGGGATGTCGCCCCGTCCAAAGGACAAGGAGTCTTTATAACTAGGTCACACAAATGAAATGACTGAAATAAAATAATACTTTAACTTAAAATTTTATTACAACCCAAAATACTCCAAGAGTAAATCCATGAAACTCCAAAACAAAAACCATAAATAAAATTATCCACTCTCGTCTCCCCAAAGCAATACATAAAATCAAAAGACACATTCTCTTCCAAGGCAGATAATACTAGCTACTCGACCCCACAGCAGGATCAACCTGAAATCATGATAAAAAGGTGATGAGACAGAAATCTCAGTAAGTCCGTGTGTGCTTTGGGTGTTTAGTGAAAACAGTTCGTGGATGCAAAGTGTGAAACTTTTATAAGAGAAACATTGGCAAGCATCAAACATTAGTCAAAAGCAAGAGTGGCATTTTGGCTTATCTAGCCATATATAAGTAATGAAATCAACCACTCGAAAGAAAGGGATATAGGTTACCACACGTTGGGCCCCATAACCGGTCAGAATACCGACACTTTGTGCAGACTGATAAAAGTAGGTGATCGGCCTACTGGGCAAGATACCCCTCCTTCTCTATACCCAAACAACAACCGGGTGTCCATTCCGGCAAAACACAGTCACTTGACTGAAAACAAACTGCTAGCTCGGACCGACACGACTCACTGGACTGACATCTTATCCGGGAAGGACTCACCCCTCAGAGGTGGCCACCTGCTGAGAGACTTACCCTAACCCTTCAAAGACTAGTCCTAGTAGTCCATCCCTATTGAGTACTCAACGACATTTCCCACTAGGGATAAAATGAACGAAGCATTGCTCTTCATGAAAATAGCAATTTGAGGGTTTCCAAAGTTTTGGGAGAAATCAGTTTTGGAAAGAGTCTTAAGTTTGAAAAATCTACTCATTAGCTTTTAAATAATTTAAGTGTTAGAAATAAGAACGAATTCAACCCTCAATTGCCTTAAGATAAACGAGTGTCTATACACTCCACATTTAGCTTGCCATAAGGAAAACATTTTCACATCGATAGATTTTATGCAGGAACTTACCTGATTCTTGCTCACAACAACAAGGTCTCGAACAGCTGACCTAACCCCACATGGGTAAAAACAAATCTTAATCAATTTCAAGTCACCAACCACTTCCTCAATTTTAAATCAATTCAATTCACTACTACCATGATGCTAGTGTCCCAAGCTTTAAGATAAAATAATAACTAAATAGGTTTATAAGCTAAGTTTAATTTGTTATTTAAAATAATTAATGGCTTGGGAAATAAATTCTAATAAGTTGAAAGTTTAAACCTTGTTAGGAAAAATTTAGAGTTTATTTGATCAAGAGTCCTAGATGGTACTAGGTAAAATAGTAATTTAATGATAGTTTAGTTGTTAGAAAATAATTGATAGCTAAAATTAGTTGAGATTAAATTTAATAAGCCTTTCTTGGAAAATAATAAGTAAATCCTTAAGGGTTTTGATTTAGTAAATATTTTACTAATTATGAATCATTCTCATAAAGCTTTAATTGATCTCTTTATTTTAAATAATATTTATTTATTTTATTTTCTAGCAAAATTATTATTTATTTGACTAAAATATCCTTTATATATATAATAATAATTCCAAATCTACCCTTCCTAGGGTTTTTCGAAAATACTAGCAATATTATTTTATTGAGTATTTTATGCATAAAGTGAAAATTAGTTTTAGGGACAACTAGATCATGATCAAATTTCTATGGCCATCCTCAATCAAGAACATACACAATCCTTCAATTCATTAAATCATCCAAATCTTGCATATAGGCATAGATCTAAATTTATTAAGACATGATTTAACCTTTACTAGCATAAACATGATCATGGTTTCAATATTCTAGTCATGCATATAACTCCTATTCACCAAAGGTGACATAATCTCTAGCATACTTCATCACACATACTACCTATGACATGCATCAAACTCAATTCCACATACAACCAACTAATATAATCCTTCCATGCATAAATCCCATCTCCTTCACAATCATACATGTACTCATGCTTCAATCATCAACAACACATACTCAATCCCATTGCCATTCATCTTTTAACAACATCATCCTAGAGACATGATTCTAGAGTTTAAAAGAAAGATTGAAGGTACTTACTTGGTTGATGAATGCTTTGAAGGAGTTTAGAGTAGATCCCAACTCCTAGATGGCTAACCTTGTCCAAGAGAGATGGCGAGAACAAGATTATGGAAGGAGAAGTCATCCGGCCAAAGAAGAGTGATTTCGGCCATGAGAGAGAGAGAGAGAGAGAGAGAGAGAGAGAGAGAGAGAAGAAGAAGAAATCATTAGTATGTTTATTCGCATAGGTTCTCATTAGAGATCAAGGTTAGAGAAGATGAAGTTGCTAGAATAAGTTTACTTTGATTGTGTTCTTGTCCTTCACAAAAATTTCTTGTTTTGATCCGAAGTAGCAAGATGATTCGTGGAGATTGATGTTAAGAATGGTGTTGATGGATTCACAGCAGTGAGTAGACTAAATCTGGAGATTTTCGTGAGGGTTTGAAGTGGTTTGAAGGTGTATTAGGTGAAAGCAAGTAGTAGGTGTTCTTGGTGGCTGAAGAAAAATCGAGAGAATGGATGTTGTAGCTGTCGAAATTCTGTGGAATTAGGGCTACCGAAATTCTGTAGGGTTTAGAAGGATGTTTTCTCTGATTTGAGAGGGAAAAGGAAAGGTTAGTTGTTACAATCTTGGTAGAATATTTTTAGGAAGTGATTTTGGAAACTAAATATTCTAAGAATATCTTAATTGTTTGGACAGCTTTGAAGGTCTACTATGGCCGACTGGTTGAGCAGTTGTTCTGAGGAATTAAAGCTAGTTCAAGGTAGCTTATGATGGCCGAAATTAAGGTGCACAATGGTGAAGAAGATGTCTGGTCAATAGGGTAAGATTTTATGGAAAGTTGCTAAACAAGATGGCTGAAATTTTGGAAACCAATCAAGCTAAATTGCAGGGATTTGTTGGAGAGATTTTCGGACAGCCATTGCTACCTTTTGTCCAGAAGCTTGAGGAAAACAATGGAGCTCTGTTAATGGAGGTTTAAGGAAGGTTTTTGCAGAAGCAGGTTGGTGTTTCGGCTGGAAGGAAAATAGGAAACAAAGCTGGGAATTCTCTTGCACAGTTTTTTTTTTCGCTGCACAGTAATTTTCTGGGCAGAATTTCGACTGCCATTTCCAATCGAGTTGCAGAGAGTTTGAAGGGGGATTTCAGGGGTATTCAAGGCTGGTTTCCAGCCTTCTTCATGGACGAAAAACATGGCTAAGGTGCTACACAAAATCTAGAAGAAAACAGCTGGGTTTTGAACCTCCAAAGCTGCGATTTTGCCTAGAATTTTCACTGGATTTGTACAGCCCTTGAGCAGTCCGAAAATGGCAGAAATAATTCATGTTTCAAGCTGAACTTAAGGCCATTTTTCTTGCAGCATTTGGGAGGGAATGTTAGCTAAGAAGCTCGACATTTTGAAGGTACAACAAGCTGGAAAATTTCAGCTCAATCCATGAAGGAAGATGAACTAGTCTAGAATGAAATTTCAGCAAGCTCACTAGAGGGATTTTTTCTCTTGGAATTTCCCACAACTCTTACATATTTTCAGACTATAAGAAGTCTTTTACCAAGACACTTTGGTCCTAAAAGACCTCAGCACTTTACTGAATTTTCTGGAAAGAAAAGGGCTAGAACATCTTGATCAAACTAAGGAGTTGAGAATTAAGGAAAATCAAAGATCAAGGAAAAATGAATTTCCCTTTAAGAATTTCGAGTAGAGTAAAGGAGTGGAATGAGATTACCCCTATCATGTCTCTCCTAGGACATCATCACTCCTTGCTCTAGGCCCTTAGGGCCGAAACCAATTCCCCCCAAGGAAAAATAAAATTTAATCTAGCTAAAGCTTCTATGATGGAATTTGAACCCAAGACCTCAAGAATTAATTCCAAGGTTCTAACCACTAAACCACAACAACTCTTGTTGCTATTTCCACTAGAAAAATTATTTTCTATTCAATCCACAATGTATCTCCCTATTTTCACCTCGGGCAAAAATTACCATTTTGCCCCTCTCACACAATACTCACCAACAAGACTTCAAGACAATAAAAATCAAATCCAAAGCACATAGAAATCATATGAAAATATATTTAATTATGAAATAAAGTATGATATGCATCCCAACCCTCTTACTCTAAGGTTGGTTTTGACCGGGGTTTCACACTTATGTCATGAAGTGAGTGGACTACTCATTTGTTAAAGGTAAGCCATTCCCCATTTGGAATTCATAACTTAATAACCTAAGCATGATAAGATTCTCATTCTCATCAATCGATTAACAACAAACGTTTATGTGTTAAGTAACCCATGATCCATACCTTACTGTGAAATACCACCATTCACATGGACTACTTACTTAAACAAAATGGGTCTTTTTTAAACGTAATTGTGCACAAATAAAATGTAAATTCACAAATTATTTCTGAGAATAAATTCTTTTATTAAAATATTCAATATTTACATTAGAAACCTAGTCTAGGAGGGCATATTTCCCAACAATCTTTTACTTACACTCTAAGACTAAGTAAGTCCGTAAGTGTCCACCCTTATGGCGTCTAAGTGTCTCTTGAAGACTTTCTCAGCCAAAGGCTTGGTGAATAGATCTGCTAGATTGTTCTCTGAGGTAATCTATTCCACCACGACTTCCCATCTCTGGATGAAATACTAGATCAGGTGGTGCTTCCTCTCAATGTGTTTCCCCTTCTTGTAGTTCCTGGGTTCTTTGGATTGCAATATTACTCCAGTGTTGTTGTAATACTTCATAATCGGCCTGTCTATGTGTGGCATGATTCCAAGTTTTGAAATGAACTTTCGGAGCCAGACTGCTTCCTTGGATACCTCCGAAACTGCCACATACTCAGCTTTCATGGTTGAGTCAGCAATGCAAGATTTCTTGATACTCCTCTATAAAATGACTCCTCCAAACAAGGTAAAGACATATCTACTAGTAGATTTTCTCTCATCCTTATTTGCCTGGAAGTCTAAGTCTGTGTATCCTGTAGGAACCAAGTCATTAACCCTGTAAACCAGCATATAATCTCTTGTTCCCTTGAGGTACTTGAGAATATACTTTACAGCTTGCCAATGAACCTCCCCGGGGTTTGACTGATATCTGTAACCAAGCCTATGGCAAAGCAGGTATCTGGCCTAGTACATAATATGGCGTACATGAGACTTCCCACAGTCGAAGTGTAGGGAATCTTACTCATTCTGTCTTTTTCTTCTTGAGACTTAGGACAGTCCCTTGAAGAAAAAGACAACCCATGTTTGCAAGGAATTAGAGCTCCCTTGCATGAGTCCATATTGTACTTGGCCAGCATCTTATTAATGTATGCCGTTTGGGATAATCCTAACATTCTCTACTTCCTATTTCTAAGAAGCTTAATACCGAGAATGTAACTGGCTTTTTCCAAGTCCTTCATACTGAATTGACTAGACAATCAAACCTTTATAAATGATAATGACCCTACATCATTTCCAATGAGTAGAATGTCATCCACATACAAGACAAGAAAAACCACATTAATGCGTTCAAGTTTTTTGTACACGTATAGTTTATCCTCATTTTGAATAAAACTATAAGACTTTACAGTTTCATTAAAACGAATGTTCCATGCTCCTGATGCCTGCTTAAGTTCATAAATGGACTTCTTAAGCTTGCAAACCATATGTTCTTGGCCTTTAGTAATAAAGCCTTCCGGTTGGGATATATAGATGTCTTCGCTAAGATGGCCATTTAAAAAATGCCGTTTTGACATTCATTTGCCATATTTTGTAGTCATAATGACATGCGATGGCAAGGAGAATATGGATGGACTTAAGCATAGCTATTGGGGAAAAGGTTTCCTCATAATCGATTCCTTCTTTCTGGGTATACCCTTTCGCGACAAGCCTAGCTTTGAAGGTTTTCACCTCCCTATCCACACCCTCTTCCTCTTGTATACCCATTTACACCCAATGGGTTTTATCCCTTCAGGTGAAGCTACAAGATCCCAAACCTGATTGAAGTACATAGACTCAATCTCGGCTTTCATTGCTTCATGTTATAGATTTGCATTGGCATCAGCAATAGCCTCCTCATATCTAGTGGAGTCTTGTTCCTGATGGTCAGAGACTAGCTCGAAAGCTTCTCCAGTCCACCTATTTGGAACCCTAGACTTTCTCTCACTACGATGAGGCTCTATTTGTACAGGCCCTTGAGGCTGTACCTCTTCTTGTTCCACAATCGGTTCAGAAGAAGTTGATTCTGAAGATAACTTCTCCTTAAGTTCCAACCTAGTTGAAGCTTTAGTGAAAGTACTCTGATCATCCTCTAAGTATCTAGCATTGGTACTAACTAGTACTTTCTACTCCTTAAGATGATAAAAGTAACTACCATTTGTCCCTTTTGGATACCCAACAAAATAGCATAATTCTGATCTTAGTTCCAACTTGTCTCTCTTGACCAGTACATAAGCTGGACAACTCCATATCCTGAGATGATTCAAACTTGGCTTATGCCCAGTCCACATCTCATAGGGAGTTCTAGGTACTGGCTTGGAAGGTACCAAGTTCAGAATGTATGCCGCTGTTTCCAGGGTATATCCCCAAAAAGATACTAGAAGAGTAGCATGAGATATCATGTTTCGGACCATTTCCATCAATGTCTTGTTCCTTCTCTCAGCCACTCCGTTCTACTGGGATGTCCCCGGTGCAGAGAGCTGGGATATTTGTTAGTGTTGTGCCCTGAGGCAATCACTTGTACATTATATATAACACATTTTATTTTAATAAAAGGTATTATTTATCTTATAATTTCTCTTATTTACTTTTAAGTAATATAATTGTTCGATAAAGTCCCTAGTACAACATTGTGTTAAGGAAATCATGATAGAGATCATAATATGAGATTCCTACTACACTATATAGTGTTAGTATTTAAATAGTCCCTAGTCATAGTATTAATGAGACAAGATATCATTAATGCGTAAAGACTAGCATGTGTTAAACTTCTTGATTTGATCAGGCGATGGTGCTCATATCCGTGAGTATTGAGATACTCAAAGTTAACACATGGATGTTTGTTAATGGACCTACCTATGAGATAATCACATGGATAACTATTTAGTGCTAGTGATATAATCTCAATATAACAAACGTGCAAGTATCCTTAGACTTGAGATCTCTAAGGTACTTTATTTGCTGAGCATTGTACTTTGATTCTAATCTCTGGAGCTCGATCGAGGGCCGCCTATGGGATGGATATTGGGTACATTGTGAGGTAAACGAAAGTAATTGAGAGGGTTAATAAAGGATTCACAACTTCTAATAGTAGGGGCGAATATCTCACGGCCACTTGTAGGAATTACTACTCGAGAAGTCATTGGCCAAGGTGATTGTGTATTAGAAATAGTTCCAATTGATACACATCTAGAGTAGTGGGTTCCTGGTACAAGTACTATTGTATTCGGGCCAGAATTAATTCTGGAGGGAGTTGACACGAATTCCGTACTCCAAACCGAATGAGATATTGTATGGTGAAACGAGTTAATTGCACTGTAATTTGTTATTGAAGGGTTTATGTCAAGCCACTTGACTTCCTAGACTCTTGGGTGGTCATGATGCGTTGTTAGATATCACTCATGATCAGGGAATATAGGTTTATTAATTGATGAATTAATAAACCAATCTTGATTAGAATTAATAGGATTAATTCTAATTAATTATGGATTATTAATCTCAAAGACGTTTGGATTAATTCATATTCGCTACCAATTGACTAGGAAACCTAATAGATCACACACAATAGAGGATTATATATTAAAGATGTTATTTGATAACATAGTGGGATTAGTTGCGAGAAAGAGAAATTGTTGTGGCCACATTATAATTAGTTATAATTATGGTCCAAATTGTAATTGTGAGAACTTGATGTTTCTAATTACAATTAGGGAATTCTAATAGGATTAGAATTCTCAATTTTAGTAGGGTTTTTTGGTTTATATGTATGACATACTCGAAACCCTAGCGAGAGGTTGGATTCATGGAAACACTGGTAACAAACGACTTCTTCTTTTCTCTCTCTATCACGTTGTTTTTCCGAAAAATAAGTAACCCTAGCCGCCACTTAGATTTTCTACTAGCATAGAAAACTTCGTGCTTGAGTGTATCCTCTGTGTGGATTACTGTTAGAGATAATCACACACTGTAATTATAGTTGTTGGATGTTCAACTCTCGTGGAGTTTGGCCAAGAGGATTGCTGGATCACGCCTCAACTTGAAGAAGCAATTTTTGTTCTTCGGACTATCAAAGAAAGGTAAAAATGTGTTACCTTTGTTATCTTTATGTCTTGTTTTTCACACATATGCGGATCTTAGGATGGTATCTTGTTTTATTTTCTGCTGTGCCATATATGATAAACGTGAGAGATACCCAACAATAGTATCCCATGATGTACCATTTAGTCCTTGAATTCACCAAGGAGGTACTCTCCACCACGATCCGATCGTAAGGTTTTGATTAATTTACCTGTCCGACACTCCGTTTTAGCCTTAAACTCCTTGAACTTGTCAAAAGAGTCAGACTTGCGTCTCATCAGGCAAATATCACCAAATCGTGTACAATCATCTGTGAAAGTGATGAAGTACTCAAAACCCCCCTCTAGTTGCTATAGACAAGGGACCACACACATCAATGTGAACAAGATTCAATATCTTTTTGGCTCTATCTGCCTTTAGGGTAAATGACCTTTTAGTCATCTTTCCTATTAGGTAGCATTCACACTGAGGCCAATTTTCCAATCTCAATAAGCCCAAGGGCCCATCATGGATTAACCTTTGAATCCTGGTTGAGTTGATATGACCCAACCTTAGATGCCAAAGATATTGAGTCATTAACATTGGTCTTTCTCTTCCTAGTTAAAGGTTCAGATTGAGAGTTATTTAATTGATTGTTAATTGGGTTTAAGAAGAATAGATTTCCATACATATGCCTAGTACATAAAATTTCTCCATCTCTACTGATAGAAATACCAGAATGAAAAGATACAGAATATCCTTGATTTATTAGTTTCGCAACTGAAATCAAATTCTGTCGAAATCTAGGTACAAATAAAATATCTTTTAAATCCACTATTCTATTATAATAAAAAATAAGATCCAGCTCTCCCATTGCAAGGGCCCAGACTTATGCTCCATTTCCCATGTGTAGCCCATGTTTGCCCTTCTTGAATCTTCTAATCTTTCTAAACTCCTGCAAAGAGTTACAGATGTGATCAGTGGCCCCTGAATCAACAATCCAAATGGAAGTTGATCCAATTATTGATATAGACTCTAGATAGAAAACATTACCTGT
Source organism: Voacanga thouarsii (assembly GCA_026120185.1). Classification (NCBI taxonomy): domain Eukaryota; kingdom Viridiplantae; phylum Streptophyta; class Magnoliopsida; order Gentianales; family Apocynaceae; genus Voacanga; species Voacanga thouarsii. The sequence goes on from JANUWF010001683.1 coordinate 2,298,318, forward strand.
GGGATTTTTCTTGGCTTGAAGATTTGGACACTCCTTTTTCCAGTATCCCTTTATTCCACATTTGAAGCACTTGCCCTTTGGTTTGTCTTTGGGCTAGGTCTTGGGTTGGGCCATTGTGTCTCAGATAAACTCATGTTTAACTTGTTCATGTTGTAATTCAACTTGAGCTGAGTAAAGGAACTCGGTAGAGATTCGAGAACCATGTCCACTTGGCTCTCGGGTTCAGTGACAGTCCCTAAGATTTTTTTTCCTCGAAAACAGCAATTATCTTAAGTATGTGCTCTGTGATTGATGCTCCCTTAGCCATCTTAGTGTTAATTATCATTCGAAGAGCCTCCTGCCTTGCGGGTTAGCTTTTGTCCGCGAACATAGTGGCTAGTGATTAGCTAATATCATACGCAGAAGCCATGTGCTCGTGTTTTGACTGGCGCACATTAGACATAGAGGCTAACATATAGCAGCGTGCCATTTTGTCAGCCTTCTTCTACTCCTTCTCAGCCTCTTGCTCTTCAGTGGTGGAACCTTCCTCGATAACAGGACAGGTCTCGTAAAGGGCGTACCTATACTTTTTCGCTGTGAGTATTATGTCCAGATTCCTTTTTTAGTCCATATAGTTTGGACCCATTAGCTTATTCTCTTGGAGAATAATGGCCAAATGACTAAAAGAACCTCCCACCATTTCTGAAAAATTGAAAATAAAAGAAAAGATATAGTTTGTGAAAACAAAATAAATTTGTGCACTTTATCCTTATATCAAAACTGATAATAATCAATTTGGCTCTTAGGAAAACTAACATAGCTTCTTGGAAAGATTAATAGTTCCCTAAGCTAAGTGTGTTAACCACTACAAATTAATTTCCTTTCTAGGTAATGATCTAGAGGATAACTCTATTGAGGGGATGGCAGTTTTCTCTCATTTCCTATGGACATATCTCGCACTATACCTCTAACGAGGGGTTGGCTGATTATAGTACGTGCCCTGGGTTATTAATTACATCCCTCCATTAGATCTAGATCCTTATGGTATCCCTATCCTATACGGGTTCACTCCCAGGGTGACGCGAGGGGACCCACGATCTCTAATGAGGATTGTGATGGAAGCCGTGGGGCCGTTGGAACCCCTTTCCCATTTAGTCTTTTAAAACAAGGGTTTTTTCTGAAAAATATCCTTTTGAAAATTTCTATTAAGTTTTCCCTTAACTCAAAAATATAATATCTAAATCCATTAAAATCTCTATGCCAAGGTTTATATCCTTTGAGAGACTTTTCCATAGACTAATTTTATTTAAGTTAAAAACTTAATGATTTAAAAAAATTTTCAATTAAAACTTTCTAGAGACTTTAGTCTCAAGTTTATTTGATAGAACAATTTTTTTCTTGTGAAAAAATAAAACAAAATGGCTTTATATTTTTAACTTACAAAAATATCTAAATCCAATATATTTTCTATATGAAGGATTAAATCCTTTGAGAAAATATCTACGGATTAATTTTTGCTCAAGTTAAAATAACCATTTAATTTTTAGAAAAAAATGTTTTCTTGTAAAAAATATTCCCAAAGACTTTGGTATTTGAGAAAATGCACGCATAGGTACTAAAAAATAAATAACATGCTAGCAACCAATAGACGTTTTCATACTTTTCTATGTTTAAACCTAAGTACCCAAATAATAGAATTAAACACATTAATTAATTAATTAATGGCATTTTTTAATCCTAAAATCCCTTACTAATATTTTTCATGCAAAAATATTCCACGAATATTAACTATTGCAAAAATATTAACTTCGCCTGGTATAGAACCCAAAATAAAAAAAAAAAGTGCAAGAAAATTACAAGAAAAAATAAAAATTTCTCCTTGGTCCACTGCACCTGCCGCACTAAACAAGGACCTCGTGGGCGACCCAAGATTCGAACCAATGGTCTGCGTGCAGACTGGAGCCCAAACTCGAGCCGGCGCCGGTTCCAGCGACCCCAACCTGCGCCAGTCCCGGTTTGATTGGGCTTCTTCTTTGATTTATCTGCCTCGTTTTTCTATGATGCATTCCCTGGTTTTTTTTTTTTTTTTTGCAACTTTCTTCCAGTTCTTGGCTCTCCGATTTCAACCCAAAATCAACAACACCAAAAACCAACAATCGCCTATACCCATTAAGATTGGGTTTACATGATTTGCTTTGGAAAAAATTAGATTACATATGCACTTATACCTCCATTAGAGAGGTTTAGCAATCAATCTATCCATACCAAAACAGCAAAGGATCACATGTTATTCACACATATGTGTCTGATTTTATTTAACTAGCATGCGTGCTTCCTATATTTGCACAAAATCTTCATGCTCTAATACTAATTAAAGATTTAAAGGGGAAGCAAAGCACACAACGGAAGTAAAACTAAAGAACAAAAAAAAAAAAAAAAAGAAAAAATGCAGGCGGCTTCTAGACCATCGCTGGTGCCAGTTCCGGCAGCCTCAGCCGGCGCCTGTCCCAGTCTGGAAGAGCTCCGAGAGGAAAAAAAAATTACCTCTTCTTCTTGTTCTTAAAGTTGGCTGGACCGGAATGTGTGGAACCGGGGTAGGTGCGCTGGTGGAAACCTCTGGTGCAATTCCTACAAGCCTCCTACTTCGTCTGTGCATGTATATGAATGCCAACCTCTCAATCTTCCAGTATATGGCTTGCCTAATCCACGTTTGGTGAACAACTCACAGGGCTAAGGAATTTTTCAAAGGGGAAAAACTGTCATGCTTTTCTTTTTTTCTTAGAGAAGAAGCAGAAGGAACAACGTTGAAACGACCCCTATCTTTGTTCTTTTGTTTAACCTAAATAAAATCCTAGGTTAAACTGGATTGGCCCATTGGACTCTTAGTTTAGCCTTTTAGACTAAATTAATTATTCTAATTAGAACCAAATGAATGGCCCAATAAATAATTAATTTTTCCAACCCAAATAAACTAGTCCAATTAACAAGCCTATATTAGTTTGGTCCCAGGTCAATCTTTAATTATTTAAACTAGGCCAAAGTCCTGAATAATTAATTAACCCACCAAACTAATTTAATTAATTCTCTCTCTCTGTGGACCTTTATTTATTCTAGCCCAATAATTAAATTCATCTACTTAAATAAAATAAATTCCATTTAATTTAAGACCAATTCCTTAGCCTGTATATAATTAGGACTTATGATCTATACTGGGGACCAAGAGACACACCGCCTTGGCTACTAAAATGACCAAAATACCCTTGCCATATAAATAGCTGTATTCTGCATTTTAAATATTTCCTAATATCACCATAAGGAAATATTGACCCCAAGGATAATGCTGCATTAGCAAAGTCTCCGACTTACAGGTGAAATAACTAAAATACCCTTCTATACATCGCCGTACATTAGAGAGGAAGAAATGTACTAACACCTCTCTAAATGACATCTACCATTCTTAGGCTTCTTGTCCAATGATCTACGACTTCCTGGATTGTTTCCACTTTCCAAGGGAGCTGCCATAAAGCAAATATCCAAGTCATGTTTCGCAGGGCCTTGGATATTTAGATCATTCAGACAACCATAAGGGGCGATATAGTATAGAAACTATCTTGTACAAGTCTATCTTAACTAACTAGTCACACATACCCAACATGCAAGTATATTGGTTCTACGATAGAACCTCAACTAAAAGCAAATCAAAGTACATGCTTCCAGTTTCGTCAGAACACCAACTCATACTCAAGTCATAGAGTACTAGTCCAACCTGTAGCAGTAATAGTCTAGGTTTCTACCATATAGTACTTTAAGAAACCACTACTATAGGTCATGTTAGACGTATTCAAAATACGCTTATGTCATGAAGTTTGTGGACTACTCATTAACTAAAGGTAAGCCATTTCCCATTTGGAATTCATAACTTAATAACCTAAACATGATGAGATTCCCATTATCATCAATCGGTTAAGAATAAACGTTTATGTGTTAAGTAATCCGTGATCCATACTTTACTGTGAAAGATCACCATTCACATGGATCACTTATTTAAACACAATGGGTTTTTTTCAAACGTAATTGTGCATAAATAAAATGTAAATTCACAAATAATTTCTGAGAATAAATTTTTTTATTAAAATATTCGATATTTACATTCGAAATCTTGTCTAAGAGAGCATATTTTCCAACAGTATTTGCTTTAAAGAAATGGCGGCACTACTTATATGGAGCTAAATACGAAGTGTTTATGGATCACAAGAGCCTAAAGTACATATTCACCAAGAAGGGCTTTAATTTGAGGCAGCGAAGGTGGATGGAATTTTTGGAAGGGTATCATTGCCCTATCAACTACCATCTCAGGAAGGCCAACGTTATTGCTGATGCCCTGAGCCGAACGTCATAATGGCCAGGCTGAGAGTGCAGGAGATTCAAGCGGTCCAGGACGTGTTGGATAGAAGAGCAGAAGTGCAAAAAGAGAGGATTATTGTTAGCAACCTGAGATTGATACCAAACCTAAGACGGGAAATCAACAAGGTTCAGCAAAGTAACGCAGAATTTTAGCTCTTCAAGGACAAAGAGCTTAAATGGCAAGGCAATGATTTTCGACAGGATGAGAAGGGAATTTTTATTTTTGAGATCATTTGTGTGTACCTGATGAGCACCAGTTGAGGGACAGAATTTTAGAGAAGGTGCATAAACGCAAGTATGCCATTCATCTGGGAGAGGTCAAAATGTATCAAGATCTGAAAGGAAATATTAGTGGCTCAAGATGAAGAAGAACGTGGTGAAGTATGTCTCGACATGTCTGACCTATTTGAAAGTTAAAGCGGAGCACAAGAAGTTAGCAGGATTGTTGCAATCGTTACCAGTACCTGAATAGAAATGGGAAGAGGTGACCATGGACTTCGTTATCGGACTCCCTTTGGCAAGGACCCAAAAGGAGCCATATGGGTAGTGCTTGATCGATTGACCAAGTCAGCGCATTTTATACCGATGAATATAAATAATTCAATGGAGAAATTAGCTCAGACCTATGTGCAAGAAATAGTCAGATTGCACGGAGTGCCTTCGAGTATTGTGTCTGACCGAGACCCAAGATTTACATCCCGATTTTGGGGTAAGTTTCAAGAATCAATGGGTTCTAGTTTAAAGTTTAGTACAACGGCGCATTCGCAAATCGATGGACAATCAGAAAGGGTTATTCAGATATTAGAGGACATGCTGAGAGCCTATGTATTAGATTTCGGGGATAAGTGGATTGAATATGTTCCATATGTAGAATTGGCATACAATAACAACTATCAATCTTCGATTGGAATGGCTTCGTATGAAGCATTGTATGGACGTAAATGTCAAGTACCTCTATACTGGAGTTGATCAGAGGATGGCCATATAAGCAAATCTAGAGAAGTCTGCGTTAAGGAAATGTTGGACAAGGTCAAGCTGATCGGGGAAATGTTGAAAGAAGCCCAGAGCCGCCAAAAGAGCTATGCGGATAATAGGTGAAGAGAGTTAGAATTTTAGGTAGGAGATAATGTGTTCCCAAGATTGACACTGAATAGAGGAATTCTGAAGTATTCGAAAGGTGAGAAGCTGAATCCGAGGTATTTGGGACCGTTTTCGATAAAGGAGAGAATTTGGCCAGTGGCATATCGATTGGATTTGCCAAATGGGTTGACAGGGATACACTATATATTTCATGTGTCTCAATTGAAGAAGTAAAATGCCGACTCCGAACATATTTTGAATGATGCGCCACTAGTATTGAAACCTGACCTGAGCTATGTGGAGAAACTCGTGAAAATTCTGGACCGAAGTATCAAGACTCTTTGGAACAACTAAATTCTGATGATAAAGGTACAATTAGAGTATCATGGCACATGAGATGGCATATGGGAAATAGAAGAGTGGGTAAAGTGGAAGTATCCTAATTTGAGATAAAGGTATGCCTGAATTTTGGGACGAAATTCTTCTAAGGAAGTGGGGATGTGAAACCCCACCTAAAGCCAACCATAGAGTAAGGGGGTTGGGATGCATATCATATTATTCTACATAAAAAATATACTTTTTGAATGATTTTATGTACTTTAGAATTGTAGCTTATAGGTTAAATGGCTTATTTATGCTTATTGGGGAGGAAGGGTAAAAAGGTAACTTTGCTTGAGGTCAAAATAGGAAGATGGCTTGAGGTTGAGATAAGAAGAATATTTGGGGTGAGAAAATAAGAATAAGAGTTGTTGTGATTTAGTGGTTAGAGTTTTGTGAATTAATCTCTAAGGTCATGAGTTCAAATCCCATCCTTAAAGATAGGAATGTTGTCTTAAGGGAGAAATGAAGATAATGTTTTGATCATATGATCATGTCCTAAAAAGAATTCTAGAAGAATTCTTGTCCCTTCATTATCTCTAGCCTTGTCCTAACCTCTTCATAATTTAAATTATTCAAAATCCATTAAATCTCTTCTTTTAATTCCAAAAATTCCGTTATAATTCTTTGGCCTTGAATTTTGAAAATCAGTCTTGAGGGATAGGGGAATGACCAAAAATAGGAGAGGAATTAGGATGGGTTCCCAGGAGAAAAAAATCACCATGGTTAAACCTTCAATCCTACCTTCATGTTGTTCATATTTTTAGTGAAGGAAAATCTAGAAGTTTTCCAGAATTTTTGCAGAATAGCTTTTGAAAAATTCAGCCAACAACCCTGCACATTTATTGCCAGAAAAATGGTAATTTCATGTGGCTTGAAGGCTGAAAATTCTTTGCAAATTTTGAACTGTTCAAACTGCACAAAAACTAGAAAATTTTTCTGCACAATTCGCAGCTTAGGAAGCTGGAATTAAAGCTGTTTTTTTTTGTCATCAATTCAGCAAGAACATCCTCTATTTTTCCCCAGAAAGAAGGCCAAAAAACCACCCTTAAAAGACCCTCAAATGCCCCAGAAAAACAACTGCAAATTGAGCCAAGTAAATGCAGAAAATCCTGCACCAAAAGTCATCATTAATTCGAAGCCCTTGAACAAGTTGAAACCAGAAATTTTCAGTTTTGTCTCTCTATGCCTAGACCGAAAATCACCCTTCAAACCTCTGAAAATTTGATCTTGTTCTACCATGGACTGAACATCATTGACCTCCACACTTACCTTGAGTACTTGGACAACATGATCACACCTCAAAAAGCTTCTAAGATCACTTTATCCAAAACTCATTTGAACTTCAAAATAATTCCAGAATTTTACTCCATTAAAGCACTCTTGTATCAAGTAAACAAACCAGATTTTTCTCTGCCATTGTAGACTGAATTTTGGCAAGCCATATAACCTGAACAACCTCCATTTATTTCAGCAAGGCTAGTTTGTTCAGCCAATACCATTGAAGAGCAAAGAGACATCCCATGATCAATCACCATTAGCTAATCCTCTACCTCCAATAACTCCTCAATTTCCTCCATTTAAATTTAAAAAAAAATTGATCACTCTCTCTCCATCTTGCTAAAGACCGAAACTCCTAATTGCTCTAGACCATTCGGCCAATGGCATTCCAGAATTTCGCAAGCCTTTTCTCTCAAAACACTCTCAAAATACCAAGAACACTAAGAACGCCAAGAACACCAAGAACACACACTATACCTCTTCAAGCCTAAACCTATCCCAAACACCTCCAATCACTCTCAAATACTCTAGATCACTCCTGCTTAATCCCTAGACTTCATTTCTGGTCTTTATAACACAAAAGCACACAAATGAGAATTTTTGAAAGGATCAAAATCAGCTTTTTTCTTGAAAAGCTCAAGAACATCAAAAAAGTAAAACAAGAACAACCTTCTTGTTCTTCCCCTTATATTAAATTTTTGATATACCATTCTAATGCTCTTTGTCTCTCTCTCCCTCTCTCTCGGCCAAAATGATGTTGGCCAAACATGGCTATTTTTTGGACATCACAAGACTCTTAATCGCGTGGACCTTCTTTAGTCTTCATCAAGTGATCATCTATCAAGTATTTATTCTTAAATCCTCCTTTTAATTTCTGAATTCATGTCTCTTAGATGTTTATAGGAAGATTGAATATGAATAGGGGATTGAGTATATGTATGTGGATGAAGGGGATGGAGTTAAGTCATAAGGATTGATATATATGATTAAGCTATATGGATTTTTCTTTTGAATCAATATATGTTCATCAAGTTTAATGAGATTTATGGATGTTTAAAACATGTTAGATGTTATGACACCAAAGGTGATTAGGCTTTACTGTTCTTACTTCCATTGAAGCCATGAACGATGAATATGCCTAGTAGGAATTAGCCTTGTGATAGTATGTGTTAATTCAAGCATATGTTCATGAATGGATTAGCCTATCAATTGATGTTTGGGAATGCGTTCATGAATCTTGTCTAGCAATAGGAAAATTATGGTGAAAGATTATTTTCTTGTTAATCCTAAGTTATTTTTATTAACAAATTTTATTACTTTTACTACTATATTTTTCTCTATAAAATTTGAAATTACTAGAAAGGTTAGGAATAGAATATTAAATAAAATATTAATATTTTATTAGTCAAATAAATAATATCTTTTATTAAAAATAATATATATATATATACAATAGTAAATAAAATCTTTTATATAAATAATAGTAATAAATAAAATATTAAAATTAATTAATGACTTTGTAAACCAAAGTTAAAACTTTTACCTATATCTATAAATATTATTTATATTAAAATTTATTTGTTATTTATTAATTAAAAATTTAATATAATTCATTTATTATTAATTTTTGATTATTTATTATCTATTAATTATTAAATAAAAATTAAGTGTAATTTATTATTTATTTATTTATAATAATACTATTTAAATATTACCATTTACCAATATTATTTAGGACTTAATATTATTCAATATTTAAGAGTAGTTTATTTATTAGTAATAATACTCAAAATTTATTATTTGAAACTATAACTTACTTGTAATTATTTCAGAACCCTATTTATTTTAGCTTATCAAACTAGGTTTATTGTGAAACCCTAGCCAAAACCAACCTTAGAGTAAGAGGGTTGGGATGTATATAATATTTTATTGCACGTTTAAATCTATTTTTATATGATTTTATGTGCATTGAATTAGTGTTTTATAGTCTATAGGGCTTGATTATGATTATTGAGTGAGAAGGGCAAAATGGTATTTTTTGTTTGAGGTGAAAATATGGAGATAGCTTGGGAAATAAATAGGAAAAGAATTTTAGAGAGGAAATAAGAACAAGAGTTGTTGTTGTGTAGTTGTTAGAGCTTTGGAATTAATTCTTGAGGTCTTGGGGTCGAATTCCATCATAGAAGCTTTAGCTAGATTAAATTTTATTTTTGCTTAGTGGAGGAAATTTCGGTCTTATGAGTTTAGAGTAAGGTAGGGATGATGGTCCTAAGAGAGACATGTTAGGAGTATTCTCATTCCACTCCTTTACTCTACTCGAATTTCTTAAAGGGAATTCATTTTCTCTTGATCCTTAATTTTCCTCAATTTTCAACTTCTTGGTTTGATCAAGATGTTCTATCCATTTTCTTTTCAGAAATTTCAATAAAATTCTGTGATCTTGTGAGATCAAAATGTCCTAGTAAAAGGCTTCTCATGGTCTGAAAAATGTAGAAGAATGGTAGGAAATTCCAAGGGGAAAAATCCCTCTAGTAAGCTTGCTGAAATTTCACTCTAGACTAGTTCATCTTACTTCTTAGAACGAGCTGAAATTTTTCAGCTTGTTGTACCTTCAAATTGTCGAGCTTCTTAGCTGACTTTCCCTCCCAAATTCTGCCAGAAAACTGGCCTTAAGATCAGTTTGAAACATGAATTATTTCTGCCATTTTCGGACTGCACAAAGATGGTGCAAAACCAGAAAAAAAAATCCTGTACAAATCGCAGCTTTGGAGGTCCAAAACCAAGCTGTTTTCTTCCAGTTTTTGTACAGCACCCTAGCCATGTTTTTCCTCCATGAAGTAGGCTGGAAACCAGCTTTGAAAGCCCCAGAAATTCCCCTTCAAAGACTCTGCAAATCGCCTGGAAAAGGGCGGCCAAAAATTGCCCAGAAAATTCCAGCCTTGCGAAAATCTGTGCAGTGGTTTTTTTCCAGCTTTATTTCCTAATTCTCTCCTAGCCGAAACTCCATCATTTTTTCTGCAAAAACCACCCTTAAACCTCCATTAACAGAACTCCATTGTCCTCCCAAATTTCTGCACAAAAATCCAGCCATGGATGCCTAAAAGATTTCCAAAAAAATTCTGCAATCATACCTTGATTTGGATACCAAAATTCCAGCCACCATGATTTAACAACTTTCCATAAAATATACCTCAAACAACCAGACATTCTCTTCACCATTATACTCCATAATTTTGGCCACCCTAAGCCTCCTTCATCCAGCTTTCATTCAGCCAAAACATTGCCCAGAAATTCGTCCATGGCAGATTTCCAAAAGCTGTCCAACAATCAAGATATTCTTGGAATATTTAGTTTCCAAATTCACTTCCTAAAAATATTCTTCAAAGATTGTAACAAATAACCTTTCCTTTTCCCTTCCAAATCAGAGAAACAACTTCCTAAACCCTACAGAAATTCGTCTAGCTCTATCTCTCACAAAAATTCGGCAGCTGCACATTACCATCTCTCTATTTTCTTCAACCTCCAAGAACACACACACTACACCAAGAACACCTACCTGTTCCCTACACTTAATACCCTTCCAAACCATCTCAAATTCTCTCTAAAACTTTCAGATTTGACCTACTCACTGCCGTGAGTCTATCAACACCATTCTTAACATCAAACTCCACAAATCATCTTGCTACTTCGGATCAAAACCAGAAATTTCTGTTAAGGTCAAGAACACCTTCAAGGTAAATTTATTCTAACAACTTCATCTTCTCCAATCTTGATCTCTAGTGAGAGCCTATGTGAATAAACATGCTAATGGTTTCTCTCTCTCTCTCTCTCTCAAGGCCGAAAATTTCCCTCTCTTGGCCGGATGACTTTTTCTCCCATGAACATGCTTTGGCCATCTCCCATGGACAAAGTTAAACATCTAGGAGTTGAGATCTACTCTAAACTCCTTCAAGGCATTCATCAACCAAGTAAGTACCTTCAATCTTCCTTTTTAAACTCTAGATTCATGTCTCTAGGATGATGATGATGATGATAGTAGGTGGATGGCGATAGGATTTAAGTATATATATATATATATATATATATATATATATATATATATTGTTGAGATTGAAGCATGAATATATGTATGATTGTGAAGGAGATGAGATTTATGCATGGATGGATTATCTTGGTCGATTGTATGATGATTTGAGATTTAATGCATGTCTCCATGTCATAGGTAGTATTTGTGATGAAGTATGCTAGAGATTATGTCACCTTTGGTGAATGAGATTTATATTCATGTTGGATTATTGAAGCCATGATCATATTTATGCTAGTAGGGGTTAGATCATGTTTTGATAAATTGAGATCTATGCTTGTATGTATGATTTGGATGATTTGATGAATTGAAGGGTTGTATATGTTTATGATTGTGGTTAGCTATAGGAATATGATCATGATCTAGTTGTCCCTAAGCTAAATTTTATTTCATTAATAAAATATTTAATAATATGATTTTTCTAGTAAAGTTTTGAAAACCATGGGAAAATGTGGATTTGGTCTTTTATATAAAATAGTGATATTTTAGTTAAATAAATAATAGTTTTTGCTATATATATATATATATATATTATTTAAAATAATAAAATCAATTAAATCCTTTTATGGAAATAATTATAATTAATAAAATATTTATTACTAAAAATTTAATTATTATCTTTTAATCAAAACCCATTAAGGATTTGCTTATTATTTTTCAAGCAAGACTCATTAAATTTATTTTCAACAAATTTTAGCTATCAATTATTTTCTAACAACTAAATTATTAATAAATCATTATTTTACCTAATACCACCTTGAACCCTTTTTCAAATAAACCATAATTTATTTTTAGCAAGATTTAAACCTTCAACTTTTTGTACCTATTTCCCAAACTTTAGTTATTTTAATATCAAACTAGATTTATTTTATAAACCCTTTTTATTTATTATTGAGCTTTAAAGCTTGGGACACTAGGGATATGATTGTAGTAAGTTGAGTTAGTTTTATTTGAGAAAGTGAGTCTTTAGCTTGAGTTTGATTGTGGTTTGTATTTACCCTATGCGGGGTTAGGTCAGCTGTTGGAGACCTTTGTTGTGGACAAGGATCAGGTAAGCTCCTGCATAAAACCTGTTTGATGAAAAATGATTCTTTTTATGGCAAGCCAAATGTAGAGTGCATAGTCACTCATTTCTGTAAAGGCAATTGAAGATTATTTCCATTCTCATTTTAGACAAATAAATTATTTGTAAATCAAGGGGCGGTTTTACTCAAAACCTAAAACTCTTTCTAAAACCAGTTTTGCCCCAAACTTTAGAAAACCTTAATTGCCATTTTCAAGTGGAACTATGTTTTGTTCATTTTCTTCCCAAGTGGGATATGTTACGTTGAGTACTCAATAGGGGTAGACTGGTAGTACTAGTTTTGAAGAGTAAGAGTGAGTCTTCTGGCAGGAGGCCTCCTCCAGAAGATGAACTCAACTTAGAGAAACGTCAGTACTACTTAGTCATGCCGGTCCAAGCTAGCAGTTTTTATTTCAGTCAAGTGACTGTGTTTTGCTGGAATGGACACCCGGTTGTTGTTTGGGTATAGAGAAGAAGGAGTATCTTACCTAGTAGGCCAATCACCTACCTTTAGTCAGTCTGCACAAAGTGTCGGCATACTGACCATCCGATTATGGGGCCCAACGTGTGGTAACCCATAATCCTTTCTTTCGAGTGGTTGATCTGATAAATTATGTATGGCTACAAAAGCCAAAACGCCACTCTTGCTTTTGACTAATGTTTATTGCTTGCCAATAGTTCTCTTATAAAGTTTTTATACTCTGCATCCACGAACTATTTATACTGAACACCCAAAGCACACACGGACTTACTGAGATTTCTGTCTCATCACGTTTTTACCATGATTTCAGGCCGATCCTGCTGTGGGAATGAGTAGCTAGTGTTATCTGCCTTGGAAGAGAATGTTGTCTTTTATTTTTATGTATTGTTTTGGGGAGTTGAGAGTGGATGATTTTATTTGTGGATTTGTTTTTCTTTTGGGAATTCATGGTTTTATTCATGGATTTATTCTTGGGTTGTAATAAATTTTAAGTTAAATTATTATTTTCATTTCGCTATTTTAATTGTGTGACCTAGTTATAAAGACCCCTTGTCCTTTGGACGGGGCGACATCCCCGGCTTTGGCGGGCCTAGATAGCGGGGTGTTACATTTATTTTCTAAAATACTTTATCAAATTAGCCTTAAAGCTTAGGACATCATGGTCATGGTTAGTTATAGTTGTAACTAGTTGAACTAGGAATTATTTATGTAAGGTAGATATAGTCCGAATGTTATTTGATGCCTTGTGTTTACCCCAGGCGGGGTTAGGTTGACCTTGGAAGATCTTTGAATTCCAGCATAGCAAAGGTGTGAAACCCCACCTAAAGTCAACCCTAGAGTAAGGGGGTCGGGAATGCATATCATATTATTTTGCATGAATATATATGTTTTTGAATGATTTTATGTGCTTTAGAATTGTGGATTATAGGTTAAAATGCTTAGTTATGCTTATTGAGTAGGAGGGGTAAAATGGTAATTTTGCTTGAGGTTAGAATAGGAAGTTAGCTTGAGGATTAAATAAGAAGAATATGTGGGTGAGAAAATAAGAATAAGAGTTAGTGTGGTTAAGTGGTTAGAGCTTTGTGAATTAATCTCTAAGGTCATGAGTTCAAATCCTATCATTTAAGTTTTATCATGATTATCTTAATTAAGTTTGAATTTTTGTTTTCTTGCATTCCATAAAAATAGGAATATTGTCTTAGGGGAGACATGAAGTGAATGTCCTAAACTTATCCTCATGTCCTAAGAAGAATTCTAGAGGAATTCTTGTCCTTTTTATTACCTCTAGCTTGTCCTAACATCTTTATAATTTAAATCCATTAAATCTTTCCTTTTAAATTCCAAAAAAATTCTGTGATAATTCCTCCATCTTGAATTTCGAAAATCAGCTTTGGAGGATGGGGAGTTGGCCGAAAATAGGAGGGGAAATAGGAAGGGTTTCCAAGAGAAAATCAATCACCATGATAGCACCTTCAAACTCACCTTCATGTTGTTCATATTCTAGTGAAGGAAAATCTAGAAATTTTCCAGAATGTTTGCAGACCATTTCTTCAAAAATTCAGCCAGTAAACCCATTCATTTTCTACCAGAAAAATGGTCATTTCATGTGGCTTGAAGGCTGGAAAATCTGTGCAATTTTCGGACTGCACAAACTGTGTAAAACCAGAAAAAAATTCTGGACATTTTCGCAGCTTTCAACCAAGTAAATGAAGCTGTTTTGATTCATCTTCAAGCCAGCAAAACTCCTCTGTATTTCTCTAGGAAGAAGGCTGGAAAACCACCTTAAAAAGACCTTCAAACCCTCTCAAGAAACAGCTGCAAATCGGGTTGGAGAAGTGCAGCAAATTCTGCACAAAAATCCTTTATCAACCTTCGAAACTCTTGAACATTGAAACCAGAATTTTTCCAGCTTTGCTTCTTTCAAGCCTAGGCCGAAAATCACCCTTCAACTTCTGTAGAATTGGTCCTTGATCAGCCATAAACTGAACACCATTAACCCCACACTTACCTTGAGCATATGGACTCCATAGCCACACCTCAAAACCCTCCTAAGATCACTCCATTCAAACTCTTTTTGAAACTTCAAATAATTCCAGCATTTTACTCCATCAAATCACTCTTGAATTAAACAAATAAACCAGAATTTACTCTGCCATTTAAGACTGAATTTCGGCCAGCCTTGGAGCAACATTAACCTTCAATCATTTCAGCAAGACCACCTTGTTCAGCCGGCACCATTGGAGAGCATAGAAACACCATTAGCTAATCTCTTACCTTAAACATCTCCACCATTTCCTCCGTTTAAATTTCAAATAAAATCTTATCATTCTCTCTCTTTCTTGCTGAAAATCGAAACTCTCATTCACTCGAGACCATTCGGCCAGCCCTCTACCAGATTTCGTGCAGCAATTCCCTCAAACTCTCTCCATTTTCACCTAGAACACCAAGAACACCAAGAACACACACTAACCTTCTTCAAGCCTAACCCTACTCTAAACACTTCCAATCACTCTCGAATACTCCGAATCACTTCTATTTAATCCCTAAACTTCATTTCTGGGATTTATAATACAAAACCTCGCAAACAAGAATTTTCAAGCGGATCAAAATTAACTTTTCTTTGAAGGTCTCAAGAACATCAACAGGGTAAGTCAAGAACAACCTTCTTGTTCATCTTCTTCCATTCGATTGTACCATTCTAATGCTCTCTCTCTCTCCCAACTAAAATGGTTGATCAACCATCAACCATAGCTGTTTTTCCGTTGGATCATTCAAGGCTCTCAATCGCGTGGACCTTCTTAATTCTTCGTCGAAGTGTTCATCAAATCAAGTATTTTCCTTTAATCATTCTTTTAATTCAGCATTCATGTCTCTTAGATATTGATAGGAAGAATGAAATATGGATAAGGGATTGAGTATATGCATGTGGATTAAGGGGATGGAGTTAAGGCATGATGATTGTTGTATAGGACTAAGTTGTATGAATTTTCTTTTGAATCAATGTATGTTCTTCGTGCCTAATGAATTTTATGGATGTTTGAAGCATGTTAGAGACCATGACACCAAAGGTGATTAGGTTTTTATGTTCTTATTTTTCATTGAAGCCATGATTGATGATTATGCCTAGGAGGAAGTTAGCCTTGTGATAGTATGTGATAAGTCAAGCATGTGTTCTTGAATGGATTGGTTTATTATTTGATGTTGGAGAATGTGTTCATGAATCTTTTCTAGCAATAGGAAAATCATGGTGGAAGAGTATTTTCTTGTTAAGTCTAGGTTATTTTTATTAACAAATTTTATTACCTTAAATAGAATTACTACTATATTTTTCTCTATAAAATTCGAAACTCTAGGAAGATTTGGATTGGTATTAATATTTTCTTTATCAAATAAATGAGATCTTTTATTAAAAATAATATATATAGTAATAAATCTTTTATAATAAATAAAATATTATTTATATTAAAATCTAGTTGTTATTTATTAATTAAAATTTAAAATAATTCATTCATTATTAATTTTATTTGTTACTAATTATTTATTATCTATTTAAAAATTAATTAAAGGTTATTTGTAATTTATTATTTATTTATAATAAAGCTATTTTTAAATCACCATTTATTAATATTATTTAGGACTTAATATTCAAACCTTAGTTTATTTATTAAAAATAACACTTAAGAATTATTAATTGAGTCTATAATTTATTAGCAATTATTTTAGAACCCCAAGTTATTTTATCTTATCAACTAAAACTTATTTTATAAAATTCTTTATCACCTAGCCTTAAAGCTTAGGACATTAGGGTCATGGCTAGTCATGGTTGTAACTAGTTGAGCTAAGAAATTATTTATTTAAGGCAGGTATAGCTCGAATGTAACCTTATGTTTTGTGTTTACCCTAGGCAGGGTTAGGTCAGCCTTGGAAGACTTTTGAGTTTGAGCAAGCAAAGAATCAGGTAAGCTCCAGCATGGAGTTTTGTGAAGACCAAAAAGGTTATTGTGGCAAGCCAAATATGATGTATATGGACATTTATTTTGTAAAGGCAATTAAGGACTGTTTTTTCTTTTTATTTCAGTCAAGCAAATCATTTGAAAGTTAAACAAGCAGTTTTCACAAAATGCTAAACTTTTCCTAAAACCCAACTTTGACAAGACTTTTAGAAACCCTTAATTGCTACTTCCAAATAAAGCAAAGTATGATCAATTTTCTCTCAAGTGGAACAATCAACGTTGAGTACTCAATAAGGGTAGACCACCAGGACTAGTCTTTGAAGGGTTAGGGTAAGTCTCTCAGTAGGTGGCCACCTCTGAGGGGTGAGTCCTTCCTGGATAGGATGCCAGTACGGTAGGTCATGCCGGTCCGAGCTAGCAAGTTTCAGTCCTATGGACTGTGTGTTCCGGAGTGGACAACCGGTAAGTTTGGGTGTAGAGATGGAGGAGTATCTCACCCGGTAGGCCGTACACCTACCCTTTTGTCAGCTTGCACAAAGTGTGGCATTCTGACTGTTATTTAGTCATGGGGCCCAACGTGTGGTAACCCATGGCTACCCATTTGAGTGGTTGTATTTATGGTGCACATGTATGGTTTGAAAAGTGAAACGCCACTCTTTATTTTCACCACTTATTTATTTCTTGCCAGCACCTTTTGCTTATGAAACATTTACAACTTGCATACATGAATTATTTTACCTGAAACACTCAAAGCATACACGGGCTTACTGAGATTTTTATCTCACCACCTTTTATGCCATGTTTTCAGGAAGATCCTGCTGTGGAGGTCATTAGCTAGATTGTTGCCTATGCTTTGAAGACTCATGTTATTTGCTTTATGTGATGTTTTGAGAGATTGTTGCAAACAATTTATTTGGATTTGTTCCAGTACTTATCCTTTGGGTTGTTCCAGTAATTTTAAAGTCTTTATTTTATTTTATTTTTATATAACCTAGTTATAAAATCCCCTTGTCCTCTGGACGGGGCGACATCCCCGGCCCTGATGGGCCTAGGTAGTGGGGTGTTACAAAATGATCAGGTAAGCTCCTGCATGGAGTCATTTGAAGACCAAAATTTTTGTGGCAAGCCAAATTCAATGTGTATGAACATTCAGTTTGTAAAGGCAATTAAGAATAGTTTTTCCCTTTTTATTTCAGTTAAGCAAACCATTTGAAATTAAACAAGCAATTTTACACAAAACACTAAACTCTTTCTAAAACCTAACTTTGGCAAGAATTTTAGAAACCTTAATTGCTATTTCCAAGTAAAACAATGTATGATCAATTTTCTCCCAAGTGGGACAAGCAACGTTGAGTACTCAATAAGGGTAGACTACTAGGACTAGTCTTTGAAGGGTTAGGGTAAGTCTCTTAGTAGGTGGCCACCTTTGAGGGGTGAGTCCTTCCCGGATAGGATGCCAGTCCGGTAGGTCATACCGGTCCGAGCTAGCAAGTTCAGTCAAGTTGACTGTGTGTTTTTGGAATGGACAACCGGTAAGTTTGGGGTGTAGAGATGGAGGAGTATCTCAACCGGTAGGCCGTACACCTACACTTTGTCAGTATGCTCAACGTATGGCGTTCTGACTGTTATATTGTCATGGTGCCTAACAGGTGGTGCCATGGCTACCTTTTTGGGTGGTTGTATTTGTTGTGCATATATATGTTTTGGAAAGCAAAACACCACTCTTCATTTTTAATATTTATTTAATGCTTGCTAGCACTTTCTTTTGTGAAACTTTTACAACTTGTATACATGAATTGTTTTATCTGAAACATTGTAAGTACACACGAACTTACTGAGATTTTTATCTCACCACATTTAAACCATGTTTTCTGGTCGATCCTGCTGTGAAGGTCATTAGCTAGATTAGTGCCTATGATTTTGAAGACTCTTTGTTATTTTGCTTATGTATTACTTTTGAGAGATTGTAGCGGACAATTATTTTTTTTTGAATTTGTTCATGTATTGTTGGGTTGTAATAAGTATAATTTTGATGTATTTTGTTTATTTTATTTTATGTGGCCTAGTTATAAAGATCCCTTGTCCTGTGGACGTGGCGACATCCCCGACACTAATGGGCCTAGGTAGTGGGGTGTTACACATTGGTTCGCGAGCATATGCTCAAGATAATTGCTCACTTCGAGAAGGCTGAGGACCTAGAGGTAACAACCGATGTTGATAGCTAAATTGACTTAGTTCTTGAGAGTTTGCTAAATTTATATTCTCAGTTCAGGTTAAACTATAACATAAACAAATTGAATATGTCTTTGATTGAGTTGATGAAAGAACTCCAGGCTACTGAGAAAATTATAAAGCCAGATTCAAAGATTTTGGTTACTTTTTCTGGTTCATCTTCTAGAGTTAGGCCTAAGCCTAAGAAGAAGAAGGCCCAGAATAATGTAGGGGCCCAGCCTAAGGGATCCAAGCCTAGTGTATCCAATCCCAGTGACAAGCCCAAGGGCAAGTTCTTCAAGTGTGGCAAGAAAGGACACTTTAAGTAGGATTGTCTGTACTTCTTGGCCAAGTCCTCTTCAGGCATTGCTCTATACTTGGAGTCTATATGGATAGTTGGGTCATCATCCACTTGGATTATTGATTCTAGAGCCACTGACCATATCTGTAACTGTTTATAGGGGTTCAGCAGGATAAGACGACTCAGTAAAGGAGAGTAGGGAGTAAGAGTGGGCAACAGAGCTCAAGTATGGGCCAAAGTAGTAGGGGACTTAGAACTTTTATTTGATTCTAGTTTTGAAAGACATTTTATATGTTTTTAGTTTTAAATAGAATTGGATTTCAGTTTCAAGATTGATTAATCAAGGATATTCTGTTTCTTTTTGTTCTGGTATTTCAATCAGTAGAAATGGAAATCTTATTTGTTTTGGAAATATGTATGCGAGTCTTTTCTATATTAATCTTATTAATTGTCAAATAAATGATACTCATATAGAACCTAATAATAAAAAGAGAAAGGCCACATCAAATAACTCATATTTATGGCACTTGAGATTAGGACATATAAATCATAATTGAATTCAAAGGTTAATCCAAAATAGGCCTTTGGACTCATTGATATTGGAGGAATGGCCTCAGTGTGAATCTTGTCTTATGGGTAAAACGACCAAAAGATCCTTTACTCAAGAGGCGGAAATGGCCAAGGAAGTATTAGAGTTAGTTCATACTAATATTTGTGGTCCTATATATTCACCCACTAGAGGAGATTATGAATACTTTATCACATTTACAAATGATCGCACATGTTTTGGTTGTATTTACTTGATGAGATGCAAGTCTAACTCATTTGATAAATTTAAGAAGTTTAAGGCTGAAATGGAGCGTTAAACAGGTAAACTAATAAAAAAGCTAAGATCAGATCGTGGTGGAGAATATCTTCTTGGTGAATTTAAACACTACTTAGCCCTTTAAGGTATAGTATCTCAACTAATTGCACCTGGGACACCCCAGTAGAGTGGAGTAGCTAAGAGAAGAAACACAAAGTTGATGAAAATGGTCAGAAGCATGATAAGTCATGCAATTCTACATATTTCTTTTTGGCGATATACTTTGGAAACGGTAGCATATATTCTGAACATGGTGCCTTCCGAGTCAGTGCCTAAGATACCCTATAACATTGTTAAGGATATGCCCTAGAGTCAATTTGTACTTATACTATTGTCGTTATGTTTTATATAATAATATGAGGTTTTCCTTTCCATGAATAGTGCATTTTGTTTTGTGGTTATCAAGTACGTGACTTGATAGTAAAACCCAACAATAAATATAATGACTATTCTAAAACAGTCCTTAATCGATTATTATTATTGGAAAAATAATAAATTAAGATTAGTATGTTTGTGACTAGATGGCTATGTTTTACTGGTCATGGATATTTGTGATATCAAGTCAAAACATAAATAAATGTTAGAGAACATTGTATTGGACATGACCCACTATGAGAGTACTTCATGGAACATGTCATAAGTACTTTCTAGCCATAATGACATTAAAAGTCTTTCGACCTAAATTCATCATAAGTTTCCTACTTAATAAATTCTATATTTTGACGTTGTCTAAAGTTGTCTTTAACCAGATAATAAATTAGACCATTGTTGGATATAGAATAAATCAAGGAGAGGAATATGATTGATAGTGAAGGAATTTGTCCCTCTCAATTATGGAAGAGATATCCTTGGGCTCCTTGATAAGTTAGACTATTAAAATGTATGGCCGTGCTCAAATATATCAATCTAAGATATTGATATCATTTGTTTGAACAGTCTAGTATGAAATCAAGAAATAATTGATTAAGCTTAATAAGGATGACCTGTTTCGTGCCTTATGCTTAATTTAGATATCGTGTGATAAAAGGACTAAATATAAAATTGTGGTTTGGTTCAAAGAGATCACTGATCTTTATTTAACCTGGATAGTTATAATGTTTTGCTAGAAATCGCTTATAATTTGTGGGCTATTTAAATACGATTTAGGTACATTGCCAGTGTTAAATAAACCTACAGGGTCACACAATAAGCGAACTTGTTAGGTTATTTTTCTGGTAGCCAGATTCGATAAATCTGGAAATATGCCTAAGTTAATCGAACCTAGAAAATTTACCAGATACAATGAATTTGGAAATATGTCCACATTCGATGTATTTGGATGATGTCTAGATTATAAGAATCTGACTCGGTAAATTAATTAGTTAAATTACTAAAATAATGGTAGAATCTCATCATATCAGTTTTTAATTTAATTTGAATTGAAATTAAAATATGATAAGATATTATCAGATTTGGAGTCTAAGGGATTCAGAAGGTTTTAAGAAAATCCTAGCCGTCTTCTCAACAATTCGGTTCTATTAAAAATTTCATGCCTCTATTCACCAGAAAGAAACCCTCTCAAACCCTAGGCGCTAGCACTCTCGGGGTAACGAGTCAGTTCGCCGTGTGTACCTACAGAGGACGTTTGCACACTGCAGCGTCTGGTGATTGTTCGGGTTGTACGTACGACAGCACAATCAGAATCGAAGGATCTCGATTACGTCGAAGAGAGGTAATTATGTAAACCTAAGGTCTTCTTAATCATTTATTTAGATCCTCAGAAGGGATTCGTGGATGTTTTTCGCATTTAGGAGTCCACGAATCCTAACAGTGGTATCAGAGCAACTTGCTAAACGATTAGGTTGAGTCATCTGTGTTAATCGTATTGTTGAATATATGTATGATATATATATGTGAATTTAAACGGTGTATATCAGCATGTTTACATGATTATGATTTTAGAATACTTAGCATGCAGACTACCTGAATTATGTTTAATCTATGCATCTTAGTTGTCTGATCAGACCAGATTATTTGCAGATTGTCTGTAAACTGATATGTTTTAATAAGATATGGTATCGTAAGCATGCTATCCATGGTTCTATATTTGCGAATTATTTGTATTAATCGGCCATGATAATATGTTATCTGTACGAATATGATTAAAAGGGAACGCAGATTGTTTGTAATATGTAAGTTTCACGGCGATGGTTATTAAGGGATCCGAATATTAATCTAATTAATATTCAGAAATCAAAAGGCGAAATCTCATTCAATGAGAGAAGGAAAAATCGTTAATCTGCCCCTTGGACCCCGCCAGGGGCACTGCCCCTTGGAACCCTGACTAACTGTTCATTGTGTGTTATTTATTAGTGTTTTTTATTGTAGTTGTGGATTATTTTGAATAGTGCATAGCATGGCCCGTTTTATCCCAATGTGATTGGCAGGTTATATTTTGGTTGTTTTAAGTTGTAATTTTTAAATATGGCATGCGTGTCATTTTTCATTGTTGTAAAATTGTATTGCTTTCCTAGAATAGGAATTATTTTAATTTTACTATCCAATGTAAAAGAAGACGGCGGCCTACATTTACAACCAAGGAGGAGTATGCTCAAGGCATTAGAGAATGCTTAAGGAGTTCGTATACCTAGATTGACCACCTTGATCTTCACTTTGCTCGTGATGATCAACATAGGTTATGGGCCATGCTATGTCACTTTTATTTATGTCTTGCATGCATATTTGATATGTTTATTCCATGCTTACTACAATCAAATTTTTATTTTTTTAAAAAATTAAGTGTTAAATGCCTTCCAAAATCAAACACTTGTTATTACTTGGATCATCATATGGTCATTCCTGCCAAAGTAGGATGCTTTTGATTATCTAAGTGAGACAAGATGGAAAATAGTTTTCCATATGTTTGATATGGTTTGACTTAACTGGGCTATCAAAATGGTTTTGGGCCTAGGGCATTATATGAGATATTTTTAGCCGGGACATTTGATGCCTATCTCGTTTAAAAATTTTAGTTTTATTTAATTATAAGATTAAAACCAAAGCTTACTTATGATTAAAATAAAATATTTATGAATATTTTTTTTTACCCACTACGAAACATCAAAATGTTGAAGTTTCAAAAGTTTAAATGCTTTTAGTGGGAGTTTTTCATTAAAGCCTCAAAATTAATTACTTTGCATATTTTGTATGTAGATAATGGCAACAAACAGTTGGAATAACTCATGCGATCTGTGCTCGAGAAAGACAAGCTTAGTGGGACTAACTTTCTTGATTGGGCACGAAACTTAAGAATCGTTCTTAAGGAAGAAAAAAAGCTCTATGTTCTTGAAAATCCTATTCCCCCTGCTCCAGCAAATAACGCCTCAAACCTAAAAACTTCTCTCTCATTCTTGATAACTGAAATCCCTATCTACACTTGGCTATTCGGCCAACACAATTCCAGCAATTCTCGAAGCAATTTTTTCTCAAACTCTGTCAAGAACACCAAGAACACACACTTTTCATCTTCAAACCTAAACCTATCCTAAACTCCTCCAATCACTCCCAAACACTCTAGATCATCCATATTCAACCTATAGTCTTCATTTCTGGCCTTTATAACACTAAATCATGCAAAACAGAATTTTTGAATGGATCAAAACCAACTTTTTTTGTTGAAGGTTCCAAGAACACCAAAAGGTAAAACAAGAACAACCTCCTTGTTCTTTCTTTTCTACTCATCTTCTAATATTTCTTTCTAATGCCATTCGTCTCTCTCTCTCTCTCTCTCTCTTTCTCTCTCTTGGCCGAAATGGTGATGAGCATCCATGGCTATTTTTCAGACCACTAAAGGCTCTCAAGCTCGTGTGGAACTTCACTAATCAAGGAAACCTTCATCAAGCGATCATCTGTCAAGTATTTTTTCTTGAATCTTCCTTTTTAATTTCTGGATTCATGACTCTTAGATGTTGATAGGATGATTGAATAAAATGGGGGGTTGAGTATATGTATGTGGATGAAGGGGATAGAGTTAGGACATGAGAGTTGAAATGTTTGATGAAGCTTTATGGATTTTTCTTTTGAATCAATATATACTCATCATGATTAAAGGAATTTATAGATGTTTGATGCATGATAGAAATTATGACACCATTGGTGGTTAGGCGTTTATGTTCTTAATTTTCAATAAAGCCATGTATGATGATTATGCCTAGTAGGAGATTGGCCATGTGTTAGTATATGTTGATTCAAGTATATATTCATGAATGGATTAGCATATTATTTAATATTTGGGAATATGTTCGTGGATCTTTTCTAACAATAGGAAATTATGGTAAAAATTATTTTCTTTGTTAATTCTAAAATAATTTTTTAAACAAATTTTATTAATTTAATTGGAATTATTGTTATATTTAATCTATAAAATTTGAAATTGCTAGGAAGGTTTGGAAATAGGGTATTAATTAAAATATTAATATTTTATTAGTTAAATAAATAAATTTTTTAAAAAAATATTAACAATAAATAGTCTAATATTAGAATTAATTAATATCAAATGGCCTTATAGACCATATTAATTAGCTTTACTAAAACTTTTACCTTTGTCCATAAATATTAATTATATTAAGATTCATTTATTATTTATTAATTAAAAATTAAGTATAATTCATTCATTATTAATTTTATTGGTTATTTATTATCTATTAATTAAAAATTAAAAATTAATGTGTAATTCACTAGAAATACTATTTAAATATTACCATTTACCAATATTATTTAGGACTTAGGATTATCCAATATTTAACACTAATTTATTTATTAGCAATAGTACTCATAATTTATTATTTGGAACTATAATTTTTTATTATTTTATAACCCCTATTTAGTTTATCAAGGTAGATTTATTTTATAGAATACTTTATCAACTAGTATTAAAGCCTAAGATATTATGGTCATGGTTAGTTGTGGTTGTGACTAGTTGAACTAGGGATTATCTATTTATGGCAGATATAGTCGGAATGTTATCTTATGCCTTGTGTTTATCCCAGGCGGGATTAGGTTGACATTGGAAGACTTTTGAATTCAAGAAGAGCAAAGGATCAAGTAAGTTCCTGCATGGAATCATTTGAAGACCAAAGTTAATGTGGCATGCCAAACTCAATGTATACAAGTATTTGTTCTGTAAAGGCAATCAAGGACAATTTTATACACAAATGCTAAACTTCTCAAAAAGCCTAACTTTGGCAAGAATTTTAGAAACCTTAATTGCTATTTTCAAGTGAATCATTGTATGGTCATTCTTCTCCCAAGTGGAACAAACAACGTTGAGTACTCAAAAAGGGTAGACTACTAGGACTAGTCTTCGAAAGGTTAGTGTAAATCTCTTAGGAGATGGCCACATCTGAGGAGTGAGTCCTTCTCGGATAGGATGCTAGTCCTGTATGTCATACCGGTCCTTGCTAGCAAGTTCAGTCAAGTGGACTGTGTGTTTCCAGAGTGGACAACCGGTAAGTTTGGGTGAAGAGATGGAGGAGTATCTCACTCGGTGACCCATACACTTACCTTGTGTCAGTATGCTCAACGTGTGACATTCTGATCATTATATTGTCATGGTGCACAAAGTGTGGTGCCATGGCTATCTCTTTTGAGTGGTTATATTTATTGTGCACATGTATGTTTTGGAAAGCAAAACACCACTCTTCATTTGTGAAATTTATTTGAAGCTTGCCAGCACTTTCTCTTATGAAATTTTTACGACTTGTATACTTGAACTGTTTTACCTGAAACACTCAAAGCACACACGGGCTTACTGAGATTTTATCTCACCACCGTTTATACCATGTTTTCAAGTCGATTATGCTATGAAGGTCATTACCTAGAATGTTGCCTATGTCTTGAATACTCTTTGTTTTTGTTCCTATGTATTACTTTTGAGAGACAGTAGCATACATTTATTTTTGAATTTGTTCATGTATTGCTAGATTGTAATAAGGTAAATTTTGAAGTATTTCTTTTATTTTAATTTATGTGTCCTAGTTATAAAGACCCCCATTGTCCTGTGGACGAGGCAACATCTCCAGCCCTAATGGGGCATAGGTAGTGGGGTGTTGCAATTGCGATGTAGATTGTGACATAGATCACACCAACAACAGTGCAGGATGGCTAGTGGAATCCCCTTCAGAGACTTCCGACAATTCTACCGATTCTAGTGATGCTTAGAGTTTTAGGACCTTTAGTGCTTATTCTTTATTTTGAGACGTTTGTTTGTTTATTTATTTAATTTAAAATTTATTCTTTATTTTGAATTTTGTTTAGCTGGAATAAAAAAAGGGGTACCTAGAGGGAACTCCCTTATTTTGTGCCAATTTGGAATTAGTTAATAAAAATATGATTTATTCGATTTCTTTATCCTATTTGGAGCCTTATTTACAAAATCTATTTTCGATGCATCACAAGTTATTTCGAATATATAAGTTGGTCAATTGCATGCCATGAACTTTTCCTTAATAAGGCTTGTATTGGGCATGAGTAGATGGCACCAAGGTATGGAGCTGCTATGTAGGGAAGAACCATCCAGGAGAGTGAGTCATTAACTCCTGAGTTCGAGTAGGCACATCGGTCCACCCCCGTGATGGAAGAGGAACTTGAGCAAGAGTAGGAATTGACATATGGAGGATCTCGAGAGGTGACCATGGGGTAGCCCTTCGACAAAATGGCTGCCATTCTTCAGAACTTGGCAAAAAAAGTGGACAAGATGGATAAGAAAGTGCCTAACGGTAAGGATGAGGCTCTGGAATGATTCCTTAAGTTCCAACCTCTGACGTTTCAGGGAGAAGTGGAACAAGACGAAAAGGCAGAGCAGTGAATTGAGCAAATGGAGGATATCTTTGTGACTCTTCAGTATACTGAGAAGAGGAGGGTGAAGTTTGCGGCATTTAGGCTGAGGGAACCTGCTCGAGCTTGGTGGCAGCGAGTCTAGGAGAACTAGGAGAGAGAGGATTGCGATGGATATGGGAGAACTTCATGGAGGCATTTCAAGTAGAGTATATACCACGATGGATTGCGGAGAAAAGGGAGGACGAGTTCCAGACTCTCAAGCAAAGAGGAATGATCGTGGCTCAGGACGCTGCACGGTTTACCCAACTGTCCAAGTATTGCAAGTGTCTAATAGATACCGAGCAAAAGCAGACACATCAATTTGTGAAGGGTCTTAGGTAGGATCTGAGAAAGGCACTGGCACCATCCCCACCGGTGACGTATACGACCATAGTAGATGCAGCGACCCAAACGAAAAACAAGGATAGAAATCGATTGATGAACCGGCCATCCCAGTTGAGCCAACCACTAATTAAACCCCCAACCCACAAGTGACATGCCGGTCCGATGTAATGGGGGAATAAGGGAAAGCAGCCCAGGACAATACTATCAGGTCCTATGTTGAGCGCGATGATGTGTCGAAATTATGGGTGGCGGGGTCATCCAGAAAGGGATTGTTGGTCAAGGGGAGTGACGAAGAGATGTTCAACTGTGGTGACCCAAACCACCTGAGGAACAACTACCCAAGACCACTCAGAATGGGGCAAGGAGCTTCGCCTAAACCAGCTGGGGTAGCTAGAAAAGCACCTGTTGGGACGATTGGAGGAAGAGGCCAAATGCCTTAAGTGAAAGCCAAGGTCTTTGCCTTGAATCTGGAAGAGGTTAGAGTTGATTCAGCAATAGTTGAAGGTATGTTTTCTGTACAAGGTCACTTTATTTCTATTTTGATAGACCTTGAGTTGACTCATTCATATGTGAACAATAAATGTGCATGCTGATTAGGTTTAGACGGGGTAGAATTGCCTAATACCATGTCAGTGAGTACACCCTTAGGGAGGTAGAGGGATGCGAGTAAGGTAGTGCAAGGGTGTGATATTGTGGTTGGGAACGAGATTTTGAAGGCGGATCTCATAATCCTGCCTATCGACGACTATGATCTGATTCTGGATATGGATTGGATAGTGAAGAATGGAGCAAGAGTGGATTGCAAGGTCAAGACAGTGCATTTTATTAGACTCGGATGCGATGTATTAGAGTTTAGTAGGAAGAAGGTGAGCAAGTTGAAATTCCTGATAGTAGGAGCAAAAGCGCGAAAGATGTTGAAGAGCGGTTGTGTAGATTCTCTGGCTTACCTAATTATTAAGCCTAAGGATCAGTGTGTTTTGGAAAGCACTTAGGTGGTGAAAGACTTGGCAGATGTATTTCTGGCCGAACACACTTCTCTTCCACCTTCCTAAGAAGTCGAGTTCACTATCGATCTAGTTCTTAGAGCTGAGCCAGTATCGAAGACTCCTTATCGGATGGCACCCATAGAATTAAAAGAATTGAAGAAGCAACTGGAGGAATTGGTAAAGCAAGGGTATATAAGGCCCAGTGCATCACCTCGGGGAACCCCGGTGTTATTTGTAAAGAAAAAGGACGGGACACTAAGGTTGTTCATAGACTATAGAGGGTTGAGTAACCTCGCGATCAAGAACAAGTATCCCCTGTCTTTGATTGACGAGTTGTTCAATCAATTGTAAGGCTCTTGTTACTTATCCAAGTTAGATCTCTGACAAGGTTATTACCAGGCGTGAATTAAAGAGGAGGATATTCCCAAGACGTCTTTCAACACTAGATATAGGCACTACGAGTTCGTGGTGATGCCATTTGGAGTAACTAATGCACTAGCTGTTTTCATGGGTCTTATGCACAGGGTTTTTCAGTCATACATAGATAAGTTTGTGGTGGTGTTCATAGATGATATTTTGATCTACTTAAAAAGTCTTAAGGAGTATGCAGAGCATCTGAAGTTGGTATTGAAGAAATTGAGAGAGTATAAACTTTATGCTAAGTTTAGCAAATGTGAGTTTTGGTTAGATTCAGTGGCCTTTCTTAGTCACATGATATCTAAAGATGAAATCAAGGTGGACCCATCAAAAATTGAGGCTGTCTCAAATTGGAAGCAATTGGTGAGCAGAACCGAGATCAGGAGTTTTCTTGGGTTGGCAGGATATTACCATCAGTTTATTAAGAACTTCTCTATGCTGGCGAAGCTGATGAGCTGATTCCTAAGGAAGGACATACCATACATCTGGAATGATAAGTACGAGAAGAGCTTCCAAGAGCTTAAAGGGAGATTGATGACAACACCAGTATTGAGCCTACTTGAAGAAGGTAAGGCCTATTCCTTGTATATGGATACTTCTAAGGAGGGTCTAGGGGCAGTGCTGATGCAAGACAGAAAAGGTTATCACCTATGTATCGGGGAAGTTGAAGACGCACGAGGTGAACTACTTGATGCATGACTTAGAGTTGGCTGCGATAGTGTTTTCTTTGAAGAAGTGGTGACACTACTTGTATGGAATGGAATATGAAGTCTTCATAGATCATAAGAGCTTGAAGTACATATTCACACAAAAGGAATTGAACTTAAGGTAGAGAAGGTGGATAGAGTTCTTGGAGGAATACAAGTGTCTAATTAACTACCATCCGGGGAAAGCAAATGTGGTCACGATGCACTGAGTCGGAAGGTGAGGGTGGCTAGCTTGAGGGTGCAAGAGGTTTTAATAGTACAAGAATTCTTGCAGAAAAAGGCAGAAGTGGGGAAAGGGAAAATTAGCTTGAGCAACCTGAAGTTGGAGCCTAAGCTGAGGCAAGAGATTAGTGAGCTGCAGTAGAATAACCAAGAGTTTTAGACTTTCAAGGCAAAGGAAGAAAAAAGAGGAAATGTGGAGTTTCAAGCTGATGAGGCTGGAGTGTTATATTTTCGGGAGCGGATGTGTGTACCAAATGATCAAGTACTGCAGAGGAAGATAATGGATGAGGCTTACAAGAGCAAGTATACTGTTCATCTGGGTGAGGTGAAGATGTACCAAGATTTAAAAAAGGCCTATTGGTGGTCGAGAATGAAAAGAGATGTGGCGCAATACATCTCTACTTGCTTGACATGTTAGAAGGTAAAAGTAGAGCATAGGAAGGCAACCGAATTACTGCAACCATTACCTATTCTCGAGTAGAAGTGGCAAGAGGTGATGATGGATTTTATCACCGGGCTGTCGATGTTGAAGTCTATGAAGGATGCTGTATGGGTTGTGGTTGATAGGTTGACCAAGACTGCTCATTTTATCCCAGTAAATGTTAAGGACGCTATAAAAAAGTTGGCTAAGACTTCTATTAGGAAGTGGTTAGATTACATGGTGTACCATTGAGTATTATATCCGATAGGGATCCCAGATTTACTTCAAGGTTTTGGACCAAATTTCAAGAGTCAATAGGAACGACTCTGAAGCTCAACACTTCTGCTCGTTCGCAGACAGATGGACAATCCCAAAGAGTCATCTAGATATTGGAGAATATACTTAGGGCTTGCATGTTGGATTTTAGGGATAAGTGGTTGGATTGCTTACCTTATGCCGAGTTGGCCTACAACAACAGTCATCAAGCATCAATTAGAATAGCATCCTATGAGGCATTATATGGGCGAAAATGTTAAGTACTATTGTATTGGGGTTGGATGGAGGATGATCAAATCAGCAAGTTTGGGGAGGTGAATATTGATGAAATGGCAGATAAAATAAAGATGATAAGAGAGATATTGAAAACCGCAAAAAGCCGGTAGAAGAGTTATGCTGATAATAGAAGAAGGGAGTTGGAGTTTCAAGTGGGAGATCAGACTTTTCTAAAGATAACGCCTAGCAGAGGAATTCTGAAACATCTTAAAGGAGGGAAGTTGAGTCCTAGATATTTAGGACATTTTCCAGTGATTGAAAGGATTGGACCCGTGGTATATCGGTTGGAGCTGCTAGAAGGGTTAGCGGGAATTCATGATGTGCTCCATGTGTCCTAATTGAAGAAGTACAACCCTGATCCGAAGCATGTATTAAATGAGGAGCCATTAATTCTTTAGCCGGACCTAAGCTATGAGAAACCAATTAAATTTCTGGATCTCAATGTCAAGATGTTGAGGAATAAGTAGATACCAATGGTGAAGATTTTATGGGATCATCATGGTTCTCAGGACGTGACATGGGAGACTAAAGATTGGTTGAGGGGGAAATATCCGAGTTTGCTTTAGAGGGATAGCACAATAAATTTCGAGGCAAAATTCTTTTTAGGGGGAGGAGATGTAATACCCCGTATTAAACCACCTTTATTATGTGGGGAAAGTCATACATGTCATAACATTTTTTTTAAGAGTTTGTTAGGGGAATATTTACATAAGTGTTGTTGTGGTTTAGTGGATAATGCTTGGTGTTTAATTCTTGGTGGGCTTGAGTTCGAATCCTACATATTGCAAATCCTTTCCTTCCTTTTATTTTCTATTCCCTAATTTTTCTAAGCCATGGCCAAAATCCTCCTAGAGTAGCCACCACCTTGGAGTACAACTCCAAAAATTTAGGAGTGTGATTTATCTTGGGAATTACTTTTTAAAGCATTTGGAAATAAATTAAATTCTTATTTCTAATATCTTATCATAATCTTTTAGAAAATTTTAAATATTACTAATATGGATTTTTGAAAGCTATATCTTAGTAAATTATTAGGAAATAAAGAATATAAATATATAGCTTATTTTCTTCAAAGTAGCCGCCACTTCTTAAGGGGATAAGTCTCCATATTTTAATTTTCTTCAAATAATTTTAAAAAGGGAAATAAAAGGATAAAAGCTGGTTTTGAAATGAAGTATTTATCTCTTGGATAATGATTTTTGAAATTTGGGGAAAGAGGGAAAGGAATTTCGGTTTAGCTTCGAGAAAAAGAAAACCTGATTTTTTTTTCTTCTAAAATAATTATCTAGTAGCTATCTAAATTTACTCAAATTAATATAGGAAATTAATTAAATTATTTCTTTAAAAAATAATCTAATTCCTTCATGTATATTTTTGGAAAATTCCTCAAAGCTGCCGCCAAGAGCAATTGGAGATTAACTTAAACTCTTCAAACCCTAGATAAAGTTATCCAAGATAACCTTAAGAAATTAGGACTTTGTTTAACCAAAAAAAACACCAAAATTTTCCCTTCCTTTCCTTCAAAATTTCTACCACAATCAGCTCCCATTCTGCATGAAAAATTCCAGCCCAAACCTTCACAAAATCTCTCTAGTCATTGAGCAAAAATGCAGCTTCACAAAGACTTATTTTTCTTCTCTCATTCTCGCTACCATAAAGACCGAAACCAGCCTATTTTCTTCCCTCTTTCTATCCATATTTTTAGTCATCTTAAGCACTAAAAACACAGCAGCAACAACCCCAAACTACTGCCCAGTTTCAGTAATAAAAAAAGGTCTAAAGTGGTCCAACATGTTCTTATGATAAAAAATCCATAACATGGTAGGACTTCTCCAAACACCCAAACACAAAAACCTAATCATTCTATTCAGAAAACCACAAAAATATTCACCCTCTAAACCTCTGAAACTTACAAAAAAGGCAGCCTCTCACCCCTTCTAGGAATTCGGCCAGCACACACCTAAACTCCACCAAGACCGTAAACAACATCCAACGTAAGCCATCTCCAATCCTTTTATCCATCTCTTTCTAAATTCTTTCTATATTTTCTCTCTTAAATCATGTCCATAAGGGAATTATTTTCTCCCTTTCCTGGTAAATTGTGATCAAGAACACCTAGGCTGACTAACCTCTTCAACTATACATTGAACTTAAGCTAGTAATCAAGGAATTGCCGTGATCTTAAGTCTATTTCGCTAAGAGGAAATCAAGATCCTATCTTCACTAATATAAATGGCTTTGATCTTTAAAGGATTGACTTATGAACGCTTACGGAGTCTAGCATGAAAGCATGAATGGACTAGAATGATAAATATGTTGATGCGGGACATAGACAAAGCATATATGAAATAGGACATTGATTTATCTTGTCATGATGAATCTAGCTCTATTCTATGTGGACTAAGAAGAGATCTTTTAATGTTAATGGGGCTGATTATGATGATTTTAGATTAAGTGAATATAGGAGTTGTCATATTATGGTTTGATTTGGATGAATGCTCGATGATGATCAATAGCATGGCAAAGGAAAGTTGTATAAATGATCTAATGAATTAAATCATCTAGATACCATGGATGAATTAGGTGATTAATAAGATTATGAGAATTCATGTTGCATGAAATAGTGGATGTAATATTTGGATTCTAATTACAGAATCATTTATTCTAGATAAGGAAGAAGTTTGAAGTGAGAGGTCAAGCATTGGCTTTGGTTTAATTATTTGGATTATTCAAGTAAGTCCCTGCATAACCGTTTTAATAAATATTATATGTTTGCTAGCATTTTTCACGATGTTATTTGGAATTGATGCTAATATGATGTTTTGACAAGAGGATTGAACCATAGGTTGAACATGATAAGTTATGCTATGCAGTTTTGATACTTGGGTTGGAAACGTGGATATTTTACATTCTAAATAAGTTGTCAATTTTTAACTACTCAAATTGAAAAATGATTTCTTACACTATCACTAAACGATTTGGAAATCCTATTATGAAAAATCACGTTTTGCAGTTAAGCTAATTAAAGAATTTCAAAAAAGAAAAAATGATTCTGCCCCTAAATGGGGAGCGTTGAGTACTCAGTGGGGGTAGGCTAGTGGTACTAGTCTTGAAGAGTAAAAGTAAGTCTTCTAGCAGGAGACTACCTCCAAAAGATAAACTCAACTTGGAGAGGCAACAGTACTACTTAGTCAGGCAGGTCCGAGCTAGCTTATTGGTCCATGTGGACATTGTTTATTCGGGCTGGATAACCAGAGTGTTGGGTGTAGAGATAGAGGAGTATCTAACCCTAGTGGGGGGATCCCCCACTACCCATTGTTGGAAGAATACGTTAAGACGCTATCATGGTGTAACTAGGATGTGAAATCCCACCTAAAGCCTAACCTAGAGTAAGGGGAATAGGATGCATATCGTGTCATCATGCATAAAATATACCTTTTGAATGATTTTATGTGCCTTAGAATTGTGGTTTATAGGTTAAATGGTTTATTTATGTTTATTGGGTAGAAAGGGTAAAAAGGTAATTTTGGTTGAGGTCAAAATAGGAAGATGGGTTGAGGTTTAGATAAGAAGAATATTTGGGTAAGAAAATAAGAACAAGAGTTGTTATGGTTAAGGGGTTAGAGCTTTGTGATTTAATCTCTAAGGTCTTGAGTTCAAATCCCATCACTTAAGTTTTATTCATATTTATCTTAGCCATGTTTGAATTTTCTTTTTTCTTGCATTCCTTAAAGATAGGAATGTTGTCTTAAGGAAGACATAATGGTAATGTCTTGACCATGTGGTTTTGTCCTAAAAAGAATTCTAGAAGAATTCTTGTCTCCATTAATTTTGCTAGCCTTGTCCTAACATCTTTAAAATTTAAACTACTCTTAATTCTTTAATCTATTTTTAATCATAAAAATTCTGAGATAATTCCCTAGATTAGAATTCAAAAATCCCAGCTCTTGTGGGATAAAGATGGCCGAAAGTAAGGAGGGAACTTAGGTACAGGTTCCAAGAAAAAAAAACACCATAGCTATACCTTCGAAACTCCATCTTCATATTGTTCATGTTCTGGTAAGAAAAATCTAAAAAATTTTCTAGATTTCCTTCAAGGATGTTTTCAAAAATTTCAGCCATCTTTCCTACCTAATTTTTGCAAGAAAACCAGTCATTTTATGTGAGGATGAAGGCTGGAAATTCATTGAATTTTCGATGCTGTACAAACAGTCCCAAACCAGAATTTTTCTTCAGCAAACTAGCAACATTGATCATGAACTTGAAGCCACCTGTTGGAACATATGAGCAGCTGGAACTTCCTCTGTTTTTCTTCAAGATAAAGGCTGGAAAACCACCGTTAAAAGACCTTCAAACACCCTTAAAATGCAACTGCAAAATTGTGCCAAAGAGGACCAAAAATTCTGCACCAAAACCATTTCCATTCCAAGTGTTCTTGAAGCTTCAATTCCAGAAATTTTTCTAGCTTGTCTATTCAAGGCTAAGGCTGAAATTCTTCAGCAAAACTCACTGAAATTCGGACCTTGTTCAGCCATAAACTGAACATCATGGCTTCCTCGCCAACCTTGAGTAATAGGACTCCATTATTATACCTCAACAAGCTCCGATTATAACTCTATCCAAAATTTATTCAAACTTCAAATTAAATTCCAGATTTTGTTCCATTAAAACACTCCTATAGCTAATTGATAAAACCAGAAAATCCTCTGCCATTTCATGATCATATTTGGCCAGCCATAAGTCTGAACAACTCTCCATTCTTTGGCTGAAACCTAGCTAATTCAGCCATACACCATTGAAGAACAAGAAACCTTCCAAGAGTAAACTCCATTAATCAATCCTAAACCTCAAACAACTCCACCTTTTTCTCCATTTGAATTTAAAAAAAAAAAAATTGAAACCTTCTCCCTCATTCTTGATAACCGAAAACTCCTTCTACACTAAGGCATTTGACCATCATAATTCCAGCTACACACAAAATTCATTTTTTTCTCAAACTCTCTCAAAAAACACCAAGAACACACACTTCACATCTTCAAGCCTAAACCAATCCTAAACACCTCCAATCACTTCCAAACTTTCTAGATCATCCATATTCAACCTATATTCTTTATTTTTGCACTTTATAACACTGAGACACACAAAGTTGAATTTCCAGACGGATCAAACAACCTTTTTTGTTGAAGATTCAAAGAACACCAAAAGGTAAACAAGAACAATCTCCTTGTTCTTCTTCTTCTATTCAATCTCTATCATCCTTCTTTACCCTCATTCATTTCTCTCTCTCTCTCTCTCTCTCTCTCTCTCTCACACACACACACACACACACACACACTCTCTCTCTCTCTCTTGGCCGAAATGGTGATATCAACCATGCGCTACTTCGGACCACTAAAGGACATCAAGCACTCGAGGATCTTCACTAACCAAGGAGAATACTTCATCAAACGAGCATCAATCAAGTATTTTTTCTTAATCTCCCTTTTTAATTCTCAGAATCAAGACTCCTAGATGTTGACAGGTTGATTGAATAAAGTAGGGGTTGAGGATATGTATGTGGGTGAAGGGGATGGAGTTAGGACCTGAGAATTGGAATGAATGATTATGTCTTATAGATTTTGCTTTTGAATCACTAGATGTTCATCCTGATTAAAGAGATTTATGGATGTTTTGATGCATGTTAGATATTATGCCACCATTGTTCATTAGGCCTTTATGATATAATTTTTTAATAAAGCCATAGATAATGTTATGCCTAGTAAAAGATCATCCATGTTGTAGTATATGTTGATTCAAGTCATTATGTGAGAATATGTTCATAGATCTTCTTTAACAATAGAAAATTATTGTAAGAACTATTTTTTTATTAATTCTAGAATTATTTTTACTAACATTATTGCAATAAAATTAATTAGAACTATTATTCAATTTAATCTATAAAATATGAAAAATATTGAAATAGAGTATTCTTTAAAATATTATTATTTTATTAGTTAAATAAATAAAATCTTTTTTATTAAAAATAAATAATAAAATATTGGAATTAATTAATATCAAATGACCTTGTAGACTATATTAATAATATTAGTTAGCCTTACTAAAACTTTTATCTATTCCATGCATATTATTTATATTAAAATTTATTTATTATTTATTAATTAAAAAATTAAGTATAATTCATCTATTATTAATTTTATTGGTTATTTATGATCTATTAATTATTAATTAAAAATTAAGTGTAATTTATTATTTATAATAATAATATTTAAATATTACTAATTACCAATATTATTTAGGATTTATTATTATTCACTCTTTAACACTAATTTTATTTATTAGCAATATTACTCATTATTTATTATTTGAAACTATAACTTATTATTATTTATTTTATAACACCTATTTATTTTAACATATCAAGCTAGTTTATTTTATAAAATACTTTATCAACTGGTATTAAAACCTAAGACATTATGATCATAGTTAGTTGTTGATGTGGCTAGTTGAACTGGAAATTATTTATTTAAGGTAAATATAATCTGGATATTATCTTATACCTTGTGTTTACCCCATACGGGGTTAGGTTGACCTTGGAATACTTTTGAACTCAAGAAGAGCAAAAGACCAGGTAAGTTCCTACATGAAAACATTTGAAGACCAAAGTTATCATGGCAAGTCAAATTTAATGTATACGAGTATTTGTACTGTAAGGCAATTATGGACAATTTTTCCTTTTCATTTCAGTCAAGCATACCATTTGAAGTTAAATAAACAATTTTACATAAAACGCTAAACTTTTCCTATATAAAACCTAACTTTGGCAAGAAGTTTGGAAACCGTAATTGTTATTTCCAAGTGAATCATTGTATGATCTTTTTCCTCTTAAGTGGGACAAACACTGTTGAGTACTCAATAAGGGGGGACAGCTAGGACTAATCTTGAAAGGGTTAGGGTAAGTCTTTCAGTAGGTGGCTAGCTCTGAGGGATGAGTGCTTCTCGGATAGGATGCCAGTCCTGTAGGTTATACCAGTCCGAGCTAGCAAGTTCAGTCAAGTGGACTTTCTATTTTCGGAGCGGACAACCAGTAAGTTTGGGTGTAAAGATAGAAGAGTATTTCACCCGGTAGGCCGTACACCTACCTTGTGTCAGTATGCACAAAGTGTGGCATTCTGATCATTATATTGTCATGGTGCACAACGTATGGTGGCACGGCTACCTCTTTTGAGTGGTTGTATTTATTGTGCACTTGTATGTTTGGAAAGAAAAACACCACTCTTCGTTTATGAAATTTATTTGAGGCTTGCCAGCACTTTTTTTTTTATTAAACTTTTACAACTTGTATACATGAACTGTTTTACCTGAAACAGTCAAAGCACACACGGGCTTATTGAGATTTATGTCTCACCACCTTTTATACTATGATTTCAGGTCGTTCCTATTGTGAAGGTTATCAGCCAAAGAATTGTCTATATTTTGAAGACTCATTGTTATTTTTTCTATATATTTCTTTTTAGAGATAGTAGCAGACATTTATTTTTTAGCTTGTTCATGTATTGCTTGGGTTGTAATAAGTTTAATTTTGAATCATTTCTTTTATTTATTTTGTATATCCTAGTTATAAAGACCCATTGTCCTATGGACGAAGCGACATCTCTAGCCCTAATGGGGCATATGTAGTGGGGTATTACAAGTGGTATCAGAGACTAGGTTTAGGCAATTAGTGATAGTATATGCTTTGTTTCGTTAAGAATTTAAATCCTTTGACTATTCAGGCTTGTTTATGCTCTAGGATGGTTAGAATGATTCAAACTGCGAGAAAGGGATAGCAATGGCATCCACCAATCCCTATCAACCCGAAAGATTTACCAGTGCCACAACCTGCATTGCAACCTGCACCTCAACCAATCATACCCATGGAAGAGAGCAGTGATGATGATGTTCAGATTATTGAGCCACCTCCTATACCTATAATAGACTTAGTTATCGATAGTAAGGATGAGAAAATTGACATGGAGTATGTCCTATACCCACCTAGCCCTGTGATTGACTTGACTGCTGATAGTGATGACCCGGGGGAGATAGACTATGAATCTCTACCTAGACCTTCTTTTGTACTCTCACCCAACCATGTTGAAACTGGAGAGAGTTCTAGGAGACCTAGGAAGGAGCCAATGGGCAATGAATTTGTGAATGGGGCAGGGATAGACTTTTCTAGGAATGTTGGAGAATGGTTGTATGATGATGACACTAAAGATTCTGATGAGGATGTGAGGGGCTTTGTTCTACTATGCTTAGGAAGCTTTTATTTACAGCTTTCAATAAACTCTTGTGCTAGGGGTCCATTTATGTTTAATGCTTTATTTCAAAATACATGCAAACTCTAATCTTAGAAAAAAAAATGCAATTATTTATACAAAACTTGCATCTAATTTGCTTTTGATTAAGTCTGCATGTGAATGTATACTTGATGTGAATGTCTTAAACTTTGATGTATAAACTCATTATCTGCGGCATGGTTTAGAATGCCACCAAAGCATCGTGTAGCAACATGTAGTAGAAGGGTTCCTAAGGCAGAACCCGTAGCTCCAGAGTTTGATGCAACCTAACTGTCATCGCCAAATCGGGGAAATAAGAATGAACTAAAGTAGGAAGTGGGATCTAAAGAACCTGCCAGTGTGACTATGGGGCAAGCATTCCACAAAATGACGGAGATTCTACAAACCCTGTCTGAGCGAAGGAATCTGAAGGGGGAAGGTGAAGCGTTGGAGAGGTTTCTAAAGTTTCAACCTCCCACCTTCTTGGGAGAGGCCGACCAAGACCAGAAAGTAGAGCAGTAGGTGGAGCAGATGGAGGACATCTTTGCCACAATCTAGTACACCAAGAAGCAAATGGTGAAATTTGCTGCATTTAGGCTTAGGGGCCCAGCTCATATTTAATGGCAGCGAGTCCAAGATGACTGGAAAATGATAGATCAAAACTGGATGTGGGCTAACTTTGTGGAGGTATTCAGAGCATAATATATCCCTCAGTAGATAGTGGAGAAAAGGGAAGATGAGTTCTAAAATTTGAAGCAAGGGGGCATGACTGTGGCTTAATATGCTACTCGTTTTACTCAATTGTCAAAATACTGCAAAAGGCTGGTAGATTCCAAACATAACCGAATAAGATAGTTTGCCAAGGGATTAAGGTAGGAGTTGAGAAGGGCTATGGCACCTTTTCCACCAACGACTTATTCAGGGGCAGTGGACGCAGCAACCTGGACTGAGAACGAGGATTGAAGCAGAATGGTACCAAGATGTTTCTTGCCACCAAGACAACCACCCAAACCTTTTTAGAGGTAGCAACCCAATAAGCTACCTACCATCCAGCAATAGCAGAATCGAGGGAAGCAAGCACGAACGGCACCAGTTGGTCTTGGACAGAATCTTCCATCATGCTGACACTGCGGGAAAAAGAGTCATGTAGAGAAGAATTGTTGGTCCAAGAGAGCTGAAATAGAGGTCGTGTTGAGTTTGCCAGAGGGAGATAAACCTTACGCTCTGTGTACTGATACTTCAAAGGAAGGTTTAGGAGCAGTATTGATGCAGGATAGGAAGGTAATAGCTTATGCCTCTCGAAAGTTGAAACCTCATGAAGTCAATTATCCAACACATGCTTTGGAGCTGGCTACCATTGTATTTACTTTAAAGAAATGGAGGCATTACTTGTATGGAGCTAAGTATGAAGTGTTTACTGACCACAAGAGCCTAAAATACATCTTCACCCAGAAGGACTTGAATTTGAGGCAATGGAGATGGATGGAATTTTTGGAAAAATATTGTTGTCCTATCAACTACCACC
Source organism: Voacanga thouarsii (assembly GCA_026120185.1). Classification (NCBI taxonomy): domain Eukaryota; kingdom Viridiplantae; phylum Streptophyta; class Magnoliopsida; order Gentianales; family Apocynaceae; genus Voacanga; species Voacanga thouarsii. The sequence goes on from JANUWF010001683.1 coordinate 2,338,743, forward strand.
CAGAAAGTCTAACGTTGTTGCTAATGCCCTGAGCCGTAAAGTCAAAATGGCTAGGCTGAGAGTGCAGGAGATTCAAGCAGTCTAAGAAGGATAGAAGTGCAAGAAGAGAGGATTATTGTTAGCAATCTGAGATTGATACGGGACCTAAGGCGGGAATCATTGAAGCTCAGCAAAGTAATATGGAATTTCAACTTTTCAAGGACTAAGAGCTTAAACAGTAAGGTAGTGATTTTCGACAGGACGAAATAGGAGTGATGTATTTTCGAGATCGTTTATGTGTACCTAATGAGCACTAGCTGAAGGATAGGATTTTGGAGGAGGCGCATAAAAGCAAGTACGCTATTCAGTCGGGAGAGGTAAAAATGTATCAAGATCTAAAAAAAGGCTTATTGGTGGCCCCGAATGAAGAGGAACGTGGTTAAGTACATCTCCACGTGTCTGACCTGTCAAAAAGTCAAAGTAGAGCACAAAAAGTCAATAGGATTGCTACAATTGCTACCGACACCTGAGTGGAAATGGGAAGAAGAGACCATGGACTTTGTTACCAGACTCCATATGGAAAGGACCCAAAAGGACACCATATGGGTAGTGGTAGATAGATTGACCAAGTCAGTACATTATATACCGATAGACGTAAGGGGTTTAATGGAGAAGTTAGCTCCAACCTATATGCTATAAATAGTCAGATTGCATGGAGTGCCTTCAAGTATTATGTCCGATCGAGACCTGAGATTTATATCCCGATTTTGGGGCAAGTTTCAAGAATCAGTAGGTTCTAGTCTAAAGTTTAGTACAACAGTGCATCCGCAAACCGATCGTCAGTCAAAAAGAGTTATTCAGATATTGGAAGACATGTTAAGAGCTTGCGTATTGAATTTTAGGGATAAGTAGATTGAATGTGTACCATATGCGGAATTGGCTTACAATAATAGCTATCAATCTTAGATTGTAATGGCCCCGTATAAAGATTGTATGGACGAAAGTGTCAAGTACCTCTATACTAGAGTTGGTCGGAAGACGACCAAATAAGTAAGTCTAGAGAAGTCTGCGTTCAGGAAATGTTAGATAAGGTAAAGCTGATCAGAGAAAGATTGAAAGCGACCCAGATATTACAAAAGAGTTATACGGACAATAGGCGAAGGGAGTTGGAATTTCAAGTAGGAGATAATATGTTCTTAAGGTTGACATCGAAAAGAGGAATTTTGAAGCATCCAAAAAGTGGGAAGATGAATTCAAGATATTTGGGACCGTTTTCGATAAAAGAAAGAATTGGACTGGTGGCGTATTGACTGGATTTGCCAGATGGGTCGACAGGAATACACGATGTATTCCATGTGTCTCAGTTGAAGAAGTACAATACCGACCCTAGACATGTTTTGAATGAGAAACCATTGGTATTGCAACCCGACCTAAGCTACGTGGAGGAACCTGTGAAAATTTTGGACCGAAGTATCAAGACTCTCCGGAATATGCAGATTCCTATAATGAAGGTACAATAGGAACATCATGGCACTCAGGATGCCACATGGGAAATGGAAGAGTGGGTAAAGCAGAAGTATCCCGACCTGAGATAAAGGTACGTCTGAATTTCGGGACGAAATTCTTCAAAGGGAGGGGAGAATGTGAAACCCCACCTAAAGCCAATCCTAGAGTAAGGGGGATGTGATGCATATCATGTCATCATACATAAAATATACATTTTGAATGATTTTATATGTCAAAGAATTGTGGTTTACAGGTTAAATGGTTTATTTATGTTTGTTGGTTAGAAAGGGTAAAACGGTAATTTTGCTTGAGGTCAACATAGGAAGATAGCTTGAGGTTTAGATAAGAAGAATATTTGGGTTAGAAAATAAGAAAAAGTGTTGTTGTGGTTAAGTGGTTAGAGTTTTGTGATTTAATCTCTAAGGTCTTGAGTACAAATCCCATCACTTAAGTTTTATTCATATTTATCTTAGCCATGTTTGAATTTTTGTTTTTCTTCCATTCCTTAAAGATAGGAATATTGTTTTAAGGAAGACATAATGGTAATGTCTTGACCATGTGGTCTTGTCCTAAAAAGAATTCTAGAAGAATTCTTGTCCCCATTAATTTTGCTAGCCTTGTCTTAACATCTTTGAAATTTAAACTATTCTTAATTCTTTAATCCATTTTTAATCATAAAAATTCTGAGATAATTCCCTAGCTTAAAATTCAAAAATCCCAGCACTATGGGATAGAGATGGCTGAAAGTAAGGAGGGAAATTAGGTAGAGGTTTCAAAAAAAAAAAAAAAAACACCACAGCTATTCCTTCAAAACTCCATTTTCATCTTGTTCAAGTTTTGGTAAGAAAAATCTGGAAAAATTTCCAGATTTCCTTCAAGGCTGTTTTCAAAAATTTAGCCAGCTTTCCTACCTAATTTTTTCAAGAAAACCAGTCATTTTATGTGAGGATGAAGGCTGGAAATTCATTGAATTTTTGGAGCTGTACAAACAGTCCCAAATCAGAATTTTTTTCAGCAAACTAGCAACATTGATTACGAACTTGAAGCCACCCGTTAGAACATATGAACAGCTGGAACTTCCTCTGTTTTTCTTCAAGATGAAGGCTGGAAAACCACCATTAAAAGACCTTCAAACACCCTTAAAATGCAGCTGCAAAATTGTGCCAAAGAGGACCAAAAATTCTGCACCAAAACCATTTCAATTCCAAGTGTTCTTAAAGCTTTAATTCCTGAAATTTTTCTAGCTTGTCTATTCAAGGCTAAGGCCGAACTTCTTCAGCAAAACACACTAAAATTCGGACCTTGTATAGCCATGAACTGAACATCTTGGCTTCCCCACCAACCATGAGTAATAGGACTCCATTATCATACCTCATAAAGCTCCTATTATCACTCTATCCAAAACTTATTCAAACTTCAAATTAAATTCCAAATTTTGTTCCATTAAAACACTCCTATAGCTAATTGATAAAACCAGAAAATCCTTTGCCATTTCATGATCATTTTCAGCCAGCCTTAGGTCTGAACAACTCTCCATTCTTTGGTTGAAACCTAACTAATTCAGCCGTACACCATTGAAGAACAAGAAACCTTCCGAAAGCAAATTCCATTAACCAATCCTATACCTCAAAAAACTCCACCTTTTTCTCCATTTGAATTTTAAAAAAAAAAAATTTGAAACATTCTCTCCCAATCTTGATAACCAAAAACTCCTTCTACACAAAGCCATTTGGCCATCATAATTCCAGCTACACTCGAAATTCATTTTCTCTTAAACTCTCTCAAAAAACACCAAGAACACCATGAACACACACTTCATATCTTCAAGCCTAAACCAATCCTAAACACCTCCAATCATTTCCAAACACTCTAGATCATCCATATTCTACCTATATTCTTCATTTTTGCACTTTATAACACCAAAACACACAAAGTTGAATTTCCAAACGAATCAAACAACCTTTTTTGTTGAAGATTCAAAGAACACCAAAAGGTAAATAAGAACAATCTCCTTGTTCTTCTTCTTCTATTCAATCTCTATTATCCTTCTTTACTCCCATTCATTTCTCTCTCTCTCTCTCTCTCTCACGCACACACACACACACACACACACACACACACACACACTCTCTCTCTCTCTCTCTTGGCCGAAATGGTGATATCAACCATGCGCTACTTCGGACCACTAAAGGACATCAAGCACTCGAGGATCTTCACTAACCAAGGAGAATACTTCATCAAACGAGCATCAATAAAGTATTTTTTCTTAATCTCCCTTTTTAATTCTCAGAATCAAGACTCCTAGATGTTGACAGGTTGATTGAATAAAGTAGGGGTTGAGGATATGTATGTGGGCGAAGGGGATGGAGTTAGGACCTGAGAATTGGAATGAATGATTATGTCTTATAGATTTTGCTTTTGAATCACTAGATGTTCATCCTGATTAAAGAGATATATGGATGTTTTGATGCATGTTAGATATTATGCCACCATTGTTCATTAGGCCTTTATGATATAATTTTTCAATAAAGCCATAGATAATGTTATGCCTAGTAAAAGATCATCCATGTTGTAGTATATGTTGATTCAAGTCATTATGTGAGAATATGTTCATAGATCTTCTCTAACAATAGAAAATTATTGTAAGAACTATGTTTTATTAATTCTAGAATTATTTTTACTAACATTATTGCAATAAAATTAATTAGAACTATTATTCAATTTAATCTATAAAATATGAAAAATATTGAAATAGAGTGTTCTTTAAAATATTATTATTTTATTAGTTAAATAAATAAAATCTTTTTTATTAAATAAATAATAAAATATTGGAATTAATTAATATCAAATGACCTTGTAGACTATATTAATAATATTAGTTAGCCTTACTAAAACTTTTATCTATTCTATACATATTATTTATATTAAAATTTATTTATTATTTATTAATTAAAAAATTAAGTATAATTCATCTATTATTAATTTTATTGGTTATTTTTTATCTATTAATTATTAATTAAAATTTAAGTGTAATTTATTATTTATAATAATACTATTTAAATATTACTAATTACTAATATTATTTAGGATTTATTACTATTCACTCTTTAACACTAATTTTATTTATTAGCAATATTACTCATTATTTATTATTTGAAACCATAACTTATTATTATTTATTTTATAACACCCATTTATTTTAACTTATCAAGCTAGTTTATTTTATAAAATACTTTATCAACTAGTATTAAAGCCTAAGACATTATGGTCATGGTTAGTTGTTGATGTGGCTAGTTGAACTAGAAATTATTTATTTAAGGCAAATATGGTCTGGATATTGTCTTATACCGTGTGTTTACCCCAAGCGGGGTTAGGTTGACCTTGGACGACTTTTGAAGTCAAGAAGAGCAAAAGATCAGGTAAGTTCATGCATGAAACCATTTGAAGACCAAAGTTATTGTGGCAAGTCAAACTCAATGTATATGAGTATTTGTTCTGTAAAGGCAATTATGGACATTTTTTCCTTTTCGTTTCAGTCAAGCATACCATTTGAAATTAAAAAACATTTCTACACAAAACGTTAAACTTTTCCTAAATAAAACCTAACTTTGGCAAGAAGTTTGGAAACTGTAATTGCTATTTCCAAGTGAATCATTGTATGATCTTTTTCCTCTTAAGTGGGACAAACACTATTGAGTACTCAATAAGGGTGGACAGCTAGAACTAATCTTGAAAGGGTTAGGGTAAGTCTTTCAGTAAGTGGCTAGCTCTGAGGGATGAGTCATTCTCGAATAGGATGCTAGTCCTGTAGGTCATACCGGTCCGAGCTAGCAAGTTCAGTCAAGTGGACTGTCTATTTCCGGAGTGGACAACCAGTAAGTTTAGGTGTAAAGATGGAGAAGTATCTCACCCGGTAGGCTGTACACCTACATTGTGTTAGTATGCACAAAGTGTGGCATTCTGATCGTTATATTGTCATAGTGCACAATGTATGGTGGCACGGCTACCTCTTTTGAGTGGTTGTATTTATTGTGCCCTTGTATGTTTGGAAATCAAAACACCACTCTTCATTTATGAAATTTATTTGAGGCTTACCAGCACTTTCTTTTATGAAACTTTTACAAGTTGCTTACATGAACTGTTTTACCTGAAATACTCAAAGCACACACGGGCTTACTGATTTATGTCTCACCACCTTTTATACCACGTTTTTAGGGCAATCCTGCTGTGATGGTTATTAGCTAGAGAATTGCCTATGTTTTGAAGACTCATGGTTATTTTTTCTATGTATTTCTTTTGAGAGACAGTAGTAGACATTTATTTGTTAGCTTGTTCATGTATTGCTTGGGTTGTAATAAGTTTAATTTTGGATTATTTCTTTTATTTATTTTGTGTGTCTTAGTTATAAAGACCCCTTGTTCTGTGGACGGGGCGACATCCCTAGCCCTAATGGGGGCATAAGTAGTGGGGTGTTACGCATTATATAGATTATGATACTATTATTTGAATCGTTGCTAATCCCTACTTAATGTGTTATGAATATAATGAAATAATTATTTATTGTGAACTATTCAGGATTCATTGAACAAGGCTCCTTTGTATAATTGTTATTGATGAAATTGTTATTGACTTGCAAACACGAATTTGTGATTTTGATAAACTTACATGCAAGAAATGGTTGTATTTGACACTTGCACACACGAGACTTACTGAAATGCCAACCTCACACCTTTTATATCATGATTTCAAGGGAGTGCTTATACTAGGCAGGTCGGAGATATAAGAGATGATCTTCCATTTAATTTGTTTTATTTTATTTTGATTTGTATTTCTTTCAAAAGTTATTTGCTAGTTTGAACTGTTAGACTTGTATAAGTATTACCCTCGGATGTAATAAGTGTATTTTATTATTTTATTTATTTATTTATTATTTATTATTTTGTACCTTATTATAAAGACCCCTGATCCTCTGGACAGGGCGACACCCCACCTATCTGGGTACGTAGGTAGTGGGGTGTTACAGTAACACTTCCAATAACACAAGGAATGGAAAAAGTTCCTGGGTCCTTTAATTTATGTGGTAGCTTTTCTCTATGTTGGAGGAGGGCGCAACAGTGATAAAGCTTTAACCAGTGGAAGATTGATTTGCAGCTGTTTGAACATCTCCAAGAACTTCTTAAATTGCTCCTTATCATTTCCCTTTCTCAAACAATCTAGATATGGCACAGATGAAGAAGGTTTCTGCTTTTCTGTCTTTTTCACTTCCATTTTCTCGAGTAGAGATGCTGCCTTTTCTATTTCTTGTGATAGTATTGCAGGCCAATTCTATTCTTTATCTTGCTCTTTTTTTGTTCTTCTGTTATCGTCCTTATTGCTCAATAGCATCCCAGGGTTAGTCAACTCTCTACTACACCTTAACATGTTACCTCAACAAGTTCATGGGAAGCATAATCCTCATGATTCCTAACAAATCATCTAATCTTATCCACTAGGTTTTAGATCAATGCTTCTTGATACTTTATCAAAGCTTGCAACTCATCAAAATGTGAATTGGCTAAAATATCAAATTGCTCTAGAAGAGGCTCAAGTGATGACCTATAACTTAGCTTATGAATCCCATAACCCCCTCAATATGGTAACCATCTTAAGTATTATTCCCCCAAAACTATACACCTTCCTTCTCATTATCATCCATGTTACACTGTCAAGTCAACTCTGCAAAAATAATTCAAAACTAAAATAAATGAATAGCGCAAGAATTCCTCTAGAGAAGCACAAAAGATCAATGAGGAAATTCATTACACCTTAAAATTAAAAGCCCAAAAAATAAATCCCATGACAAAGCAATTGATGCATAAATTTTGGGCGTAAAAAAATCATTTAAATTTAAATCCATTCCTAGCTAAGTTTTAATAAAAACATTAATCCCAAATTATATATATGAGCAAGTATACACATCGCAAGCATAGTACAAGGAATTAATGAGTATTGAACCTCAAGGAACAACTACATTAGTTACCTTTCATTCATTGTTTAACCGACCTAATAAAGTGATAAGATGATAAAAAGGAAAATAAAGAAATATATACAACTCAAGGATGAAAGAATATGCAATTTAGACAAATACTCTTGAAAACATGATAATGAATTACTTAACAAATATCACAATCAATTATCATCTTGGTCTCATTAAGGATTTAAAATAAATCCACTTCTTTTGCAATCTATGGAATCATTATCTTCTAGTTAAATTAGTGAACATATTCTGTCTCAACCAATTTACACAAGAGATGCTTTAAAATCAATTTTCATATAAACCCACATATTCTAGGAGGTTTAAAACATGAAATTAGTCAATGAACACTACTAGAAAAAAGGGGTTTAATGACGCTAAAAAGCGTCGTTAAATATATCTATAGTGACGCTTTTGTGCTCCTGACTCTTTCAAAGAGCGTCGTGCGTATGGCCGTCACAATAGGTTCCATGACGCTATTTAGTGTCATCAAATATCATCTATTGTGACGGAAAAAAGCGTCATAATAGGTCTTTTAAGTGATGCAAAAATGTGTCAGTAAACTCATGTTATTATGACAACACTTTAAGTTACAATAGGTTGGTTTCTATTACATATTTATATGTCAGTAAAAGATCGTTAATATGACACTGTTATTGGTCACAATACGGTTTTTGAATAACGAAATTTGACGTCATGAAAATTGGAAAATATGTCACACTTATACCGTCATAATAAAGCTCTTGAATGACGGGTTTGTGTGTCAGGAAAATAGAGTTAAAATGACAAAATAAAGCGTCACCATAGACTTCTATCATGACGGATTTTAGCGTCATTAAATCTTAATAGTATGACAAAAAAAGCGTCACCATAGTTTTCTGTAATGACGTATTTTTAGTGTCATGAAACCTTTGAAGTATGACAAAAATAAGCGTCACCATAGATTAGCCATCTGAATAAATAAATTAAATATTTCACAAAAAATCCAAAAAAATATTTTTTGTCCCTGTCATATATATATATTATATATATAATAATAACACACAATTATTAAATAGACATCATTAAAAAGTCAACCAATCAAAAGTAACCTATATTAAAGAGTAATCCTATAAATTTCATAACATTCAAAAATTGTCCAAACATAAGTACTAAGTATTTAGATACATGGATAAAGCCAAGCATTAGGCCTCGAAAAAAACATAGCATTAGTTTATCTTGTCCCACAAAAGTAGATCATTTGACCAAGCATTAGGCCTTCCAAATAAACATAGTAGCAATAATATGTTTTCCATAAAGCCAAGCATTAGGCCTTCCAAATAGCTTCGACACTGGAATACGTATTTAATCTGCTTCGCGGATCTTCACCTACAATAATATAGAATGAATTTAGTAAAAATATTATAAAATCTTCTTAGAAGGAATTAATTAACAATGTAAGAGATTAGATAATTACCAAGTGTCGTGGCCAAGCGATTCCTATTCCAATGGAATCTCCAATAGTCTGAATAAAATCTACTGGTCTCAACAATTTCTCGTCCAGATGAAACGGGACTAGAACCATTATTTCACACCAGTCCTCACCCAGCAATACACCCCCAACTTCATGGGATGGGTCCACACTTTGAATAAAACATTTGGCAACTATTTTGGATGTATCCAACATGCTTAAAAGTGACACATAGGCATGAACCTACAAGATATATTTTATTCAGTTAAAAGTGAATTAGGAAAACAAGCCAAATCGCTCATGCTCACTAGATAAAGGAAAGTAGACTTAGATGCTTAAAATGCTATATAATACTCAAAAAAGCCAAAAGATTGCATAATAGACATCATATCCAATCTTTATGCCAAAGCCAAAAGATTGCACAATAGAAATATTAGACATATCATGAATAATACGGTAGAACAATGAAATAGGACATCAACCTATATATATATATATATATATATATATGCATACTTTGCTATAAATACAAACAAGTAGCACAACCATGATATTGTAATATTTTGTTTACCCTCAATGTGGTGGTGTTACTGTTAGAACCCATTGAGGGAACTCTTGAAACAAGTGGGGATGAACAATCTCTCTGAGACACTAACATAGCACGTATCTCGGCAAGCTCTTTTGCTTGTTCACTCAACTGTGCTTTCATGCTTGTAAGTTCTTCTCTTTGCTCTTGAATAATACAAAAAGAAGTGGTACGACTTGGAATTTCACCCCACACATCCGAAGGGTGAACACCGATGCCAAACGTGCGGACCCTGCCATATCTATCTGGTCCAACAACTTGGGAGAAGATATCATTTGGACCAAGTCTATCTTCTGAGCCAGGGGGGAGTTGTGAACTCCTTTCATCCATTTCATTCTTTAAGATGAATAAGCAATCACAAAAGTTAGTCTGTATTGTGACAATTTATAGTAATATTTAGTGTAAGCAACAAAACAGAGTACATATACTTCAAGAATGCATAATATTGGGGAAAAGTCATAGAATCTCAAATCTACATATTAAGGCACATTGAAGCGAGGATATGACTCAAGTTTTCAACCTCCTCAAGATTTCAGCTATTGTGACACCTAGCTCCAAGTTGTCATACATATCAGAGACATACAAGACAAGAAAACCAAATAATGGCTGAAAATAAGCAACACATATATGCAAATGTCCTACCCTTAAGTTGAACATATGCCAATTGATCCCAGCAAAACAGGAGAATTAATTAACATGTTATTTGCAAAATTGCTGCACTGACAAGTGAGATTAGCAAAACTGTCCACTTTTTTACAGCACAGTAGCATCCTCCCCTTTTTCTCCTCCAACATTAAAGCAATTGACAACAAGTAACCAAGCTGTAGACAAGTAAAAAGAGTAAAGCCAAATGCTGCCATCTTATAGAAGGACCACGTAGTATCAAATAAAGCTGGAAATAGACTGAAAGTGGCTATATATGTATGCTGAAAACAATTATGTTTCTTTGTTTACAAGAATTGTTTGGTGTGGCTGCTGAACAAAATGGTTGAGTCTAAAATTTATTTATAATTTCAAGGAAGGTATTGAACAGATTTTTGGAGGCTTTGAATGCAAACCAAGCCATAGGAACAAAAAGAATGAAAACTGGTTGTACAATGTTCTTCAAAAAAACTGTTTTACCAAAGTTGGCTTTATGCTCTGTTTGAATGGTTCTGGAATAGCTGGGTTTAAAGGATGCCTAAAACCCAATCATTGTTGTCTCAAACATGAATTCAGAATGCTCAAATGTGGTAGGTCATGTAGAAGAATTGAAAAATAGAATTGGTGCAAAATGGAAACAAACAGTGTATTCTGCTGTGTCCTATGTAAAGCAAGTATGTTCTTTCATTAAACTGTACCAAATGGCCATGGATTCTGGAAACCTATGACTTGTACTTTGTAGGTAATTGTCTTAGGAAGATTTTGAAACAAATTTGACATGATTTGGACTTGTGGGTAGAAAGTTATGCATTTTACGCCATAGACTGCCCAGGCTGGAATGCAGAAATTATGATTGCATTTCCAAGTTGATAAGGCTATTTGGTACCATTTAATCAACAAATAGAGATGTCAGCAATTACAATTTCTGGAAGCTATGTATGAGTACCTTTAGTGTTATTTCAATGTAGGGGTTTTTATGCATCAAAGACCCACAAAAATGCTGCCAAAAAATTTCTAACATCAAAGGCTTGAGATTAGGTGACTACTTCAGAGATCATAGCTGTCCTTAAGGACATTTTGGAGTAAAACAGCCTTGACAATTAAACTGCATAAAATAGCTGGGCTGTTTTTAGTATTTAGTGTTCACAACTTTACATAGCTGGCTTCTATAAATTTTTCTTCATATCAAAATTAAGGTAAGACTTTATCTTTTGGAACAAAAATTGATCTAGACATGATAAGGTTCAATTTCATATAGGCTTTCATGGTTGAAAATGAAAAATTCTGTTTTGATGTTAAGTTGGGAATTTTGTTTTTGGTGCTCTTTTGAGTAACGGTAATAACTGGCCAGCAAATAACTCGTTTCCCATTTTTTTTCTGCATTTTGAAGAGGTTAAAGTGCAGCAAACAAAAAAAGTAAATAAATTCGGATGTTGCATGACAAAATGAATAACAGAAAACAGAAATGCTAGAAATGAATTTACACTTAACATTTTGTGGTTATGGATAATTGTAATTGTTGGGAATTGTCTTTGAGAAGTTGAACTTAAGTATGTTTTGAGAAGTTAGGGAAGTAGTGGAATACAATTGAGAACATGAGGTCCACACAACAAAATAAAACACTTTAGCTAACCAAGCTGCAGGAAAAACTAAAACAACAACAGTTTGCATGAAGAAAAAAACTGACCAAAACTGCATTTTTTAACACAAACCAAACTGTTTTTTGTACAAAAGCTAACCAAACTGCCAAAAAAAAAACATAGTCAAACTGCATTTTTTAACACAAACCAAACTGTTTTGTTTAACACAACCTAACCAAACTACTAAAAAAAACCTAACAAAAACTGGATTTTTTAACACTAACCACAGTACATCTTATCACAAAAGCTAACCAAACTGCTGCTTGTAACCAATAAAACAGTTGCCTACATTTCCTGAACACACAGTTTGCATGCCAAAAAAACCCAACGCTTTAACCAAACTTCACAAATTATGCCACACGGATGAAGACACTACCACACACACAATAATAGAACCCCCACACACAACAAAATAAAACTGACCAGCTAACCAAGCTGCAGGAAAAGCTAAAACAACAACAGTTTGCATGAAAAAAAAAAAAAAACTGACCAAAACTGCATTTTTTAACACTTAACAAACTGTTTTTTGTACAAAAGCTAACCAAACAGCCAAAAAAAAAAAAAAACGTAGCCAAACTGCATTTTTTAACACAAACCAAACTGTTTTGTTTAACACAACCTAACCAAACTACTAAAAAAAACCTAACCAAAACTGGATTTTTTAACACTAACCAAAGTACATCTTATCACAAAAGCTAACCAAACTGCTGCTTGTAACCAATAAAACAGTTGCCTGCATTTCCTGAACACACAGTTTGCATGCCAAAAAAACCCAACGCTTTAACCAAACTGCACAAATTATGCCACACGGATGAAGACACTACCACACACACAACAATAGAACCCTCACACACAACAAAATAAAACACTTTAGCTAACCAAGCTGCAGGAAAAACTAAAACAACAACAGTTTGCATGAAAAAAAAAAACTGACCAAAACTGCATTTTTTAACACTTAACAAACTGTTTTTTGTACACAAGCTAACCAAACTGCCAAAAAAAATGTAGCCAAACTGCATTTTTTAACACAAAATCAAACTGTTTTGTTTAACACAACCTAACCAAACTACTAAAAAAAACCTAACCAAAACTGGATTTTTTAACACTAACCAAAGTACATCTTATCACAAAAGCTAACCAAACTGCTGCTTGTAACCAATAAAACAGTTGCCTGCATTTCCTGAACACACAATTTGCATGCCAAAAAAACCCAACGCTTTAACCAAACTACACAAATTATGCCACACGGATGAAGACACTACCACACACACAACAATAGAACCCTCACACACAACAAAATAAAACACTTTAGCTAACCAAGCTGCAGGAAAAACTAAAACAGCCACACACACAACAAAGCAGCCCATACATTCAACAGTTCACATCCCCCATGCACAAATTCAGTCCTAATCTCATTGGATCCCAAACTTCAAACATTCAAAGTTCAAACCAAACATCTCCTGAATAGTCCCAAACTCCAAACATTCAAAGTTCAAACCAACTTCTCCTATGCAGTCCCAAACTCCATGAACATTTCAAAGTTCAAACTAACATCTCCTATGAAGTCCCATCCAAACTCCACACATTCAACACATCCTCTACTCCCACACATGTAACTATAAAGAAAGGCATATTCCAATAAAGCAAAATCTAATGAGTCATATGCATGATTACCACTGCACTCGCGACATGAGAGTTGGAAGAAGTTCCGCTGGCATTCGTGTAACACTTCTTGAACATTTGTACACGGGTTAGAGAATGGCCTTACTCTTTTGCCTGCATAATCCAATTTCTGTAAGTACTTAATAGAGGTCAACATATCATTCTAAAATATGAAGAAGTTACCATATCATCACGAATTTGACTGTAAGGCTTCTTCCCTGTCCTATGATTCATGTTCTTCATATTTCTGTTCCTTTTATTCTTCTCTGCCATTGCCTGAATTTAGAAAATTCAGTCATCAATAGATTTGACATGGACATCAATGTATCAATCAAGAAAGAGTATGAACACGTGTTCGTACCTTCCCTTCAGCTGAATCCCACAATTGAAGGAGATTAGTCCACTGAGCGTGAATCACGCGATCATCAGTGCATGGAGTTTGGTGATGGATGTCTTTTGTTGCATCAGACCATTCGCTCTTTAATGATGCTTTCCAGGTCCTCCATTTTATGCCAATTGATCTTAGGATAGCAGGCTTAAGACCAGGTGGTACATTAAACTTCTCCTGCACATGGACAAGAAAATAACAAAACTCAAATACGTATTACTATATAATGTACTTCAATATTAGAACAAAACGTCAAATACCTTCACAACATTGAACATCTCATTCTTGTTGTCTCGAGGAATCTGAGACCATGATTTGATATCTATCGGAGCGTACATTCCATTTCTTGCTATGGTTCCCAAATATTCGGTCAATTTACTACGGTTTGTTCCCACCGGCTGTCCAAACTTGTTGAATTCAACCTCTAAAGGCTTCGCATTTCGAGGGCGGCCCTAAATAGAGGTCATATAGGTTGGTCCTCTCTTGCGAGCTGTCTCGCATCTCTTTGTACTTACTTCTCATACAAAAATTTGAGCGAGGATTCATTAGGTAATACAAAAATATAGAAAGCATATGAGAAGCCAACAAATATAAATATACCTTAACTTTCACTTTGTTGCAGGACTTGACCCTCAACCTCTTGTACAACATAGGCAGCGGTAATTTCATCAGCCTCTTGTACAACATGCGCCTCGATACTAGAATCACCACGTTGGTTAGGTTGACTGGTACTTCTTCTTCTTCCCCTAGTTCTTGCCATGCCTGGATTCAAATTTGGGCATCAAATGTTCACACCAAAGATCAGTAATTTCATATCCAAAAAAATCCCCAAAAATAACATAAGATATTTATCAACTATGTAAAAAAAAAAAAAAAAACAGCAAACAAACATACAGAATGCATAGAAACATATTATATTACTTGCAACATGGCATAAACAATGGAGAATGAACATTGTATCTCATATTACAACCATTTACAATGTACACAACTACGCCTTGAATAGAATGGTTCTCAAAACAAGTTTGGACAACAAAAGCAACTTATAAAGTAAAGATTGTTCAAGTAGCTGTAATTTCAACTTCAACTCCATCGACCCCTTCAGCGACCCAGCTAACTTTCTGATCACTTCCCAAATCTGCCTGGATGTTACAACTTTCACTTTGCAAATAACTCTCAACATCAACTACGGACCCCATGTTATACACAGCTCTCGGATTTGTGGTTATAACAATTTGCCAATTACTTTCAGTCGGTCTCCAACGTAAAAGACTTGCGTTGCTTGAGAAGCTAGAATGAAAGGCTCTTCATGGGGCCTAACATCAGTGAAATTGGCCAGAGTAAAGCCCTCAGCATCTTGCTTTAACCTTTTCCCTGTTGATACCCAATTACATCTGAACAACACAACTCTACGCCCGTCTCTATAATCTAACTTAATCACATCTGTTAATTTCCCCAAATAAGACACATCACTTGAAATTGGATTTTTGTCCCTAACGCTTGAGAAACTAGTTGTTGTTGCATTTACAGAAACGCCACTATTTTGTGTTTTCCTTCTGCGTTCAACTTCTACAGTATGATATCGAAAGCCGTTCACCAAGAACCAACCTATCGTATTTAAGACCAATGCCATTGGGTCCTCTGGCCAAATGCTTCAAATCCTTAGAAATTATATCATCATCATTGAATTGCAATGCCTTCACCTAGGAAATCAACAAGAGTCAATGTAAGCTAAAGCATCATTAAAGTATAACTTAAGCATGCTACCTGAGATGAATCTTACATAATTGCAAAACCAATTCGCAAATTCTTCACTATGGATGCGCTCAATTTCATGCAAACTTGCACAAGGATGCCTTTGTTCCACTAGTCCATGATGCTGGCTGCATATACATACTATGCATTAGTTAAGCGTGGCTTCATGGCCACTAATCTAATGAAGAATATAAATCCTCTATCTTATACGTACTCTAAGTAAGGTTTTACAGCGTGAGAATTAAACAACACATATCGATGTGCTATCTTCAATGTGTCTTCATCGAATTTTGTAGGAACTCCTTTTCCAAGTGAATGTCCAGTTAGTTTGAAAATATCTAACCCAGCATAGGAATTGGCTTCATGATCGTCATTCCTACTTGGTCGGTTGAACTTTGTCTCCACATAGTCAGCAAGATATAACGAGTAAAATGTTAAACATTCCTCAGCCAAGTACCCTTCAGCAATAGAACCCTCTAGGCGACTCATATTACGAACATAGGACTTTAACGTGCTCAAATACCTATTTAAATTCAACTTTCATACATTAGTTTCAATATCATTGATGTTCATGTTTGTAATCGCAAGAAAGAATAACCTAAACATTAAATGAATGAAACGTGTACCTCTCTATAGGATAAATCCATCGATAATGAACCGGCCTAGCTATCCTAGCTTCGGATGCTAAATGGACAGTAAGATGCATCATAATACTGAATGATGAAGGAGGGAAGACTCGCTCCAATTCACAAAGGATAACTGCAATCTCTTGCTCTAATTGAAACACTTCATTCGGATGAAGCTCAGTGCAGCACAACTTTCTAAAGTATCTACTGAGCTTTATTAAAGGATAGCGGACAGCCTTAGGTAAAACTTTTCTTAGAGCGATTGGCAGTAATTGTTGCATCAAAATATGATGGTCATGGCTTTTAAGTTAAGAAAGCTTAGGTGGATTAAGGTGTACACACTTAGACAAGTTGGCAGCGTATCCGTCCGGCACCTTAACACCTTTCAAAGTCTTGCAAAATGTCACTTTATCCTTCTTACGTAGTACAAAAGAAGCAGGTGGTAAATACACCTTACCATTATCCCTCTCAACGGGATGAAGGTCGGATCGAATACCCATGTCCTTTAAGTCGAGACGTGACTTAAGGTCCCGTTTCTTATCCACCTCCAACAATATTGCGCATTTGGTTTCAGAAACGTTATTTTCAATATGCATTACATCAAGATTATGGTGCATCAAATTGTCCTTCCAATATGGCAACTCGAAGAATATACTTTGTTTCTTCCAATTATGGGGCAATTGCTGGTTATCATTGACAGCCCTTCCAAATTTGATATGTTTTCCATCCAACTCATGCAATATTGTATCCCCAGTCAATGCAGGCGGTGGCCTTCCATGTTCTTGATGACCATCAAATGACCGTGCATCATATCGAAAATGATGAGTATGAGACAAAAACCTACGATGCCCCGTGTAGCAATGTTTGGCACCATTCTTCAACCATTGAGATTTTGTCTCCTTATGACATATAGGACATGCTAGCTGCCCTTTAGTACTCCACCCCAACAAATTTGCATAACCAGGGAAATCACTAATTGTCCACAACAATGCAGCACGTAGCTGAAAATTTTGCTTCGAAGATGCATCAAATGTTTGCACGCCTATGGCCCATAGTTCTTTCAATTCAGCAATTAGCGGTTGTAAATAAATATCAATATTATTACCGGGAGCAGATGGACCAGGTATCAACAATGACAGTATGAAATACGATTGCTTCATGCACATCCAAGGGGGCAAGTTGTAAGGCATAAGTATCACAGGCCAAGTACTATGAGCAACATTCATATTTTTAAAAGGATTAAAACCATCGGACTCCAATCCCAACTTCACATTACGTGGATCTTTTGCAAAATCAGTATTTATAGCATCAAAAGCTTTCGAAGCAGGTGAATCAGTAGGATGCCTCATCCGACCATCATCCATGCGCCCTTCTGCATGCCATCTCATGGAAGCCGAAGTCTTGGCTGACATGAATAGACGTTGTAGTCGAGGTTTCAAAGGAAAGTGCCACAGAACTTTCTTTGCAATCTTCATCTTCTCTCCCGTTGAGTCATTTTCAGAAATGACCCACCTAGACACTTTACACGTTTCACAATCCTTCCGTCCTTCCTTATCCCCCCAGTACAATGTACAATCATTAGGACAAGCATTTATTTTTTGATAGCCTAAACCCAGTTGTTTCATCAATTTTTCAGCTTCATAAAAAGATTTAGGAAGTTCAACACCCTCGGGCAATGCTTCTCTCAACAAATCAAGTAGCATATCAAAATGCTTGTTAGACCACTTCCCTGCGCACTTGAGATGAAGTAACCGAATGATGAAGGCAAGTTTAGTGAATTTCTTACAACCTGGATACAAATCTTGTTGAGAGTCATTAATTAGCTTGTAAAATTTTTCAGCATCTGCGGCAGTCGAAATACTTTCTTCATCTACATTTCCACAAGGTGGGACCCCAAAAGCATCATGCAAGCATTGCTTCCATGTCATCGAGCATAGAGGCTACATTATTTGAAATGGGCTCGGAGTGTGATGTACTTAAACTAGGTGTAAAAAGTTCTCCATGTGCTATCCAATGTGTATAGCCCTTAATAAATCCAACAACAATCAAATGCTCCATGGCCTCAATTTTTGTCCTCATTACTCCGTTTCCACATTTTAGACAAGGACATAATATCATTCCATTTAAACTTGCGTTGTTCATTGCAAAGTTTAAAAACCTTTCGACTGCATTTTCATATTCAATGCAATTCCTTGGAAGTTTCATCCAACCCTTATCCATACTTTTGAAACTAATTATCCAACTTAAACGCCACCAGCAAATGGAAGAGAATTTACCTATGTTAGGATCACATTAGAATACAAGTGGAGAAATCCCTAAAAAAACAGCAAGCAATACCTATTACAATAAATAGGAAGAAAGTTCTAATATGTTAAGTGGTGCGTGAACTTTCTAATTTGAAGTAGGAAGAGGCTCTAATTGAAGATAAGTGGTACGACTCGGTCCTGGAATTAATAGAGAATATGACAAAACATATACTACTATAGAAAAAGCAGCCTACTGTATTGAGCAGGGTGAGCAAGAGGTAGACTTAGGTTGTTTGGTTGAAAGAAAAAATCTCACCGCCTCAACCTGAATCTTGGTGCATCTTTATTCTTCTTTCATCCCATTCCTCAAATGATATATGATGATATTATTGGAAACCTTTAGGTCTCTAATGAACCAGTATTCTGGATTATTACACAACTTTATTATTAAAAAACACAAAAAAAGAATTTGTTTTTTTTAGTGAATGAAAAAAGGCATGTTTTCTTGGTGAAAATTTGAAGTGTAATTACTTAGATATGATTAAATTGAAAAGGAAATATGATTTTAAGAAGAAGAATGATTTTAAAGGCCGATTGATGGACATAAATTAGTTTGCAACAATAGTAAAGTAGGATGAACAAACTGTAGTAATTTAAATAGACACTAGTAAATGCCTTTGGAGTCTTGCTATATGGGCTTATGACTGCTGCATTCATATGTGCTGTTTAAGTTTCTGACTAGATCACTAAGAGAAGAAGAGCAACATACCAAATAGGGCAGTGGAAATTTGATATTGGTTCATAATTTCTACTGAAATAGTGCAGGATTTCGACTAATCAGAACAGTAAATTTTTTAGCTTATGTTGATCAAGAACAGATGCGACCAATTTTGATGATTTCGGTGCTTAATGTGATTTACTTTTCTTGTAGAATAGAGCAGAAAACACTTATCATTAGGTTATGAATTCCTTCAAATGTCTTTGTACTAATGCAATGAAAGAAACAAGGAAAAATAAAAGTCAAGATTCTTTTTTTTTTTTTTTACAAATTAATTAATTGAATTTTCTCCGCTAAAACTCTGAGAAATTGAAAGAATCTATGTATCCCAAACATATCTTACATAATCTATCATCTTCATGACAAAATCAGTTCAACAATTTGAATTTATATTTAGATTCTCAGTCCCCTCTTTGTTTAAGCAATCACCAGGATGGACGGACTGCATACTTCTGCTTAAAAGAAACAAAGCAATACAGTTACAAAGATGGTCAACTGATTGACGGACACTTCATACTTCATTTGTAGAGAATAAAACCCACAATTTCCCTAATTTCAAAAACTACCAATCAACAACATCCATTGAGCCATAAACAAATCTGAATTAGAACTTATTTCAGTCATTGAAATGCAATTGTTAGGATCATCAAAACTGAACAAATAGTAAAATGCACATACAACTACCTTAAACTTCTCTTTTTATTATATTAATTCTATACATCACAACTTATCCCAAACACTTATGCCAAATGGACTCAACATATTCCAGTAAGATAAACGGAAGATAGAAAAGCTTTTTTATCATTCCCATAACTGCACAAACAACAACCAAATCTGAATAAAAAACTTAAGAATAGAGAAGAACAGCTTCTAACTGAGATAACCAAACTAGTGGCTAAAATGCCTGAAGTAAGGACTCCAAAATATTGACCAAAGTCTAAATTGAACATGCAATTTTTGCAACCAAAAGAAGAGAAAAAGACTAGAGCCATTTAACAACCAATTAAATACCACAAACTGTGAACAAATTGATTTCAAAAATGGGATTTGCATAAGTCATCATCACTATTAATATGGAAGGGTTAAAGAACTCTAGAACAGAAAATCTAGCAGTGAACAGAAATCTAGCAGTGAACAAAAAGTTGAACACAAGACAAAATTCTTTTGAAGCACCATTTCCAGCACTCCAGAACACAACAGCAAGGATTCAAAAAAAGCCCCCAAAGAATAATCAAAGAGTACTAAAGAAAAGAACTTTAATCCTTTAGAAATATAGGTGTCTCATTATCAGCTTCTTCAAAACTATAGTTTCCACACAACTACAAGCAACTCACCATTCGCTAGGGAACTATTTCAAGTTGCAAGAATTCAGCTACAAATACCAAAATCTCTCACAATTCAAATAAACAATAAACTACAAAAAGACACATTTTTTATTGCAGCAAGCGAAAAAAGAGTGACAGCCCAGAAACATAGCACACACAAAATTTATACAGAATTAAAATTAAAATCAACCGACCCACATCCTTGCCTTACACCTGAAAGACCAAGATCCACAAACGCCATTTTAACCCGCATCTAGCAGAATCTTTTTCTTAAAGAAAAAATTCGGCTTGAGAAGAATTACTTATAAATTCCTAAAAGATAAAAATTCATAACCACATCGGAGCTCTGAAACTCCCCTTCAGACTAAACAATTCGGACTTCGGATATGCGTAATAACCCAATTGCAACATCAACCTATAAATACGTCAACCCAACTACACATACATACGGAGACAGAGAACTCACAGAGTGAGAAATTGCTGAGGTTAGGTTTTAACAGAAAAGCAGAGGCGTACAGAATCCAAATTGACCGAAGAATACTTACCAATCTAAAGAGCGGCGTACAAACCGCAGCTCAATAACGCCCCTCTGCAATGCCGATACCGCTTCACACAGTCACTCGCGCAGAGGACCACTTCAATCGGTTGTGCAGAGAAGATGTTGTGACTCGCGCAGAGGAGTTTGGGCTGAAGAAGCTGCGAATCAAGCTCTATTTCGTCCGATTTCACTCACTGATTTGAAGGAATTCATCCGATTTCACTCACTGATTTGAAGGAAAGATCCTAATCCCTTTACTACCCGCCATTGTTGTTGCTCGGCGCCTTCTTGAAGCACAACCCTCATTTTTTTCCTTACCTCCAACGACGCACGATTTTTTTTTTGTCAAAGTGTTATGCGCGCCTGAGGATGCTAAAGTGTTAGGAAAAATGTAATTTTTTTTCTTGACACAAAATTGTGTCATAACAGTACATTACCTAATAAAACTACGTCGTATTGATTCAATATAATAACACTTAAAAAGCCAGTGTCATTATAACTATTACATTATTACACTTTATAAAAAGTGTCATTAAAAATATGTTTGTAAAACCTTTTTTTCTAGTAGTGGAATCCATATTCTAGCAATTATCAGCTAACCTTTAATTACCCAAGTTCTTGATAATTAACCCATTTTGCAAGCAAGTTAAGAGATAAAGAATATTAAATTAATTAAATTTAAACCATTATCAACCCCTTTTTCAAGCAAGCTAAAAACAAGAATCAATTAATCAACTTCGTACTAAAAATAAGTAATCAAATCCCAAGATAAATAATTAATTGATCAAAAGACTAAATTAACTTAAGAAATCATAAATCCCAAAACAGTGTCAAATTACAATAAAAACATTAATTACATCATTATTCTAGAAAAAGAAAACAAAGTTAAAAGAAAGAACCCATTGACAAACCTTTCTCTGTCTTCTTGAAAACCTTCTTGAATAATGCCCCTTGATTGATAAATCTCCTCTTCTTGTGATTGATTGGCAACTTTGATCCTTGGATTCACACCATTATCTTGTACTTTCCTTATTTCAAAAGGCTCCAAAGAAGTTAAAATTCGTTCCCTATGAGTTCTAGGCCGAGTAGAAGTTGGAAAATACCAAAATATTTAGGAAATTTCCAAATCTGCACTTGATTAGAAAAATTCACCGACATTGGACAACATAGAGCTGCTGTCAGCATGGCTGGTGCTCTGGTCTACCTAGTCATGATCTATTTTTTTTCTTTAGTGATTCCCCTGTTTCCATAATGGGGCCGCCGTCGGCCGTGCATTACTTGGTGGAAGGGGTTTTCGGCGTTTACCCATTTTTCTACAATAAAATGCTAAAACACCTAATATCAAATATGAAGGAATATAACTAGTTATTGCATCAAATGTATCACAAAACATCCTCAAACAATTAGGAAATTATTGATGAATTTAGCCCCTACCACATTCCCACACACTTGAACATTTACTTGTCCTCAAGTGAAGCATTTAAAAACAAGGAAAATGCAAGACAATCTTTCAAGAAGTTCAACTATAACAAAGCCATAATTGCCTTTCAAACTTTAGATATGACCTTGCCATTCTTTCAATCCTTTGAAAACATTCCCAAATTGAAGTACTAGATAAGACATACCAAGGTCCTTGATGTCAAATTAAGAAAGTTTATACTTTAGTCTAAGAAAATTATTTCACCCTTCAAGTAAAAAACGTAGATAATGTGAATCATATAAGTCAAGCTGTCTACCAACTCAAGTATTATAAATTCAAAAATTACACAACTCATGTCATGATGCAAGGAAATCACTTCATTTTCCTCTCAATTTTTTCAATAACTTAGGGAATTGATAGCCTCAAGTGAATGGATTTCTCTTCACGCATCGTATTGGCCCCTTTACAGTCATCACTCATCATTTTTTCAACAATTTTCTTTCTCACTTTTGCTTTCGGGAATTAATAGCCTCAAGAAAGTAGATTTCTCTTCACTATCCGTATTGGCCCTCCATAATCAAGCAAAAAGTGCTTTCTCGCCTTCAAAGATGAAACAATTTTTTTTTTCAACTCATTTTTCTCATTTTTCAATTCACAATTATTTTTTTTTACTTAATCTTTCCGCTCAAAGATTTTTTCCCTCACATTCCTTATCACAACTCAAATTCATTAAAGTTTAAACCCATAATACAAGAGTTACCCAACAATTTTCCCAACATTCAACAAATTATCCACATTCAAACTAGATGCATAAAATAATATTGAAGCACCAATGCATAAACAAGATTAACCCAAATTCTCAAATCTTAACATATCCCAGCCAATAAACTAATTCACTGTTAATAAAAATCCACTAAGTGAATCACAAAACTCATATATAAGTAAGAAAGATAACTACAACCTTACTAAAGCAATGAAAACCATAAATTTTTAAAAAAAATTCAAAAAAATTGCAGCCAAAATGTGTAGTTCAAAGCTAAGGTATATAGAATGTATATCTTCAATGCTAAAATCTCCCAGTTGGATTTCGGCCATGCAAATCAGTTTACACACAGTGGAAAAATAAACAAAATCCACACAAAGGATTAATTTAATGGATCCAATAGAGAAGGGAAGAAAAATTAATTACCTCAAAATGCAAGTTTTAAAAAATTTTCTTATGCGCGAATTCCCTTTAAAAGTTGATCCAATTAAGCCACCAAATTCCAAGGATAGGAATTTCTCTAATATTAATCCACACGAAGAACGTACTCAAAACCACCAAAATCTATGCTAGTAAAATAATGCTTGGTAGCCTTTTGATTAATTTAATTTGGAAGAAATTATTTTCTTTTCTTTCTAAAAGAAAAGAAGAAAAACCTTCTGTGCGTATTATATTTTTTTTTCTCTTCTCTACAGCGGCTAGTTTTTTTCCTTATCCTTACATAGAGAACAAATTCTCTCTCTCTCTATATATGTATAGGAAACTAATTTCTGTTTCCAAAACAACCGCCACAAGAAGACAAAAAAGAAACACCATACAAATTTTTAATTTTGCATTGGAAAAAAAATACTTTGTTCCTCTTTTCAATTATGGGCTTGGGAATTTCAAGAACTATAATTAGGCCTTATGAATTATAACAAGTTTATAATTCACCTATAGGGATTTAATAATCACAACCCTAAATAATTATAACACTTTATAATTAGCCCATAATAATTATTTCTTCTCACAAATTAACCCTATAATATTATCAAAAAATATTTTGAGTACCAATTCCTCTATTGTGTGTGACCTATTAGGTTTTATAGTCATTTGGTAGCTAATATGATTTAATTCTATCATAATAGAATTAATAATTCTTTTAATAATTAGAATTAATTTATTAATTATAATTAGGATTAAATTTATTAATTATCTAATTAATAAATTCATATTTTGTATATCATGAGTGGTATCTAGCAATACATCATGACTACCCAAAAATTTAGAAAGTTAAGTGACTTGACATGAACATTTTAATAACGAAACTACAGTGCAATAAACTCCTTTAACCATACAATATCTCATTTGGTTTAGAGTATGGAATTTGTGCCAACTCCCTCCAAAATATTAATTAATTCTGGCCCAAATATTTTAGTACTTGTTCTCGAAATCCATTACTCATCATATGTATTAATTAGAACTATTTCCAACACATAGTCGTCTTGACGAAGGACTTTTTGAGCAATGATTCCTACAAGTTGCTTTGAGATATTCACTCCTACTATTAGGAGTAGTAAATCATTTATTGACCCTCTCAACTAATTTTGTTTACTTCATGTTGTACCCAATTTCCATCATATGGGTGGCCTTGTAAGGACTCCAAAGATTGGAATCAAAGTACAACACTTACCAAACAAAGTACCTTGTAGTTCTCAAGTCTAAGGATACTTACACATTTGCTATAACGAGATTCTATCATTAGCACTAAATAGTTATCCATGTAGTTAGGTCATCCAATGTACTTGTTCAAATAACAAGCATCCACGTGTTAACTTTGAGTATCATAATACTTACGGATGTGAGAATCACTACCTAATCAAATAAAAAAGTATAACACATGCTAGTCTTAATGCATTAATGATGTCCTATCTCATTAACGCGATGACTAGGGATAATTTAAGTATGAACACTATTCAGTGTATTAGGAATCTTACATCATGATTTCTATCATGATTTTCTTAACATAATATTGTAGTTGGGACTTTAGCTAATAGTTATATTCATACAAAAAAACTAAAAGATAAATAATACCTTGTATTACTAATTAAATGTGTGATATATAAAATACAAGTGATTACCTCTAGGGCATAATACTAACACTCCCCCCACACTTAAACTGAACATTGTCCTTAATGGCTAAAAATAGAACAATGAAAGCAAAACCAATGGACAACAATAAATAAAGGGGAAGAAGAGAGAAAAAAAAAATACTTTCATAACAAAGTAGCTTAACACGTGTGAATCCATCAAAAGGAGTCACTGGGGATGGGTACCCAAAGAAAAATGGAAAACATAAATATAGAAAAGCAAAATAAAAGAAAAATAAACTAAAAAGAAATCCTAAGAAAAATCATAAAAATATAAATAGAAAAGAATACTCAATAAAAGAAATACGGATCAGCGGAAGAATGCTCAATCATCATCATCATGGTCATCCTCATCAGCATCATGCTCATCCCATTATTAGCCCCAACCATATGGCAATCATCACCTTCTAGAGGTCTAGGATATTGCTGCATCCATTGAGCCCATTGTTGTTCCTAATCCTCTTGCCTCCTAGTGAGGGCAGTGATGGACTTATGAAGCTGAAGTAATATTTCTATTTGTATCTCCATGCCTACTCTCAATTACTCCAATTGACCCCTCATCCTAGCCTCAAAGTCAATCATTGATTGGGACTAGGAACCACTAGCACGAGCCAGAGGTGGTGGTGCAGGATGCTTCTCTTCCATAAGTGGAAGCTTAACTTATTCCGGGTGCTGCACATCATAAGGCATTAACCATCGTCTCACCTCAGTACTGTACTGATAACCACAACTAACTAATGTTTGCTCAGTAACAAGATCTCTCTCAATTATGGTTCCATTAAGCTCCCTCTCAAAACTAATGCTAAAGGCTTCCAGAATTTTCATGATCACAAGAAGGAAAACAAAGGCTTTGGTGGAAAGGCGAGAATGAACCACATCCCGTATAGAGTGGATAATTAAAAGAGTAAGAGAGATGGGCTCAGTATGCATCATTCGATGGAGAATATAAAGGTCAATTACATGGGACTCATTGAACCCACTAGCCTTAGGAACAACATTGTACAAAAAGATATAGACTAGGACACGTTGGTTGGCCTTAAGATCATTATTAGAGTAAAAACCTACTTGCCCTACTGGACCTCCCCTGTACATTTGCAAGGTAGCTCTAGTATTACTCACTTTCCACTCAGGGTTAGAAAGTATCTTTTGATTGTTGTGATCTACAGCTAACTAAGGGCATTCATTACTAACATGTAGGATGACAACTAGTCTCTCTCTATCCATAAAGATAAGGGTTCCCTTTACCCTAGTCTCAATAGTCTCAAGATGGTTATTTCATTTTTTGACCGTATTAGCATGAAATTCTTTGATAAAAAATAGGGCAATAAGGTCCCTTCAATTGACCTATAGGTTCCCACCCCAATTCTTAAAACATCTGCCCTAACTTGAGGGCACGGTCTAGAAAGGGTGCAAAGGTGTGTTCTACAATGATTTTATTAGCAACCCTCTTAGAGTACCACTATTAGCAGGAAGGATCAATAAAATCAACAAGGTGTAGGAACAAGGGGTCTATGGATGTAAGGGTAGAGGAAGATAATGCTCTAACTCTTTTAGAAGATTGGCCTCTTTTTCTAGGGATGATGAATGGATTTGAAGATGGGTATCACTAAATAATGTAAATGAGGCACCACAACAATGTAAGAACAACTCCCAATATTATCAAACCACCACAACACAACGCCTCACACAATCTACAATTTCTAGTCAAACCACAAAAACCTCAATCCACATTATCAATCAATCCTAATCTGCTTTCAAATCCTGCAAAAAGAAATGGAATACCACAATTCAAACCATAATATAATCCACAACTAATACACATCCTAATCATAGCATGAAAAAGATGTCCATATTCCACTTCAAGAAGAAAGCACCATGGCCAATACATTATCTGTTTAACATGCCTGCATTACTAATATCATTACAATAACCAAAAATAGCCAACATATGATCAAAATATGGAATATGTTATAGCAAAAATACTCCGTGAACTATATTCTCATGCAAGTCTAGTCATAATATAGTGAACAATTCAATCAAATTCAATTAACAACTCTAAATCATGCAACTTTCATCCAAAAATATGCCCAAAAATAGTGAAAATTCCATGGCAAGAATTTAATCATAAGAATGCAAGAAAAATCATACATTTTGTGTTCTCCAACGGATGGGCAAGCAAAATGTAAAATCTTTTTGAAGAAATCTTCACTTGAAAGAAGAGATTTGAAAGTAGGTTCTTGAAGAAAAAGTTGAGATTTTTGGAGTTTAAATACAGATATTAAAAAAAAAAAAAAACAAGGTGATTGGGTGTTAGGTTGATGTTTTTGAAGGTAAAAATTGATCCTGAGTGGTTGGAGATGAAGAAACGGGCCAGTTTGAGAGAAAAGTTGTGGGAATTTGGAAGATTTTGAAAACAAATGGGCAAAGCTAGCCATTTAATTGAGGAGTCCGACAGGAGTCGGGGCCGGCTACGTGTGCTCAGCCTGGCACCAACCCAAATCTGTTCTAACCGTTTAAAAAAAAAAAATTAATACGAAAAACAGCAATAATTAAAAACACAAAACCATAAAGAAAATTCCATTATTCTAACAATAGAAACATAAACGAAAGCAAACAAAAATTAAAGATATGTCCCAAAACTAAATCAGTAAAAATTATCTTTTTTACACAGTCTTGATCACGTGGATTTATTTCAGTATTCCCCTGAAGAGATCTCATTTGACGGTCTCCAAGGAGTTTGGCCAATTACCCAACTTGATTTTCCAAATTGCCCATGGACTCCTCCAAGTTTCTCGTGGTTGCATCCACTCCTTAAAACCGTGCTTTCGTGGTACTTACTATTTGGTTAACTAAGTCCTCCAGTGATGGCTTAGGTGGTGGTGCATTGTAAGGGATGGAGAGTTGAGTCATTTGGTTTCCTCCAAAGTTATAAAAAGTCTACCTAGGCTGGGTTTAATTGTTCCATGAAAATTTGGAATGGTTCCTCCAATAGGATTATAAGTGGCATTATAAGGATTGTTACCTTGTTTTCCATTGCCCATAAATGTAGCTTGTTCTAAGGACTCTTGTGATGACCCTATGCTTTGTCACTCATGATTTAGATGTCCTTCCCCACAAAAATCACAACTACCATTCATTACCTGTCCTTGGGAAGGAGAAATCAATATTTGTTTCATCTTTTGTGTAAGTGCCTCAACCTTAGCCCCTAAAGCTACCATTGCATCCTCCTTGTGCACTCTATGAACACGAGCTTTTAAACTTGAACTACCCTATGAATAGTGATTTGTTGCAAGACTTTCAATCCAGATCAAACACCTCCTCTGGGGTCTTAGAATTAATTGAATCTCTTGTGGATACATCGACCAATTGCCTTGTAGCAAAGCTTAAGTGACTATGAAAAATTTACATTTACATACCTAGCTAAAACCGTTGATGAGGACACTTCCTAAGCATCTCCTTGAACCTTTCCCAATAGTCATAGAGATTTTCAGATTCTAACTGTTGGAAGGGAAAAATGTCCTTCTAAGCTTGGTGATTCTAGCCGAGGGAAAATATTTTGCTAACAATTTTTCAGCTAAAACATTCCAAGTGGTGATGGATCCAGCTGACAAAGACTTTAACCAAGATTTAGCTCTTTCTCTCAAGGGAAAAGGAAAAAGCCTTAGTTTGATAGCATCTTCAAAAACACCATTCATCTTAAATGTGTCACAAATTTCTAAAATACTCGCATGGTGAGCATTAGGATCTTCCTCAGATAGCCCATCAAATTGCACCATGTTTTGAATCATCTAGATAATGTTAGGCTTAATCTCAAAGTTATTAGCCTTTATCTTAGGTCTTGCAATACTCGAGCATGTACTCGAGATAGCAGGCTTAACAAAATCATCCATAATTCTCTTGTTATTGCCACTATTACCACCATTATTTTGTTGGTTAAACAACATAGTGTCTCTTACCCTTTGTCTAAACACCTTTCGAATCTTTGTTAAGGTCTTCTTGATCTCAGGATCAAGATCTATTATATCATCTTTGGATCTTTGGGTTATACACTAAGGGCTAGATCTACAAAGAAAAGAAGATATTAAGATTATAGAATTCACAAGTTAATCAATTACTGTACACTCACAAATTAATTTAGTAAAATTATAACATAAAATGAAATTAGGGGATTAAATTACAATTATACAAACAATAAAATATAGAACCTATTCATACAAGGAACATATATACATATTTACCTATAAACATATATACATATAAACATGGTTAAAACAACAAAATCCAAGCTTTCATGATATTATTCACTGACAACGGCACAAAAAACTTGATGCGTAAATTTTGGATGTATAAAAATAATTCAAATTTAAATCCATTCCTAGCCATGTTTTAATTAAAAAAATTAATCCCAAATTACACATATGAGCAGGTATACTCATCGCAAAGATAGTACAAGGAATTAACGAGTATCGATCGTTAAGGAACAATTGCCATTAGTTACCTTTTATTTATTGTTTAACCAACCAAATAAAGTGATAAGATGATAAAAAGGAAAATAAAGAAGTATATACAACTTAATCATGAAAGAATATGAAATTTAGACAAATACTCTTGAAAACATGATAATGAATTACTTAACAAATATCACAATCAACTATCATCTTGGTCTCATGAAGGATTTAAAATACTCCCACTTCATTTCCAATCCATGGAATCAGTATCTTCTAGTTAAATTAGTGAATATATTCTGTCTCAACCAATTTACCCAAAAAATGCATTAAAATCAATATTCATATAAGATCCTATATTTTAGGTGATTTAAAGCATGAAATTACAAATATACCAATTAACTCTTTCTTCAACAAACCTTTGATTACTCAAGTTCTTGACAATTAACACTTTTTTCAAGCAAGTTAATAGATAAAAAAATATGAAATTAATTAAATTGAAACTATTATCAACCCCCTTTTCAAGCAAACTAATAACAAGAATTAATTAATCAACTTCGTACTAAAAATAAGTAAACAAATCCCAAGACAAATAACTACTTGATCAAAAGACTAAATTAACTCAAGAAATCATGAATCCCAAAGTAGTGTTAAATTACAATGAAAACATTAATTACATCATTATTCTAAAAAAAGAAAACAATAGTAAATGAAAGAACTTAGAGATAAGCCCTTCTCCTTCTTCTTGAAAATCTTCTTGAGTAATGCCCCTTAATTGATGAATATCCCCTTCTTGTGATTGATTGGCAACTTTGATCCTTGGATTCACACCATTCTCTTATGTTTTCCTTGTTTAAATAGGCTCCCAAGATGCCAAAATTCATTCCCTAATAGTTCTAGGCCGAGTAGAAGTTGGAAAATACGAAAACTCTGAAGAAATTCCCAAATCCGCACTTGAGCAGAAAAATTCGCCAACATTCGATAGCATAGAGTAGGCACCAGTTGTGCATGGCAAGGCCGACACTAGCTGTCCTTTGGTCAGCCCAGTCGTTCTCTATTTTTTTTCTTCAACGATTCCCTTGTTTCCTAAATGGGGTCTGCACCGGCTCCGTGTGACACGGTCGGCATCGGCCGTGCACTGCTCGGTGATGGGTTTTTTCATCGTTTTTCCTTTTTTCTGCTATAAAAATCCAAAACACCTTTTCAATGATAAAATATCAAATATTAAAGAATATGACTAGTTATTGCATCAAATGTATCACAAAATATCCCCAAATAATTACCAAATTATTGATGAATTTAGCCCCTATCAACAATAATTCAAAATCTTCAAAAGATGAACAAAACAAAATTTAAATCTAAAAAAACCGTTCATTTATTGGACAACAACACAAAATAACAATGCTTCTAAAAATGACTCCACATTGCAAATCAACCAGCATAATTCCATAAGAAAGACAAGAATTTCCATCTTAAAAAAGAATGAACAAAAATGAAGTATGCGATAAAGAAATTTTCCAATAAGACAGATTTTCCCAAAAGATAAATTCATCCATCCAAAACTTATACCACACATATTGTCCACATATCCCCCTTCGAAATTTTAATTTCAAGCAAAATAAGCACAATCTCCAACACACCAATTCAATCTCCAGAAGAATGAAATACACTACAAAACTCTAAATTTCAACAATTCCCTCATAATCATCCACAAGCAATCAAAGAACAAGATATAAACAAATAAATTAATAAATTACATTAAAATTACTCAAAATCCAAAAGAATTGATTTTACAACAACAACAATATAATAGTATTCAAAGAATTCTAAAAATACAATTTTGGCAAAATATCATAAAATCAAAACACACATACAACAACTATTTACAAACAAGTTAGTGATATGAGTGAGTGTATGTACAAATACAAGGCTTAATCACCAAGAATTAATGTTTTTAGAACATAGCCTAAACCGTTTCCCCAGCAACTGTGCCAAAAACTTGATGGGTGTGTTGCGTGCATATAAAATCTAAATCAATTAAGCCCACATACACACAAGTTTTAATAAGTGAAATGTCAATTAGAATTACACAACACACACGCACATGCACACGCGCGTGCGCGCACACACACACACACACACACACACACATTTAGACAAGTGCACCTATCGTGTAGTCTAGTATTGTTGGCAAGTATCGAATAATCTTAGGGAACGGGGGCTACTACCCCTACTTCCTTCTTTTCTCATTGTTTAGCCAAATATAAATGTAAAGTATTATACTAACGACAATGGAAGAGAGGTCATGATTTTGCACACAATAGAAAGTCACAAGTTCCCTAAAGAATAAGCAAAAGAATAGCCCATGCAACAAAAGGAATTCCCTTATTCAAGACATAAGAAATGTGTACCCCTTAAACTTATAATTCTCAATTCTAGGCATTAGAGTGAGTCACCTATCAATCTCACACTCTCCTGAGTTATAAGACTTCTACTCGCAAGTTTGATTAATTGATATCTCTATCCAACCAACTAAACTTAAGGATGCATTATTCATCACTCACTATCCTAAATCATCCGGAAGCTACAAAATCCCTATCTCTAGGCAATTTCATGAGCCCAATGGTTACTAGGCCTAATTTCCAACCTCTCAGGTTAATTGAAAATGACAAATGTTAGCCTAATCATGTGGGTGTCCTATCCTCAACCTCATCTTTCAAAATCATTAAGAAAGAGCATTTAATTGAAATATATTAATCAAACCTAAATATATCAAGATAATCAAAATAAGCTCAAATAACCAAATACCCAGGAACAAGAATCATAGATATAAAGGAAATACATCCTTCTCAAGCACAAAAATAAGGTACAACCTTTCATTACAATTAAAAATGAAATCTTACTATAAGAATACATGTAAAATTACAAAAGGAAAGGAAAGGAAAACTCATAGACAAGCTAACTTCTTTTTCCTTTTGCAATCTCCAAGTGAGCACTCTACTTTCTCATTGGATGTCTTCATCATTCTCTCTATTTTGTACTCGAACATACAAGAACTAGGCTTCTTGAGAGAAACCCTAGCCTTTTCCAAACTCTCCTCCTCTTATTGTGTGTTTAAAGACTGATTATATAGAGGTTTTTCTGTGCAAAATCTGAAAACTCACTCAAAATAGTGCCTTCTCCACTAGTAGACGACCCAGGGGACCTGAATTTCCTTGGGCTGCCATGTTTTTCCAGAACCAACGCAACCCGGGGAACTTCAAGTTTTTTGGGTAACCAACCTTTTGGAAAAACTGGCTAGCTATGTTGAAGGCCAGGCGGCTTAGGGAAAGTTCTTTGGGCCGTCACCTAAACTAGTGATATACAAAAATACACACAACTAGGTAGCCTAGGGAAGCTAAACTTCCCCGGGCTGCCACCTAAACTATGTATATACATATTTACACTTAACCAAGTAGCCCAGGACAGTTAGAGTTCCCTAGGCTGCTGACATTCTGGAATTTTTTGGACAGAACACAAGTTTCTTCTATTTTCTTCGTTCTTTTTTCTTGGCCTTCCTTTTTATCTTTACTTGATATTTTCCATCTCCTAGAAAAAACAAGATAAAAAGGATGTGGTGAGTAGTGAAACATATAAGAATTTATCTCAATTGAAGTACAAAAATAAAAGAAAATGTATATCTGGTGAAGCCTTATCAATGAGGGTTTAGGGCCACCTAGAGATTGAGATTCTACGGCTTTTTGTCTTGTAATTAGATTTTCTTTATTTTATACATCTTTATATTTGACTTGTATGATAGATATATTTATGGTTGGATCCTAGGGTAGGAGATTCATTACTAAAGATAGAGTGGATTTTACTTTATTTTGAAAGTCTTGACAATGCTTGGATTTGATATTAATTGATTGAATGATGTCTATTATTTGAGTGTTCTTGGGGGAATTATTTTTTAATTATATGGTCAATCTCCTTTCCTTACTGTAATCTTACCTTATGATCTTTTAGTCTTTACCTTGAGAATTGGGTTAATGTATTTGTGTGGTACTCTCTTATCCTTCACAGTAGTAATTATTTTTTTTTAATTCTTATTTTGGTTGATTGAAAAATATAATTTAAGTGGAAGTAGGAGTAATTAATCCTGTTATTGAGGTCTTCGATACTTACCAAATACACTCTATACTGGTTGATAAGTATACTTGCCCAAATGTGTGTGCATATGAGTTAAATTTATAACACCCCTACTAGAAAATAGGTTAGAAATATGTAATATCTTTGGGAGTCGCCTCGTCTAGTTGCCCAGACAATGAGTCTTTATAAGAATCAAAGCCAAAAGAAGTAGAATACATGATAAAGATTAAAATAGTAAAGTTATACAAAAACATATATTATAATATACAACTCAAGCAAGTTTACTGTATACAACACAAAAACCTACTAGGTATAGTCAAAAAACACTACATGAACAAGGTCATAGCATTTGTGAACTCAAAATACTGGACTGTTTTCAAAGTTGTTAAGTCGTAGCTCCAGCTCCTAAGAAAACAGAGTAAAATACAAGCGTGAGTAAAAAATTACTCAGTGAGTCCCGTGTGTGCAAATGATTTCATCAATTTATAAGCACAACAAATAATTGTTTTGTGCTTTGTAGGATGAAAAATAGGATTTCATTTCATTTTTCCATTCAAAACAACTCTACAACTGAGTTTCCTTAGATTTCCTTTAAAATTGAATTGCATTTAGTAAGAAAGATTGGAAAATAAAGATTTGTTTAGAAAACTAAGGCACGTTTTGGAAAATCAAATTTTATCAAACATTATGCCCTCAGAATATAGGCTTTTCCCTCTCAAAAAATCGGCCTACATGCAAAACGCATAAGGTTTCACGTTCGGCCCTCACGGTCTTATTGTGCTTTGGTCTATGCCTCCAGTACTCAACCAGATTCTGTTGGAATGATGAGTGACATAAGCACCTCAACTCAAGAATCAAATCTTTTACTTGCTACCTTAAGCGCAAGGATCCCAACCTTGACGTCAATTACCATCGAGGCAATAAAAGGTGGAAAACGCCAGGTATCCCATCCCAGCAATTGTGAACAACCCATAAATAGTATGCACATAAGCACAAAACAATTTGCAAGCACTAAACGGCTAGTTAGGATGGCTAATCTCAATCTCCTATCACCTCGTATGGATTAAGACAATCTTGAAAACTAGCTAGGTTATTGGGTTTCGTCTATCTCTAACGTAAGCTAGTACAACGATAAAAGCCCCTGTTGAGAACATAACATCTTCATGGGTACGTAAGACCAATCCAATGTCATATTCCTTGAAGGGATATCATAATTCCTGAAGGAATCTCAATAAAATCCATTTTGGAGAAAAAAACATCATTTTTCAAATGTTGGATCCCTACCAAGATATCGTTCTCGAAAACTGTAGCATTGAAGGATACAAATCCTTCATGCGATAGAAACGATTCTTGGAAGGCATTTACGTAACTTCCAAGTACCCATAATCAAAATGAAATTAATTTAGTAATAAAATGTTCTTTGAGGGCATTTATAAAAATTATGCTCATCCAGATCCAAAAGTAATTTATTCCGTAAAATCTAGCACTCACAATTCATAACAGAAATAAATTTGAGAATCTTATAAAGAACGTATCTTACAGTGGTTAAATAACATTTGATTACATAAATATGAGAATCTTATAAAGAATTTAAGTAATCAAAGATTGGTTGATTTCACTTCGAGCAAAAGGTCATTAGCTAATTTCATGTTTGTGAGGAATCGAGTTTAATGCATCTTTTGGTTGTTTTAGTACGATTGGAAAATCTACTAATTTAATCCAGAGATTGAAATTCCATGGATTGGGAAAGAAGTGGAGTTTATATACGTGGATTTATAACTTGGAAAACGATTGAATTTTACTTTATATTCCTTTATGATGCTAAGAAAATAATTGGTTGTGATAAGTATTAGATGATTTGTGTCATGTGTTTGAGAATAACTACTTAATTACCTATTTTTCTCCCCATGAGTTGCATATATATTTTGTTATTATTATTATTTTTATTTTGATTTCTTTATCAATTTATTGGGTTGGTTAAACAATGAATAAAAAGTGATTAGTGTGTACTTGTTCCTTTGAGGATCGATACTTGTTAATTTCTATACTATGCTTGCAATGAGTATCCTTGCTTATATATGTATTTTGTGATTAAAGTTTAATTAAAACTTAACTAAGGGATGTGTTTAAATTTGATGATTTTTATACACCCAAAATTTACTTATCAAGTTTTTGGTGCCGTTGTCGGGGAACAATATCATGAAAGCTTGAATTTTACTGATTTAGCCATGTAAATATATAAATAGGCAGATAGATGTTAATAATTACTAACTTGTTTTTGTATTTTTGTATATGTTGTATATTTAGCTATTTAATTTTGCTAACTCCATGTTAATGTGAAATATGTGTATTAATTGTATTCAACTATTTGATGATTTTTACGTCATAAATTTTGAGTCAATACTAACTTTTTTTATTTTCAAGTTTGGACTTTTGCTTATGTTACACGATATTTTAGGGTGAACTAATTTTATTTTTATTTTTATTTTATTTTATTAATTTTAGTCTAATTTTTAATTTATGCATTCTTATTTTAAATGTAATGTGTTCATGCATTCATTTAGGATAGTTTTTATATATTTTTATGAAAAAAAAAAAGAGAACGAAAATAGAAAAAAAAAAAAAAAAGAAGAGAGGAATCCTACAACTTGCATGCTATACCCCCTTCCTTCAATTTTCTTTTTCTTTTTCTTTTCTTTTACTTTTTCCTTTTTTTTCTTTTGCTTATTCTTCCCAGATTCCTATAAATATGTGAATATTATTTTTTGGCCCCGTGTGAATAATTTAATTTCTTGTTGTATTATATATTTATTTATTTTGAAAAAAATTATTGCGAACTAACCATATATTAGTGTACCACAATAAAAATTGTTGTTTTTTTTTTTTAGTTGTTAAATATTCCATATTAGTAATATTACCAATAATAGTATTTGTACTTGTACCCCGTAATTAGAATATATTGTTGTATTTATTTTTTTAGTATTATTGTAATATTTTAATTATTTCATATAATAATAGTAATAAGAGTTGTAATATTAATTAGTTGTAATTTATGTGCTATATCGTTGTACAATAATTCTTTTGTATGCTTATAAAGTTTGTCGGTATTTTTAATGTTGTATTTTTTATTTTTGTTAGTATTTTTTTATTTTTGTGTTAATACTAATCACTAATTATTATAAGTGAAGTTGTAATTAATTGTAAAAATATATTGTTGTAGTTAGGCTATTATTTTCTTGTATGTTTTTGTGTAATTTTATTTTTTAAATTTAATTTAATTTTCATGGTTATTTATTTATTTATTACAAATCATGCTCATATTGCTTTATATAAAACAATAAAATATAAAATATAAAAAAATCGAAAAAAAATTGCATGTTGATGCGTAAATATGTTCCAAGTGTTGGTATTAAATTAAATTATTTATTTATTTATTTATTTATTTATTTATTTATTATTATTATTATTTAACTTTTGGTTGTTTTTGCTATCAAAGCTTGGGAAGGCTTGATGAAATGCTTCCCAGGCTTTGTGTTGTAATGTTATTTAAAAAATAAATATATTGGGGAGGCATGACTCTAAGCCGTGGCTTTGTTTGTTTTTTTTTGGTCACATCCTTGGGAGGATGTACTACATCCTCAATGTTTCCTCTTCATTTTCTTTCACGTTTTTGTTTTTCTTGTCTTTTAATTTTTCTTTCATTGTTGTTTTAGATTTTTTTTTTTCCTTCCCCACTTCTTCTTCTTTATTCCTCTTCACCAGATGTTTTTTATTTTTTTTATTTTTTTTGGTTTTTCAAGCTTGTTTGCATGTTTGGAATTTTTTTTTATATTTCATTTAAAAAAAATTTGTAGTTTTAATTTTTGTAGGACCATTTTTTTTTTAAATTTCTTTTTAGACTTGGTGTTTTTTTTTTCCCCTTTCATTTTGTAGGTTTATTCACCATTCTCTCCTAGCAATAATTCTTCCCACTCTTAAAAGGTTGATGGGTACTTTACTTGGAGCTTATCTGCTTTGAGAAGTATTAGTTTCTTTTCCCTCTTTACATGTTTGGTCCCTTGGTTATGCTTTATTATGCTATTTCATGCCATTGAGGACAATGTCAAATTTATGTGGGGGGGGGGGGGGGGGGGAGGGATTTAATATTTTCACAAGTGCATTTTTTTTTTTTTTAGATTCAATAGATTTTCAATGATAATTTTGAAAATTTTAAAACTTTGTATGAAATTATTTTTGCCTATGATAGGGTTATGTTTTTCTTTTTCACTTTGGATATGATTTAGTCATTCAAATTGGTTGGATTTTATTTGAGTAAAATTGTGTATTAAGTTAAATATGTTAAGTCTTGGCAATTTAAGTTGATCTTTGTTATATTTTAGTATTTGAACTTTATTCTAATTTTCTTGTATGGATATGGATGACGTAATAAAATATGGGAAGAGTTATTGATTACTTCTTGATTCATGGTTCTCTAAATTTGTTTGACTTGGGGTTGTGAATAAGGATGGTGAGAATTGAAAAATAAAAGAGAGTGAATTTTTCTTATGGTGAGAATGGAAAAAAAAAAAATAGAGTGATTTTTTTTTATTTCAAAAGAAAATTCTTATCTCATTAGGAAATTACTTGAGGGGGCCAATATGGTTAGTCGAAGAGAAGAAACAAGAAGCATCACACTTTCTTGAGGCTAATTCTCTAAAAGCAACAAAAGGATGTTGGGGGGGCTAATACGGTGCATAGAGGTAATGTTCATGTACTTGAGGCTAAAAAAAAAAAAAGGAGTGAATGAAAAAAAAAAACATGAGCATCTCCTTATTTTGCTACTTAAAGGTTTGCAAATTTGATTTTATGAGTTTTGAAGTGGTTAAACAACTTGACTTGCATGATTTGTGTCATCTATGTATTGGCTTGAAGTGTGAAGTGATTTTCTTAGACTAAAGTATAAACTTGTTTAACTTAATTTTGAGGGTCTTGATATGTTTGATTTAATACATGAGTTTAAAAATATTTTCAAAGGGTTGAATGAATGACAATTTTTTTTTTCAAAGTTAAAAAAAAAATAAATTATGACTTTGTTATGGATGAATTTGAGAAGAGCTATTTTGTGTTTTGTGCTTTGTACTTTGCTTATGGACATGCAAAGATTTAAGTGTGGGGGAATGTGATAGGGTCTAAATTGTCATATATTTTTCTAGTTAATTGAGTCTATTTTATGATACTTTTAATACAATAATTAGTCATATTCCTTTCTATTTGATATTTCAATTATAAAAAATTTTTCTGTGATTTTATGAAAAAATAGGTGAATTTACAGTTAATTGGATAATTTTTCAGTTTAGACCCAGCACCAGGCCAAGAAGATGGACCTGGCGTCGGCCCTATACTGGACAAAACAAAGCAAAGCAAGAAGAAAAAGAATATAAAACCGAAATTGGAAAAGAAGAAGAAATAAAGCAAGTGCAGGAGGCTTCAAGAGAAGAAGCCATGCCTCGGCGGCTTCATGGCTTCACCAAAGGATAAAAGAAAAAGAAGCACAATGGGTCACTGAAGGAAGTAAAGCAAACAAAACTTAGAAGGAAAAGGACAAAAACATATCATGGGAAGGATTGAATAAAGGGAAGTCACGGCTTGGCTAGTCCTGGCTCGATGATGAGTTTAAAAGAAGGAAAAAGCTTTGTGGGTCATAGTTGCCAAAACAGACAAAAGCTATAAAAGGCAACATGTAGGAATATATGCCGTCTAGACTAGTTTATATGATGTAATTATCGAATTTATTAATAAAAGAATTTATTCTCAAAATTTGTTTGTGAATTTAAATTTTATTTGTGCATGATTTTCGTTTGGAAAGGACCCATTATGTTTCAGTAAGTGATCCATGTGAATGGTGGTCTTTCATAGTAAGATATGGATCACGGGTTACTTAACATATAAATGTTTGTTTTTAACCGATTGATGAGAATGAGAATCTCACAATGTATAGGTTATTGTGTTATGAATTCTAAATAAGGAATGGCTTACCTTTAGCCAGTGAGTAGTCTACTCACTTCATAGCATGAGCGTATTTCGAATACGTAGAACATAACCTGTAATAGTAGTTTCTAAAAGTACTATTTAAAAGAAACCCAAACTATTACTGTTACAGTGTGGACTAATACTTTATTGCTTGAGTATGAGTTGGCAGTTTGACGAAGATAAAAGTATATACTTTGATAAACTGTAGTTGAAGTTCTTTCATAGAACCAATATACTTATACGTTGGTATATGTGACTAGTTAGTTAAGACAGACTTATATAAGATAGCTTCTATGCTATATCGCCCCTTACGACTGTTCAAATGATCTAATTATCTAGGGCCCTAAGGAACATGACTTCGATGTTTACTTTGGTGTAGCTCCCTTGAAAAGTGAAAACATTCTAGGAGTCGTGAATCATTGGACTAGAGGTCTAAGGATGGTAGATATCTATTAGAGAGGTGTTAGTACACTCTTCTTCTCTAATTACACGGCGATACATAGAGGGGTATTTTAGTCATTACACCTGAAGGTCGAAGACTTTGCTAATGCAACATTGTTCTTCGGGTTAATATTTTCTTATGGTGATATTAGTAAATATTTAAAATGCAAAATATAGTTATTTATGTAGCAGGGGTATTTTGGTCATTTTAGTAGCCAATGCGATGTGTCTTTTAGTCCCTAGAATGGCCCTTAAGTCGTGAAAGATTTGGGTTAAGAAATTGGTCTTGATAGTTATGCATTTTTATTTTATTAGTCTAATTTATTATTCGACTAGAATAAAATAAAAAGTCTGAGAGAGAGTATTTATTTTATCTAGTTTAATTTGTTAATTAATTATTCAGGGCACAAGGCCCAGATTGAATAATTAAAAAATTAATCTAGATATAAACTAGATAAAAGTATGAAATTTTATATTGGTTGATGTAGGCTTGTTTATTATTTATTGGGCTATTTAATAAAGTCTAGAAAATAAATAATTGAGATTTATTACTTATGGGTGTTAAATAATTTTATTTGGTTTAATAAATAAGACCAAGGGTAACATAAAAATTTAAAAAATATTAAATTAATTAATTATTAATTTAATTAGTTAAATAAATAAAATAAAATAATAAAAAACAACACGGGATGGAACTCGTGTTGTTTCGCGTGTATGATAACAGAAAGCATGTATGCTTTTTGTTTGCACGTGAATGACTTCTCTCTCGGGGATAGATTTGAATGAATGAAAAACGGAATTGAAGTAGTGCTATAGTTTTGCACTTCTGTGAGTTTTGATTGACAGATGAAAAGCAAAGAAAAACAGACTCTTCGGAGTTCAATTTCATTCACAGAAAAACAAACCCATGTTGACCAAGCCTT
Organism: Voacanga thouarsii; assembly: GCA_026120185.1. Lineage (NCBI taxonomy): Eukaryota > Viridiplantae > Streptophyta > Magnoliopsida > Gentianales > Apocynaceae > Voacanga > Voacanga thouarsii. Next base: position 2,380,135 of record JANUWF010001683.1, read on the forward strand.
CAAGGTTTGTCAAAACCCAACCTTTAAGCTTTCACCAACTATGCTACGGGCACCATTCAAAAGATCAAAGGTTTCGCGTGGATGAGACGTAGTAGACATTTGTAAGGATGTGATCCACTAGCCTCAAATATCCTTATACAGACATCTATACCAATGCGAAGAGGGCCATTCAATCGCAGAGGTAAAATTTTCATTTTCCTAACGTGTTTTCATTTTGATGATTTTTGCCATTTTAAGCCTTCAAAACACACATTCTTGGGAGGATGTAATGCATCATAGGGAGGATGCAACCAACCAAGCAAGGCTTGGCAACTCAGTTGATTATCATCTCAATAGAAAGGAATTGATAGGAGAATGGCTTAGGTGAAGCCGATTCAAGGACAAGGAAATTGTAGTAGCTTTAACGGCTTGGTTTGTGGCTCGGGTGAGCCAAATTCAATAGAAAAGGTTTTGGTTTTAGTTTAAGGCATTGAATTTTGTGACTTAATTCTAGATTTCTAATAGGAAACTACTTCTTTTTGGTTTTTGGATTTTCAAGAAATTTGTGAGCCTATAAATAAAGGCTATTTAAGTTAGAAATATGTGTGCTTAATGTGGAGACATAGAAAAATATTTTTGAGAGTGCTCCATTAATATTTTCCCTAGAGAAATTTGTCATTCATGGAGCATTGATTTTGGAAGGAGTTTTCATTGGAAATTCAAAGACTTGTCTATGAGTATCTATCTCTTTCTCTTTTTTTTTTTTTCTTGAACAATGATAAGTTTAATTCTTTAATTGTATTTAGATATTATTCTTGGATTTATGATTTTAAATTTACTTAATCTTTGATTAATTAATTATTTTCCTTAGTATTTGATTACTTGTTATCATTGGTTATTGATGCATTTTCTTCTAATTGACTTGGGAAATGATGTTAGATGTTTATTGCATTGATTTCATATTTGTTAAATCTTAAGGACTTGGGAAACGAAGTTAACATTACAGAACCTAAGTAATCAGAGATTGGTTAATTTCACCTTGGGCAAAGGGTCATTAGCTAATTGCATGCTTATGAGGAATCGGGTTTAATGCATCTTTTGGTTGTTTCAGTGCGATTGGGAAATCTACTAATTTAATCAAGAGATAGTAATTTCATGGATTAGGAAAGAAGTGGAGTTTATATAAGTGGCAACTTGGGAAATGATTGAATTTTACTTTATATTCTTTTATGATACTAAGAAAATAATTGGTTGTGATAAGTATTAGATAATTCATGTCATGTGTTTGAGAATAACTATTTGATTACATGTTTTTTCTCCATAAGTTGTGTATATATTTTGTTTTGATTTTGATTTTGATTTTGATTTTTGTATCAATTTATTGGCTCTGTTAAACAATGAAGTGATTAGTGTGTACTTGTTCCTTTGATGATCGATACTCGTTAATTCCTTATACTATACTTGCTATTAGTATACTTTCTCGTATATGTATTTTAGGATTAATGTTTTAATTAAAACTTGACTAAGGGATGGATTTAAATTTGATGGTTTTTATACACCCAAAATTTACGCATTAAGAATTCTCTAGTGCGTACCCACAAAATGTTTTTGGTAAGTCTGCAGAAGCCATCATTCGTACTATGTCTAGAAGGGTTCAATTCATTCCCTCAAGATACACCAGGTGTATGTGGTGGAGTCCATTGAGACAATACCCATTATCTCTTAGGTAATATTGAAAATCTTGGCTTAAGTATTCACCTCCTCGATTAGATCTTAGAGTCTTAATACTTTTCCCAAATTGTTTCTATACTGCATTCTTGAAGTCTTCGAACTTTTTAAAAGCTTCGGATTTATATTTCAATAAATACAAATACCCGTATCGTGAATAATCATCGATAAAGGTTATTAAATAGTAATAACCTTCTTTCGATTGTATAGACCACATAAATTAAAATGTATAAGTTCTAATGACTCTTTGACCCTTTCTCATTTTCTAGAAAAAGGAATTTTATCCATTTTACCAAGTAAACAAGACTCACATGTGCCAAACAATTCATAATCAAATAACCCTAAGTCACCTAGCTTATGTAACTTAGAAATGCAATTCTCATTTATATGGCTTAAACGACAATGCCATAAATAAGATGAGATTGAATTATTTATCCTTATTTCTTATTGTTTACATTGAGGGTTAGATTATCCACATCTAGAATATATAAACTATTAACCAAAGTTCCAGAACCATAGTGAATATCATTCACTAAAAAGAACAACATTTATTTTTAAAAATTAAATGAAATCTATACAAGCCTAAACACACAATTGAGATAATATTTTTCAATAAAAATGATACATAGTAGCAGTTTTGAAGTTCTAAAACTAATCCTGATGGCAGGTGTAGCTCATAAGTCCTCACAGCAAGTGCAACAACTTTTGCTCCATTTGCAGTATGTAGGTCAACATCGCCCTTCTCAAGCCTTTTACTGTCCTTTAGTCCCTGTAAGTTATTGTACAAATAAGATCGATATTCGGTATCTAATATCCATATCTCATTTCTAAAGGCAGTATTAATCATAATCATAAATATACCAGGAGTAGAAATAGAAGTGCCCGCAAGCTTCCCCTTCACCTTCTTTTCCTTAATGATTTGCAAGTAGACTTTGAAGTTGTGCCTCCAATAACCCACCTTTCCACAGTGATGCCATGGGCCTTTGGTGGCTGCTTCCTTCTTTTCCACACCACCTTTGGGCTTAGTAGGAGCCTTCTTCTTCTTCTTCGTAGGAACTTTCTTCCTAGAAGAGGATGATTCTACTAACATAACTGCATTGGATTCCTTCTTCATGGAGGACTCTGCAGTTTTGTGTAGTTTGATCAATTTGGGTATGGTGGACTCAATCTTATTTTTTTGGTAGTTAATCATAAATTGTGAAAAACTACTTGGTAAAGATTGCATAATTAAGTCGATACTTAATTCATTGCCCATCATAAAACTAAGAGACCTAAGATTTTCAATTAGACCCAGCATCTTCAATCTATAAGTGGCCACAGAAGTATCCTCATCCATTTTCAAACGGAAGAGTTGTTTTGATATCTCATATCTTTTCGTTCTGGCTTAGGCATCTAACAGCTCTAAAAGATGTAATATAATCGAGTAAGCATCCATATTCTCATCTTGTTTTTGCAGTTCAGTGGTCATTGATGCCAACATCACATAGGATGTTGTGTCACTGTCCTCTTTATGCTTCTTGTGGACATCATGCTCATCAGTATGAGCATCTTGAGCTGGTGGTGGTGGAATAGAAGGCTCTAACACGTAGAGCAACTTTTCCAACTTGAGAACAATTCTCAAGTTTCTATACCAGTCAAGAAAGTTTGTTTTAGTTAGTATGTTGGTTTCCAAGATGCTACACAGGTTTCAGTTGGTCGACATGATGTAGATGACTAAGATGTAAAGATAGAGAAAATTAGCTAACTGTATATGCACATGTAATGCAAATAATTAGGTCTTTGATTGAGCACATTATTATTTCACTATTTTACTCAAACTAATAGCCCATACTATTAATTCAGGAAAGCCCATTGGAAGCATTTTTAGTAGATTAGTATCCAAATTCCTCAAGATTGACCTTAAGTTTGCCCAACAAGTCACTCTTAAGTTCAATGGTAGGTATCGAATATCAATTACATCGTATATAATTACCAGATCATTGGGTGATTAACATCTTTTAATGTTAAAGTTTTTAAGCTAACCTAATATTGCCTCAAATTTTCTTTATGCTTGAGTTAGCCCAACCAGAATAAAGAAATTAGTTAAACCTAACATATTAATCAGGAATTTAAAATTCCATAGCTTGAACGTGCCGAATGTGAAGTAGGTTTGGGTTAGCCTAACAACCTGGTCTTGAAAAAGGACTCTCATTCTTACTATATTAATGGAAGGCATTAGGTTTAATTTTTAATTGAGGGATTTGTGATATTTATGTCTTTCAAATAGCATGCATAATATCATCATATCCGTACATTACAAAATAATAATGTGGTTTGGCTATGACTTTACTCTATTAATTTCCTTGAGCTACAAAGGAAATTAATTTGGTCAATCCTATATGTTTATGCATGACATATGAAGGAAACCTTACCATCTGCCTTTTAGTCTTAATCATCTTCCATTGAACTTGTAATAAATTGTATTCTATCTATCAATGTAATCTAATTACCTACAATTCTAATAAAGAAACCTCGACTTGCATTCGTGGAGAGTTAGATGAGAAGAGAAATTTACACAAGAAAAAAAGAGAAGGCATGACTCTCAAGCCCTACTTTAATTCAAAACCAAAGCGATAAAATACTTGAACAATTTATTTCGGTCCATAGTCCATAACCAAATCACCATGCTAAATTTATGCTCAAAATAAAATTAACCATAAGAAATAATTCCAAAATAACTATTTTTAAAAAATAGAATAAATTCTAAAATCAATATTTTAGAACAAATATTAATTCCAAAATCACTATTTTGGAAAAATAGAATAAATTATAAAATTAATATTTTGGAAAATATATTAATTGCTAAAATCATATTTTAGGAATTGAAATAATATATAATCTAAAATTAATATTTTAGAAAATATATTAATTGCTAAAATAATATATAATCTAAAATCAATATTTTAGAAAATATATTAGTTACTAAAATCATATTATAGGAATTTAAAAAATATATAATCTAAAATCATTATTTTAGAAAATATATCATTTTTCAAAAACAAGATTTTTTTTTTTTTTTTGGTGGAAAAATTCATGTTAGTCCCAAAGTAGAAACTTTGGAAAAAAAATTGGGCACTATTTGAAAAGAACAAAATTTGAACCGTGGGCTATCTCACAAGAAGACAAATCGTGGAAAGAAAAAAAGAATAGGATTTAAAAAAAAAAAAAACAGGAAGTTGCATCCTCGGGAGGCATTGAATATGCCTCCTACGGATTGCTAAAAACAATCAAGTGAGCCGAAGTCAAATTCTGGCGAGCCACGGCTTGGGAAGTTTGTGTATCAAGCCACAACTTGGCTCTTAGCGAGGCACGGGTAGCTTGAGGCCAAACAAAAATTTTTTTCCTTATTTTTTTTTCTTATCTAAAATTTGGTCCTCTATCTCTAGCATTCTACAGAAGACTATTCCTCCATTACATGTTAAAAAAAAACATTATATTCGATGATTTTTTCACTTTTTGTTTACTGGGTAATAAAACTATCAAAGCGAAGAACAATTCTTTGCAAAGATCAGAAAAACAGAAAAGGAAAATTGCTTCAAAAAAATGTTTTTTGTTCAGAATACAACATGCCTAGAAAAAGCTTTTTTTTTCTTTTTTTCTACAAGAATTAACATCTTAACTCTTGTTATATAAACATTTCCTGTAACTTTTACATAAGCCATGTTCGTTGCAACCAAAGCCCACATAATCATTTTTTTTTTCGTTTTATTAATATACTATATTCTGAACAATTTCAGAACATAACAAAGACCTAAACTTGAAATGAATTTCATAGGATATACTCATAGACACAATTTCTATAATCTAACCTTATACATGAAATGGTTTTCAGGCATTAGAATAACTCAAAAAATTCTTGAAACAATTTTAAGAAATGGGCTAAAACATTTTCTATTAACATGCTCACGTAAAATAATTTTCATAGAGACTATGATGAATCCAATAATGCATAAAAAGGGCTCTGATACCACTGTAGGAATTCACCATGCTAAAATAGATTCATGCATTGAAAGAAAGCAGGAATTCCAGACAACTAGCATCACTCTTATGAATTAAAAGGAATCGAAACAGGTGAGAAAAATGCCTTACAATGTCATCTCTATGAAATAAAAATTTTCTTCTTATTCAATTTATTCTAAAGATGTGATCCAACCAAGCACAGAGAACGTCTTCTTTGTTGTTTATCCAAAACACTACAACCTAAGTGTAGGATCGCCTCCAATATAGTCCACACGAGAATGGCTCTAAAAAACACCAGAGTTTTGTGCTAGCAAAACTAATTATAGTGGCTAGGGTTTTCTATGATTTTTCCAGAAGAAGAAGAATGAAGAGAAAGTTCAAATTTTTTTTCAGAAAAACTCTCCGTAATTTACAGTAATCATAATACCCATAGAGTCCAAATATATGGTCCGTCTCATTTTTGGCAAATAGAATTGATATGATCTTGGGGGTATTTTATCAATGAATTTCATGGCAAAATTGGGGGTAAAATACAAGGCCCAATTAAGAGATCAAAATAGTGGTTTTTGTGAAGAAACAAGATACCCACTTCAAATATTAGGACCCTAAGCCAAAATAAAGAACTTAGAACACTAGAACTGAGAATCAAGTCATCCAACTCACAACCAGAGTCCATTGATTCAAAAGGAAATTGATAAGACTCCGCTTCATCAAGGAGGTTAATATCAAGGAGGGGGAGGTGTGGCCATGCAAGGACAAGGACCGATGACGAGATCTAGGTCCAAAAAGCTTCAAGATGAGTTTCAATTGCTCATAAAACCATGCTTGAGGATGGAAGAGGGTTGGATGGTTGAGGAAGCTAGCTAAGAGGTCATTTTGATGACTATCCAAGAAGCCCAACAAGAACTCAAGCCGGCAACAAAGATGGACGAAATTTGACCAAAGTGGGGTTTCCAGTGGACATTCGACGCCGGCCCAAGCAGTAGAACTGGTGCCGGCTTCATTCCGGCATCAACTGGCCCGGAGATAGTGCGCAACCAGCACCGGCTGCAGCCTGGGCATCTGACAGCTGCTCCGCGTTTTTGATGTTTTCTCTAGTTTTATCCAATTTTAAATGTTTGTAAAGACTTATTAAGACCCTAAACTATAATAGAACCTCAGGAATTACTTAGCTATGGTTAGAGTAGTATAAATAGAATATTTAGTTATTTGACAACACAATTCACACACTTTATTCAAATTTGAAGAGAGAGTATTGAGAGGCCCTAGCCTCCTTGTTCATCTTGTTCAAGACCATACTTAAGGGTTAGTCCTCTTTATGGATGAGTCTATAAATCTTTTGGATAATCCAATGTGGTTTCTTTGAATGGGTTTTAGTTGCTTTGCTATTCTATAGTTTGTTTGAATTCCATTACTTGAGTGCCTATTTTCTCTATTCTATTTGTTCTTGTTTGCCTTTGTTGGTTCAAGGATATTGGAGTGAGATTATAGTTGAACTTTCTACTATTCTTGAGGGTTTTTGAAGCTTGGTTCTTCAAGGGTTTGAAAGAGGGTAGGCTGTAATTTCATTTTCTTCTTTTCTTTTAAGAAGAATCTCTGTTTTTGGTCCCGTTGGTTGAGTTGAACTTCTTACCAATTAAACCACCCACAACACCAAGAAAAAGCCCACTCAAGATTATATCAAAGAGTTTGGTATCAGATCAAGGAAAGCTTTGATTCCAATCAAAGCTTGAAAGTAAGAAAAAGAGCCTTACAAAGTTGAAGAAAAAGAAAACAGAGAAAATCCGGTAACTCAAAAACATGCTCTAAAAAGGTCATGAAATCTTTGTTATATCTTGATTTTTCTTTTGAGAAATTGCTCCTTGATGTTAATATAATCCTTGGGAACAAATTTTTCTTGTGTTTGTGGTGAAAATTAGCTTGAATATGGGTGAAAATATTAGTTGTTCTTAACTGACGGGATTGCATCCAAGGTATTTGATAAATGTTCTATGAGACTGTTTTTTGCTATGGTTGGGAACTTTGATTCTTAATTTTCATTCTTTGGAATATTGGGAATTAGTATATTACTCTATTATTGAATTCCATGCTCAATAAACTCAACTTTACTAGTGTACACTTGTGATTATCTTGTTCTTCATAATTCTAGTTCTATTTATTCTTGTTTCTTTGTTCCTGCTAACTCTTGTTTATTTCTTGGTTAGAAGTGTTTCCTTGTGAGTCTAAATGTGTTTTCTTGTGTTGATTGAGTCCACATTTCTTGAAATTCTTGATTAAAACTTGATTGTTTGAGGTGCCCAACAAGTGTTTGTTGAAATTCCCCTAAGACCCCACAATTGGAAAAATCCATTGATTTGTGTGATTCACTAAATTGGACTAAATCTTTAGCTATTGAGAAGAATTAGGATTGAACAAAAAGGCTTGAGTATTGAGAAAAAGGCAAGAGGTTGAGCCTATTACTAAAAGAGCCTAAGAGAACAAACATGCAAGGAAGTGAATTGATGATCTATTTTTTTTTTTCTAATCTTTTTTGTTTTGTAGGTATAAGTAAGTAAATATTTCATCACCATGGCCGATGATCAAGAGATCTCTAAGCCTAACCCAAGTGGACCTAATAGACCTTAAGAAGAACAAATTGATTCTAGGGGTTTGCGTAAAGACTGGCAAGCTATGATAAGGACTATGCAAGATGAGTTCCAAAACATGACAAAGGAGTTGATAAATCATCTTGGACAATTTCTACCATCGCATAAAGGAGAGGCTAAGAGCGATTTGAAGTGCCTAGCCCTAGGAAGAGGGATGGCGATACCCATACCCCTCCGTTAAATGCCTAACAAGGGGAATAGTGGGATGAGCACTTAATCGGGGGATTCTAACAAGCTCCTATGAGAGGAGGATGATGTAGGTCCCAAGGAAGGAATGGTGGGAACAACCTAAGGGGGTTAGAAAGAGAATTTGAGGGAGTTGATGAATAGTATAAAGGGGAACAAGTTGAAGCCCTTGGGGAACACCAAAGAGGATAGGGCAATAAAGGAGTAAGAAGAGAAAGAAATGATGAGGAGAGGGAGTTTAACCATATTAAATTGAAAGTGCCCACATTCTTTGGCAAGAGTGACCTCGAAGCATATTTCGAGTGAGAGGTCAAATGTGAGGTTGGCTATTTTGGGATTTTTATAGTATGCTTTGGTTTGGTGGGAGCAAGTTAGTGCATAAAGGAGACAAATGGGAGTGGAAACCATGGCTAGTTGAAATTTATTGAAAGATATGATGAGGGCAAGGTTTATACCACACCATTACTACAATGATTTTTACCAAAGGCTCCGATCACTCAAGCAAGGGAACAAAAGTGTGGAAGATTATCATAAAGAGATGGAAGTAATGTTGATGAGAGCCCAAATTAATGAGGATCCTAGAGCAACGAGGGTAAGGTTCTTGGGAGGATTAAATAGGAAAATTACAAATTTGGTAGAATTGCACCCCTATGATCGATTGGAGGATATGGTACATGCCGCTATTAAGATTAAGAGGCAATTAAAGAGGAGCGCATTTACTAGACCAACACTTCCAAACCCCAACACTACTAGCAAGGTACCATTTAAGAAGGATAAAACCCCTAAGCCATTCCAAAGGGACTTCAACAAATCAAGGGAGGCTTGGAAACCTAGAAAGGATTGGAAGCCTAGGGAGGATTGGAAACCTAGAGAAGGTTGGAACAAAGACAAGGGAAAAGCTATGGAGAGGCCATAAAGGAATAGGGACATTAAGTATTTTAAGTGCCTTGGATATGGACATACTTCCCAAGAGTGTCCAAGTAAGAGAATGATGTATACTAATCCCTATAGTGAGGTTTCTACCGACGAAGAACAAGAGGGAAAAAGGTATTAAGGAAACCAAGAGGGAAATAGAGAAGAGGAAAGTGATGAAGGGGAAGTTGTTGGTCAAGAATACTCTTTAGTGGGAGTCACAAGAAGGTCATTGAATTCATAAGCCATTGAAGATCAAGATCACTAATAGAGAGATTACATTTTCTACACTAGGTGTCTAATAAACAAAACTCCTTGTAATATCATTGTGGATAGTGGGAGTTATACTAACGTGATTAATGCAAACTTAGTTGAGGAATTGGATATGAGTTGGATTAAACACCCCAAACCCTATAAATTGCAATAGTTGAACGATAGTGGGGAAATGAGAGTAAACAAACAAATTTTGGTATCTTTTGAGATGGGGAAATACAAGAATGATGTGCTATGTGATGTGGTACCCATACAAGTTGGTCACTTGCTCCTAGGGAGGCCTTGTCAATATGATAGGCATGTAAAGCATAATGGGAGGAAGAATACTTATTCCTACTCAAGGAGGGAACTAAGTTTACCCTCATTCCCTTGGCCTCTAGTGAGGTGAACAAAGATTAAAGAATCATGAAAGAAAAAGAAAAGAAGATGGGAGCGCAAGATGTTAAACAAAAATAAGAAATTGAGAAGAAAGAACAAGAGAGGAAAGAAAAAGAGTTGAGAGAGAGGATGGACAAACCAGTACCTTTGACAATCAAGGATAGGAGTGAGCAAGGACAAGATAGGAGCAGTAAAAAAAGAGTGAATTTGATAAGACTCCACTTCATCATGGAGGTCAAGATTAAGGAGGGGCAAGTGTGACCATGCACGGATAAGGACCGATGACAAGAGCTAGGTCCAAGAAGCTTCAAGAAGATTTTCAATTGATTATCAACCCATGCTTGAGGATAAAAAAGGATTAGAAGGTTAAGGAAGCTAACCAAGAGTTCATGTTGATGACCATCGATGAAGGACCTCAACAAGAACTCAAGCCAATAGCAAAGGCGAATGAAACTTGACCAAGGAAAGCTTTCCAGTGGACAGCCGGCGCTGGCTCTAAGCAGCCAAACCAGCGTCGGCTCTAATCTGCTTTACAACCTCTCAATAGCAACTTGAACTGGCCCGAAGGCAGTGCACAACCGACTGTTCTGCGTTTTTAATGTTTTCTCCAATTTTTTTCAATTTTAATTACTTGTAAAGACTTATTATGACCCTAAAGTATAATAGAACCTCCGAGATTACCTTAGCTAGGGTTAGGGTAGTATAAATAGTACCTTTAGTGATTTGACAACACAATTCACAGATTTTTAATTCAAATTTGAGAGAGAATCTTGAGAGGCCCTAACCTCCTTATTTATCTTGTTCAAGACCAAGCTTAAGGGTTAGTCCTCCTTATGATTGAGTCTATAAATCTTTTGGATAATCCAATGTTGTTTTCTTGAATGGGTCTTAGTTACTTTGTTCTTCTAAGGTTTGTTTGAATTCCAATATTTGGATGCCTATTTTCTCTATTCTATTTGTTCTTGTTTGACTTTGTTGCTTCAAGGATACTGGGGGTGAGATTATAGTAGAACTTTCTACTTTACTTGGGGGTCTTTGAAGCTTATTTCTTTAAGGGTTTGATAGAGGGTAGGTTGTTATTTTCACTTTTTCCTTTTTGTCACAAGAATATCTGTTTTTGGTCCCTTTGAGTTGAGCTAAACACATAGCCAATTAGAACACCCACAACACCAAGAAAAGCCACACACGATTCGTATCAAAGAGTTAGGTATCGAAGCAAGGAAAAGCATGATTCCCATCAAAGCTTGAAAGCAAGAAAAGTAGCCCTACAAAGTTGAAGAAAAAGGAAAACAAGGAAATCCCGTAATTAAAAAAAATGGTCCAAAAAGGTCAGGAAATTTTTGTTATAACTTGATTTTTCTTTGGGGAAATTACTCCTCGATGTTATTATAGTCCTTGGGAACAAATTTATCTTGTGATTGTGTTGAAAATTGGCTTGAATATGGGTGAAAATACTGGTTGTTCTTAAGTGACGAGGTTGCATCTAAGGTGTTTGATAAAAGTTACATGAGAATATTTTTTGTCATAGTTAGGAACTGTGATTCTTGATTTTCATTCCCTGGGATTTTGGGACATAGAATATCACTTTGTTGTTGAATTCCATTTTCATTGAACTCTATTTTTCTATTGCACACTTGTGATCATCATGTTCTTCATAATCTTAGTTCTTGTTGTTCTTATTTCTTTGTTCTTGCTAATTTTTATTTGTTTCTTGCTTAGAAGTGTTTCTTCTATGTCTAGTGCTGATTGAGTCTACTTTTCTTGAAATTTTTGTTTAAAACTTGTTTGCTTGAGGTGCCTAACAAGTGTTTGTTGAAATTTCCCTAAGATCCCTTAATTGGAAAATTCTTTTAATTTGTGCGATTCACTAAGTTGGACTAAAACTTTAGCCATTGGGGAGAATTGGGATTAGACAAGAAGGCTTGAGTATTGAGAAAAAGGTAAGGATGAGCCTATTATTAAAAGAGTCAAAGAGAGAAAAACACGAGTGTGGAGTGAACAACCTTGAGAGCCAACACGCAAGGAAGTAAAGTGAGGATCGATTTTTATTTCTAATCTCGTTGTTTTGCCAGTATAGACAAGTAAATACTCTACCACCATAGACCATGAACAAGAGATCTGTAGGCCTAATCCAAGTGGACCTAGTAGACTTCAAGAAGAACATATTGATGATTGGGGTTTACGTGTAGACTTGCAAGCTATGATGAGGACTATGCAAAGTGAGTTCCAAAACATGACAAGGGAGTTGACAAATCACCTTGGACAGTATTCTACCGTTGCACATAGGAGAGGCCAAGAGTGATTTGAAGTGCCTAGCCCTAGGATGAGGGGTGGTGATGCCCATACTCCTTCGTTAAATGGCCAACAAGGGGAAAAGTGGGATGAGCATTCCATTGGGGGATTCTAACAAGCTCCTATGAGAGGGGGAAGACATGGCATAAGAGTACGATGAGGTAGGGGCCAAGGAAGGAATGGTTGGAACAACATAAGAGGGCTAGAAAAAGAGTTTGAAGGAGTTGATGAATGGTACAAGGGGGAACGAGTTGAAGCTTTTATGGAACATCATTGAGGATGGGACAATAGATAAGGTAGGAGAGAAGGAAATGATGAAGAGAAGGAATTGAATCACATCAAATTGAAAGTGCCCACATTCTATGGCAAGAGTGACCCAGAATCATATTTTGAGTGGGAGAGCAAGATGGAGATATTCCTAGAGAGTTATACCTATAGTGAGATGTCAAAAGTAAGGTTGGCTATTTTGGGATTTTCAGAGTATGCTTTGGTATGGTGGGAGCAAGTTAGTGTATAAAGGAGATAAATGGGAGTGAAAATCGTGGTTAGTTGGAATTTGTTGAAAGACATGATGAGGGCAAAGTTTATACCACACCATTATTACAATGATTTTTATCAAAGGCTCCAATCACTCAAGCAAGGGAACAAAAGTATGGAAGATTACCATAAAGAAATGGACGTAATGTTGAAGAGAGCTCAAATCCATGAGGATCCTAGAGCAACAAGAGCAAGGTTCTTGGGAGGATTAAATAGGGAGATTGCCAATTTGGTGGAATTTCATCCATATAATCGATTAGAGGATATGGTACATGCCGCTATGAAGATTGAGAAGCAATTAAAGAGGAGGGCATTTACTAAACCATCACTTCCAAACCCCAACACTACTAGTAAGGTGCTTATTAAGAAGGATGAAACCCCTTAGCCATTCTAAAGGGACTTCAACAAACCTAGGGAAGGATGGAAACCTACAGAGGATTGGAAGCCTAGGGAGGATTGGAAACCTAGTGAAGAATGGAGCAAGGATAAGAGAAAAGCCATGGGTCCCACAAAGGAATAGGGAAATCAAATATTTTAAGTGCCTTGGATATGGGCATACATCCCATGAGTGGCCAAGCAAGAGAACGATGTATACAACACATGTGCGGTTTCGGTTCTCTTGGTGCCCAAAAAGGATGGAACATGACATATTTGTGTGGATTGTTGTGCTATCAACAACATCACGGTAAAATACCGTTATCCCATTCCTAGGCTCGATGACTTGCTTGATGAGCTATTTGGTGCATGCATTTTCTTTAAAATTGATTTGAAATCCGGTTATCACCAAAATAGAATAAGAGAAGGGGATTAATGGAAAATGGCTTTTAAAACGAAACAAGGGTTGTATGAGTGGCTTGTCATGCCCTTTGGATTGTCTAATGCCCCTAGTACTTTCATGCAATTAATGCACCATGTTTTGAGGGAATTCATTTGACAATTTGTTGTTGTGTACTTTGATGATATATTAATCTATAACATATCATATGTGGATCATTTGAATCATGTTCAACGTGTGCTTGTTGCCCTCCGAAGGGAGAGATTGTATGCTAATCTTGAGAAATGCTCTTTTTGTTTGGAGAGGATTACATTCCTTATCTATGTTGTGAGTGCCATAAGAATTGAGATTGATAAGGGAAAAATAAAAGCCATCTAAGATTGGCCTACCCCTTCCACCATTATCCAAGTTCGTAGTTTCCACGGGCTAGCTAGCTTCTATAGGAGGTTTATCCAAAATTTTAGTACTATAGCAGCCCCTCTAACCGAAGTGTTAAAGAAAAAGGTAGGATTTAAGTGGGAGGAAGCCCAACAACAAGCCTTTCAAACCCTCAAAGACAAATTGGGCTAAGCTTTAATTCTTATTCTTCCTAATTTTGAGAAGGCATTTGACATGGAGTGTAATACAAGTGGGGTGGGAATAGGTGCGGTCTTGACCCAAGATAGAAAACCCATTGCATACTTTAGTGACAAATTGTCCGGGGCAGCCCTCAACTACGCCACCTATGACAAAGAGCTTTTTGCCTTGGTGAGGACCCAAGAATATTGGTAACACTACCTTTTACCAAGACAGTTTGTCATTCATACCTATCATGAGGCATGCAAGGTGAATGGAGTTTATTGGGACATTTTCATATGTCATTCAATACAAGAAGGGTAAGGAAAATGTGGTAGCGGATGCACTATCTCAAAGGTATGCACTCCTAAACTTTTTGGGTGCTAAACTTCTTGGATTTGAAAGAGAGCTTAAGTCCATGCGCGGTTTCGGTTCTCTTGGTGCCCAAAAAGGATGGAACATGGCATATGTGCGTGGATTGTTGTGCTATCAACAACATCACGGTAATGTTGGGATTCGTGGACTCCTAAACGCGGAAAACATCTACGAATCCCTCCCGAGGACCCAAGTAAACGATTAAGAAGATCTAAGCTTTAAGAGTTACCTCTGGTTGCTGTAATCGAAATCCTTCGATTCTGGTTGCGCTGTTGTACGTTCGACCCGAACAATCACCAGACGCTGCAGTATGCGAACGTCCTCTACGGATACACACCGCGAACTCACTCGATACCCGGGGAGTGCTAGCGCCTAGGGTTTGAGAGGTTTTTTTTTTTCTAGTAGAGAATGGCACGAATGTTCTCAACCGAAAAATTGGACTATCGAAAGACGGCTAGGGTTTTCTTAAAAAACCCTCGAACCTCTTAGAGTCCAACCCTAATCATATCTTATCATATTCTAATTTAAATTCAAATTAAATTAAAACTGATATGATAAGATTCTGCCATTATCTCGGTAATTTAACTAATTATTTTACCGAGTCAGATTCTTATAATCTGGATATCATCCAGATTCATCGAACCTGGTCACCGTAAAAATAACCTAACAAGTTCGCTTATTGTGTGACCCTATAGGTTCATTTAACACTGGCAGCGTGCCTAAATCGTATTTAAATGGCCCACAAGTTATAAGCGATTTCTAGCAAAACATTATAACTATCCAGGTTAAATGAAGATCGGTGATCTCTTTGAACCAAACCATAATTTTATATTTAGTCCCTTTGTCACACGATATCCAGATTAAGCATAAGGCACGGAGCATGTCATCCTTATTAAGCTTAATCAATTATTTCTTGATTTCATAGTAGACTGTTCAAACAAATGATATCAATATCTTAGATTGATATATTTGAGCACGGCCATGCATTTTTTTAACAGTCTAACTTATCAAGGGGCCCATGGATATCTCTCCCATAATTGAGAGGGACAAATTCCTTCATAATCAATCATATTCCTCTCCTTGATTTATTTTATATCCAACGTAGTCTAATTTATTATCTGGTTAAAGACAACTTTAGACAATGTCAAAATATAGAATTTATCAAGTAGGAAACTATGATGAATTTAGGTCGAAGGACTTTAAATATTATTATGGCTAGAAAGTACTTATGACATATTCCATGAAGTACTCTCACAGTGGGTCATGTCCAATACAATGTTCTCTAACATTTATTTATGTCTTGACTCGATATCTCAAATATCCATGGCCAGTAAAACATAGCCATCAAGTCACAAACATACTAATCTTAATTTATTATTATTCCAATAATAATAATCGATCAGGGACAGCTTTAGAATAGTCATTGTATTCATTGTAGGGTTTTACTATCAAGTCACGTACTTGATGACCAACAAAACAAAACTCACTATTCATGGAAAGGAAAGCCTCATATTATTATATAAAACATAATGACAATTGTATAAGTACAAATTGACTCTAGGGCATATCCCCAACAGGTAAAATACTGTTATCCCATTCCTAGGCTCGATGACTTGCTTGATGAGCTATTTGGTGCATGCATTTTCTTTAAAATTGATTTGAAATCCGGTTATCACCAAATTAAAATAAGAGAAGGGGATTAATGGAAAATGGCTTTTAAAACTAAACAAGGGTTGTATGAATGGCTTGTCATGCCCTTTGGATTGTCTAATGCCCCTAGTACTTTCATGCAATTAATGCACCGTGTGTTGAGGGAATTCATTTGAAAATTTGTTGTTGTGTACTTTGATGATATATTAATCTATAGCATATCATATGTGGATCATTTGAATCATGTTCAAAGTGTGCTTGTTGCCCTCTGAAGGAAGAGATTATATGCAAATATTGAGAAATGCTCTTTTTGTTTGGAGAGGATTACATTCCTTATGTATGTTGTGAGTGCCATAAGAATTGAGATTGATAAGGGAAAAGTAAAAGCCATCTAAGATTAGCCCACCCCTTCCACCATTATCCAAGTTCGTAGTTTCCATGGGCTAGCTAGCTTCTATAGGAGGTTTATCCAAAATTTTAGCACTATAGCAGCCCCTCTAATCGAAGTGTTAAAGAAAAAGGTAGGATTTAGGTGGGAGGAAGCCCAACAACAAGCCTTTCAAACCCTCAAAGACAAATTGGGCTAAGCTTTAATTCTTATTCTTCCTAATTTTGAGAAGGCATTTGACATTGAGTGTAATACAAGTGGAGTGAGAATAGGTGTGGTCTTGACCCAAGATAGAAAACCCATTGCATACTTTAGTGACAAATTGTCCAGGGCAGCCCTCAACTACTGCACCTATGACAAAGAGCTTTTTGCCTTGGTGAGGACCCAAGAATATTAGTAACACTACCTTTTACCAAGACAGTTTGTCATTCATACCTATCATGAGACATGCAAGGTGGATGGAGTTTATTGGGACATTTTCATATGTCATTCAATACAAGAAGGGTAAGGAAAATGTGGTAGCATATGCACTATCTCGAAGGTATACACTACTAAACTTTTTTGGATGCTAAACTTCTTCGTTTTGAACTTGTAAAGGATTTGTATGAAGAAGATGAGGAATTTGGGGATATTTTCCAAGCTTGTGAGAAATTTGTATTTGCTAAATATTATAGGCATGATGGGTTCTTATTTAGAGAGGCAAGACTTTGCATGCCAAAGGGTTCTATTAGGGTGTTGCTAGTTAGGGAGGCCCATAGTGGGGGACTAATAAGGCATTTTAGTGTTGCAAAGACCTTAGGCATTCTTAAGAAACATTTCTTTTGGCAAAAATTAAGAAAGGATGTGGAGAGACATTGTTCTCAATGCATTATTTGTAGGCGAGCTAAGACTAGATCTCTTCCACATGGTCTTTATACTACTTTGCCCACACCTAATGTACCTTGGGTTGACATTTCAATGGACTTCATCTTAGGATTACCTAGGTCCAAGGGGGATAAAGACTCCATATTTGTGATTGTTGATCGATTTTCCAAAATGGCTCATTTTGTGGCTCATTTTGTGATTGCAATTTATTCTTTAAGGAAGTGGTGAAAATGCACGAGATTCCAAGGATTATTATCTCGGATCGGGATACTAAATTCCTTAGCCACTTTTGGAGAGTATTATGGAACAAACATGGTACTAATCTCTTATTTTTCATAGCTTGTTATTCTCAAATGGACGGACAAACGGAGGTGGTCAACCGAACACTCACCCAACTCTTGCGGACCATAATCAAGAAGAACTTGAAAAATTGGGAAGAGTGCTTGCCACATATTGAGTTTGCTTACAATAGGACTATTCATTCTACCACTTCTTATTCTACTTTTGAAATTGTATATAGTTTTAATCCCCTAACTCCTTTAGATTTAGTTCCCTTGCCTATAGGTGAACGGTTGAACCTTGATGGAGCTAAGAAGGCGGAAATGGTGGAGGCACTCCATGAGAAGGTGAAAGCAACCATTGTAAAACAAAATGAAGAGATTGCCCATAAGTGCAATCAAGGAAGGAAAAAGGTGTCATTTGAGCCGAGCGATTGGGTATGGGTGCACCTTTGCAAGGAGAGATTTCTGACACAATGACTGAGCAAACTAGATCCAAGGGGGGATAGTTCATTTTAAGTTCTCGCCAAAGTTGGAGATAACGCTTATAAGATAGATTTACCCGGTGAGTATCATATTAGCGCCACTTTTAATATTAGTGATCTCTCTCCCTTTGATGTAGACGATGGAAATGATTCGAAGACTAATCCTTTCCAAGGGGGGGGGGATGATAAGACTACGCTTCATCATGGAGGTCAAGATCAAGGAGGGGGGGGGGGGCGTGGCCATGTAAGGACAAAGACCGATGATGAGATCTAGGTCCAAGAAGCTTTAAGATGAGTTTCAATTGCTTAAAAACCATACTTGAGGATGGAAGAAGGTTGGAAGGTTGAGGAAGTTATTCAAGAGTTTATTTTGAAGACTATCCAAGCAGGCAATAAAGATGGATGAAATTTTACCAAAGTGGGGTTTCTAGCGGACATCGGGTGCTGGCCCAAGCAACAGAACCAGCACTGGCTTCATTCTAGCATCAATCGGCCTGAAAACAGTGTGCAACCGGCACCGGCATTAAAGTCCTAACTGGCGCTAGCTGTAGCCTGGGCATCTGACGGCTGCCTCGCGTTTTTTATATTTTCTCTGATTTTGTTTAATTTTAAGAGTTTGTAAAGACTTATTAAGACTCTAAGCTATAATAGAATCTCAGAGATTACTTAGCTAGGGCTAGGATAGTATAAATAGAACATTTAGTGATTTGACAACATAATTCACACACTTTATTTAAATTTGAAGAGAGAGTCGTGAGAGGCCCTAGCCTCCTTGTTCATCTTGTTCAAGACTATGCTGAAGGGTTAGTCCTCCTTATGAATAAGTCTATAAATCTTTTGGATAATCCAATGTGGTTTCTTTGAATGGGTCTTAGTTGCTTTGCTCTTCCAATATTTGTTTTAATTCTATTACTTAGGTGCCTATTTTCTCTATTCTAGTTGTTCTTGTTCGCCGTTGTTGCTTCAAGGATATTGAGGTGAGATTATAGTAGAACTTTCTACTATTCTTGAGGGTCTTTGAAGCTTAGTTCTTCAAGGGTTTGATAGAGGGTAGGTTGTTATTTCATTTTCTCCTTTTGTCTAAAAAAGAATCTCTGTTTTTGGTCCCGTTGGTTTAGTTGAACTCCTTACCAATTAAACCACCCACAACATCAAGAAAAAGCCTACACAAGATCATATCAGAAACTAAGAACACTTTGAAAAAGATGATTTAGGCAATCAACTTTACCTCTAACAAAAACCTTAGATTATCTATAACCTAAGACCAAAATTACATGCTAGTTGATCTGTCCTAAAAGAATTTATAGTCTCAATGCATAGGGAAGGACTAGGCCCTAAGAATGGTCTTGATGTTCATGGGATTTACCCAAAAGGAATCACTTCTCAAATGCTCTCAAATGAGACTTTTTGATTTCTATCAGTATTCAAAGTTGTTACATTTGAAATGTTATAATGCCATATATAAAGGCATCTAAACCTAACTAAGGTGAGATGATATCTCAGCCATTCAAACCTTTAAAAGGTCTAAAATATCCCTATTACATAAACTGGGCTATACCCGAAGTCATCTTGTATCGGGTCTCCTTCATGGGCCTGGCTCTAGGTTGGATCTACAAAACATGGCTAATGGGCCCAGAAGACCTGGCGCCAGGTAGTCATGTTAGGCCTGGCACTAGGTGCACACTGTTTCTTCACAGCCGGCCCATTTTTCTTATCCTCAACATTTCTCCTGCGTGCACTTCATCCTCCACATAAATTGTTGTTTAAGATTTGATCTTCTTGGCCATTCTTTGATCCTCCATCCCTTAACAACTTTGTTAACTCTCGATTTGTCTTCTCGAAGGTCTTTCAAGCTTCCTTTTGGCACCCACTTCTTTACTATCTTTATATTCCTTGGCTTGGTGGCTTGTTTGGCTTGAATCCTCTATTGAAAGCCTTCATAGTTTAAGTTCTTCCTTGTCTCTGTAGAATATGGTTTGACTCTCCATCCCCCTTCTTTAGCTTTAGCATGATACTTGGGTGGATTCCTATTTTTTCCCCCTTCTTGAAGACGATTCATCCTCGAATTACACGTGTGTAAGATCATAAACAAGTATTTTTTTGTGAAGATAAAAATACAAGTTTATACTCTCCCACATAAAGCTCATTTTCCCCTCATTTTCACTTTTCTTCTTTGTAGCCTCTTTCTCATTATTTTCATTCTTCAAACATAAGAAAGACTTAGTCATTTTATTTTCATCATCTTTCTTTTTTGTGCTCTCTTTAAGCTTTCCTTCTTTCCTTTCTTATTTTTGCTTCTTTTTTCTCAACTCTTTTCCTTGGTTGTCTTCTTCCCTCATGGTGTTTTGATCTTTAAGCACCTCACTAAGGGGCAATAGAAGTACTCTGATCTTTTTTCCATCCTTCTCTAATGTATATTTATTCACCTTCCCCTTGTTCATCACATTTCTATCAAACATTCATGGCCTTCCTAATAAAATTTATCCTACTTGCATTGGGAATACATCACATAGCACCACACATTTATAGGCCCCCATAGCAAACTCAACCTCAACTTGTTTGTTTACTTTAACTTCACCACAATCACTTAACCAATAGAGTTTTTATGGTTTAGGATGTCTTATGGTTTCTAATCCTAAATCCTCTACTCAGGTAGCATTTATCACAGTGGTGCAACTTCCTCCATCTATGATCATACTGCAAGACTTTTGTTCAACTAGACACCTTGTGTAAAAGATATTTCACATTTGGAAATTCTCCTCTTCCCCAACAATATTTGCACCCATAATCTTTCTAGCAACCCTAATCAATGGAAGAACCTTCCCAACCTCAAACCCTTTTTCATTACCCACTTCCTTTCTTGGCTTTGGGGTTATCTTTGAAGATTGTTTAGGTGTCATATTTTTCTAGTTGGTGAATGTTGAAAAATGGGATTGGTATATGTAGACTTCTTAGGGTAAGTCCCTTTCCTTGCAACCCCTCAATTTCTTCCTAACCTTAAACTTTTCCTACCTCTTCCCTTTGTTGCAATTTTTTGATAACTTCCCATAAAATGTTTTCCACGTCCCTTCATTGGTTGGTCATATAATGGGGGTGGATGTTAGTACTCATTTTTCACTCTAAAGTTATCTTTCCTTTGTGCATTCGTTGAGGTTTAACTTTGGTTGGATTTTATCACCCCAATGTCCCTCCTCATGCCTTCCATTTTGCTTTGAAAATTTCAAAGGCAGCTTGAATATAAAATAAAGTTTCTTGGGACATTGTATTGAGAATTTCAAAGGTTCTCACTTAGAAAATTTGGATAAAAGTAAAAAGTAATTCCTCACAATCACTCCTTCACGTGTATCCACTCTGTTGGGAAATATAACCTCTTAGACTAGGTTTCTAATGTAAATATCAAATGTTTTAATAAAAGAATTTATTTTCAGAAATTATTTGTGAATTTATATTTTATTTGTGCATAATTACGTTTGGAAAAGACCCATTGTGTTTAAGTAAGTGGTCCATGTGAATGGAGGTCTTTCACAGTAAGGTATGGATCACGGGTTACTTAACATATAAACATTTGTTCTTAACCGATTGATGAGAATGAGAATCTCATCATGTCTAGGTTATTATGTTGTGAATTCCAAATAGGGAATGACTTACCTTTAGCCAGTGAGTAGTCCACTCACTTCATGACATAAGTATATTTCGAATACGTAGAACATGACCTATAGTAGTGGTTTCTAAAAGTACTATATGGTAGAAACCTAGACTACTATTGCTACAGCGTAGACTAGTACTCTACGACTTGAGTATGAGTTGGTGGTTTGACGAAACTGGAAGCATGTACTTTGATATGCTATAGTTAAGGTTCTATCGTATGACCAATATACTTGCATGTTGGGTATGTGTGACAAGTTAGTTAAGACTAACTTGTACAAGATAGTTTCTATACTATATCGTCCATTGTGGTTGTCTGAATCATCTAAGTATCCAGGGCCCTGGAGAAAATGACTTGGATGTTTGCTTTAGGGAGCTCTATTGGAAAGCAGAAATAATACGGGAAGTCATAGATCATTGGACTAGAAGCTTAAGGATGGTAGATGTCATTTGGAGAGGTGTTAGTACATTTCTTCCTCTCCATTGTATGGCGATGTATAAAGAGGTATTTTAGTCATTACACCTATAGGTTGGAGACTTTGTTAACACAACATTGTCTTTGGGGTCAATATTTCCTAATGCTAATATTAGAAAATATTTAAAATATAAAATATAGCTATTTATATGACAAGGGTATTTTGGTCATTTTAGTAGCCAAGGCGGTGTCTTTTTTAGTCCCCAGTATAGATCGTGAGTCCTAATTATATACAGGCTAAGGAATTAGTCTTAAATGAAATGAAATTTATTTTTATTTAAGGAGTCTGATTTAATTATTGGGTTAGAATAAAATAAAGGTCCATGGAGAGGTTGAGAAGACGTGAAAGAAGACTGACGAAATGGCACGTTGCTATATGTTAGCCTCCATGTCTAATGTGCTCTAGTCAAAACACGAGCACATGGCCACTGCCTATAACATAAGTTAATCATTAGCCACAATGTTTGCGGATAAAAGCCGGCCCGCAAGGCAGGAGGTTCTTCGAACTATCATAAACACTAAGATGGCTGAGAAAGTATCAGTCAGAGAGTATATGCTTAAGATGATTGCTGCTTTCGAAGAGGCAGAAATCTTAGAGGTTGTTATTAACCTCGAGAGCCAAGTGGACATGGTTCTCGAATCTCTACCAGGTTCATTTACTCAGTTCAAATTGAATTACAACATGAACAAGTTAAACATGAGTTTAACTGAGTTGATGAAAGAACTCCAGATGGCAGAGAAGATCATGAAGCCACAATCTAAGGCTATGATTGCTAAGGCTTTTTCCTCTAGACTTGGGTCGAAGCCCAGAAAGTTCAAGAAGAAGAAGGAAAACACAGCGGCCCAGCCCAAGACCCAGCCCAAAGACAAACCCAAGGGCAAGTGCTTCAAATGTGGACTGAAGAGACACTGAAAAAAGGAGTGTCCAGATCGTCAAGCTAATAAAAATTCCACAGGTAATGTTTTCTATCTAGTGTCTATATCAATGATTAGATCAACTTCCACTTGGATGGTTGATTTAGGAGCCACTGATCACATCTGTAACTTTTTACAAGGGTTTAGAAAGATTAGAAGACTCCTGAAGGGCGAACATGAACTACGTGCGGGAAATGGAGCACAAGTCTGGGCCCTTGCATTGGGAGAGCTAGATCTTGTATTTGATTGTAATAGAATAGTGGTTTTAAGAGATATTTTATATGTACCTAGATTTCGATAGAATTTGATTTCAGTTGCGAAACTAATAAATCAAGGATATTCCGTATCTTTCCATTCTGGTATTACTATCAGTAGCAATGGAGAAATTTTATGTACTGGGCACATGTATGGAAATCTATTCTTCTTAAACCCTATTAACAATCAATTAAATAATGCTTAATCTGAACCTTTAATAAGGAAGAGAAAGACTAATGTCAATGACTCGTATCTTTGGCATCTAAGGTTGGGTCATATCAACTCAATCAGGATTCAGAGGTTAATCTATCATGGGCCTTTGGGCTCATTGAGATTGAAAAATTGGCCTCAGTGTGAATCCTGCCTAATGGAAAAAATGACCAAAAGGTCATTTATCCCAAAGGCAGATAGAGCTAAGAAGGTATTGAGTCTTGTTCATACTGATGTGTGTAGTCCCTTGTCTACACCAGTTAGAAGGGGTTTTGAGTACTTCATCACTTTTACGGATGATTGTACAAGTTTTGATTTTATTTATCAGATGAGATGCAAGTTTGACTCTTTTGATAAGTTCAAGGAGTTTAAGGCTGAAGTGGAGCGTCGGACAAGTAAACTGATCAAGATCTTACGATCGAATCGTAATGGAGAGTACCTCCTTGGTGAATTTAAGTACTATATGGTACATCATGGGAAGTATCCCAGCTCTCTACACTGGGGACACCCCAACAGAATAGAGTAGCTAAGAGAAGGAATAGGACATTGATAGAAATTGTCCCAAGCATAATGTCTCATGCTACTCTTCTAGTGTCTTTTTGGGGATATGTTCTGGAAACAACGGCATACATTCTGAACTTGGTGCCTTCCAAGTCAGTACCTAGGACTCCCTATGAGATGTGGACTGGGCATATGCCAAGTCTGAATCATCGCAGAATATGGGGTTGTTCAACTTATGTACCGGTCAAGGGAGACAAGTTGGAACCAAGATCAGAATTATGCTATTTTGTTAGGTATTCAAAAGGGACAAAGGGTGGTTACTTTTATCATCTTAGGGAGTAGAAAGTACTGGTAAGTACCATTTCTAGATACTTAGAGGATGATTAGAGTACTTCCATGAAAGGTTCAACTAGGTTGGAACTTGAGGAGAAGTTATCTTCAGAATTAACTTCTTTCTGATTGTGGAACAAGAAGAGGCACAGCCTTAAGAACTTGTACAATTGGAGCCTCGTCATAGTGGGAGAGTGTCTAGGGTTCCAAAAAGATGGATTGGAGAAGCTTTCGAGCTAGTCTCCGACCATCAGGAACAAGACCCCACTAGATATGACGAGGCTATTGCTGATGCCGATGCAAATCTATGGCATGAAAGAATGAAAGTCGTGATTGAGTCTATGTACTTTAGTTAGATTTGGGATCTTGTAGCTTCACCTGAAGGGATAAAATCCATTGGGTGTAAGTGGGTATACAAGAGAAAGAGGGGAGCGGATGGGAAGGTGGAAACCTTCAAAGCTAGGCTTGTGGCGAAAGAGTATACTTAGAAAGGGGAATCCATTATGAGGAAACTTTTTCCCCGGTCGTCATGCTTAAGTTCATCCGTATCCTCCTTACCATTGCATGTCATTATGACTACGAGATATGGCAAATGGATGTTGAGATGGCATTTTTAAATGGCCATCTTAGCGAAGACATCTATATGTCCGAACCAGAAGGCTTTATTGCTAAAGGCCAAGAATATATGGTTTGTAAGCTTAAGAAGTCAATTTATGGACTTAAGCAGGTATCGAGATTATGGAACATTCGTTTTGATGAAATTGTAAAGTCTTACGGTTTCACTCAAAACGAGGATAAACCATGTGTGTACAGAAAACTTGAAGGCATTAATGTAGTTTTTCTTATCTTGTATATGGATGGCATTCTACTCATTGAAAATGATGTAGGGTCATTGTCATCTACAAAGGTTTGGCTTCCTAGTCAATTCAGTATGAAGGACTTAGGAGAAGCTAGCTACATTCTCGGGATTAGGCTTTTTAGAAATAGGAAGTAGAGAATGTTAGGATTATCCCAAGTGGCAAACATTGACAAGATGCTGACCAAGTACAGCATGGTCTCATACCAGGGATCTCTAATTCCTTGCAGACATGGGTTGTCATTTTTTTCAAATGACTGTCCTAAGTCTCAAAAAGAAAAAGACAAAAATGAGTAGGATTCCTTACGCTTTGGTGGTGGTAAGTCTCATGTATGCCATGCTATGTACTAAGCCAGATATCTGCTTTGCTATAGGCTTGGTTAGCAGATATCAGTCAAACTCTGGGGAAGTTCATTGGCAAGCTGTAAAGCATATTATCAAGTACCTCAAGGGAACGAGAGATTATATGCTGGTTTACATGGCTGATGACTTGGTTTCTACAGGATATACAGACTCAAACTTCCAGGCAGATAAGGATGAAAGAAAATCTACTAGTGGATATATCTTCACCTTGTCTGGAGGAGCCATTTCATGGAAGAGTATCAAGCAATCTTGCATTGCTGACTTAACCATGGAAATTGAGTATGTGGCAGCTTCGGAGGCATCTAAGGAAACAGTTTGGCTCCAGAAGTTCCTTTCAGAACTTGGAGTCGTGCCACACATGGACAGGGTGATTGTGATGTATTGCGATAACACTGAAGCAGTATTGCAATCCAAAGAACCAAGGAACCACAAAAAGTGAAAGCATATTGAGAGGAAGTACTACCTGATGTAGGATTTCATCTAGAGACGGGAAGTCATGGTAGAACAGATTACCTTAAAGAATAATCTAGCAGATTCATTTACCAAGCCTTTGGCTGAGAGAGTATTCAAGAGACACTTACATGCTATAGGGGTGGTCACCAACAGACTTACATAACCTTAGAGTGCAAGTGGGAGATTGTTGGGAAATATGCCATCTTAGACTAGGTTTCTGATATAAATATCGAATGTTTTAATAAAAGAATTTGTTTTCAGAAATTGTTTGTGAATTTTTAATTTATTTATGCACAATTACATTTGGAAAAGACCCATTGTATTTAAGTAAGTGGTCTATATGAATAGAAGTCTTTCATAGTAAGGTATGGATCATGGGTTACTTAACACATAAACGTTTATTCTTAACCGATTGATGAGAATGTGAATCTCATTATGTCTAGGTTATTATGTTGTAAATTTCAAATAGGGAATGACTTACTTTTAGCTAGTGAGTAGTCCACTTACTTCATGACATAAGCGTAGTTTGAATACATAGAACAGGACCTGTAGTAGTGGTTTCTAAAAATACTATATGGTAGAAACCTAGACTAGTACTGCTACAGCATGGACTAGTACTCTACGACTTGAGTATGAGTTGGTAGTCTGACAAAGCTGGAAGCATGTACTTTGATATGCTATAGTTGAGGTTCTATCGTAGGACCAATATACTTGCATGTTGGGTACGTGTGACAAGTTAGTTAAGACTGACTTGTACAAGATAGTTTCTATACTATATCGTCCATTGTGGTTGTCTAAATCATCTAAATATCCAGGGCCCTGGGGAACATGACTTGGATATTTGTTTTAGGGTAACTCCATTGGAAAACAGAAACAATCCAAGAAGTCATGGATCATTGGACTAGAAGCCTAAGGATGGTAGATGTCATTTGGAGAAGTGTTAGTACATTTCTTCCTTTCCAATGTACGACGATGTATAGAGGGTTATTTTAGTCATTACACCAATAGGTCGGAGACTTTGCTTAAGCATCATTGTCTTTGGGGTCAATATTTCCTAATGCTAATATTAGAAAATATTTAAAATATAAAATACAGATATTTATATGACAAGGGTATTTTGGTTAATTTAGTAGCCAAAGCGGTTTCTCTTTTGGTCCCCAGTATAGTCTGTGAGTCCTAATTATAAACAGGCTAAGGAATTGGTCTTAAATTAAGTGAAATTTATTTTATTTAAGGAGTCTGGTTTAATTATTGGGCTAGAATAATATAAATGTCCATGGAGAGAGAGAATTAATTAAATTAGTTTGGTGGGTTAATTAATTGTTCAGGGCTTTAGCCCAGTTTGAATAATTAAAGATTGACCTGGGACTAAACCAATATAGGCTTGTTAATTGGACTAATTTATTTGGGCTGAAAAATTAATTATTTATTAGAGCATTTATTTGGTTGTAATTAGAATGATTAATTTAGTCCAAAAGGCTATACTAAGAGTCCAATGGGTCAGTCCAGTTTAACCTGGGGTTTTATTTAGATTAAACAGGAGAATAGTGAAGTGCGTTATTTTTGACTGCCTCTTCTCTGGGTCTAGAGAGAACGTTGTTTTTTTTTTCTTCTGGTGTGAAAAAAAAAAAAAACAGACATCTCCTTTCTCTCTCCAAGAAAAAATCCTTAACCCTGTGAGTTGTTCACCAAATGTGGATTAGGCGAGGTTGGCATTCATATACATGCACAGACGAAGTAGGAGGCTTGCAGGAATCGCATTAGAGGTTTCCACCAACGCACCTACCCCAATCCCACACATTCTGGTCTAGCTAATTCTGAGAACAAGGAAAAGAGGTAAAAAAAATTTTTCCCTCAGAGTCTCATCAGGCCGTGATCGGCATCGGCTGAGGTTGTCGGAACCGGTGCCAGCTCCAGCTTGTGTGTTTCCTGTTCTTCAAGTTTTCCAATTTTTGCTTCCTCTGCATGCTTTACTTCCCCCTTTTAAACCTTCACACTCAAGAATTGATGCCCAACCCTTATGTTTAACGCTCTTAAACTTTTATATAAATAAGCTTACCCTCTTGCCTTTTTGTTAATTCACTCAAATGCTCAACAAATTCTTCCCATAAAAGTCTCCCCAATTGCTTAGGAATTAGACCAAACTTTGACAAGTCCACTAACTCTCTAAGGACAACCAACTAGATGACTAACAGTGGAAGTTGATCAACACACAATAATAAGCCTTAAGGACTTTATATCAATCAAGTAGATTCAATGAATTTAAGAAGCTCAACAAAATTAAAATAGGTGAATGGACAAGACCTAACAAGAATTTTCAATGTAACACTAGAGGATTAAGGAATTAGCATTCAAGAGCAAGAGCAAGAGTTTATCAACTAAGATGATCTCAAATGGACAAGAAATATCTCCAAAATGCTTGAAATGATAGATAATCAACTATAGAAAGTGTTTGCAAAAGTTTTAGCCATAATCTCAAGTGAAAGTTCACTCAAGCAAAATATCAAACACTTTGTAGGTAATTTTTGAAATTCATGACATAGAAAAAATTTTAAGCAATTTTAGCCCCCAAAAATTCAACAAAAAACAAGAAATTTGCAATCCCCAATGTTATACTATCAACCAGGCTCAAGTTTAACATGTAAATGACAAGACAACTCAATGAAAACTTGACCTTTTTATAGTACAATTTTGAGTTTCGGGATTAACCAATTTTGAAGCCTTGTTCAATGTCTTCAAGCTCTAATGAGAATCAAAGCTTTCTCGCTCTAATACCAAACTATTTGATATAATCTTGGGGGTGATTTCTCAATGAATTTCGTGGCCAAAATTGGGGTAAAATACAAGACCCATGAAAGAGCTAAAAACGGTGATTTTTGTGAAAAATAAGATACCTGATTCAATTACTAGGACCTAAGCCAAAATAAAGAACTTAGAACACTAGAAATAAGAATCAAGTCATCCAAATCACAACTAAAGACCCTTGATTCAAAAAGAAATCAAGAACACTTTGAAGAAGACGATTTAGGCAACCAACTTTTCCTCCAACAAGAACTTTAGATTATTTATAACCTAAGACCTAAATTAGCAAGCTAATTGATCTATCCTAAAAGAGTTTATAGACTCAATAAAAATGGAAGGACTAGGCCTTAAGAATGGTCTTGATGTTCATGGGATTTACCCAAAAGGAATAACTTCTCAAAAGCTCTCAAATGAGACTCCTTAATTTCTATCAATATTCAAAGTTGTTAAATTTGAAATATTATAATGCCATATATGTAGGCATCTAAACCTAACTAAGGTGAGAAAAAATCTCAGCCATTTAAACCTTTAAAAGGTTCAAAATATGCCTATTACATAATAAAAGTCATGAGGAATTAAATTAGAAACAAAAATTAAAGAAAACAAGAAAAATTAGTAAAATTGGGCTATGCATGAACTGACCTGGCGCGGGGTCCTCTTGGTGTGCCTAGTGCCAGGTTATATCTACAAAACTTAGCCAACGGGCCAAGAGGACCTGGCGCCAAGTAGTCTTGTTGGGATTGGCGCCTGGTGCGCACTGGTTCTTCACAGTCAGCTCTTTTTTCTTGTCCTCAACCTTTCTTCCGCACGCCCTTCATCCTTCACACAAATTGTTGTTCAAACTTTGATCTTCTTAGCTCTTCTTTGATCCTCTATCGTTGGACAATTGATTCTTGATTTATCTTCTCAAAGGTCTTTCAAGCTTCTCTTTGGCACCCACTTCTCTACTATTTTTATATTCCTTGGCTTGGTGGCGTGTTTGACTTGAATCCTCCATTGAAAGCCTTCGTAATTTAAGTTCTTCCTTGGCATCGTAGAATGTGGTTTGAATCTCTAGCCCCCTTCTTTAGCTTTAACATGATACTTAAGTGGATTCCTATCAAGAATCCATAATATATATAGATTCTTAATTCCCAATTGCTATTATAATTTTTGTTAATTACAATATGGCCCGCGAATTATAACTAATTATAATTCGACCACAACAACCTTTTCTTTTCACAATCAACCTTGTAATGTTATCGAATAACATTTTAAGCACTTAATCCTCTATTGTGTGTGATCTATTTGGTTTCTCAATCGATTGGTAGCAAAATATGAATTAATATAAATATCTTTATGATTAATAATCCTTAATAATTTTTTAGAATTAACTTATTAATTCTAATAAGGATTGATTTATTAATTCTCTAATTAATAAATCCATATTCAACAAATTATGAGCGGTATCTAGGAACATATCATGATCACCCAAAAGTCCAGAAAGTCAAGTGGCTTGACATGAACCTTTCAATAGCAAATAACAATGTAATAAACTCTTTTCACCATATAATATATCATTCGGTTTGGAGTACGGAATTAGTGCAAACTCCTTCTATAATAATAAATTAATTCTAACCCGAATATTTTAGTACTTGTTCATGGAATTCACTAATCATCATATGTATCAATTGGAACCATTTCCAATATACAATCCCCTTGGCCAAGGACTTGCCGAGTAGTGATTCCTACAAGTGGCCGTGAGATATTCACCCATACTTTTAGGAGTGGTGAATCTTTTATTGATCCTCTCAACTACTTTCGTTTGCTTCATATTGTACCTAATATCCATCTTATAGGTAGTCTTGTCAGGACTCCAGATATAGGAATCAAAGTCCAACACATAGCAAATAAAGTAACTTGGAGATCTCGAGTCTAAGGATACTTGCACATTTGCTATGATGAGATTCTATCACTAGCACTAAATAATTATCCATGTGATTATCTCATAGTTAGGTAATCCAATGTACTTGTTTAGGTAACAAGTAACCATATGTTAACTTTGAGTATCACAATACTCACGAATGTGAGAACTACCTTCTGATCAAATCAAGAAGTACAATACATGCTAGTCTTAACGTATTAATGATGTCCTATCTTATTCATACTAGGACTAGGAATAATTTAAGTACGAAGACTATCCAGTGTAGTAGGAATCTCATATCATGATCTCTATTATGATTTCCTTAACATAGCGTTGCACTTGAGACTTTATCTAACAATTAAATTCACACGAAAGTATAAATAAAACTAGCTGAAAGATAAAAAAATGACTTATTTTATTAATAATACACAATATATATAATGCATGTGATTGCCTCTAGGGCATAACACTAATATAATCACCCATTTGTTGAACTCAATAGATCTATATCTTCATCATCATCATCACTAAGCTCCTTATTAATCTCATCAACAGTTTTCTCAACATCTTTATACTATTCTTCATCCTTTTGATTTGTCAATTCTTGGCCTTGCAACTAGTCTCTCCTTTTCATAAACATGCACCCTATAAAGTCTTTCATATTCCGTTTTGTGTGGACAATGAACTTTCGTGTGCCTTTGGCTACAACAAAGCTCATAAGTCTACTTTCCATTTTACTTTTGTTTTTCCTCATATTGTTCCTTCCCCAACTCAAATCTTTTTTTTAATAGGCTACATTACTCCTTAATGGACTTCCAATGACAATCAAATAAATTGTGACCATAGCCACCACAATATTCACAAGGAATTACACTACCTTTTTTGCAAATTAATCATTCTTTCTTGGTCATTCAATCTTGGGCAATCACATGTACTATAACCATATTTTCAACAAGTAGAGCATATATATCCTTGTTTTTCTCTCAACATACTCTTTGGAAAATTTTGTCATGTACTCCCCTTTCTATATTTAGAACTTCTTAGACAATCATAAGTTAAGTGGTCATAACTCGTACAAATTTTGCATGCATTCTCCCTTAATTTATTTTGCACTCTACTCCTTCAATAATTTTGTATTCCTCCCACATAAACTCTTTCAAATCCTACTTCCTCATATTTCCAATTTCCTCTTCCATCAAACCTATCATATCCTCTTCCACTTGTTCTAGGCCCTTTATTATATATATTCCTATAAGATTCGTCTCCACAATCAAGAAAGTTCTTATTATCACCATCATTTTCGTAGTAATCTTCCTCATGCTCAAATTCGTGTTCATCATACTCCCTATAATTACTTCTACTCAAACAAAATTCCTTATCATAGTCATACCATTCACTATCACCCCAACTAACCATTGTGAACTTTTCTTTCAAAGAAGTACAAACAAAATTTAAATAGAAAACACAAGAGAAATTCTTCACTTATTCCCTCATGTGTTTATACTCAATTTTTGTACGTCACTCTTCACTCCTATTTGCACTCTTCTTGGCTTCTATCACAATGAGCTCTCCCTGTTGTCTTTTTCAATCACTTAATTTCTCGTTGAATTCTTTCCACCAAAATCTCTCCAATTGCTTAAGAATTAGTCCAACTAGACAAGTCATGCCAACTCTATAAGGACAATCAACTAAGAGTTTTAAGGGAATTTATATGAATATAGAGGGCAACCAAAGAACAAGGCAAGTTCAAACAAGAATTTCAAAGAAGTAAGGGTGAAACAAACTCAAGATTTCAAGAATACTTCATGAAAAGATTCACTAAGCAAACACCATAAGGATTCAAGATAGGACAAGTTCAAATCAATTTGAAGTATCTCAAGAAGATTTAAAACTAAATATTCTACCTACTAAAAGAAGAAATATATCAATAAGTCAATTCGAAGTGAAATATGCAAGGTAAGAACCTAAGTATTAGATAGTCACTTAAGCATTTCATCAAACACATAATATGCAACTACTCAAATAGATTATTTTTAAATGTTAGGGTGCTATCACTACCTAAAAGATGTAATTGTGATACTCAATTTACTCACTCAAGGTAATAATAGCTCAAGGAATTCAAGTCTCAAGAAGACAAATTGGTGTGAACTAAGTATTCACCAACAACTTCCCAAACGATATCAAAGATCATTAATGGAAACTCTCTACTTGTAACACAAGGATAGATCCTATTTTAAATAAGCTACTAAGAAAGAAAATAATAGCAATTCATCATAGGATGCATTTGGTATTCATGCATACGCAATCACAAGTCATAGAAGTAACACATCAAGCACATTATATAAAAACTCATAACTTAAGTTACTCCAAAATTTTCACCTTTATAACATCCCCCAAAACTAAAAATCCATGAAAAAAAAACAATGGCCAATGATTATATTGACATCAAGATCAATTTCAAAGTAAGAACATGGACAAATTTTGAGTTTAAGGTCTCACAAAAATAGCTCACACAAGAGTTATAGTATTTTTTTTCTTTTTTTGTGTAGTGATTTTAGCAACAAATAAACTTTAATAATCACCAATTTTTAGCAATGCAAAGCCTCAAATAGGTACACACGTATCAACCCAACATATAGGATCAATTTTACATCGAGCCCATGGTATATATTGAAGTTCTTAACATTTAAAAATAGGAAGAAAAATAGTTACAGGATTGTAAAATTTGCAGCACTATTTTTTCACTTGTTTTAGCTTCAAATCATCAATTCTTCAAGCCAAATGATTCCTCAAACATCATACCAATATATAAGATCAATTTAACATCAAATTCATGTTATAATTTTAAGTTCCAAGTAGTAAAAGTTGGCACAAAAATAAGTGACAAAAATTGCAAAAACTTTAGCAAGTTCCTAAAGAAAATTATACCTTTGCCCAAAGAAAATTGTTTTAATTTCAATTAATACAAGCTTGCCCTGATACCAAATTATTTAATATGAGCTTAGGATGTCAAAATCTTGAGCTTCCAATACGGCAACACAAATTTAATGAAAAGACTTGAACTCTAGGATTACAATGATCCTAGAACCCTAAGAGTAAAGAATTGAACCTTCCAAATCAACTAGAATCACCCCTTAACCCAACTAGGAGTCAAGAACAATATGGAAAGGATGAATTTGGGTAATCAATTGGTATTCTAAAGGGACCCTAGATGAGTTAAAATCTAAGGCCTATTCAGAAAAGGAATTGATCCATCTAAGAAAAATTAGAGATTAAACTTTTAGGATAGACAAATGCTAAAGATTAGTCTTGATTTGATTTGGAGAAAAATATAAAAGGAATCACCCTCAACTCTCTCATGAGAGAATATTTGTTTTCTCAATGTATATTGTTTCAAAGCTACATTACAAGTGGCATAAGGGCATATATATAGATGCCAAGTCCTAAACTAATTACCAAACTAATCTCTAACTAATGAGTGGCCTTAATACAAGTTTGAGGCACTCTTTCATGTTTTTAAATAACTAAAAACCAAATAAAAGTCATGAGAATTGAATCGGTGGCTGTCAACATGATAATCGGTGGCTGGTATAAGCTAAATTTAAAAAAAAAAACCCAAATTAAATCAGCACCTATTGGGCCCTTAGACCCACACCAGTTATATGCTTTGTCCACAATCTAAATTTTATGTTCATAATTGGCATCAGATGCTTCCCGAAGCTTCACATCTAGCTTGTCACCAACATTTTTCTCGCAATCACTTGATCTCCACACAAGTTATTATTTATGCTCGATTTTCTTAGTCCTTCTTTGATCCTCCATTACTTGACAACTTTCTTAATCTTGATCCCTGGTTTACATCTTGGAGGTCCTTTAATCCTTCCTTTGGCACCCTCCTCGTCGCAATATTCTTATTCTTTGCTTTAGTGGTTTGGTTTGGTTGCATCCTCCATTGAAGGACTTCATGATTTGAACCTTCTTTAGCACCATGGAATGTGGCTTGACTATCCATCCCCCTTCTTTTGATATGCCTTGTTGCATGGGCAAATTCCTATCATAGAGGAGAGTTATCATCCTACACAACATCGTCATTGATGTATGTTTTTTAGCACAGGAAATATTATCAACAGAGGCCACAATCAATTAAGTTTTAAATAAAATGCTAAACAGTAAATCTACACATATAAGCAAGTATATTCATAATGTAGTATAGTGAATAGCAAGCACTATATCCATAGAAACTAAATAATTATTCATACTTTACTACAATCTTATTGTTTTGCCAACAAATTAAAGGGATAAAATAAATAAAACTATTATACTAGAGAATATGTCAAGTTTACCCAAAAAAGCCACATGGATTATTTAGGAGTAAGAAGAAGAAGAAAAGATATATAAAGAAGAAATCATCCAATTCTATGTCAAATAAAGAAAACACTCGTAAATCAATTGATTCCCAATTTCAATATCGTTATGAATTTAGAAGGGGAATTTTAATCTCTCGAGTTATAAAATTCCTATTCTTAGCTATTTACAAAGTATCTTTATCTCTTTAATTAAATCTATGAAGCATTAAGATCAACTAAATTATGTTCGAAAGAAGTAACACCCCTATCTCTAAGTGATATCACAAACTCATTAATTACCTGAAAGAAACCAATGCCCCCTGTCTCTCTATGACACTAAAATCTTAATGATTATTAGGTCTAATCACCTAATCCTTCTGAAGTTAATTGGTAGATAACAAATATTGAATTAATTAATCCTAAGTAATCAATTCAACACAATGAAATCAAGTAATCAAATATTAGAAGTTGAAATCAATATATCCAAAAGAATTGCAATCCAAGAATATAAAATTAGGGTTATCTATCAATTACAATTAAAGAATTAACAATTAAAATTGCCAATGTAGATTACAAAGGAAAGGAAAAGAAAGCACGCATAGATAAGAAAATTGTTAGTGTTATATCCTAGAGGGAATCACTTGTACATTGTATATAACATTTTATTTTAATAAAAGGCATTATTTATCTTACAGTTTTTTTGTTTACTTTTAAGTAATATAACTGTTTGATAAAGTCCCTAATACAACACTGTGTTAAGAAAATCATAATAGAGATCATGATATAAGATTCCTACTACACTATATAGTGTTAGTACTTAAATAGTCCCTAGTTGTAGTATTAATGAGACAAGACATCATTAATGCGTTAAGACTAGCATGTGTTAGACTTCCTGATTTGATCAGGCGATAGTTCTCATATCTGTGAGTATTGAGATACTCAAAGTTAACAAATGTATGCTTGTTAATGGAACAAGTTCATTAGATGACCTAGCTTTGAGATAATCACATGTATAACTATTTAGTGCCAGTGATATAATCTCAATATAGCAAATATGCAATTATCCTTAGACTTAAGATCTCCAAGATACTTTGTTTGCAGAGCATTGTACTTTGATTCCAATCTTCAGAGCTCGATCGAGGGCTGCCTATGGGATGGATAATAGGTACATTGTGAGGTAAACAAAAGTAGTTGAGAGGGTCAATAAAGGAGCCACCACTCCTAATAGTAGGAGCGAATATCTCACGGTCACTTATAGGAATTACTACTCAAGAAGTCCTTGGCCAAGACATATGTGTATTGGAAATAGTTCCAATTGATACACATCTAGAGTAGTGGGTTCCTAGTACAAGTACTATTGTATTCGGGCCAGAATTAATTCTAGAGGGAGTTGGCACTAATTTCGTACTCCAAACTGAATGAGATATTGTATGGTGAAATGAGTTAATTGCACTGTAGTTTGTTATTGAAGGGTTCATGTCAAGCCACTTAACTTCCTGGACTCTTGGGTGGTCATGATGTGTTGTTAGATACCGCTCATGATTTGGGAATATAGGTTTAGAATTAACAGGATTAATTCTAATTAATTATAGATTATTAATCTCAAAGACGTTTGGATTAATTCATATTCGCTACCAATTGATTTGGAAACCTAATAGATTACTCACAATAGAGGATTATATACTCAAGATGTTATCTAATAACATAGTGGGGTTAATTGGGAAAAAGAGAAGTTGTTGTCGACAAATTATAATTAGCTATAATTTATGATTCAAATTATAATTGTGAGAACTTGATGTTTCCAATTACAATTAGGGAATTCTAATAGGATTAGAATTCTTAATTTTTGGTAGGGTTTTTTGTGTTATATGATGATATGGCCGCCAACCCTAGCTGTGAGTAATACACACGATCTTCTCTCTCTCTCTCTCTCTCTCTCTCTCTCTCTCGTTTTGCTAAAAACGTGAAGAACTCTAGCCGCCATCTTTTTTTGCTAGCATAGGAAATTTCGGTACTTGAATATTCCTCTATGTGGATTACTATTAGAGATAACCACACACTATGATTATAGTAGTTAGACGTTCAACTCTCGTGAAGTTGGATCAAGAGGATTGCTAGATCGCACCTCGACCTGAAGAAGAAATAATTGTTCTTCGGACTCTGAAACAAGGTAACAGCTTTTTACCTTATTTTGAGAGTCCGAAGAACAAATATTTCTTCTTCAAGTTGAGGTGCGATCCAACAATCCTCTTGATCTAACTTCATGAGAGTTGAACGTCTAACCACTATAATCACAGTGTGTGATTATCTCTTTTAGTAATCCACACAGATGAATACTTAAGAACCGAAATTTCCAATGCTAGCAGAAAAAGATGGCGGCTTGGGTTCTTCACGTTTTCAGCAAAACGGAGAGAGAGAGAGAGAGAGAGAGAGAGAGAGAGAGAGAGAGAGAGAGAGAGGATCGTGTGTATTACTCACAGCTAGGGTTGGCGGCCATGTCACTTATAACACAAAAAATCCTACCAAAAATTAAGAATTCCAATCCTATTAGAATTCCCTAATTGTAATTGGAAACATCAAGTTCTCACAATTATAATTTGGACCATAAATTGTAACTAATTATAATTTGTCCACAACAACTTCTCTTTCTCCCAATTAACCCCGCTATGTTATTAGATAACATCTTGAACATATAATCCTCTATTGTGTATGATCTATTAGGTTCCCTAGTCAATTGGTAGCGAACATAAATTAATCCAAACGTCTTTGAGATTAAAAATCCATAATTAATTACAATTAATCCTATTAATTCTAATCAGGATTGGTTTATTAATTAATCAATTAATAAACCATATTCTTAGATCATGAGCGGTATCTAGCAACACATCATGACCACTCAAGAGGTCAGGAAGTCAAGTGGCTTGACATGAATCCTTCAATAACAAACTACAGTGCAATTAACTCTTTTCACCATATAACATCTCATTTAGTTTGGAGTACAAAATTAGTGCCAACTCCCTCTAGAATTAATTCTGGCCTGAATACAATAGTACTTGTACCAAGAACCCACTACTCTAGATGTGTATCAATTGGAACTATTTCCACTGCACATATGCCTTGGCTAAGGACTTCTCGAGTAGTAATTCCTACAAGTGGCCGTTAGATATTCGCCCCTACTATTAGGAGTGGTGAATCCTTTATTGACCCTTTCAACTACTTTCGTTTACGTAACAATGTACCCAATATCCATCCCATAGACGGCCCTCGATCGAGCTCCAAAGATTGAAATCAAAGTACAATGCTCAGCAAACAAAGTACCTTGGAGATCTCAAGTTTAAAGATACTTGCACATTTGCCATATGGAGATTATATCACTGACACTAAATAGTTATCCATGTGATTATCTCAAAGCTAGGTCATCCAATGAACTTGTTCCATTAACAAGCATCCATATGTTAACTTTTACTATCTCAATACTCACGGATATGAGAACCACCGCCTGATCAAATCAAGAAGTCTAACACATGCTAGTCTTAACGTATTAATGATGTCCTGTCTCATTAATACTACGACTAGGGACTATTTAAGTACTAACTCTATACATTGTAGTAGGAATCTCATATCATGATCTCTATCATGATTTTCTTAACACAGTGTTGTACTAGGGACTTTATCGAACAGTTATATTACTTAAAAGTATTAATGATGTCCTGTCTCATTAATACTACGACTAGGGACTATTTAAGTACTAACTCTATACATTGTAGTAGGAATCTCATATCATGATCTCTATCATGATTTTCTTAACACAGTGTTGTACTAGGGACTTTATCGAACAGTTATATTACTTAAAAGTAAACAAAAGAAACTGTAAGATAAATAATGCCTTTTATTAAAATAAAATGTGTCATATACAATGTATAAGTGATTGCCTCTAGGTTACAACACTAACAAAAATTTCTTTCTTCTTTCTTGACATCTCATTGATCAACTCTACTATTTTTCTTCAAGATTTTCCTTAATTCTCCTCCTCTTGGTATTTTCTTGAACTCACTAGGAGTTTTTTAAGGTTTCTTATGCTCCTAAGACTTACTACTTTTAAGGCTTCCTATCCTTCTCTATTTATAAGAGTTTATCCTTCCAAAAAGTGCTCAAAAAGAACTTTTTCGCGTACGAAAATAGACAGTACTAAACTAGCCCTTGTTGCTCACTGTTTTTTTCTATAAATAGAACCAATTAGCCATGGCTACTCCCTAGCAGCTAGCACCGGCTTGTCACTCACTAAACTTTGAATTTCCTTTGTTATATGCCCTGTCTAGTAGAAATTGGCCAGTGCCAGTCGTTCTCTATTTTACATTTTTAACCTCTTTTTGACCATCTTTCATCATCTTTTCTTGTACTTTTTCATTCCACAAATCCTGCACAGAAAATGGTAATAATGTTGGAACTAATAGTCATTTAATGATGAACTCATAACAAATATAGCTCAAATGATTTGGAAAATATAGACCAAATTAACCCCTATTAATTCTTGAACATTTAAACTTTGCTTGTCCTAAAGCAAATAAGATATCAACAATGGAGATCCAACAAGCAAATAGATAAGTTGCAAAATGATTTTAGGGAATATGGCCAGTGTGGAAAAGATATTGTTCTACCTTTAACTTAAGAATCCAATGTAACACCCATTCAATCAAGCTAATTCTATATAAACTCATGTATTAAGATAGGCATAACCAAGGTTGTCAAAGTTGAGTTAAAAAATTTTATGTACTTTCCTTTTGTTTCACTCGATTCTTCATGTGAAGAATGCAAACATTGTGATTCATATAAGTTTGGAATAATCAACCAACTCAAGGCCTATAATTTCCAAACTATTACAATTTAATTAGTAAACTAGGGGCATTCTCACTTTCATTCCACTATTTACGAAAATTTAACCTCAAATGAGTGCATTTTACACTCACCTTATTTGCCCATTTCATTCTTTTCAACAATTTTTCTTTTTTCCACTCATTTTCTTCATCATTTTTTTATGAAACGATAGAGATGTATACATGTTTTTTCTTGTTTTTCGCCTCACTCTTTTCTTTTCTCTCAACTCTCTTCTTCTTCTTCTTCTTCTTTTTTTTTTTTTTTTTTGTCATCTTATTTTTCTTTTTCATTCAAGAGAATTCAACCAATTTTGGGCACTTGCATTCCCTATTTTTTTTTTTCACTCTTCTCACCTCCCAAATTCACTTAAACTCAGAATTAGGACTACTTTTGAAAATCATAGCACTAAAATTAATCAATATTCCCCATCTATACTTTATTACAAAATCAACATGAATCCTCAATAAAAAAAATGCCACAACATCTACTAAAATATAAACAAGGTTAATTCAACTTCTCAAGACTTAGTATATATCACACGTAATATACAATTTTACTCCAAACTAAACTTCATCAAATAAGACCTAAACCAAATTCTCATGTCAAAAGAAAAATAATATCAATACTATAATAGCCACACTATGAAAATTTTAGCTGGAAAGATCTAGGCCAAAAGTTAGAAAGCACGAATATAATTACAAAACTTGGACAAAGAATACCACAAAACCAATCCCCTACAGTTAAGCTGAACAATGTCCTCATCGGCTAGAAAATCAACATAATAAAGCATATCCAATGGGACCAAAAATAATAAGGGAGGAAGAAAGTTCAACAATACTTTCGAAGAAAAATAAGCACATAAGAGGAGAATCTTCATAAAATGTTAAAGAGAGAAGAATTATTGTCCAAGAAAATTATCTAACAAACCTATAAAAGAAAAAGAAAAGTACAAAGAAAACAACAACAATTTAAAACAAACGAAAAATAAAGGAAAGCCAAATAAAATAAAAGACTAATAAGAATCCTAAGAAAGTAAATAGAAACAAAGACTTGCTTTCCCACACATGCTAAAAGTATCACTACACCAAAATTGACGATTAGTGACACACCTATTGACGTCACATAATATTTAATTTTTGTTATTTATAATATTTTATGATGATTATTATATTCTCATGTTGATTATCACATTTTCACCGTTGCTAAAGATATATCGTGGTGATATGAATACTTTATATCATCATGAATTGTGATTTTTGTCAAACTATGAATACTTTCCTTGACATTTTGACAATACATCATTTAGTAGTTCATCACTAATTGTTAAATTTGTTATCGTATATTCTTAGTATTTTTTAGGAGCAAAGAGATATATAACAACTAAAAACTAAACTAAGCAAGATAAAATAAGATAGTAGCATAAACTCCCAAATAAAATAAAACAAATCCAAACATGTAAAACACATTCTTTCCCCTAATCATGCTTTTTTTTTTATCAGCCCTTAGCTAGAAAAAGTCAATTATCATTGCAGAAAGTAGGCATAATGAATCATTTAGAAATAAGGGTGTTTTTTGGAGAGGGTTCAGGGCATGAAAGGCATTATTGTTAATGAAAGTAAATGCATTATCTGTATACCCTTGCATCTCTTTAGATGCACAAGTCATTTTTTCAACGCATGAATGCAAATTATATTTGAAGACTACATCAACACTAAAATCTCCAATTAACCCTTCTAAAGAATCATCACAATTAAGGATCCCTATCAATTCTAGTATTGCAGCCCTGAAAGATGGGATCATGAAAATCTTATTGTGCAATGTATTGGCTACGAATACTAAATTCCGTCCCTTAAGTTAGAGTGAATAGCATAGTTAATGAGCATACTCCAAGGAATGCATAAAATTTGCTCTTGAAAATGCTCCTTCCTTGAAGAATGGTGAATTCCACATATCATTAATAGCATTCATCATTTCCATAAATCGAGAGGTGCCTAAAAAATTATGTGACAAAGAGAAATTAAAATTAGTAGAGCATAAAGTATAATAAAATCTTTCTCTCATCATATTGTTCAATTGCTTCTTATGTCCTCTTAGTTCTTCTTTAGGATTCCTATCTTGTAGACTCTCACACAATTGCCAAATCATTTTACTCTTGTTATCCTCTTGTGGTGCAGTCTTGTCCTCTTGAATTGTATAAGCCATTATTGGATATTCACGAAAAAGGAAAAGGTTAAGCTCTCCAATAAGGGCTTAGAGGATTCTCCTTCTTGTAGACTAACCTGCGCTCAATGATGTGCTCTCTTGAATCTCCTTAACTAACTTTGCTAGTTGTGTTCTTTGGTGCCTCATTCATTGGGAGGATTCTTTGTTATACTTAGTGGAAGAATTAATATTGTCAACAAAAATAGCTATTAAGTCTTCAAGTGAAGGCTTAACTTGTATAGGAGAAGATGGTGTGTTATAAAAAATATGCTCTTCATTTCTCCAATGTAGCATTGTAGAATCATACAACTCCAAATATGTAGGCTGAGATGTTCTCTCCCAAAACAATCATATCTCACTTCTTGGTAATTTGGGGAAGCTACATTCTAATTATTGCACCTCCTAGTATAAGCATCAACTTAAACTTCCAATGCCAACATCTGGTCATAATTATAGCAATCTTGCATTGGTGCCCATGGCCACATATATCCCTATGAATGATTATCCATAATAATGTTGCAATCTCGCATTCAGAAAAAACAAAAATCAAATCTAAGGTAAAAAATAAAAATACAAACTAAAAATAATATAGATATATTCACAAACTATCTAAATATAAAAGTTAGTGGTATTTACAAATATAAAAATGGCTAAGTTAATAATACTCCATTTTTTAATGATATTACCAATCCATAACAATGGCGCCAAACACTTGATCCGTGTTTTTTAGTTTAACAAATATTATCAACAAAGGTCACAATCAATCAAGTTTTAAACAAAAATACTAAATACTAAAACTACTCATATGGGTGATAGTGCATTTTTTAGTGTTAGGAGAAGTATCAATAAAGGCTACAAACAATCAAGTTTTAATTATAATGCCAAATACTAAAACTATACCAATGGGCAAGTGTATCCATCATAGAGTATTGGGAATAGCAAGTATCGAATCCACGTGAACTTAGCAATTACCACTAATTTACTCTAATTTTATTGTTTCGCCAACCAAATAAGAAGTATAAAATAATCAAACTAAAGTTCTAAACAACTACAACAGAGAATACATCAAATCCACTCTTGAAAAGTCCTAAGGATTATCAAGGAGTGAGAATAAAGGGGAAGGCCATGTAAAAGAAGAAGTCCTCCAAATCTAGTTATGCAATGAATATATCATTATGCTTAACAAATCTCAATTCAAGCACTAGTATAAATCCCTATTGAGAATTTCACTCTCTCCGTGGTTATAAAATCCTATCCTTAAGTTTAATTGATTGATATCTCTACCTGATCAATCAACCTAAAAAGGTTTTAAGATCAACCTAATTACCAAAAGGCATTCAACAGCCCCAATATCCTTATATATCTCTAAGCAATATTGAAAGCCCAATTATTATTAAGTTCTAATCCTTTAACCATTCTCTTAAGTTAATTAAAGGGAAACAAACACTGAACTAATTAATTTGGTATTCAACTCCTAACTCCATCTCTTGAATTCATTAAGAATGAACTAATCAAATGAGTAAATTAATCAAGCCTAAATAATTAATCTAACACAATAATGCCCAGTTAATCAAATACATGATATTGGAATTCAATAAACCACAATAATAACTCAATCAAAGAACATAAAGTTTGGATTCATCCATCAAATATAACTAAATGTATTAAAATATAATATTTTCATCATAGACTACAAAGAAAAGAAAGGACATCACTCATAGACAAGCTATTGCCCTTCTTCTTTTGTGAGTCTCTTGAACAACTCCTTTTATCTTCTCAAATGATTCACTTACATCCTCATTTATTTGGTGTTTCTTTAAGTTCGTTAAGCGATCTCTAGGTTGCTAGCT
This sequence comes from Voacanga thouarsii, assembly GCA_026120185.1. Lineage (NCBI taxonomy): Eukaryota > Viridiplantae > Streptophyta > Magnoliopsida > Gentianales > Apocynaceae > Voacanga > Voacanga thouarsii. Next base: position 2,424,415 of record JANUWF010001683.1, read on the forward strand.
GCCTTAGGATGTGTTTTTAGGACATATGATGGGGTATTCACAATTGCCTAATGGAAAAATCACAAAAATCACAAAACAAAGAACACTGTGTACCTAGGCGGCCCGGTTTCATAGGACTTAGGCTAGGCCACTTAAGTCTTTTTTTTTTTTTTTTTTGTTATGACAGAACCTAGGCAACTGAGCCTCAAGTGACCTAGGTGGCCTACGTTATTTCAGCACTTTTATTCTTGAGCTTAGGCAGCCCAGTCTCAAGCGACCTAGGCTAGGTTACCGAGGCTTATTCCAAATATGAATTTTTCCTTCAATTTTGAAGACTTTCACCCTTGTTCTCCCTCAAATGATCTTTTAACAATTCTTACACAAAATAAGGTGAAAAGGTCAGCTAAGTAATCATCTAAACAAGACTTTGTCACAACTAAGGCATAAATGACATAAAAAATATGGTAATGATGAGTGGTCATCACATCCTCACACTTGAACCTGTGCTTTTCCTCAAGAAAAATGCGTTTATTCACAAAGATGTAGATAGTTTACAAGTAAAGTGAATGACTTTAATCAGAGCATATTGGGAAACTTAACAAGAACACAAGTCATCATATGTACAATAAAGTTATTATTGGGATGTATGCCCTCTTAGACTATGTTTCTAATATAATTTTGATTTTTGTTAATAAATGTTTTATTCTCTGAAATTATTTCTGAATTCTTCTTTACCTTTGTGCAAAAAGTTTTCTAGAAAAGACCTATTGTATTTAAGTAAATGGTTCATATGAATGGAGGTCTTTCACGGTAAGGTATGGACTATAGGTTACTTAATATATACAATATTGTTCATAACCGAATGGTGAGAATGAGAATCTCATCAAGGTAAGGTTATTGCCTTATGAATTCAAAATGTGGAATGGCTTACTTTTAGCCAATAAGTTTGAATACGTACAACTAGACCTTTAGTAGTGGTTTCTAAAAGTAGTATATGGCAAAAACCTAGACTACTACTACTATAGAATGGACTTATACTTTATGGCTTGAGTATGGGTTGGTGATCTGACAAAGCTAGGAGCATATGTTTTGATAAACTATAGTTGAGGTCCTATTGTATGACTAATATACTTGTATGTTTTTTATATGTAACTAGTTAGTTAAAATAGATTTGTACAAGATAGCTTCTATGCTATATCGCCCTTTGTGGTTGTCTGAATGATCTAAATATCTAGAGCTCTGGGGAACATATGTTGGATATTTGCTTTAGGGTTGCTCCTTTGGAAAGCGAAAATATTCAAAGAAGTCATGGATCATTGGACTAGAAGCCTAAGGATGGTAAATGTCTTTTAGAGAGGTGTTGGTACATTTCTTCCTCTCTAAATGAAGGGCAATGTGTAGAATGATATTTTAGTCATTATACCTATAGGTCGAAGACATTTCTAACGTAACATTGTCCGTGGGGTCAATATTTTCTTATGGTGATATTAAGAAATATTTAAAATACAAAATATAGCTATTTATACAGTAGGAGTATTTTGGTCATTTTAGTAGCCAAGGCAACGTGTCTTGTTGGTCATCGGTATAGCCCGTAAGTCCTAATTAATTTTAGGTTGAGGAAAAGGTCTCAGTGAAAGAGGATTTTATTTTATTCAAAAAGTTTAATTTATTATTGGACTGGAATAAAATAAAAGGACGAGAGAAATTAATTTAACTTTATTATCTGATTTAATTAGTTAATTAATTATTCAGGGCCGAAGCCCAGATTGAACAATTGGAAAAATTAACCTGGGACTAAACTAGATAAAAGGCTTGAATAATTCTATTTGGCTTCATTAATTATTTATTGGGTTATTTCTGTAAGCCAAAAAAATAAATAATTAATGTTTATTGTTTATGGGCTCATTGGGTCTAATGAAAATAATAATAAAAATATTTATGGCCCAATAGCTTCGACCAAAGGGTTTTTATCATTCACAAAATAGAAGAGTTTATGATGAGCTAAACATCTTATGTTGATAACCTCTGGGTGTTTTGAAAAACGATAATTCCAGTGTTTTTTGTTATCAAGGAAAAAAGTCATGTGATTCATTCTTGACAATACTACAATGAACGAAAAACACAAGCCTTCGGTCTATTATTTTTCTCTCATTTTCTTCTTCCTCCTCGTCATTCTTCTAAGTAATTGCAGAGAATCAAGAGAGATTGTGACTGTATTTTCCTCACCTGATTAGTTTCACGAACAAGGCTTAAGCTGTGGAATATTCTTTGATTCAAGAGGTTTTGCATTCATGCCAAGAATGAGTAGAAGGACAGAGAGATTTGAACCAGAAATATCATCGAGCAGAGACGCAAGCATCCCTGTTGTTCAATCTAATCTTCAGCACCAAAGGAAATTTCAACGTGCAGAGGTATAAATAAAAATCCTTCCGCAGTTCAGTGCATTTTTCTTTAGCTTCTGTTTACCTGTATGCTTGCTTCTTATTTATTTTCTAGCTTCAAGTGGTATTAGAGCATGAAGTTTGATTGGCTTAGGAATCATGTTAGTTTAATAAAAATGGCCAGATCATTGTCTAATATTTATGCCTATTATTCTTCGTTGTTTATGGTATAGGATAGATTTCTGTGAGCCTCATTGTTGAGGTTTTAGATCCACTGTAATCTAATGTTTTTTCAATAGCAAATTGTGTAAGCTCGAGATTAAGGGGTATAGGTGGATGTTGTTTTTGTTTTGATTCAAATTTGTATAAAAAATGCCGCTTGCTGATGTCGCAAAGTAGAGTTGTAGAGAACTTTGAAGGAGAAACATCACAGAAGAAAAAAACAAAGAAGAAGAAGAGCTGAGCTACTGAAGCTGAGCCGTGCCATAGAGCAAGTAGTGTACGTGGCATGGCTCGTTGTGCTTGGAGCCGTGGGACGGCTCGGTCGAGCCGCGACTTGAAAGCCGTAGTAAGGCACCGAGCTAACCCATAGCTTGGTGAAATGCAAAGCATCCTGTGAAGGATGTGAAGGATTTGGTCACAATTGTTACCAGATTTCATGGGGCGGGTGTTGGCATCCTCGAATGGTCCATGGGCCATGATCCGGTATGGCGGGGGTGCAAACCAAGGGATTTTTTAATATTTTTTTCTTTTTTCCCTTGTAATTTTTGTGCAATTTCTTTTTCATTTTTTGGTCCCATGCTAGGCGAAGTTATTATTTTTGCAATAGTTAATATTCATTGAATATTTTTCATGACAAATAATAGTAAAGGATTTTAGGATTAAGAAAGACCATTAATTGATTTAATTCATGTGTTTAATTATATTGGGTACTTAGGTTTAAAAATAGAAAAGTATGAAAATATTTACTATTTTCTAGCATGGTATTTATTTTAACCTATATGTGCATGTTTTTCCAAAGACCAAAGTCTTTGGGAATTTTTTTTTTTATAGTGCAAAATAATTTTCTTTAATTTAATGATTAATTTTAACTTAAACAAAAATCAATCCTTGATTATTTTCTTAAAGGTTTTTTATCCTTGACATAGAAAATATTTTGAATTTATATATTTTTGTAAGTTAAAATGAAAAACCATTTTAATTGTTTTTCACAAAGAAAAATTATTTTTGACAAATAAAAACTTGAGATCAAAATCTCTAGAAAGTTTTAATGGAAATTTTTGAAATTATCAAGTTCTTAACTTAAATAGAATTAATTCATGAAAAAAATTCTCAAAGGGTATAAACCTTGACAGAAATTTTTTATGAGTTTCGATATTTTATTTTAAGTTAAGAGAGAATTTAATGGAAATTTTCAAAGGATATTTTTCCAAGAAAACCCTTGTTTTAAAAATTAAGTGGGAGAGGGGTTCCAACAGCCCCACGACTTCCATCACAATCCTCATTAAAGATCGTAGGTCCCCTCGTGTCACCCTAGAAGTGAACTCGTATAGAATGGAGATACCACAAGGATCTATGACTAATGCAAGGATGTAATTAATAACCTGAGACACGTACTATGATCAGCTAGCCCATATTACAGGTTATAGTGTGAAGTATGTCCATAGAAAATGAGAAGAAATGGTCGTCTCCTCGATGGAGTTATCTTCTAGATCATTACCTAGAAGGGAAATTAATTTATGGTGGGGAACAAACTTACCTTAGGAAACTATTAATCTTCCCAAGAAGCTATGTCAGTTTTCTAAAGAGCCAAATTAATCATGTTAAAGATAATAGTGATGGGGTTAACTAATATTAGTTTCATATGATGATTAAGTGCACAAAATTATTTTATTTTTTTTTAAACTGAGAATTTCTTTTATTTTGATTTTCAGAAATGGTTGGTAGAGGTTCTTTTAGTCCTTTAGATATTATTCTCCATGAGAATAAGTTAACGGGTCTTAGCTCTATGGACCGGAAAAGGAACTTGGACATAACACTCACAGCTGAAAGATGTATAAGTATATCCTCTATAAAACTTCACAAGTAATCAAGGAGGGTTCCACTGATGAAGAGTGATAGGGCCTAAATTAGTCATATTTTCCCTAGTTATTTGAGGCTCTTTTGTGATACATTCTGTTAAATAACTAGTCATATTCCTTCATATTTGAGATTTTACCATTGGAAAGGTATTTTGTGCATTATTTTAGATTTTAGGGATAAAACAAAGAAAAAATATCGCAAAACAGAACAGAGGTGGTGCCGGCCAGGCTAGAGGAATCGGCACCGGTCATATGCTATTGGTACGCACTTCGAGGTGACAGAAAAATTATTCAAATAGGACCGGAACAGAACCAAACCGACACCGGCTCTAGCAGCCAAGGCGGTGCCGGGTGTACTTTGGACAACGTTGCATGGAAATCAAGAAAAAATGAGTGAACTACGGAAGAAACAGAACACAACCGGCGCCGGCTCCAGCAGCCAAGGTGGTGCCGGTTGTGCCCTGAGGATAAGATGGAATCTTGATTTTTTCACGTGGTTTGTGGATAATCTGTAGAATTTTAGTATCTTCCTACTTCTACTCGGCCAAGAACCTTACACCAACGAGTTTAGGCACTTCCTAAGTCTATAAATAGATGGAAAACACAAGAGAAAAGGAGAGAATTCATAGATCATTATAGAAAATCACTCAAATCAGATGAGGAATTCTCCAAATCAAGGAGGGTTGTGCAAGAAGGTCTTCAAAGGAAGAAAAAGGAGGCTTGTCTATGAATACTTTCTTTTACTTTCTTTTCTTCTTCTTGACAATGATGTATTAATTATTTTATTATTTGACATTGTTTTAGGTATTCATGATTTTTAGAGTTATTTGCTCTTTTGATTAATTAATTATTCTTCTTGGTATTTAATTACTTGTGCTTCTTATGAGATTAATAGGTTGTTTCTTTCCATTAACTTGCTTGGACAAAGGGGTTGGTGGTGGTCTCAATTCATTAATTTCATATTTGTTGTCTTTTAACTTACTTGGACAAGGGGGTTAACTGTTAGGAACAAAGTAATTAAATGTTAATTGATGTTTGCCAAGATATAGATTCATAGGTTAATTTCATGTTTCAAATTTGCCAGGATATGAAAATTTAATCTAGAATTGTGTTTAATGCATCTTTTAGGTAAATTAGTTGAGACATGATATGTGATGCTAGTTTGTCTAGAAGATAGGGATTTCATGGATTGGAAAAAGAAGTGAAATGTATATTATCCTTTATGATGCCAAGAGAATAATTAGTTATGATAATGATTAAGTACTTAAGGATCATATTTGTCAAAACAATGGTTTAAGTTACATAATTCTACATCCTTGATATGTACATATTATTTTATTTTATTTTGTTTCCCTTTTTATTTTATTTTAACTTTATTCAGTCGGTTAAATAATAAAAGAAAAGGGATTAATGCATAATTGTTCCTGGAGGATTGACACTCGTTTCAACCCAATGCTATGTTAATGATGAGTATGCTTACTCATATGTGTAATTTATGGTTAATGTTTTAATTTAAACTTGATTGGGAATGTGCTTATTTTTATATGATTTTTATACCCAAATAAATACGCATTAAGTGTTCGGTGCCATTGCCGCGGAACAATATCATGAAAGCTTGGATATTGTTGATTTAACCATGTAAATATGTAAATAGGTAAATATGTAAATATGTACAATTGTTCTTTTCGCAAAAAGGTGCTATATTTTGTATCTTGTGTATCTTTGTATACCCTCGTAACCTAACCTACTAACTTTGACTATGTTCTATTGACTAACTTTATAATCTTTTAATTTTATTTTAATTATGAATTCCGTTAGTTAACTAGCTTCCATGCTCAGGAGAAATGGCGAATTGGAATATGAAGAAGTTTAATGAGGGGCAGTACCCCCATTGTGCTTCTGAGATAACACTCACGACACTAGAATCAGCGGAGCTTGAAATCGTAATTGGAAAATTTGTGGTTCATGTCACGAGGCGTTTCCAAGAGATAGATTTCATATTTGAGAAGTTCGAAGCTATAATCTGCAATATGAAACTACAAATTTGGTTTTTGACGGACATGGTGATAAAATCTCACGAACTAGCACCAGTAGCCATTGAGGGAGTAGCTGCTATCACATTGCGGAATGCAAAAGAGTTTCCAGACGTTATAGATTGCAACTAGCGCCGGGTGGAGGAAGAGAACCGGAACCAGCTGTCTGATAACTCCGAGACCAAGCAGCCCAAAATTGAATCAGCGTCGGCCGAAGAATTGAAACCGGCACTGGTTACCCCCTGTCCATCTCCCAAAAATACTACTTTGTAGCCTAAAATACCGTATCCTACCCGTCTACACAAAGCCCGAAAAGATGACCAATTCGACAAATTCCTCGAGAAATTCAAACAACTGCACATAAACATCCCCTTCAGCGAAGCTTTAATCCACATGCCCAAATATGACAAACTTCTTAAAAGCATGCTCGTTATTGACCAAATGTTGGAGGTTTTGCATTGATTAAAGGATGCTAAACAAAGCCACTAGAAAAGATCACTTCCCTCTCATTTTCATTGACTAAATGTTGGAAAGGTTAGCCGAACATGAGTATTATTATTTCTTGGATGGATTTTCTGGCTACCTACAGATCCCTATAGCTCTGGAGGACCAAGATAAAATCACTTTTACATGTCCATATGGTACTTTTGCATATCACCGAATGCCATTTGGTCTTTGTAATGGTCCTGGAACGTTCCAAAGGTGCGTGACAACCATATTTGAAGGGCTCATGGGGGATATCATAGAGGTATTTATGGATGACTTCTCAGTCTTTGGTGATTCATTTGACTTGTGTTTAGCTAATCTTGAAAAGGTACTAGCAAGGTGCGAAGAGACTAACCTCATGCTCAACTGGGAAAAATGCCACTTTATGGTGCATGAAGGTATTGTGTTGGGGCATAAAATTTCAAGGAAAGGTATAGAAGTTGATAGAGCAAAACTTGAAGCGATTGAGAAACTACCTCCTCCTACTTCTGTGAAAGCTATAAGGGGCTTCCTTAGTCATGCAGGTTTTTACAAGAGGTTTATCTTAGATTTCTCAAAAATTTCCAAACCTCTTACCTCTTTACTTGAAAAAGATGCTGTGTTAGATTTTGATGAAAAATATCTTAACGCTTTTATCATGCTTAAGGAGAAATTGATCAATTCACCCATTTTGATTGCACTTGATTGGTCTCTTCCATTTAAGCTAATGTGTGATGCAAGTGATTTTGCAGTTTGTGCGGTACTAGGACAAAGGAGGAATAAGCATTTTCAACCTATCTACTATGCCAACAAGACTTTAACAGATGCTCATAGAAAATTACACAACAACGGAAAAAGAATTGCTCACTATAGTATTTGCATTTGATAAATTTCGTTCTTATCTTATTTTGTCAAAAGTCATTGTTTATATGGACCATTCTACCCTAAAGTACATACTAACCAAACATGATTCCAAATGAAGATTGATAAGATGTGTATTATTATTGCAGGAATTCGATTTGGAAATTAGGGATAAAAAGGGTGTTGAAAACCTTGCTGCAGATCACTTGTCAAGACTAGATAATCCTAATTTGGAATCCTTGGTAGAGGAAGGCATCAATGACACATTTTTGGATGAACAACTCTTGCTAATAGAAGGTGAGATGCCAAACACCCCTTGGTTTGTCAATTTTGCTAATTACTTAGCTGTAGGAATTGTTCTAAAAGCTCTCACAATGCAATAAAAGAAGAAATTCCTCTCCAAAGTAAAGCATTACTTTTGTTTAAGTGTTGTACGGACCAAATTATTCGTAGATGCGTGGACACTAAGGAAGGAGAGGATATTCTAAAACATTGTCATGACGGACTTGCTGGAGGCCACTACCAAGCCAACAACACTGCACGAAAGGTGCTCGACTCCGGATTCTATTGGCCCACGTTGTTCAAAGATACCCACAGGTTTGTCCAAGTTGTGATAGGTGTCAACGTACAGGCAACATCTCTAAATCTAATGAGATGCCATTACAAATTTTTCAAGCCTGTGAAGTATTTGATTGTTGGGGGATAGACTTTATGGGACCTTTTCCTAGTTCTTTGGGGAATAAATACATCCTGGTCGCAGTGGATTATGTTTCTAAATTGGTGGAAGCACAAGCGTTACCCACGAATGATGCAAGGGTGGTGGTAAACTTTTTTAAAAAAAACTTTTCACCCATTTTGGTGTGCCTAAGATGCTTATTTGTGATAGGAGGACTCATTTTTGTAATGCACAAATGGACAAAGCTCTTCACCATCTAATCGTGAAACACAAATTGGCCACCTCCTATCATCCCTAAACAAGTGGCCAGGTTGAAGTGGTTAATAAGGAAATCAAAAGAATCTTGGAAAAAATCGTTAATTATACTAGAAAAAATTGGAGTCTAAAATTAGATGACACTTTTTGGGCATATCGGACAGCTTTCAAGACCCCAATTGGCACAACTCCTTTTTGGTTAGTTTATGGAAAAGCCAATCATTTACCTATGGAGATTGAGCATAAAGTTTATTGGGCCATTAAACTTGATCTTGAGTCAGTTGGAAAATCTAGGTTGCTTCAACGCACCACTTTGGAGGAGTTGCGCAAGGATGCTTATAATACTTCGCTATAGTATAAAGATAAAGTAAAAAAATGGCATGACAAGCATATCACCCGCCAATCTGAATTTGAGAAAGGTGATCAAGTATTGTTATTCAACTTTCGATTGTGAATTTTTCCCGGTAAGCTAAAATCCAGGTGGGCAGGACCATATACGGTAAGTTAAGTTTTCCCATTTGGAACCCTTGAACTCACTCACCCTACGGGGTGCACTTTCAAGGTCAATGGTAATCATGTGAAACGCTATGTCGGTATGGTTCTTCACAAAACGGAACACGTGGAAATGCTCTTGGACACTGCACAATAGACCCTCTAGTTAGTTTCTTTTTCTTTCGTTTTGCTTTATTTTTCTTTTCTAGTTTTCATGCTTTGGTGTTTCTTTTGTATTTTTCTTTTTAGGTACTTTGCCAATGTCTCTTTCATTAGGAATTCAGCTATTGTACAACACATTGCACAATATATGGAAGTATTGTCTTTCTTATCTCTTCTCCTTTATATTTTTGGTCCCATGTCATTATTCATTCTTTGTTCTATTTATTTGGCTATTGAGGACAATGTCCGGTCTAAGTGTGGGGGAGTGATTCAATTGAAAATTCTTCTATGCATCATTCTTTTATACTTATCCTTCTTGTGAGTAAAATTTTCAAAATTTTTTCTGATTTTCTTTGAGATTTCAAACTGTATTTTGAATGCATGTCTTTAGGATGGATTATAGAGTATATTTTCTATATCGTTTATGGCTTATGCATGACTTTTTGCACACACTTGGACTAAGTAGTTCTTGATCAAATACTTTACATTGTTCTTAAACCTGTTTTTCTACAAAAATTTATGGAGCATTCTAGAACTTAGTTGAATACCTCTCGAGGTAAAATAAGAAAGACATTCACAATTTAACTTAGGGATGACAGTAATAGGCCTTCTTTGGATAGTTTGAGCTTTTCAAGCCTACCTATTTTTGTATTATCCATAGTGCCTATTTTGAGCCTAAATTGGTGAATTTCTTTCTTAAAAGCCGTTATCATACTGTGTCCATTATTTCTTTCTAAGAGTTTGAATAATTCTTCCAAACCTCTGTTCTCTTGATGGATAAAAGTATATGTTGGAGAATGTTGAGGGAGAATACTTGTGTAAAGATCATGACTTGTTGCTTTTAGTCATGTATTAATAATGTATAAGTTGGGAAAGGAAAGAAGGAAGAAAAGGCAAAGAAAGAAAAAAAAAACAAAAAGTGAAAACAAAAAGAAAACAAAAAGCTGCTAGAAAAGATAAGGAGAGAGAAACTGAGAAAGAAAAGAACAGCTGTAGTAAAAACAAAAGAAGAGAGAAAAGAAAGAAAAGAAAAAATTTTGAAAGAGAAAGAATAGGAAGATCACAAGAGGAATGGTGATTGAGCTGTAAAAGTTGAGTTTACATCAAGTCCTTGACACCATTGCTGAAAATTCGAGTGATCTTGAAAAAAAAAATAGAGAAGAGTTGATGAAAGAAGCAGAAAAAAAAGAGAGAGAGAGAGAGAGAGAGACAATGCAAGATTTGCTTGAGTTGAACTGTAATTGCTGTATAAGGTTATGGGTTTTGATTGATTTTGGGATAGGAGAGCAAGAGAAGTTTGGAAGTTATTGATACATTTTGTTTATCTTTTTTCTTGTAAACTCTCGGCTTCTTTGATAATTGATTCTCCTATGTCCTTCATTTGACAAGCTATATTACAAGCCCTTGAGCTTTACATTACAAGCTTAAAAGTCCTACTTGATCTATGTAGAATCATGATATGTCTTAGGTTAGTGGAGAGAGTGTATGAAAAGTAAGCTTATAGAATGCATATTCTTTTTAAACTAAATTCTTTCCAATGGTTTGAGAATATTGTTAAGTATTGGGATGGTTCTACTAAGTCACTATTCACCTACATAAGTCTTGAATTTGTTGTGAAAAATATAGTAACTTATGTTTTGTGTTCTTGAATGAAGAATGCATTAGAGATATCATTTTGGAATTGGTTTGAGTGAATCTGATGAAACCTTGTGTTTTCCGACTTGTTTTTTATACTTTGCTTAAGGACAAGCAAATAGCTAAGTATTGGGGAATTGATAGGGCCTAAATTAGTCATATTCTTCTTAGATATTTGAGGCTCGTTTGTGATACATTCAGTTCAATAACTAGTCATATTCCTTCATATTTGAGATTTTACCCTTGGAAAGGTATTTTGGGCATTATTTCAGATTTTAAGGGTAAAACAAAGCAAAAATGTCGCAAAACAGAACAGAGGCGGCTCCGGCTAGGCTAGAGGAACTGGCGTCGGCCAAGTGTTGTTGGCACGCACTTTGAGGTAATAGAAATTGTTAAAATAGGACTGGAACAAAATCAAACTGGCACCGGCTCAAGCAGCCAAGGCGGCATTGGCTATACTCTCGATAATGTTGGGTGGAAATCAAGAAAAAATTAGCGAACTACGGAAGAAACAGAACATAACTGGTGCCAGCTCCAGTAGCCAAGGCAGCACTGACTGTGCCCTGAGGATAAGATGGAATCTTGATTTTTTCCACGCGGTTTTTGGGTAATTTGCAGAATTTTAGTATCTTCCTACTTCTACTTGGCCAAGAACCTTACACTAATGAGTTTAGGCATTTTCTAAGCCTATAAATAGATGGAAAACACAAGAGAAAATGAGAGAATTCATAGATCATCATAGAAAATCACTTAAATCGAAGGAGGAATTCTCCAAATCAAGGAGGGTTGTACAAGAAGGTCTTCAAAGGAAGAAAAATGAGGCATGTCTATGAGTGCTTTCTTTTACTTTGTTTTTTTTTTTCTTGCCAATGATGTATTAATTCTTTTATTATTTGACATTGTTTTAGGTATTCATGATTTTTAGAGTTATTTGATCTTTTGATTAATTGATTATTCTTCTTGGTATTTAATTACTTGTGCTTATTATGAGATTAATTGGTTGTTTCTTTTCATTAACTTGCTTGGACAAAGGGGTTGGTGGTAGTCTCAATTCATTAATTTCACATTTGTTGTGTTTTAACTTACTTGGACAAAAGGGTTAATTAATATGAACAAAGCAATTAAAGGTTAATTGATGTCTGCCAGGATATGGATTCATTGGTTAATTTCATGTTTCAAATTTTCCAGAATATGGATACTTAATCAAGGATTGTGTTTAATGCATCTTTTAGGTGAATTAGTTGAGATAGGATATGGATGCTAATTTGTCTAGAAGATAGGGATTTCATGGATTGGAAAAAGAAGTGAATCTATATTATCCTTCATGATATCAAGAGAATAATTAGTTATGATAATGATTAAGTATTTGAAGATTGTCAAAACAATGGTTTAAGTTACATAATTCTACATCCTTGATATGTACATATTATATTATATTATATTATTTTCCTTTTTATATTGTTTTAACTTTATTGAGTCGGTTAAACAATGAAACAAAATGGATTAAATCATACTTGTTCCTAGAGGATCGACAATCATTTGAACCTTATGCTATGTTAATGATGAGTACGCTTGCTTATAGGTATAATTTGGGGTTAACGTTTTAATTTAAACTTGATTGGGAATGTGCTTATTTTTATATGATTTTTATACCCAAATAATTACGCATCAAAGAGCGAGAGGTTGAGAAGGCATGGAAGAAGGCTGACGAAATAGCACACTACTATATGTTAGCCTCCATGTCTATTGTGCTTCAGTCTAAACACAAGCACATGGTGATTGCATACGACATAAGTACTTCTTTAGCCACGATGTTCGTAGATAAGAGCCGGCCCAAAGGCAGGAGGCTCTTCAAACGATCATCAATACCAAGATGGCTGAGGGAGCATCAATCAGAGAGTATATGCTCAAAATACTTGTTACCTTCGAGGAAACAGAAGTCTTGGGGGATGTCATTGACCCCGAGAGATAAGTGGACATGGTTCTGAAATCTCTACTAGGCTCTTTTGCTCAGTTTAAGTTGAACTACAACGTGAACAAATTAAACATGACTTTAACTGATTAATGAAAGAGCTCCGAGTGGCGGAAAAGGTTATGAAGCCATAGACAAAAGCTATGATGGCTTCTTCTTCTAGAGCTGGGCCCAAGCCCAGAAAGTTCAAGAAGAGAAAGGGTAATGCAGTGCCCCAACCCAAGTCCTAGTCTAAGGACAAACCCAAGGGCTTGGGTCCAGTTCTTCAAGTGTGGAAAGAAGGAACACTGGAAAAAGGAGTGTCCAGATATTCAAGTTAAGAAAAACCCCACAGGCAATATTTTATATCTAGAGTCTATATCAATAGTTGGAGGACTTCTACTTGGATAGTTGATTCAGGAGCCACTTATCACACCTGTAACTCTTTGTAGAGGTTTAGAAAGATAAGAAGACTTCAGAAGGGCAAACATGGACTACGCGTGAGAAATGGAGCATAAGTATGAGCCCTTGCTGTGGGAGAACGAGAACTAGTTTTTGATTGTAATGGAATATTTGTATTGAAGGATATTTTATTTGTTTTGGGTTTTAGACAAAATTTGGTTTCAGTTGCAAAACTAATAAATTAAGGATATTCTGTTTCTTTCAATTCTGGTATAACTATCAGTAGAAATGGAGAAGTTTTATGTATTGGGCACATGTATGGAAACCTATTCTTTATTAATCCAATTAACAGTCAATTAAATAAATCTCAATCAGAATCTTTAAACAAGAAGAGAAAGACCAATGTCAATGATTGATATCTCTAGTATCTTAGGTTAGGTCATATTGACTTAATTAAGATTCAGAGGTTAATCTATGATGGCCCTTTAGGCTCATTAAGGTTGGAAAGTTAGCCTCAGTGTGAATCCAATCTTATGGGAAAAATGGCCAAAATGTTATTTACCCAAAAGGCAGATAGGGCCAATGAGATATTGGGTCTTGTTCATATCGATATGTGTGGTTCTTTGTGTACACTAGTAAGAGGGGGGTTTGAATACTTCATCATCTTCATAGATGACTATACTAGGTATGGTTATGTTTACCTGATGAGACGCAAGCCTAACTTTTTTAAAAAGTTCAAAGAGTTTAAAGTTGAAGTGGAGCATCGGATAGATAAACTAATCAAGACCTTACGATCGGATCGTGGTGAATAGTACATCCTTAGTGAATTCAAGGACTACATGGTATATCATTGGATAGTATCCCAGCTCTCTAGACTAGAAAACTCTAGTAGAAAGGAATAGCTAAGAGAAGGAACAAGACATTAATGGAAATGGTTCGAAGCATGATGTCTCTTGTTATTCTTCCTGTATTTTTTTGGATTACACCTTGGAAACAGTGTCATATATTTTGAACTTGATGCCTTCCAAGTCAATAACTAATGTGCCTTATCAGATGTTGCTGAGTGTAAGCCAAGTCTAAATCATCTCAAGATATGGGGTTGTCCAACTTATGTACTGATTAAGAGAGACAAGTTAGAACCAAGATAAACATTATGTTATTTTGTTGGGTATGCAAAAGGAACGAAATGTGATTACTTTTTTCATTCTAAAGAGCAAAAAGTACTAGTAAATACTAATGCTAGATACTTGGAGGATGATCAAAGCACATCCACTAAAGGTTCAACAAGGTTGGAACTTGAGGAGAAGTTGTCTTCTAAATCAACTTCTTCTAACTACAGACAGAGCTTCGTCATAGTGAGAAGGTATCTAGTGTTCTAGAAAAATGGACAAGAGAGGCTTTTGACCTAACCTTTGACCATCAGGAATAAAATCCTATTAGATAGGAGGAGGCTATTACTGATGCCGATGTAAACCTGTGGCATGAAGTAATGAAAGCCGAGATTGAGTCTATGTACTTTAATCAGGTTTGGGATCTTGTATCTTCATCTAAAGGGATAAAACCTATTGGATATAAGTGGGTTTACAAAAGGAAGAGGAGAGTAGATAGGAAGGTAGAAACCTTCCAAGATAAGCTTGTGGCGAAATGGTACACTTAAAAAGAAGGTATCGATTATGAGAAAACTTTTTCTCCGGTAGTCGTGCTTAAGTCCACCTGTATCCTCCTTTCCATCACATGTCATTATGTCTACGAGATATGACAAATGGATGTCTTAACGGCATTTCTAAATGGCCATCTTAGTGATGACATCTATATGTCCCAACCGGAAGGCTTTATTGCTGAGGGCCAGAAACGTATGGTTTGTAAGCTTAAGAAATTTATTTATGGACTTAAGTAGGCATCCAAAGCATGGAACAATCATTTTGATGAGACTTTGCATTCTTAAGATTTCATTCAAAACGAAAATGAACCATGTATGTACAGGAAATTGGAAGGCGTGAACGTGGTTTTTCTTATACTATATGTGGATGATATTCTACTCATTGAGAATGATGTAGGGACACTATCATCTACTAAGGTTTTGGCTATCTAATCAATTCCATATGAAAGACTTGGGAGAAGACAGTTACATTCTTAGGAGTAAGCTTCTTAGAAATAGGAAGCAAAGAATGTTAGGATTATCCTAAACTACATACATTGACAAGATGCAGGACAAGTTTACCATGGACTCATGCAAGGAAGCATTAATCCCTTACAGACATGGATTATCTTTTTCTTCAAAGGATTGTACAAAATCTCAAGAAGAAAAAGATTGAATGAGTAGGATTTCCTATGCGTCAATTGTGGGGAGTCTCATGTAAGCTATGTTTTGCACTAGGCCAAATATATACTTTGCGATTATTTTTGTTAGAAGATATCAGTAAAATCCTAGGGAGGTTCATTAGTAAGTTGTAAAGCGTATTCTCAAGTACCTTGACGGTACTAGAGATTATATGCTAATTAACAGGGTTGATGACTTGATTCTTACATGATACACAGACTCAGCTTTCTATGTGGATAAGGATGAGAGTAAATCCACTAGTAGATATATCTTTACTTTGTTTGGAGGGAATATTTCATGGAAGAGTATTAAACAATCTTGTATTGCTGACTCAACTATGGAAGCTGAGTTTGCAGCAGTTCCGGAGGCATCCAAAGAAGTAGTTTGGCTTCAGAAGTTCTTTTTAGAACATCGAGTCATGCCATAGATGGATAGCTTGATTGTGATATATTGTGACAACATTGGCATAGTCTTACAATCCAAAGAACCTAAGAACCACAAAAGGGGAAGTACATTGAGAAGAAGTACCACTTGATCTAGAATTTCATCCAGAGATAGGAAGTCGTGAGAGAATAGATTGCCTCGAAATATAATCTATCAGATCCCTTCACCAAGCCTTTAGCAAAAAGAGTATTTAGAAGGCACTTATATGCCATAAATGTGGGCAACTATGGACTTACTTAGTCTTAGAATGCAGGTGGGAGATTATTCGAATGTACGCCCTCTTAGAC
Source organism: Voacanga thouarsii (assembly GCA_026120185.1). Classification (NCBI taxonomy): domain Eukaryota; kingdom Viridiplantae; phylum Streptophyta; class Magnoliopsida; order Gentianales; family Apocynaceae; genus Voacanga; species Voacanga thouarsii. The sequence continues at coordinate 2,440,839 of JANUWF010001683.1, forward strand.
TAGGTTTTAGATGTAATATTGATTTTTATTAATAAAAAATTTATTCTCAAAAATTGTTTGTGTATTATTTTTTATGAATAAAAATTTTATTCTCGAAAATTGTTTGTGTATTCTCAAAAATTATTCTGATGCAATTTATTCCTATCTTTTTCTTCTTGAGACTTTGGACAATCCATTGAAGAAAAAGAAAACCCATGTTTGTAAGGGATCACTGCCCCCTTGTATGATTTCATGCTGTACTTGGCCAACATCTTGTCAATGTATGTAGCTTAGGATAAACCTAACATTTTCTACTTCCCATTTCTATGAAGCTTTATTCCGATAATATAACTGGCTTCGCCCAAGTCCTTTATACTAAATTGACTTGATAGCTAAACCTTAGTAGATGATAGTGTCCCTACATCATTTTCAATAAGTAAAATGTCATCTTCATATAGGACAAGAAAAATCACATTTATATGTTCTAGTTTCTTATACACACATGGTTCATCCTCATTTTGAATGAAACTATAAGATTTTATAGTCTTATCGAAATGAATGTTCTATGCTCTGGATGCTTGCTTAAGTTCATAAGTGGATTTCTTAAACTTACAAACTATATGTTCTTGGCCTTTAGCAATAAAGCCTTCTTGTCGGGACATATAGATATTTTAACTAAGATGGCCATTTAAAAATGCCGTCTTAACATCCATTTGCCAAATCTCATAGTCATAATAACATGCGATGGCAAGTAGGACATAGATGGACTTAAACATAGATACCAGGGAAAATGTTTCCTCATAGTTGATCCCATTCTTTTTTAGTATACCCTCTCGCCACAAGCTAGCTTTGAAGGTTGCCACCTTCCCATCCGCTCCCTTCTTCCTCTTGTAAGCCTACTTACACCCAATGGGTTTTATCCCTTCAAGTGAAGCTACAAGATCCAAAACGTGATTGAAGTACAGAGACTCAATCTCGGCTTTTATTGCTTCATGCCATAGGTCTGCATTGGCATCAACAATAGCCTCCTCGTATCTAGTAGGATCTTATTCCTAATGGTCGGAGACTAGGTCAAAAGCTCATCCAGTCCATCTTTCTGGACCCTAGATACCCTCCCACTACAACGAGGCTCCAATTGTATAGGCTCCTTGTAAAGCCCCACCTAATCCTACCCTAGAGTAAGAGGGATGGGATGCATATCATATTATCATACATAAAATACATCTCGTGAATAATTTTGTGTGTTTTAGAATTGTGGTTTATAGGTTATATGATTTGTTTGTGCTTGTTGAGTAGAAAGGGTAAAAAGGTAGTTTTTCTTGAGGTCGAAATAGGAAGAGGGCTTGAGATTTAGATAAGAAGAATATTTGGTTGAGAAAATAAGAACAAGATTTAATGTGGTTAAGTGGTTAGAGCTTTGTGGCTTAATCTCGAAGGTCTTGAGTTCAAATTCCATCACTTAAGTTTTATTCATATTTATCTTAACCTATGTTCGATTTTTCTACTTTCTTACATTCCTTAAAGTTAGGAATGTTATCTGAAGGAAGACACAATGGTAATGTCTTGATCATCTGGTCTTTTCCTAAAAAGAATTCTAGAAGAATTCTTGTCTCCATTATTCTTGCAAGCATTGTCCTAACCTTTTTGAATTTAAACTATTCTTAAATCTTTAATTCATTTTTATATCCATAAAATTCTTGGATAATCCCTTACTAAGAAATTAAAAAATCCCAGCACTTATGAGATATTGGTGGCCAAAAATGAGGAGGAGAAATTGGTTGAGGTTTCAAGTGAAACACCATAGCTATTTCTTCAAGAACATCATCTTCTTCTTGTTCTTGGCATGGTAAAAAATCTGGAAAATTTTCCAGATTTCCTTCAAGGCAGTTTTCAAAAAATTGTAGCAAGCTTCCCTACCTAATTCTTGCAAGAAACCAACTATCTTATGTGAGGATAAAGGCTGGAATTCCTTGAATTTTCGCAGCTTCACATACAATGCCAAACCAGAATTTTTTTCACAGCAAACTAGCAACATTGAACATGAACTTGAAGCCATCCGTTAGAACGTATGAACAGCTGAAACTTTCTCTGTCCTTCTTCAAGATAAAGCCCAAAAAACCATCATTAATGGACCTTCAAACACCCTTAAAATCCAGTAGCAAAATCTTTCCAAAGCGGACCAAAAATTCTGCACCAAAACCATTTCAATTCCAAGTATTCTTGAACTTCAATTCTAGAAAATTTTCTCCAGCTTTACCTCTTCATGCTAAGGTCGAAATTCAACAGCAAACATCACCAAATTTCAGCCCTTGTACAGCCATGAACTAAATCTCTTGGCTTCTCCATCAACCTTGAATAATAGGACTCCATTATCATACCTCAAATTGCTCGTATCTTCACTCTATCCAAACTTGTTCAAACTCATATTAAAATTCCAGATTTTGTTCCATTAAAACACTCATTTAGCTAATTGATAAAATCAGAAAATCCTCTACCATTCCATAGCTAATTTCAGCTAGACTAAGCCTGAAACAACTCTCCATTCTTTAGTTAAAACATACCTAGTTCAGCCATACATCATTGAAGGACAAGAAACCTTCCAAGAGCAAACACCATTACCCAATCCTATACCCCAAACAGCTCGACTTTTTCCTCAATTTCAATTTTGAAAAATTTGGGATTCTTTCTCTCATTCTTAGATAACTGGAAGCTCCCCCTAAGCTAAGCCATTCGACCATCACTCATACTAGCACACACGAAATTCCTTTCCTCTCAAACTCTCTCAAAAAGACCAAGAATACCAAGAACACACACTTCATATCATCGAGCCTAAATCACTTCTAAACATCTTCAATCACTCCCAAACACTCTAGACCGTTAGTATTCAACCTATATTCTTTATTGGTGCACTTTATAACAACAAAACACACAAGGTTGAACCTTCGAACGAATCAAACCACCTTTTTGTGTTGAAGATTTGAAGAACACCAAAAAGGTAAAATAAGAACAACCTTCTTGTTCTTCTTCTTTTATTCAACTTCTATTATTCTCTTCTACTCTTGTTGGTTCCTCTCTTACTCTCTCCCTCTCTGTTGGCTGAAATGTTGAGGGACAACCATGGACTATTTTCGGATCACTAAAAGCCATCAAGCACTCAAGGACCTCCACAAAGCAAGGTGAAACCTTCATCAAATCAAGTATTTCTTTTTTAATCTCCTCTTTAAATTCTCAAAATCAAGACTTTTAGACGATAAGAGGTAGAATGAATAAAGTGGGGTTGAAGATATGTATGTGGGTGAAGAGAGTGGATTTAAGACATGAGAATTGAAATGAATGTTGTGACTTATGAATTATGTTTTAGAAGCACTATATGTTCATTATGATTATAGAGTTTTATGGATGTTTTGATGCATGTTAGATATTATGCCGCTGTTGTTGATTAGGCATGCATGATATTATTTTTCAATAAAGTCATAGATAATATTATGCCTAGTAGAATATCATCCTTGTTGTAGTTAATTAAAGTCTATGTTCTTGGATAGATTAGCATGTTATTTGTTAAATCCTTGTGCAATGATTATGTACGTGGATTTTCTCTAGTAATAAAAATTATTTTAAGAACTACTTTTATTATTTTTAGAATTATTCTTATTATCATCATTATTATTAATATAATTAATATTATTATTTAATCTTATTTACAAAATTCGAAAAACATTAAGTAGGTTCGAGATAGAAGATTATTTAAAATATTGTTATTTTATTAGTTAAATAAATAAAATATTTTTATTAAATATAAATAATACAATATTAGAATTAATTAATAACAAATGACTTTTAAAATTATAATATTATTATTAGATAGTCTTACTAAAACTTTTATCTACACTCATAAATATTATTTATATTATAATAATTTATTTATTTATAATTTTATTTTTTACTTATTAATTAATTAAAATTAAGTATAATTTATTATTATTTATAAAAATACCGTTTAAATATTATTTATTACCAATATTATTTAGGATTTATTATTACCCATTATTTATTGCTAATTTTATTTATTATCAATGTTTCTCATTATTTATTATTTGGTAATAAATAGTTAAAACTATAATTTATTATTTATTTATTTATTATTTATAACACCTATTTATTTTAACTTATCAATCTAATTTTATTTTATAAAATGCTTTATCAACTAGTAATAAAGATTAAGGCATTATTGACATAATTAGATATTGTTGTACCCAGTTGACCTAAGAATTATTTGTTTAAGGCAAGCATTGTTTGGATGGTGATCTTATACCTTGTTTTTACCCCAGGCGAGGGTTAGATTGACTTGAATCTACCTTGGAAGACTTTTGTATCCAAGAAGAGCAAATGATCAAGTAAGTCCATGCATAAAGATGTTTGTGAATAAATGCATTTTTGCAAGTCGAATGCAGTGATTTTCATGGAAAATGTACCTTGAGATGCAATTATGGACAATATATTCTTTCTTCTAAAATAGAATAATTTTTGTCAAGCAAACAATTTTCCGGGCAAAACAATAAATTTTCCTTAAACAAAAGTTTACCTAAAGTTGTTTGAAAACCATAATTGCTACTTCAAAGAAAGCTCTTCATTGATTTTACATTTTCCAAGGGGAATAAATATTACGTTGAATACTCAATAAGGGACTACTAGGACTAGTCTTTGAAAGATTGGGTAAGTCTCTCAGTAGGAGGCCACCTCTAAAAGGTGAACCCTGCCTAGATAAAATGACTGCTCCTGTTGGCTAGGCCGGTCCGAGCTAGTAGTACAGTTCGGATGGACTGTTTATTTTTAGAGTGGACAACCGGTATATTTAGGTGTAGAGATAGAGGAGTATCTCACCCGATGGGCTATACACCTACCTTGCATCATGCACAAAGTGTGGCATACACCTACCTTGCATCATGCATAACGTGTGGCATCCTGATCATTCTCTTGTCATGATGCACAAAGTGTGGCATCCTAACCGTTCTCTTGTCATGGTGCACAAAGTGTGGTGCCTTGTCCATTCATGATACACGGTTTCATATACAACTTTATTTGAGTCGTTATTTCCTTAAAAGTCAAGCACTTTTACTTTACAAATGCTGATAATACACCACCCAGTGTTGAAAGATAAATTTTTGAACTTGCAGACTCTTTGTTGTAATTTGTTCAAAACATGCATACATGAACTGTTTTTCCTGAAATACTATGAGCACACAGAGGACATACTGAGAAATTTTTCTCACATCTTTTATATCATGTCTTTAGGTCGATCTTGCTTGGAAGGTCAATTTACTTATACTACCATGAGCTTGGAAGATTTATTTTGATGTATTTATTTATTAGAGGATTTAATTACCATCTATTTGTTCAAAACTTGTATAAGTAAAGTTTTGGGATTGTAATAAGTTTATTATTAAGTTATTTCCTTTTATATTTTCTATTACCTAGTTACAAAGACCCCTTATCCCTAGGACGAGGTGACATCCCTATCCTTTTTGGGGTACGTAGGTAGTGGGTTGTTACAAGTGATATTAGAGACTAGGTTTAAGCAACTATTAACAGTATTTTGCTTTATTACATTAAGCTTTATAATATATACTACTAATCTATGTGTTCTTTTTGTTGGATGGTTAGGAGATTCACGTTTGTTACCCAAGATTGGCCTTTTATGTGGGGTAGAATACCTGTTCTAGTGTGAGGGCATACGAAGCGGAAAACACAGGGCACGCAGCGGAAGCAAAGATTAAAAATTGAAAAAAAATAAAGAACAGGGGATTCCCGAACAGGGTTGGTGCCAGCTCCGGCAGCCCTAGCTGACGCTGGTTAGGATCTGTTCGGATTCTGAGGTTAAAATTTTTCTACCTCTTTTCCTTGTTCTAAGAGTTAGCTGGACCGGAACGTGCTCAACCAGGGTAGGTGTGCTAGTGGAAGCCTTTGGTGCGATTCCTACAAGTCTCCGACTCCGTCTTTGCATGTAGGTGAACACCAATCCCTCGATCTTCTAGTATATAGCCTGCCTAAATCTGTTTGGTGAACAACTACAGACTACGGAACCTTTTTTCTAGAGAGAGAGAGAGAGAGAGAAGAGAGAGAGAGAGATGTCTGGCATTTCACAGAGAAGAAGCCATCTCGGAGAGTGTATGTTCTAATAATAACGTTGTTTCCAATCCTTCTATTTAACCTATATAAAACCCTAGATTAAAATGGACTGGGCCATTGGACTCTTAATTTAACCTTTTAGGCTTAATTAATTATTCTAATTAGAACCACATAAATGACCCAATTAATAATTAATTTCCTAGCCCAAATAAACTAGCCCAATAAACAAGCCTATATTAGTTTAGTCCCAGGTCAATATTTAATTATTCAAACTAGGCCAAAGCCCTAAATAATTTATTAACCCACTAAACTAATTTAAATAATTCTCTATCCATGGACATTTATTTTATTAGCCTAACAATTAAATCAGGCTATTTAAATAAAATAAATTCCATTTAATTTAAGATCAATTCCTTAGCTCGTATTTAATTAGGACTTACGGTCAATATTGGGGACCAAAAGACACACCGCCTTGGCTACTAAAATGACTAAAATACCCTTGTCATATAAATAGCAGTAGTTTGCTTTTTAAATATTTTCTAATATTACCATAAGGAAATATTAACTCCAAGGACAGTGCCGCATTAGCAAAGTCTTTGACCTATATGTGTAAGGACTAAAATACCTCTCTATACATCGTCGTACATTCAGAGAGGAAGAAGTGTACTAACACCTCTCTAAATGATATCTACCAACCTTAGGCTTCTAGTCCAATGATCCACGACTTCCTGGATTGTTTCTGCTTTCCAAGGGAGCTACCCTAAAGCAAACATCCAAGTCATGTTTCCCAGGGCCCTGGATATTTAGATCATTCAGACAACCACAAGGAGCGATATAGTATAGAAACTATCTTACATAAGTTTGTCTTAACTAACTAGTCACACATACCCAATATGCAAGTATATTGGCCCTACAATAGAACCTCAACTATAGCATATTAAAGTATATGCTTCTAGCTTCGTCCGACCACAAACTCATACTCAAATCGTAGAGTACTAGTCCACACTCTAGCGATAGTAGTCTAGGTTTCTACCATATAGTACTTTTAGAAACCACTACTACAGGTCCTGTTCTACGTATTCGAAATATGCTTATGTCATTAAGTGAGTGGACTACTCACTGGCTAAAGGTAAGCCATTCTCCATTAAGAATTCACAACATAATAACCTAGACATAATGATATTCCCATTCTTATCAATCGGTCAAGAATTAATATTTATGAGTTAAATAACCCATGATCCATACCTTACTGTTAAAGATCTCCATTCACACGAACCACTTACTTAAACACAATGGGTCTTTTTCAAACGTAATTGTGCACAAATAAAATTATAAATTTACAAACAATGTTGGAAAATAAATTCTTTTATTAAAATATTCAATTTTTTACATCAGAAAACTAGTCTAAGAGGGCATATTTCCCAACAATCTTCCATTTACATTCTAAGACTAAGTAAGTCCGTAGGTGCCTACCCCTCTGGCGTCTAAGTGTCACTTGAAGTCTTTCTCAACCAAAGGCTTGGTGAATGGATCTACTAGATTATTCTTGGAGGCAATCTGTTCTACCACAACTTCCCGTCTCTGGATGAAATCCCAGATCAGGTAATCCTTTTGTTAGTGTTCTTCCCTAGAGGCAATCACTTGTACATTGTATACGACACATTTTATTTTAATAAAAGGCATTATTTATCTTATAGTTTCTTTTGTATAATTTAAGTAATATAACTGTTCAATAAAGTCCCTAGTACAACACTATGTTAATGAAATCATGATATGAGATTCCTACTATACTAGACGGTGTTAGTACTTAAATAGTCTTTAGTCATAGTATTAATAAGACAAGACATCATTAATGCGTTAAGACTAGCATATGTTAGACTTCCTGATTTGATCAGGCAGTGGTTCTCATATCGTGAGTATTGAGATACTCAAAGTTAACACATGGATGCTTGTTAATGGAACAAGTTCATTGGATGACCTAGCTTTGAGATAATCACATGGATAACTATTTAGTGCCAGTAATATAATCTCAATATAGCAAACGTGCAAGTATCCCTAGACTTGACATCTTCTAAGGTACTTTGTTTGCTGAGCATTGTACTTTGATTCTAATCTCTGGAGCTCAATCGAGGGCCGCCTATGGGATGTATATTGGGTACATTGTGAGGTAAATGAAAGTAATTGAGAGGGTCAATAAAGGATTCACCACTCCTAATAGTAAGGGCGAATATCTCATGGCCACTTGTAGGAATTACTACTCGAGAAGTCCTTGGCCAAGGCATATGTGTATTGAAAATAGTTTCAATTGATACACATCTTGAGTAGTGGGTTCCTGGTACAAATACTATTATATTCGGGTTAGAATTAATTCTGAAGGGAGTTGGCACTAATTCTATACTCCAAATTGAATGAGATATTGTATGGTGAAATGAGATAATTGTATTGAAGTTTGTTATTGAAGGGTTCATGTCAAGCCACTTGACTTCCTGAACTCTTGTGTGGTCATGGTGTGTTGCTAGATACCGCTCATGATATGAGAATATGGGTTTATTAATTGATGAATTAATAAACCAATCCTTATTAGAATTAATAGGATTAATTCTAATTAATTAAGGATTATTAATCTCAAAGACGTTTGGATTAATTCATGTTCTCTACCTATTGACTGGGAAACCTAATGGGTCACACACAATAGAGGATTATATACCCAAGATGTTATTTGATAACATAGTGAGGTTAATTGGGATAAAAAGAAGTTGTTGTGGACAAATTATAATTAGTTTTAATTTATTGTCCAAATTGTAATTGTGAGAACTTGACATTTCCAATTACAATTAGAGAATTCTAATAGGATCACAATTCTCAATTTTAGCAGGATTTTTCGGTTATATATATGATATAATCGAAACCCTAGCCGAGGTTGGAAAAACGGACACTGTAAGCAACACAAAACCTTTTCTTCTTCTTCTCTTTCTCTCTCGATTGTTCTTGTGAAGAACCTTAGCCGCCATCTTTTTCGGCTAGCACAGGATATTTTTTGTGCTTGAGTATTCCTCTGTGTAGATTACTGCTAGAGATAATCACACACTATGATTATAGTGGTTAGACGTTCAACTCTCATGAAGTTAGATCAAGAGGATTGCTGGATCGCGCTTCGACTTGAAAAAGATCAATTTTGTTCTTCGGACGATCAAACAAAGGTAAAAGCTACTACCTTTATTGTTTTATGTCTAGTTTTCCACACATAGGCGGGTCATGGGATGGTATCTCATTTATTTTCCTCTGCGCCGTATAGGATACAAGTTTGAGATACCCAACAGTGGTATCAGAGACATGCTATGTGTGGTCTATTGACATTGTTGGGCATGAAAAACTGTTTTCATGTATTCGTGTTTATCTTTGTTCGTTGTGAAAATCATTTTCACTCGAGTCGAAATTGATTCGAGCATTATAGGTTGGGTCCGTAGCACAATATGATTGTGCTAAAGTCATAGTGTATTTCGAAAGATGCTTTCTTTAGGTGCTGAGAATTTTCTGCAGAAAAATGTTTTCAAGAGCATGGTTGTTGCCTTCCATTTCATCTTAATTTTCTGTCTTGGTTTTGTTTAAACTAATAAATTTGTTATTGTTTTGAGCTTTAAAATAGAAAATACTACTGAGAAATGTTCTCATTGAAAATTTGCAGAAGAAGAAAGCACTAGAAATTGTTTCTGGAAATTTTCAAAAATTGCCGCCATTGTTCTAGACCACAGCCGAAGCCAACTCTAGCCTCCAAGCTGGCTCCAGTTGCGTGTTGTTTCGCAAACATCCAGAAATCATTTCTAGAAAAATTTTCCAAAAAAATCAGAACGTAGGCACTGCTGGCTCTGGCCTTCAAACCAGCACCGTTTCGGCTCTGTTTTATATTAAAAAAAAAGATAATTTGCGGGACTGCCATTTTCGTTGCCGGAGACGGGACCCAATAGCATTTTCTCAAAATTAGTTTTAAGACAAACAATTTTATTTTTCAAAATAGTGATTTTGAAATTTTAAAATTAATGTATTTTTCTAAATTATTGATTTTAGAATTTGTTTTATTTTTCCAAAATTGTGATTTTTTAATAATAAAAGGTATATGTTTATTTTGTTTAAGCATAGTCAATGGCATGGTGGATGGTTATGGACTAAAACCAATTATATATGTTCATGCATTTTACAGTTTTGGTTTTTTTATGAAATAGGGTCTGCGTGTCCTGCCTTCTCTAGAATTCTTGTGTAATTCTCTTCTCATCTAACTCCCTTCGAATGTAACTCGAGGTTTTCTCTCTTTAAGAAATTATGTAATTAGTTTACATAGGTTAGATAGGAGTAGAATTATTTTAATTTTGGAGATGGCAACCAAAACAAGGCAACAAGGTAAGACCTTCTACTTAAATCATGCATGAACACATAGAATTAACTATATTAATTTCTTTTTTGGCTCAAAGAAATTAATTTAGGAAGAGTGCATAACCATACCACGTAATTGCTTTATTACCATGATTATCATTATGTGATTTATTGATTTTTATGCATGTCATTCAAAGAAATCACTAAAAGGAACAAATCCCTCAAATAATATTGACCCTAATTCCTTCCATTAATATAGCAAGAACGAGAGTCCTTTTTCGAGACCAGGTTGTTGGGCAAACCCAAGTCTACTTGACATCTGGCATGTTCAAGCTATGGAGTTAAATTCCTGATTAATGGGTCGGGTTCAACTAAATTCTTTATCCCGGTTGGGTAAACTCACATATAAAGAAATTTAGAAGAAAAGTTGGGGTAGCCTAAAAGGCTTTAAGATTAAAAGCTATTAATCACCCAATGATCCGGTAGTTACATATGATGTAATTGGTATTGGATACCTACCAATGAACTTAAGGATGGTTTGTTGGGTAAACCCAATATTATTCTTGAGGAATTTGGATACCAGTCCACTAGGAAAGCTTCCAACGGGCTTTCTCAAATCAGTTGTGGGGGCTATTGGTTTGAGTAAAATAGTGGAGTAAAAATGCGTTTAATTAAAGTCCTAATTATTTGTATATCAAGTACATATACAAGTAGCTAATGCTCTCTATCTTTACATCTAGGTCACTTGTATCATGTCAACAAACTTGAACTTATGTAGCATCTTGAAATCCAATAAGTTAACCGAATCAAACTATCTCGACTGGTATAGAAATTTGAGAATCATTCTCAAATCGAAAAAGTTGTTCTACGTGCTAGATGCTCCTATTCCACCACTACCAGCCCAAGATGCTCATGCTAATGAGCATGCTATCCACAAAAGGTACAAGAAGGATAGTGATACAACATCTTGTATTATGTTGGCATCCATGACTCCTTAGTTGTATAAACAACACGAGCATATGGATGCTCAATCGATTATACTATATCTTCGAGAGCTGTTTGATGCCCAAGCCAGAACTGAGAGATATAAGATCTCAAAGTAACTATTTCTTTGTAAAAGGGAAGAGGGTTCTTTTGTGGCCACTCATGGGCTGAGGATGTTGGGCTTAATAGAGAAGCTTGGATCTCTCGGGTTTGCAGTGGATCATGACTTAAGTGTTAACTTAATTCTAAAATCTTTGCCTAATAGTTTCTTACAATTCGTGATTAATTATCAGATGAACAAGATTGAGTCCACCATTCCTGTGTTGATCAATCTTTTCAAAACTGTGGAGTCCTCTATGAAGAGGGATTCCTGTGAAACCTCAGTCAAAACCAACCTTAGAGTAAGGGGGTTGGGATGTATAGCATATTTATTTGCATGTTTAAATATATTTTTGTATGATTTTATGTGCTTCGGATTTGTGTTTTATAGTCTAGATGGCTTGATTATGATTATTGAGTGAGAAGGGCAAAATGGTAATTTTTGCTTAAGGTGGAAAAAGGGAGATAGGTTGAGGTTTGAATAGGAAAATATTTTTAGGGGGAAAATAAGAATAAGAGTTATTGTGGTTTAGTGGTTGGAGCTTTGGAATTAATTCTTGAGATCTTGGGTTCAAATTCCATCATAGGAGCTTTAGCTTGGTTAAATTTTATTTTTGCTTGGAAAGTATCATTTCCGGCCTTAGTGGTGTTTGGAGTAGGGTAGAGATGTTGTCCTATGAGAGACATGATAGGAGTCTTCAAATCCTACTCTTTTGCTCTACACAAAATTCCTAAGGGGAATTCATTTCCTCTTGATCCTTAATTTTTTCTATTTCTAAATTCATTAGTTTGTTCATTTTGTTCAAGCCAATTTTATTCTAGAAAAAATTCTAGCAATGTGCGCGTGGCTTTGAAGGTTCGAAATGTCTTAGTAAAAGACATCATATGGACCGAAACAATGGAAGAGGGGGAAAGATTTCAAGTGAATTAAATTCCTTAGTGAACTTTCTAAAAATTCATTCTAACTAGGTTCATTTCCCTTCATGCTTAGAACTGAAATTTTTCCAGCATCGTGTGCCTTCAAGGTGACGAAATTCTTAACCATTATTCCCTCCCAAATGCTGCCAGAAAATGGCCCTTTTAATATGCTTGAAATCTGAATTTTCTTGGCCATTTTCGGACTGCACAAATACTGCGCAAAACCAGAAAAATTTCTAGGCAGATTCGTAGCTTTGGAGGTCCAAAACCAAGCAGTTTTCTTCCAATTTTTACTCAGCATCTTAGCCACGTTTTTCCTCCATAAATTAGGCTGGAAACCAACCATGGAAGACCCGAGAAATCTCCTTCAAACTCCTTGCAAGCTAGCTGGAAGTGGCAGCCGAAACTGCCCAAGGAAAATTCCAGCAAGGGAGAAAATCCTGTGCAGGATTTATTTCTAGCTTTGTTCCTAGATCTATCCTAACCGAAACTCCATTATTTTCTGCACAAACCACCCTTAAACCTTCATTAACTGAACTCCATTGTCCTCCCTAAGTTCTGCATGAAAATCCAGCCATGGCTGCCAAAAAGATTTCCAAAAACTTCTGCAATCATGCCTTGATTTGGATACCAAAATTCCAGCCACCATGATTTAATAACTTTCCATAAAATATGTCTCAAACAACCAGACCTTCCTTTCACCATTAGACTCCTTAATTTCGGCCACCATTAGCCTCCTTCAACCAGCCTTCATCCAGCCAAAATTCTGCACAAGTAGTCAGCCATGGTAAATTTCCAAGAGCTCTTCCATAATCAAAGATATTCTTGAATATTTAGTTTTCAAATTTGCTTCATAAAAATATTCTTCAAGGATTTTAACAACTAACCTTTCCTTTTCCCTTCCAAATCAGAGAATAATCTTCCTAAACCCTACAAAAATTCGGCCAGCCCTAGTTCTCACAGAATTTCGGTAGCTGCAAACTACAATCTCACAAATTCCTTCAACCTTCAAGAACACACACACTACACCAAGAACACCTACTTCTTTCTTTCACCTAATACCCCTCCAAACCACTTCAAACCATCTCTAAAATCTCCAGATTTGACCTACTCACTGTTGTGAGTCCATCAACACCATTTTTAACATCAAACTCCACAAATCAACTCGCTACTTCGGATCAAAACCAGAAAATTCTGTGAAGGTTCAAGAACACCTTCAAGGTAGGTTTGTTCTAACAACTTCATCTTCTCCAATCTTGATCTCTAGTGAGAATATATGTGAATAGACATGCTAATGGTCTCTCTCTCTCTCTCTCTCTCTCTCTCTCTCTCTCTCTTGGCCAAACCACTCACTTACTTGGCCGAATGGTTTCTTCTCCATGGCCATTCTTCCTTCATCTCATTTGGACAGATTTAGGCATCTAGGGCTTGAGATTCATTCGAAACTACTTCAAGGAATTCATCAATCAAGTAAGCCGTTTTAACCCTTCTTTTAAATTCTAGATTCATGTCTCTAGGATGACGTTGATAGAAGATGGATTGCGGATAAGGTTTGAGTATATATGATTGAGGTTGAAGCTTGAATGTATGTATGAATATGAAGGAGATGGGATTTATGCATGGATGGATTATCTTGGTTGATTGTATGATGATTTGAGGTTTAATGCATGTCTCCATGTCATAGGTAGTATTTGTGATGAAGTATGCTAGAGATTATGTCATTTTTTGTGAATATGATTTATATTCATGTTGGATTATTGAAGCCATGATTATATTTATGCTAGTAATAGTTAGATCATGCCTTAGTAAGTCTAGATCTATGCTTATATGCATGATTTGGATGATTTGATGAATTGAAGGATTGTACATGCTCATGATTGTGGTTAGCCATAGAAATATGATCATGACCTAGTTGTCCTTAAGCTAATTTTTATTTCATGAATAAAATATTTCCTAATATGATTTTGCTAGTAATTTCGAAAAAAAAAAACCCTAGGAGGGGTAGATTTGGATTATTATATATAATAAGGATATTTTAGTCAAATAAATAATAGCATTTGCTAGAAAAAAATAATATATATATATATATATATATATATATAGATATATAGATATTATTTAAAATAATGAAATCAAATAAAGCCTTTTATGGAGATAATTATAATTAGTAAAATATTTATTACTAAAAATTTAACGATTATCTTTTAATCAAAACCCATTAAGAATTTATTTATTATTTTTCGAGCTGGACTCATTAAATTTATTTTCAACTAATTTTAGCTATCAATTATTTTCTAACAACTTAATTATTAATACATCATTATTTTACCTAATATAACCTAGGACCATTTATCAAATAAACTCTAAATTATTTTAGCGAGATTTAAATCTTCAACTTATTAGTACCGATTTTCCAAAACACTAATTGTTTTAAATATCAAATTAGACTTAGCTTATAAACCCTTTTTATTTATTATTTGGCCTTAAAGCTTGGGACACTAGGATCATGGTAGTAGTGAGTTGAGTTTGTTTTATTTGTGAAAGTCGATTTTGGACTTGATTTTCTTTTGGGATGATCTAGAAAGTGTTGTAATTAATTTATATGAACTCTTTGATATATTTAGAAGATTGTCAAGGGTAGGGACCAACTTACTAGAGTTCATACCCTAAGTTAAAGGATAAGGTAAGCTCCCTTGCATTCATTAAATTGATTTTATTTTATTATCTTGGTTTGAAAGTAAGGTTGGTGAGTATCTCTTGCAAATACGAAATTTTAGCACGGTAGCTAATTTTGAAAAGCTCTATATTTGGAACCTTCTTATTTTGAAAACTTTCTACATTTGGAAAAATTCTAATTTTAGAAACTTCTAGATTTATAAATTTTTAAAATGTGTCAGGCATGACTTAGGAGCCAAGCATCAAACATTTTGATTTGTTTTGAATATGCAAGAGATAAATTTTTGGGCATGCATCTAATTTTCGAAAATCACAGCATGACTTATTTGAGCATGTGGCTCCTGCGCTATGAATTTGTTGAATAAATTATTGACTTAAAACCATGCCTTCTAAAATTTTTGTACGAGTTGAAAAATGTTTTTTGGAACTGTATTGAGCTAATTTTGTAGGTTCCACTTTGGAGCCTTATGAATTGTAAAGATTGAATAACGTTGAGTACTCATTGGGGGCTAGGCCTTTATACTAGCCTTTTGTTGGTCTGGGGATATCTCTCGGCAGGTGGCCACCTCCGAGAGGTTGACTCTTTTCGATCAGGGCGTCAGTATAGAAGGTTGAGCCGTCCTCAGCTAGCGACGGGGTTCTGGTAGAATCGACGACCGGAAGTGGGACAACCGGTTTGGATTAAGTGAGAGAGGGAGGCGTATCTCACTCGGTAGGATGTACAACTACCAGGTGTTGGGGGTCAAGTGCTTCAGAAGAGTGAGAGCCACCTTTGTGCCCTTTCACCACCTGTTGGGGGTCAAGTGCTTCACCTGGTGTGAGAGCACCACTGTGCCCTGTCAGATTAACTTAGTTACTTTAATTGATGAGTTAGTTTCGTGGAACTGTTCTAAAGTGTCATTGGAATTTTATTCGAAACTCAAAATCTTTTAATTATTAATATCTTTCCAAATAGAATATTTTAAGAGCATTTTGCTCCAGGACTTCTCACTACTATCTTCCAAAAAGTGTGAGTTAAATTTGTAAAGAAGGCATGACAAGCTTTTGATATACTGCTAGTGCATGCATCATGAAAAGTGTTTTGTCTTTTTAGCCCAACTCACGCACGGGGCTTACTGAGATTTCTGTCTCATCACTCTTTTAACCATGATTTCAGGTCGATCCTGCTGTGGGGATGAGTAGCTAGTGTTATCTGCCTTGGAAAAGAATGTTGTCATTTATTCTTATGTATTGCTTTGGGGAGTTGAGAGTGGATAATTTTTATTTATGGATTTGTGTTCGGGAATTCATGGATTTATTCTTGGATTTATTCTTGGGATATAATAAAATTTTGAGTTAAAGTATTATTTTAATCCGCTATTTTATTTGGGTGACCTAGTTATAAAGACCCCTTGTCTTTTGGACGGGGCGACATCCCCGGTGTTGGGGATATGCCCTAGAGTCAATTTGTACTTATACTATTGTCATTATGTTTTATATAATAATATGAGGCTTTCCTTTTCATGAATAGTGAGTTTTGTTTTGTTGGTCATCAAGTACGTGACTTGATAGTAAAACCCTACAATGAATACAATGACTATTCTAAAACTATCCCTGATCGATTATTATTATTGGAATAATAATAAATTAAGATTAGTATGTTTGTGACTTGATGGCTATGTTTTACTGGCCATGGATATTTGTGATATCGAGTCAAGACATAAATAAATGTTATAGAACATTGTATTGGACATGACCCTCTGTGAGAGTACTTCATGGAATGTGTCATAAGTACTTTCTCGCCATAATAATATTGAAAGTCCTTCGACCTAAATTCATCATAGTTTCCTATTTGATAAATTCTATATTTTGACATTGTCTAAAGTTGTCTTTAACTAGATAATAAATTAGACTACTGTTGGATATAGAATAAATCAAGGAGAGGAATATGATTGATTGTGAAGGAATTTGTCCCTCTCAGTTATGGGAGAGATATCCATGGGCCCCTTGATAAGTTAGACTGTTAAAAATGCATGGCCGTGCTCAAATATATCAATCTAAGATATTGATATCATTTGTTTGAACAGTCTACTATGAAATCAAGAAATAATTGATTAAGCTTAATAAGGATGACATGCTCCGTGCCTTATGCTTAATCTGGATATCGTGTGGCAAAAGGACTAAATATAAAATTATGGTTTGGTTCAAAGAGATCACCGATCTTCATTTAACCTGGATAGTTATAATGTTTTGCTAGAAACCGCTTATAACTTGTGGGCCATTTAAATATGATTTAGGCACACTGCCAGTGTTAAATGAACCTATAGGGTCACACAATAAGCGAAGTTGTTAGGTTATTTTTCTGGTGACTAGGTTCGATGTATCTGGATGATGTCCAGACTATAAGAATCTGACTTGGTAAATTAATTAGTTAAATTACCGAGATAATGGCAGAATCTTATCATATCAGTTTTAATTTAATTTGAATTTAAATTAGAATATGATAAGATATTATTAGGGTTGGACTCTAAGAGGTTCGGGGGTTTTTAAGAAAACCCTAGCTGTCTTTTTAATAGTCTAATTTTTCGGTTGAGAACATTCGTGCCATTCTCTACCAGAGAAAAAAAACCTCTCAAACCCTAGACGCTAGCACTCCCCGGGTATCGAGTGAGTTCGCGGTGTGTATCCGATAGAGGACGTTCGCATACTGCAACGTCTAGTGATTGTTCGGGTTTAACGTACAACAGCGCAACTAGAATCGAAGGATTTCGATTACAGCAACTAGAGGTAATTCTTAAACCTTAGATCTACTTAATTGTTTACTTAGGTCCTCAGGAGGGATTCGTGGATGTTTTCTGCGTTTAGGACTCCACGAATTCTAACAGTGGTATCTGAGCAACTTGCTAAACGATTAGGTTGATTCATCTGTGTTAATCATATTGTTGAATACATGTATGATATGTATATATGAATTTAAATAGTATGTATCAGCATGTTCGCATGATTATGATTTTAGAATACTTAGCATGCAGACTACCTGAATTAGGTTTAATATGTGCGTCTTAGCCACCTGATCAGACCAGATTAGTTGCAGATTGTCTGTAAATTGGTCTGTTTTAATATGATATGGTATCGTAAGCATGCTATCCGTCGTTCTATATTTGCGAATTGTTTTTATTAATCGGTCATGATAATATGTTATCTGTATAAATATGATTAAAAGAACAAATATTGTCTGTAATATGAATTTTCATGGCGATGGTTACTAAAGGGTCCGAACGTTAATATTCGAAAATCGGAAGGCAAAATCTCATTCAATGAGAGAAGAAAAAATCATTTTTCCTTCCGGGGGCGCTGCCCCCTTGACCCCCGCCCGCTGACCAGCCAACGGGAGCTCTGCCAGCGGCGCTGCCCCTTGACCTTGCCAGGGCGTTGCCCCTTGGAACCCCAACTAACTGTTCGTTGTGTGTTATTCATCAATGATTTTTATTGTAGTTGTGGATTATTTTGAATAGTACATAGCATGGCCCGTTTTATCCCAATGTGATTAGCTGGTTACATTATGGTTGTTTTAAGTTGTAATTTTTAAATACGACATGCGTGTCGTTTTTCATTGTTGTAAAATTGTACTGTTTTCCTAGAATAGGAATTATTTTAATTTTACTATCCAATGTAAAAGAAGACGGCATCCGACATTTACAACCAAGGAGGAGTATGCTCAAGGCATTAGAGAATGCTTAAGGAGTTCATATACCTAGATTGACCACCTTGATCTTCTCTTTGCTCGTGATGATCAACATAGGTTATGGGCCATGCTATGTCACTTTTATTTATGTCTTGCATGCATATTTGATATGTTTATTTCCTGCTTACTACAATCAAATATTTATAAAAAAACAAAAACAAAAAAAAATTAAGTGTTAAATGCCTTCCAAAATCAAACACTTGTTATTACTTGGATCATCATATGGTCATTCCTACCAAAGTAGGATGCTTTTGATTATCTAAGTGAGATAAGATGGAAAATAGTTTTCCATATGTTTGATACGGTTTGACTTAACTGAGCTATCAAAATGGTTTTGGGCCTAGGGCATTTTATGAGATATTTTTAGCCGGGATATTTGATGTCTATCTCATTTAAAATTAGAGTTTTATTTAATTATAAGATTAAAGCCAAAGCTTACTTATGATTAAAATAAAATATTTTTCCCCACTACGAAACATCAAAATGTTGAAGTTTCAAAAAGTTTAAATGCTTTTAGTGGGAGTTTTTCGTTAGAGTCTCAAAAATTAATTACTTTGCATATTTTTGTATGTAGATAATGGCAACAAATAGTTGGAATAATTCCTTGCGATATGTGCTGGAGAAAGACAAGCTTAGTGGGACTAACTTTCTTGATTGGGCACAAAGCTTAAGAATTGTTCTTAAGCAAGAAAAAAGGCTCTATGTTCTTGAAAATCCTATTCCCCCTGCTCCAGCAAATAACACCTCAAAAGCTGAAAAAGATGCTTATAGTAAGCACAAAGATGACTCCAACGATGTTACTTGCCTCATGCTTGCAATTCATGTATGATAACCAAGTTTGGACTTTGGTTAACCCACCTAAAGGTTCAAAAACCATTGGGTGTAAGTGGGTTTTCAAAAAGAAAATAGACATGGAGGGAAATGTGCATACTTACAAAGCACGACTGGTAGCAAAAGGTTATAGACAAACTCATGGTATAGACTATGATGAAACATTTTCACCAGTTGTAATGCTTAAATCTATCAGAATTATTCTTGCCATAGCAGCATATTATGACTATGAAATTTGGCAAATGGATGTCAAAACCGCGTTTCTTAATGGAAACTTACTCGAAGATGTGTACATGACACAACCTGAGGGTTTTAATGATCCTTTGAATTCTAATTAAGTGTGCAAGCTTCAAAGATCCATTTATGGATTGAAGCAAGCATCTCAAAGATGGAATCTTCGTTTTGATGAAACAATTAAAGAATTTAACTTTATCAAAAATGAAGATGAGCCTTGTGTTTATAAGAAAACAAGTGGGAATGCAATAGTCTTTTTGGTACTTTATGTTGATGATATCTTACTCATTGGAAACGACATCCCAACTCTACAAAGTGTAAAGACATGGTTGGGAAATTGTTTCTCAATGAAAGACTTAGGTGAAGCTGCCTATATTCTAGGTATAAGGATCTATAGAGATAGATCTAGAAAGCTAATTGGACTAAGTCAAAGTGCATACGTTGACAAGGTATTGAAAAGGTTCAGTATGCAAGACTCTAAGAGAGGATTCTTGCCAAAGTCACATGGCATTAAGCTCAGCAAAAATTAAAGTCCTTCTACGAAGGATGAAGAAGAGCACATGAACAAGATACCATACGTTTCCGCTATAAGGTATATCATGTATGCCATGTTATGTACTCAACCCGATGTATCATATGCATTGAGCATGACGAGCAGGTTCCAGTCAAATCCTGGAGAGGCATACTGGACTGCTGTCAAGAAGATACTGAAGTACTTATGAAGAACTAAAGATATGTTCTTAGTTTATGGAGGACAAGAAGGCGAGCTAGTTGTAAATGGTTACACTGATGCTAGTTTTCAGTCCGACATAAATGATTCTAGATCGCAATCAGGTTTTCTATTTTGTTTGAATGGAGGTGCTGTAAGCTGGAAAAGTTCAAAGTAA
This sequence comes from Voacanga thouarsii, assembly GCA_026120185.1. Classification (NCBI taxonomy): domain Eukaryota; kingdom Viridiplantae; phylum Streptophyta; class Magnoliopsida; order Gentianales; family Apocynaceae; genus Voacanga; species Voacanga thouarsii. The sequence goes on from JANUWF010001683.1 coordinate 2,461,665, forward strand.
GATACCGTGGCCGATTCTACTACACAAGCTGAGTATGTAGCTGCCTCAGCTGCAGCTAAAGAAGTAGTTTGTATTAAAAAGTTCATTACAGAACTAGATGTAGTTCCTAGTATTGTGAACCCAGTGGATCTCTATTATGACAACAATGGAGTCATTGCACAAGCTAAGGAAGCAAGATCACATCAGTGATCCAAACATATACTTAGACGTTTTCATCTCATTCGAGAAATTGTTGATAGAGGAGATGTCAATGTATGCAAGGTACCAACTGATGACAATGTTGCAGATCCACTGACAAAGCTTCTCCCATCGTCTAAACATGATAGTCATACCAGATCAATGGGATTACGGCTTATGCTAAATTGGTCTTAGTGCAAGTGGGAGACTGTTGGGGATATGCCCTAGAGTCAATTTGTACTTATACTATTGTCATTATGTTTTATATAATAATATGAGGCTTTCCTTTTCATGAATAGTGAGTTTTGTTTTGTTGGTCATCAAGTACGTGACTTGATAGTAAAACCTTACAATGAATACAATGACTATTCTAAAACAGTCCCTGATCGATTATTATTATTGGAATAATAATAAATTAAGATTAGTATGTTTTTGACTTGATGGCTATGTTTCACTGGCCATGGATATTTGTGATATCGAGTCAAGACATAAATAAATGTTATAGAACATTGTATTGGACATGACCCACTGTAAGAGTACTTCATGGAATATGTCATAAGTACTTTCTCGCCATAATAATATTGAAAGTCCTTCGACCTAAATTCATCATAGTTTCCAACTTGATAAATTCTATATTTTGACATTGTCTAAAGTTGTCTTTAACCAGATAATAAATTAGACTACTGTTGGATATAGAATAAATCAAGGAGAGGAATATGATTGATTGTGAAGGAATTTGTCTCTCTCAGTTATGGGAGAGATATCTATGGGCCCCTTGATAAGTTAGACTGTTAAAAATGCATGGCCGTGCTCAAATATATCAGTCTAAGATATTGATATCATTTGTTTGACCAGTCTACTATGAAATCAAGAAATAATTGATGAAGCTTAATAAGGATGACATGCTCCGTGCCTTATGCTTAATCTGGATATCGTGTGACAAAAGGACTAAATATAAAATTATGGTTTGGTTCAAAGAGATCAACAATCTTCATTTAACCTGGATAGTGATAATGTTTTGCTAGAAACCGCTTATAACTTGTGGGCCATTTAAATATGATTTAGGCACACTGCCAGTGTTAAATGAACCTATAGGGTCACACAATAAGCGAACTTGTTAGGTTATTTTTCTGGTGACTAGGTTCGATGTATCTGGATGATGTCCAGATTATAAGAATCTGACTCGGTAAATTAATTAGTTAAATTACCGAGATAATGGCAGAATCTTATCATATCAGTTTTAATTTAATTTGAATTTAAATTAGAATATGATAAGATATTATTAGGGTTGGACTCTAAGAGGTTCGGAGATTTTTAAGAAAACCCTAGCCGTCTTTTCAATAGTCTAATTTTTCGGTTGAGAACATTCGTGCCATTCTCTACCAGAGAAAAAAAAAACCTCTCAAACCCTAGGCACTAGCACTCCCCGGGTATCGAGTGAGTTCGCGGTGTGTATCCGATAGAGGACGTTTGCATACTGCAGCGTCTGGTGATTGTTCGGGTTGAACGTACAACAACGCAACCAGAATCGAAGGATTTTGATTACAGCAACCAGATGTAATTCTTAAACCTTAGATCTACTTAATCGTTTACTTGGGTCATCGGGAGGGATTCGTGGATGTTTTTCGCGTTTAGGAGTTCACGAATTCTAACACCCGGCCCTGGCGGGCCTAGGTAGCGGGGTGTTACAATTCCAATGCGGTTTTAATGGTAGAATCTTTCTCTTCTAAGAAGAAAGTTCAAAAGAAGAAGAAGAAGGCTCCTATGAAGCCCAAATGTGGTGTGAACAAAAAGGACGCAGCTACCAAAGGCCCATGCCATCATTGTGGGAAGATGGGCCACTGGAGACACAACTGCAAAGCCTACTTGGAGACCATTAAGGACAAGAAGCAGAAGTAGAAGCTTACAAGCACTTCTACTTCTTCTCTAGGTATGTTTATGATTGAGATAAATACTGCATTTAAAAATGAGATATGGGTATTAGATACTGGATGTGGATCTCATTTGTGCAATAATTCGCAAGGACTAAATAGTAGAATAAGGCTAGAGAAAGGCGATGTGGACCTATGTACTGCAAATGGGGCAAAGGTTGCTGCACTTACTGTGGGGACATACGAGCTGAACTTGCCTTCGGGATTAATTCTAAAACTACAAAACTATTATCATGTACTAGTTTTAATGAAAAAAAATATCTCAGTTGTGTGTTTAGACTTATGTGGATTTCATTTAACATTTAAGAATAAATGTAGTTCTTTTTCATTGAATGATATTTATTATGATTCAGCAACTTTGGTTAATGGTTTATATGTTCTAGACTTGGATAATCTAGTTCTCAATATATATAATAAGAAACCTAAAATAGATAACTCTAACACCTCTAACTTATGGCATTGTCATTTGGGCCATGTAAACGAAAATCGTGTTTCTAAGTTACACAAGTTTGGTGACTTAAGGTCATTTGTTTATGAATCATATGGCACATGCGAATCTTGTTTACTAAGTAAAATGACTAAAACTCCTTTTCCAGGAAAAAGAGAACGGGCCAAGGAGTTATTAGAACTTATACATTCTGATGTATGTGACCCAATATTAATATAAGTAAGAAGTGGTTACAACTATTTCATAACTTTTATCGATGACTTCTCATGATACAGGTATTTGTATTTAATGAAATACAAATCTGAGGCCTTGAAAGGTTTAAAGACTTCAAGAATGAAATAGAGAAATAACTTGGCAAAAGTATTAAGACTCTAAGATCTGATTGAGAAGGAGAATACTTGAGCCAAGAATTTCTGAGTTATCTTAGAGATAATGGGATATTATCTCAATGGACTCCACTACATCCAGCTCAATATAACGGTATATCTAAGAGAAGAAATCGAATCGTTCTATACATGGTACGGATCATGATGGCTTCTGCAGACCTACTAAAATAGTTTTGGGGGCATGCACTAGAAACTTCTGTTTATATATTACACAGAGTTCCAACAAAATTGGTTGATACTACCCCATTCGAGATGTTTTTTGGTAAGAGAACAAAGTTATCTCACTTGCGAGTATGGGGTTGTCCTACCTTTGCCAAAAGGCCACAGTCAGACAAACTTTATAGTAAGTCTGACAAGTGTTTATTTGTGGGATATCCAAAGGAATCTTTCGAATATTACTTCTACCTATACTCCGAAAATAAACTGTTTGTTTTGAAGCATATCGTCTTCTTCGAGAAGGTGCACATGCTCAAAAGGGATAGTGGGAGTAAGATTGAACATAGTAAAGTTCATGAAGATTAAACAAATGAGGATCAACCATCTAATCCCACATCTATTGAGAGAATAGATGAATCTTCTAATACACTAGAACCTCGTAGATCTAATAGGATACCTATGGCACCTGAGAGATATGGATTTCTCATTAGTGACCACAATGACGTATTACTCATAGATGAAGATGAGCCTACTAACTACAAGGATGTTCTAAACAATTCAGAATTTGGCAAATGGCTTGAGGCCATGAAGTCAGAGATGGATTCCATGTACGACAACCAAGTATGGACTTTGGTTGATCCACTTAAATGAATTAAACCTATTGGGTGTAAGTGTGTTTTCAAGAAGAAAACGGACATGGATGGTAACTTATTTACTTATAAAGCACGACTAGTAGTGAAGGGTTATCGTTAACAATATGGTATTGACTATGATGAAACTTTCTCGCCAATACCCATGTTGAAATCTATCAGGATACTGCTAGCCATTGTGCTCATCATGATTATGAGATTTGGCAAATGGATGTGAAAACAACTTTCCCAAATGGAAATCTGATTGAGGAAATGTATGTGACACAATATGAGGGTTTCATATCCAATGATGGCACAAAGGTGTGCAAGCTGTAAAGGTCCATTTATGGACTTAAGCAAAATTCTAGGAGTTGGAACATCCATTTTGATGAAACAATCAAAGAGTTTGATTTCATTCAAAATATAGATGAGCCTTCTGTATACAAAAAGGTTAGTAGGAGTGCAATCATTTTCTTATTGCTTTATGTAGATGACATATTGCTAATAGGAAACGATATAACTGTCTTACAAGCGGTTAAAGTTTGGTTGTCCAAACAATTCTCCATGAAAGACCTTGGAGAAGCAACCAATATTCTCGAAATAAGGATCTATAGAGATAGATCCAAAAGGTTGCTAGGACTTTCGCAGTCTACATACATGGATAAAGTGCTAAAGAAGTTTAGCATAGATCAATCCAAAAAGGAATTCTTATCCATGTCACATGGTGTAAGCCATTCAAAGTCGATGTCTCCTAAGACACAAGTTGGGATCACATGAGTAAGATTCCATATGCCTCGGCGGTTGGATCTATCATGTACGCTATAATATGTACTAGGCCTAATGTATCTTGTACTCTCAGTTTGATGAGCATATACCAATCTGACCCTGGTGAGGGTTATTGGGCGACTATAAAGAACATTCTGAAGTACTTACGAAGGACTAATGATAAGTTCTTGGTATATGGAGAAGGTGATATGAAAAATATACGGGTATACTGATGCCAGCTTTCAATCTGACAAAGATGATTTCAAATCACAATCTGGCTACGTGTTTAAGTTGTGCGGAGGGGTAATAAGTTGAAAAAGTTCCAAACAAAAAACTATTGCTAACTTTACGATAGAAGCTGAGTACATAGCCACTTATGAAGCAGCTAAGGAAATAAAGATAGAGAGAGTTCCCACGGATGAGAATATAGCTGACCCGCTTACGAAAGCACTATCCCTAAAGAAACATGATTGTCATATTGAGTCATTCGGTATTAGATACATGAATGATTGGCTCTAGTGCAAGTGGGAGTTGTTAGTGTTGTATCCTAGAGGCAATTACTTGTACATTGTGTATGACATATTTTATTTTAATAAAAGGTATTATTATCTTACAGTTTCTTTTGTTTACTTTAAGTAATAGAACTGTTCGATAAAGTCCCTAGTACAACAATGTGTAAAGGAAATCATGATAGAGATCATGATATGAGATTCCTACTACACTGGACGGTGTTAGTACTTAAATAGTCCCTAGTCATAGTATTAATGAGATAGGACATCATTAATGCGTTAAGACTAGCAAGTGTTGGAATTCCTGATTTCATCAGGCGGTGGTTCTCATATCCGTAAGTATTGAGATACTCAAAGTTAACACATGGATGCTTATTAATGGAACAAGTTTATTGGATGACCTAGCTTTGAGATAATCACATAGATAACTATTTAGTACCAGTGATATAATATCAAAATAGCAAATGTGCAAGTATCCTTAGACTTGAGATCTCCAAGATACTTTGTTTGCTGAGCATTGTACTTTGATTCCAATCTCTGGAGCTCGATCGAGGGTCACCAATGGGATGGATATTGGGTACATTGTGAGGTAAATAAAAGTAATTGAGAGGGTCAATAAAGGATTCACCACTCCTAATAGTAGGGGCAAATATTTCATGGCCACTTGTAGGAATTACTACTCGAGAAGTCCTAGGCCAAAGCATATGTGTATTGAAAATAGTTTCAATTGATACACATCTAGAGTAGTGGGTTCCTGGTACAAATACTATTATATTCGGGCTAGAATTAATTCTGGAGGGAGTTGGCACTAATTCCATACTCCAAACCGAATGAGATATTGTATGGTGAAAGGAGATAATTGCATTGAAGTTTGTTATTGAAGGGTTCATGTCAAGCCACTTGACTTCCTGAACTCTTGGGTGGACATGTGTGTTGCTAGATACCGCTCATGATCTGGGAATATGGGTTTATTAATTGATGAATTAATAAACCAATCCTTATTAGAATTAATAGGATTAATTCTAATTAATTAAGGATTATTAATCTCAAAGACGTTTGGATGAATTCATGTTCTCCACCTATTGACTGGGAAACCTAATAGGTCACACACAATAGAGGATTATATACCCAAGATGTTATTTGATAACATAGTGAGGTTAATTGGGATAAAAAGAAGTTGTTGTGGACAAATTATAATTAGTTTTAATTTATTGTCCAAATTGTAATTGTGAGAACTTGATATTTCCAATTACAATTAGGGAATTCTAATAGGATTAAAATTCTCAAATTTAGCAGGATTTTTCAGTTATATATATGATATAATCAAAACCCTAGCTGAGGTTGGTAAAACGGACACTCTAGGCAACATAAAACCTTCTCTTCTTCTTCTTCTTCTTCTTCTTCTTCTCTCTCTCGATTATTCTTGTGAAGAACCCTAGCCGCCATCTTTTTCTGCTAGCATAGAAAATTTTGGTGCTTGAGTATTCCTCTATGTGGATTACTGTTAGAGATAATCACACACTGTGATTATAGTGGTTAGACGTTTAACTCTCATGAAGTTAGATCAAGAGGATTGCTGGATCGCGCCTTGTCTTGAAGAAGATCAATTTCATTCTTCAGATGATCAAACAAAGGTAAAAACTACTACCTTTATTGTCTTTTTGTCTTGTTTTCCAAATATAGGCAGGTCCTGGGATGGTATCTCATTTATTTTCCGCTGTGCCGCATAGGATATGAGCCTGAGATACCCAACAACTTTTTCTCGATGTGCTTCCCCTTCTTATAGTTTTGAGGTTCCTTGGATTGCGATATTGCTCCTTGTGTGGCATGACTCCAAGTTCTAAATGGAACTTCCAGAGCTAGATTGCTTCCTTGGATGCCTCCGAAGCTACCACATACTCAACTTCCATAGTTGAGTCAGCAATGCAAGATTGCTTAATACTCCTCCATAAAATAGCTCCTCCAGACAATGTATCCACTAGTAGATTTTCTCTTATCCTTATCCGCTTGGAAGTCTAAGTCTGTGTATCCTTTAGGAACCAAGTTATCGCCCTGTAAACCAGCATATAATCTCTCGTTCCCTTGAGGTACCTGAGTATATGCTTTATAGCATGCCAATGAACCTCCCTAAGGTTTGATTGATATCTGCTAACCAAGCCTACGACAAAGCAGATATTTGGCCTAGTACACAACATGGTATACATGAGACTTCCCACCACCGAAGAGTAGGGAATCCTACTCATTAAGTCATTCTCTTCTTGAGACTTAGGACAATCCCTTGAAGAAAGTGACTACCCATGTCTGCAAAAGATTAGAGCTCCCTTACATAAGTCCATGTTGTAGCTGGCCAGCTTCTTGTCAAAGTATGTCACTTGAGATAATCCTAACATTCCCTACTTTCTATTTCTAAGAAGTCTAATCCTGAGAATATAGCTGGCTTCTCCCAAGTCCTTCATATTGAATTGACTAGACAGCCAAACCTTTGTAGATGACAATGACCTTACATTATTTCCAATTAGTAGAATGTCATCCACATACAAGATAAGAATAACCATATTAATGCCTTCAAGTTTTCTGTACATGCATGGTTCATCCTCGTTTTGAATAAAACTATAAGACTTTACAGTTTCGTTAAAATAAATGTTCCATGCTCTCGATGCCTACTTAAATCCATAAATGGACTTCTTAAGCTTGCAAACCATATGCTCTTAGCCTTTAGCAACAAAGCCTTTAGGTTGGGACATATAGATGTCTTCACTAAAATGACCATTTAAAAATGTCGTCTTGACATCCATTTGCCATATCTTGTAGTCATAATGATATGCATTGGCAAAGAAGATACAGATGGACTTAAGCATGGCTACCGGGGAAAAGGTTTCCTTATAATCGATTCCCTCTTTCTAAGTATACCCTTTCGCCATAAGCTTAGTTTTAAAGGTTTCTACATTCCCATCTACTCCCCTTTTTCTCTTGTATATCCACTTACACCCTATGGATTTTATCCCTTCAATGAAGCTACAAGATCCCAAACCTGATTGAGATACATAGACTCAATCTCAGATTTCATTGCTTCATACCACAGATTTGCATTGGCATCAGCATAGCCTCCTCGTATCTAGTGGGGTCTTGTTCCTGATTGTCGGAGACCAGCTCGAAAGCTTCTCCAGTCTATCTTTTTGGAATCCTAGACACTCTCCCACTACGATAAGGCTCCATATGTATAGGCTCTTGAGGCTGTGCCTCTTATTGTTCCACAATCGGGTCAGAAGAAGTTGCTTCTGAAGATAACTTCTCCTCCAGTTCCAATCTAGTTGAACCTTTCGTGGAAGTACTTTGATCATCCTCTAAGTATCTAGCATTGGTACTAACCAGTACCTTATGCTCCTTAGAATAATAAAAATAACCAGCCTTTGTCCCTTTTGGATACCCAACAAAATAGTATAATTCTGATATTGGTTCCAACTTGTCTCCCTTGACCAGTACATAAGCTGGACAACCCTATATCCTGAGATGATTCAAACTTGGCTTATGCCCAGTCCACATCTCATAGGGAGTCCTAGGTACTGACTTGGAAGGCACCAAGTTCAGAATGTATGCCGTTGTTTCTAGGGCATATCCCCAAAAAGACACTGGAAGAGTAGCATAAGACATCATGCTTCGAACCATTTCTATCAATGTCCTGTTCCTTCTCTCTACTACTCCGTTCGGTTAAGGTGTCCCCGGTGCAGAGAGCTAGGATACTATCCCATGATGTACCGTGTAGTTCTTGAATTTACCAAGGAGGTACTCTCCACCACGATCTGATCGTAAGGTCTTGATCAATTTACCTGTCCGATGCTCCACTTCAGCCTTAAACTCTTTGAACTTGTTAAAAGAGTCAGACTTACGTCTCATCAGGTAAACGTAACCAAACCTTATACAATCATCTTTTGAAAGTGATGAAGTAGTCAAAACCTCCTCTAGCCGGTGTAGACAGGGAACCACACACATTAGTGTGAACAAGACTCAATACCTCCTTGGCTCTTTCCGCGTTAGGGGTAAATGACCTTTTGGTCATCTTTCCCATCAGGAAGGACTCACACTGAGGCCAATTTTCCAATCTCAATGAGCCCAATGGCCCATCATGGATCAATCTCTGAATCCTAGTTGAGTTGATATGACCCAACCTTAGATGCCAAAGATAAAAGTCATTGACATTGGTCTTTCTCTTCTTTGTTAATGGTTCAGATCGAGCGTAATTTAATTGATTGTTAAAAGGGTTTAAGAAAAATAGATTCCCATACATGTGTCTAGTACATAAAATTTCTCCATCTCTGTTGATAGAAATACCATAATGGAAAGATACAGAATATCCTTGATTTATTAGTTTCGTAACCAAAATCAAATTCTGTTGAAATCCAGGTATATATAAAATATCTTTCAAAACCACTATTCTATTACAATCAAATACAAGATCCAGCTCTCCCATTGCAAGGGCCTAAACTTGTGCTCCATTTCCCACACATAGTCTATGTTTGCCCTTCTAGAGTCTTCTAATCTTTCTAAACCCCTGCAAGGAGTTACAGATATAATCAGTGGCTCCTAAATCAACAATCCAAGTGGAAGTTGATCCAACCATTGATATAGACTCTAGATAGAAAACATTACCTGTGGGGTTTTTCTTGGCTTGAAGATTTGGACACTCATTTTTCCAGTGTTCCTTCAGTCCACACTTAAAACACTTGCCCTTTGGTTTATCTTTGGTCTGGATCTTGGGCTAGACCGCTGCATTACCCTTCTTCTTCTTGAACTTTCTGGGCTTGGCCCCAGTTCTAGAAGATGAAGCCTTGGCAATCATAGCCTTCAATTGTGGCTTCATGACCTTCTTCGCCATTTGGAGCTCCTTCATCAACTCAGTTAAACCCATGTTCAACTTGTTCATGTTATAGTTCAACTTGAACTGGGTAAAAGAACCCAGTAGAGATTCGAAAACTATGTTCACTTGGCTCTTGGAGTTAATGACAACCCCTAAGATTTCTGTCTCCTTGAAAGCAGTAATTATCTTGAGCATATGCTCTCTGACTGATGCTCTCTCAGCCATCTTAGTGTAAATGATGGTTCAAAGAGCCTCCTGCCTTGCGGGCCGGCTTTTATCCGCGAACATCGTGGCTAATGATTTACTTATGTCATACACAGTGGTTATGTGCTCATGTTTGGACTGGAGCACATTAGACATGGAGGCCAACATGTAACAACGAGCCATCTCGTCAGCTTTCTTCCATGCCTTCTCAGCTTCACGCTCCTCGGTGGTGGAACCCTCCTCGATAATGGGGCAGGTTTCATAAATGACATTCTTATACTCTTTCGCTGTGAGTATTATGTCTAGGTTCCTTTTCTAGTTCATATAGTTTGGTCCTGTTAGCTTATTCTCTCGGAGAATAATGGCCAACGGACTAAAAGAACCTCCCACTATTTCTGAAAAATCGCAAAAAATAAAAGAAAAAAGATTCAGTTTGTGAAAACAAACCAAATATGTGCACTTTATCCTTATTCTCAAAACTGATAATAATCAATTTGGCTCTTAGGAAAACTGACATAGCTTCTTAGGAAGATTAACAGTTTCCTAAGCTTAGTGTGTTAATCACCACAAATTAATTTCCCTTCTAGGTAATGATCTAAAAGATAACTCCATCGAAGGGATGGTTGTTTCCTCTCATTTTCTATGGGCATACCTCGCACCATAGCATACCTCACACTATGACCTCCAACGAGGGGCTGGCCGATCATAATACGTGCCCTGGGTTATTAATTATATCCCTCCATTAGATCTAGATCCTTGTGGTATCCCCATCCTATATGGGTTCACTCCTAGGGTGACGCGAGGGGACTCACGATCTCTAATGAGGATCGTGATGGAAGCTATAGGGTCGTTGAAACCCCTCTCCTACTTAGTCTTTTAAAACAATGTTTTTCTGAAAAATATCTTTTTGAAAATTTTCATTAAGTTTTCCCTTAACTCAAAAATAAAATGTCTATGTCCATAAAATTCTCTATGTCAAGGCTTATATCCTTTGAGAGTTTTTCCCATGGACTAATTTTATTTAAGTTAAAAACTTAATGATTTCAATAATTTTTCAATTAAAACTTTGGTCTCAAGTTTATTTGACAAAACAATTTTTCTTGTGCCAAACTAAAACAAAATGGCTTTCTAATTTAACCTTACAAAAATATCCAAATCCAATATATTTTCTATGTCAAGGATTAAATCCTTTGAGAAAATATCTAAGGATTAATTTTTGTTTAAGTTAAAATAACCATTTAATTTGTAGAAAAAATGTTATCCTTGTCAAAAACATTCCCAAAGACTTTGGTCATTGAGAAAACGTGCACATAGGTACCAAAAATAAATAGCATGCTAGAAAATAGTAGACGTTTTCATACTCTTCTATTTTTAAACCTAAGTGCCCAGATAATAGAATTAAACACATTAATTAATTAATTAATTAGTGGTCCTGTTTAATCCTAAAATCCCTTACTAATATTTTTCAAGCAAAAATATTCCTTGAATATTAAGTATTGCAAAATATTAACTTTGCCTGGTATGGAACCTAAAAAAAAAAAAACGCAAGAAAAAATCAAAGGAAAAAATAACAAATTTCTCCTTGGTCCACTGGATCATGCACCCATCTGCAATGTGGTCCACTGCACCCGCCGCAAAGAACCAAGACCCACAAGAAACCAGTGCGCAGACCTGCTTTCTAGACCCTAGCTTGCGTCGGTTCTAGCACCCCAAGCCGGCACCGGTTCCTGTCTGGACGCTTGATCCTGCAGTTTTTTTTTTCCTGCGAATTTCCCTTGTTTTTCTACACAGCTTCTAGCTTCGATGGCTCTCCGATTTCAAACCAAATACAATGAAATCAACCAAAACAAACAATCATCTATACCCATAAACATTAGGCTTACATGATTTGCTAAGAAAAATAGTAAATTACACATCCCTATACCTCCACCCACGAGGTTTATCAGAGAATCTATCCATACCAAAAACAGCGAAGGAGCACAATTTTAATCACACATATGTGTCCTGTTTTATTCATCTAGATGCATGCTCCCTATATTTTCACAAAACCTTCTTGGCACTGATACCAATTGAAGGCATAGGAAGCAGAAAACACAGTGCACGCAGCAGAAGCGAAGATTAAAAACTGAAAAAAAAATGAACAGGGGATTCCCGAACAGGGCCGGCGCCGGTGTTGGTTAGGCTCTGTTCGGACTCTGAGGTTAAAAATTTTTTAACCTCTTTTCCTCATTCTAAAAGTTGGCTGGACCAGAACATGCTTAACCGGGGTAGGTGTGCTAGTGGAAACCTCTGGTGCGATTCCTACAAGTCTCCTACTCTGTCTTTGCATTTAGGTGAATGTCAATCCCTCGATCTTCCAGTATATGGCCTGCCTAAATCCGTTTGGTGAAAAATTACAGACTAAGGAACCTTTCTTCTGGAGAGAGAGAGAGAGAGAGAGAGAGAGAGAGAGAGAGAGAGAGAGAGAGAGAGAGAGAGAGACGTTTGGCTTTTCACAGAGAAGAAGCCATCTCAGAGAGTGTGTGTTCTAACAACAACGTTGTTTCCAATCCTCATGTTTAACCTAAATAAAACCGTAGGTTAAATTGGACTGGGCCATTGGACTCTTAGTTTAGCCTTTTGAGCTTAATTAATTATTTTAATTAGAACCACATAAATAGCCCAATTAATAATTAATTTCCTAGCCCAAATAAACTAGACCAATAAACAAGCCTATATTAGTTAGTCCCAGGTCAATATTTTATTATTCAAACTGGGCCAAAGCCCTGAATAATTAATTAACCCACTAAACTAATTTAATTAATTCTTTTTCCATGGACCTTTATTTTATTCTAGCCAAATAATTAAATCTAGCTACTTAAATAAAATAAATTCCATTTAATTTAAAATCAATTCCTTAGCCCGTATTTAATTAGGACTCACGGTCTATATTGGGGACCAAAAGACACACCGCTTTGGCTACTAAAATGACCAAAATACCCTTGCCATATAAATAGCTGTATTTTGCATTTTAAATATTTTCTAATATCACCATAAGGAAATATTGACCCCAAGGACAGTGCTGCATTAGTAAAGTCTCCAACTGATGTGTATGGATTTGGGTATAAAAATCATATAAAAATAAGCACATTCCCAATCAAGTTTAAATTAAAACGTTAACCACAAATTACACATATAAGCAAGAGTACTCATCATTAACATAGCATCGGGTTCAAACGAGTGTCGGTCCTCCAGGAACAAGTATACACTAATTACCTTTTTTTCATTGTTTAACCGACTTAACTGTAGGATTTCTATCATGCATAATCAGATTAAGCGCAGCGGAAAACAACAAGAAATCCAAGCCATGGATCACGGGTTTGCAATAGAAACGGGAAAAATGAGAAGATTGCATTTATTACCTCGTGAAGCCGGAATTCAAAAATTTCAGAAACAAGAACACAAGCGCGATCCAGATTATCCAAAACCGTTCACTGCAGCTCAACTGAAGTCTAAGAAAGAAATCCCTCTAATTATAATCCACACAGGGTTGAATGCTCACAATCTCACAATTCTATGCTAGTAGAATTCGGGAGGCTAGGGTTTTGATCAAGAAGAGAGACGTCTAGGGTTTGATCAAGAGAGAGGCAGAGAAACGGTTTCTCTGTTATTGCGTGAATAGTCTGTCTCTCTAACCCTAAGGAAACCGTTTCCTTATATTCATAGATTTATAATTACCATAAATTGCAACTTAGTCCTTCAACGTCCAATTGTCAACAAATTGGTTCTTGAAGTTTACTTAATTACAATTAGGCCCCATGAATTATAACAAACTTATAATTCACCTATAAATATATTCCCTTCTCTTAATTAACCCCACAATATTATCAAATAATATATTTGTGCATTCAAACCTTTATTGTGTGTGACCCATTTGGTTTCCTGGTCTTATTGGTAGCATAATATGAATTAATTCTAACAATATTAGAATTAATAATCCTTAATAAAATAAAGGATTAAATTTATTAATTCTCTAATTAATAAATTCATATTTAGCATATCAAGAGCGACATCTAGCAATGACTCTTGACCACCCAAAAGTCCAGAAAGTCAAGTGGCTTGACATGAACCTTTCAATAGCAAATTATCAGTGCAATAAACTCTTTTCAACATACAATATCTCATTTCGGTCTAGAGCATGGAATTAGTGCCAACTCCCTCCAGAATATTATTAATTCTGGCCCGAATATTTTAGTACTTGTTCAAGAAATCCATTACTCGATATGTGTATCAATTGGAACCATTTCTATCACATAGTCGTCTTGGCCAAGGACTTCATGAGTAATGATTTCTACAAGTAGCCTTGAGATATACTCTCCTACTATTAGGAGTGGTGAATCCTTTATTGACCCTCTCAATTACTTTCGTTTACTTTACGTTGTACCCAATATCCATCCCATTGGCGGTCCTAGATAAGACTCCAAAGATTAGAATCAAAGTACAACGCTCGATAAACAAAGTACCTTGGAGATCTCAAGTCTAAGGATACTTGCACACTTGCTATAATGAGATTCTATCACTGACACTAAATTGTTATCCAAGTGATTATCTCGTAGCTAGGTCATCCAATGAACTTGTTTCAAAACAAGCATCCGCACGTTAATCCTGAGTATCCCAATACCCACGGATATGAGAACCACCGCTTGATCCAACCAAGAGATATAACATGTGCCATTCTTAGCGTATTAATAATGTCCCATCTTATTAATACTATGACTGGGGATTATTTAAGTATAAACACTGCATAGTGTAGTAGGAATCTCATATCATGATTTTCTTAACACTGTATTGTACTAGAGACTTTATCTAACGGTTTGTACACATATTTAGATATAACAATCAAACTGAAAGATAAAGAATGCCTCTTATTAATTTAATATGCAATATACATGGTACAAGTGATTGCCTCTAGGGCACAACACTAACATTAACAAAGTGAAAAAAATGAAATGAAATGAAATAAAATAAAATAAAAATAAAAATATATACATGTCAAGGACGGATAATTATGTAACTCAAGCCATTGTTTAGACAACCATAATATTAAAGTACCCAATCGTTATCATAACTAATTATTCTCTTGGCATCATGAAGGGTGAAAGTAGACTTACTTCTTTCCTAATCCATGAAATCACTATCTTCTAGACAAGTCAGCATCACATACTCTGTCTCAACTAATTCATCCAAAAAATGTATTAAACACAATCCTTGATTAAATTTTCATACTCTAGCAAACTTAAAACATGAAATTAACTAATGAATCCATACTCTGGCAGGCATCAATTAATCTTTAATTACCTTATTTTTAACAATTAACCTTTTTCCCAAGTAAGTTAAGAGACAACCAATATGAAACTAACAAATTGAAACCACCATCAATCTCTTTCCCAAGAAAGTTAATGGAAAGAAACAACCAATCAATCTCGTGATTAGACTAAGTAATTAAATACCAAGAAAAACAACCAATTAATCATAAGATCAACTAACTCTAAAAATCCTGAATATCTAAAACAATGTCAAATTATAATAAAATAATTAATACATCAAGAAAAAGAAAACAAAGTAAAAGAAAGCACTATAGTCAAGCCTCCCTCTTCTTCCTTTGAAGACCTTCTTGTACAACCTTCATTGAATTGAAGAATTCCTCCATTGATTTGAGTGATTTTCTGTGATGATCAATGAATTCTTCCTTTTTCTCTTGTGTTTCCCCTCTATTTATAGGCTTAGGAAGTGCCTAAACTTGTTGCTGTAATGTTCTTGGCCGAGTAGAAGTTGGAAGATACTAAAACTCTACAGATTATCAAAAACTGCATAGAAAAATCAAAGCACCACCTTAACTTCAAGGCATAGCCGGTGCCGCCTAGGCTCTTGGAGCCGGCGCCGGTTGTATTCTATTTCTCCAATTGTTCGCTGATTTTTTCTTGAATTCCGCATAATGTATTCCAGAAGGCAGTCGGCGCCGCCTTGGCTATTGGAGCGGGCGCCGGTTCCACTCTCTTTCGCTCTGTCTGGACAATTTTTTCATCGCTTTGAAGTTCGTGTAAATAGTGTATGGCTGGCGCCAGTTCCTCTGTCCCAGTTGGCGCTGCCTCTTATTTGTTTCGTGACGTTTTTTCTTCATTTTACCCCAAAACTTTGAAATAATGAACAAAATACTTTTCCAAGGGTAAAATCTCAAATATGAAAGAATATGGCTAGTTATTGAATAAAATGTATCACTAGAAGAACCTCAAATAACTAGCAAAAGTAGGACTAATTTAGCCCCTATCACCGACCTACAGGTGTAATGACTAAAATACCCCTCTATACATCGTCGTACATTCAGAGACAAAGAAGTATACTAACACCTCTCTAAATGACATCTACTAAACTTAGGCCTCTAGTCCAATGATCCACGACTACCTGGATTGTTTTTACTTTCCAAGGGAGCTATCCTAAAGCAAACATCTAAGTTATGTTTCCCAGGGCCTTGGATATTTAGATGATTCAGACAACCACAAGGGGCGATATAGTATAGAAGCTATTTTGTACAAGTTTGTCTTAACTAACTAGTCGCACATACCCAAATGCAAATCTATTGGCTCTACGATAAAACCTCAACTATATCATATCAAAGTATATACTTTCAGCTTCGTCAGACCATCAACTCATACTCAAGTCGTAGAGTACTAGTCTACGCTATAGCGGTAGTAGTCTAGGTTTCCACCATATAGTACTTTTAGAAACCACTACTATAGGTCCTATTCTACTTATTCGAAATACGCTTATGTCATGAAGTGAGTGGACTACTCACTGGCTAAAGGTAAGTCATTTCCCATTTAGAATTCACAACATAATAACTTAGACATAATAAGATTCTCATTCTTATCAATCAGTTAAGAACGAATGTTTATATGTTAAGTAACCCGTGATCCATACCTTACTGTAAAAGACCTCCATTTATATGGACCACTTATTTAAACACAATGGGTCTTTTCCAAATATAATTGTGCATAAATAAAATTGTAAATTCACAAACAATTTTTGAAAATAAATTCTTTTATTAAAACATTCGATTTTTTACATCAGAAACCTAGTCTAAAAGGGCACACATCCCAACATAGTGGACCTATTCTCTTCAGGCATAGAAACCAAACCTGGGTCAAATTAGTTTGAGTTAGAGAGCAGTGACAGTGAGATGGAGATTGAGATTTCCAACCCTATTGTACCTATGATGGTAAGGAAGAGAAGATAGTAGTTGAGGTTGCCGAACTGGAGTTACCCGAGCAGGAAGGAGAAGTTGAGGATGTGCAGGCAGTAGACCCTTTTATACCAATGGTTGATTTAGTCTTAAATAGTGAGGTTGAGGTGGAAGCTCCTAATCTTTACTTAGGTGGTGAGGAAGAAGAGGAGATAGGTGATGTTCATGGTGAGGTAGGTAAAGAATTGAGAGATGCTGACGATGAGATAGGAGAAGAGATGGATGATTTTGAGAGTGAAATAGAAGGGGGGATAGAAGAGTCTGATGAGGAGAAGGAGGAGGCAGTTATGCCTCCTCAGACTCCACCAATAGGAGGGTTTGATATTACCTATTTCGTCTTTGACTTTAAGGAGTTCGGCAATGAGGAACCCAGTCAGAATGATAGACTCACACTAGGTATGAGAACACTTTAGGAGTCAGTCTTAGGGGTGAAGAACAAGGGAAAAGGGAATGTAGAGGAGAGTCCTAGGAAGAGTAGAACTAATAGTTGTATACTTAGGTTTGGATTGATAATAGATTGCAAGAAGAGAAGAAAATGAGGGTTCGAAGAATCTATTTCCAACAACTTGAATGATGACTAGAGTAGCGAGAAGACTTAGTGGATTTGTGATGCAATTTGTTGATTAGGGAATCTGTTTATTTAGTTCATGACCTTATTTACTTTCTTGTCTATGAGTATCTGATTCCTATAGAGGTACCATCTATGATATCCAATTTCCTTGTGTTAAAGTATGATTTATTTTAAATAAAGCTTTTGAGTATTTCACTTATTTCAAAAAGGAAAAAAAATACTCTCATATTTTCAATAAGTGAGCAAAAGTTATAAATGTTAGCTTTCCATTATATGTTTGCATTCGTATGTATGCATTTGTTGACCTATAATTGTGGTGATGATGAAGATGGCACCTAGACATAAAATTGCAGCAAAAGGCAGAACTGGTCATGTCAAAAAAACTTCGACACCTGAAGACGAGCCAACAAAGCACTCGCAGCTAGATATGAGAAAAGAGCATGAAGAAGAGCAAGAGACAGAACTAGAGGGATCTTCTAAGGTGATAGCTGGACAGGCCCAATTAAGACCCTACCATAAAATTCAACCAGCTGAGAAAATGTAGTTATTGGAGAAAATAAGTTAAAGCCATAGGTGGTTACCAAATTGGTTGAGCAGAGAGGACGTGGGATCAAATGCAATTGTGGTGCCAAATTAATTCTTTATTTCTTCTGAAAGAATATCCTCTTTGGTCTTTGTTCTGCACAGCCTATATTTTTTGCATAGTGTGCTATTCATTTGAGTAGTGTTAAGCTAGACCATAAGAGTCGAATCTATCGACTATGAATACTTATAGGTTTTCTTATTAATTGTTTAAACATTCCTCATCATGTAAAGAAGTAGGGAACTATATGTTTGAATTGTGAGATAAAATTTTAACTGGAGAAGTAAAATTTATCGGGAATCTAACTTGTTTCTTTTCAGGATTATGGTAGCATATTAGACAAGGATTGATTGTCGAAGCAAGGAGTTAAGTTTGTTATAGAGATAGAATAATGCATTTTTTGGGATCAAATGGGTATGATTAAATTTTAGAAGAGGTATGGTGATGGAAGCATAGAGCATAATACTAAGAGCGAAGGTTTATAAACTATTGTTGAAGGAATACTAAGGATATCTAGCCTGGTATTGTAGCCTACAAGACCCAGTAGTAATTGTATAAGAAAAGGATGGAATTTTAAAGCTATGTATAGACTAGAGAATATTGAATAGTTGCTTATCAAGAATATATATGGTTACTCCTAAGTTAGACTTAGGACAAGGATATTATTAACTGTGAATTTGAGAAAAAGATATACTTGAGATTGTGACCAACATTAGGGATAGGTATTAAGGTCAGGTGGTGATATCATACTAATTAACAAAAGCTCTGTTGCTTATGGAATAGATGTATAGGATTTCAATCCTGCTTTGATAGTTTTATGGTGCATTTTCAAATAACACCTGATGTATTTAGAATGCCTTTAAGGACATGAGACAATCGAAATTAGTGTTAAAAAGTGCACATGGTATAAATTTCCGTTAAGTTTGTTAAGTGAAAGTGTAGTTGAGCATAGTTCTATTTTTGGAATGAGCGGTAATCAGGGGTACTTTTAAGATAGCCCTAGCCCAAGTAGAGGCTACATAGGATGTCATCGTGTATTGTATCTAAGTGGGATTCTAGGTTCGCTACAAGATTTTAGACTAAGTTCCAAGAGATAATGGGATCAACTTGGAAGTTCTGTACTGTAGCATATCCTCCAAAATTGATAGCTAGTTGGAGAGACTTATTCAGATACTGAAGGACATGTTTAGGGCATATATGCTGGGCTTTGTTGATAGATGGACTGAACGCATGCTGTATGAAAGTAGGCCAGCAACAGCAATTACCGATCTCCTGTATGGATGGCCTTATAGGAAGCGAGGCAAAGCCAGACGTGTCAAGTACCATTATAGTAGGAATAAATGGAAGATAGGCAGATTATCAAATCCAGTGAAGTTCGTGTTCAAGAAAAGGCAGACAAGATTTAAGTAACAAGAGAAAGACTGAAGATGACTCGAAGTCGGCAGAAGAGCTATACGAATGATAGGAAGAGAATGATGGAACTGTTGTCTATAGATTGGACTTACCAGGCATTTTATAGAGATTAGGAGACGTGTTTCATATATTTCAGCTAAAGATGTTCAATCCTGATCCGAAATATGCTTCAACGACGAGCCTTTACTATTGTAACCTGATTTGCGTTACACAAAAAAACTTATTAAGATTCTAAATTGAAGCATTAGAAGCCAGCCAGATTATTACAACCATAGCCAATAGCATAATGGAAATAGGAGGTGGTAGCGATGGAATTTGTCAGTGACTTACCTATGTCAAAGACCTAAAAGGATGCCATTTCGGTGGTAGTTAATTGACTAACAAAGAACGTGAATTTTATCCCTATAAGTGTAAAGGACTTTATGAAAATTTTAGCTCAGACATATGTATAGGAAATAGTAAAGTTGTATGAAGTACCCTCAAGTATCGCTCTGACCGAGACCCAAGGTCTACATTACAGTCTTGAGCAAAGTTCTAAAGAACTATGGTTTTTGATTTGAAGTTCAACATGCTGGCACATAATATGCCACGTGGAAAGTGAAAAAATGGAGGAAACAGAAATATCCCTACTGGAGAGAAAAGTATGCATGAATTTCGGGGCGAAATCCTTCTACGTAGGGGAGGATGTAAAGCTCCACCTAAATCTACCCTAGAGTAAGAGGGATGGGATGAATATCATGTTATCATGCATAAAATACATCTCGTGAATGATTTTGTGTGCCTTAGAATTGTGGTTTATAGGTTATATAATTTATTTGTACTTGTTGAGTAGAAAGGGTAAAAAGATAATTTTACTTGAGTTCGAAATAGGAAGATGGCTGGAGGTTTAGATAAGAAGAATATTTGGTCAAGAAAATAAGAATAAGATTTAATGTGGTTAAGTGGTTAGAGCTTTGTGACTTAATCTCTAAGGTCTTGAGTTGAAATCCCATCATGTAAGTACCCAATTCTTGCAAGAAACCAACTATCTTGTGGGAGGATGAAGGCTGGAATTCCTTGAATTTTTGTAGCTTTACATACAATGCCAAACCAGAATCTTTTTTCCAGCAAACAAACAAACATAGAACACGAACTTGAAGCCATCCATTAGAACATGTGAACATCTGGAACTTGCTCTATTCTTATTCAAGATGAAGACTGGAAAATCACCATTAATGGACCTTCAAACACCCATAAAATCCAGCAGCAAATCGTTCCAAGGTGGACCAAAACTTCTGCACCAAAACCATTTCAATTCCAAGTGTTCATGAGTTTCAATTCCAGAAATTTTTGTCCAGCTTTGCCTCTTCATGCTAAGGCCGAAATTCATCAGCAAACTTTACCAAATTTTAGCCCTTGAACAGCCATGAACTGGACCTCTTAGCTTCTCCATCAATCTTGAATTATAGGACTCCATTATCATACCCCCAAATTGCTCCTCTCTTCACTCTATCCAAACTTGGTCAAACTTCAAATTAAAATTCCAGATTTTGTTCCATTAAAGTACTCATTTTGCTAGTTGATAAAACCAGAAAATCCTCTACCATTCCATAGCTAATTTCGGCCAAACTAAGCCTGAAACAACTCTCCGTTCTTTAGTTAAAAATTTTTCCGTACACCATTGAAGGACAAGAAACCGTCCAAGAGCAAACACCATTACCCAAACATATACCTCAAACAACTCAACTTTTTCCTCAAATTGAATTTTGAAAAAACTGGAATTCTCTCTCTCATTCTTGGATAACTGGAAGCTCCCCCTAGGCTAAGCCATTCGACCATCACTCACACTAGTACAAACGAAATTCCTTTCCTCTCAAACTCTCTCAAAAAGACTAAGAATACCAAGAACACACACTTCACATCTTTAAGCCTAGATCACTTCTAAACATCTTCAATCACTCCT
This sequence comes from Voacanga thouarsii, assembly GCA_026120185.1. NCBI lineage: Eukaryota > Viridiplantae > Streptophyta > Magnoliopsida > Gentianales > Apocynaceae > Voacanga > Voacanga thouarsii. Next base: position 2,483,513 of record JANUWF010001683.1, read on the forward strand.
AAACACTCTACACCGTTAGTATTCAACCTATATTCTTCATTGGTGCACTTTATAACATGAAAACACACAAGATTGAACCTTTGAACGGATCAAACTACCTTTTTTTGTTGAAGATTTGAAGAACACCAAAAAGGTAAAATAAGAACAACCTTCTTGTTTTTCTTTTATTCAGCTTCTATTCTTCTCTTCTACTCGCGTTCATTCCTCTCTTACCCTCTCCTTCTCTCTTGGCCAAAATGTTGAGAGACAACCATAGACAATTTTTGGATCACTAAAAGCCATCAAGCATTCAAGGAGCTCAACTAATCAAGGTGAAACCTTCATCAAATCAAGTATTTCTTTCTTGATCTCCTTTTTAAATTCTCAAAATCAAGACTCTTAGATAATGATATGTTGAATGAATAAAGTGGGGATGAAGATATGTATGTGGGTGAAGGGAGTGGATTTAAGACATGAGAATTGGAATGAATATTGTGACTTATAGATTATGCTTTAGAATCTCTATATGTTCATTATGATTAATGAGCTTTATTGATGTTTTGATGCATGTTAGACATTATGCCGCCATTGTTGATTAGGCACTCATGATATTATTTTTCAATAAAGCCATATATAATATTATACCTAGTAGAATATCATCCTTGTTGTAGTCAATTCAAGTATATGTTCTTGGATAGATTAGCATGTTATTTGTTGAATCCTTGGGTGATGAATATGTACATAGATTTTCTCTAGCAATAAAAATTATCTTAAGGACAACTTTTATTATTTTTAGAATTATTCTTATTATCATTATTGTTATTAATATAATAAATATTATTATTTAATCTAATTTACGAAATTCAAAAAACATTCTATAGGTTCGAGATAGAAGATTATTTAAAATATTATTATTTTATTAGTTAAATAAAAAATATTTTTATAAAACATAAATAATAAAATATTGGAATTAATTAAAATCAAATGACTTTTAAAATCATAATATTATTATTAGATTACCTTACTAAAACTTTTATCTACACTCAAAATTATTATTTATATTATAATAATTTATTTATTTTAAATTTTATTTGTTATTTATTATTTACTTATTAATTAATTAAAATTAAGTATAATTTATTATTTTTTATAATAATACTGTTTAAATATTATTTATTACCAATATTATTTAGGATTTATTATTACCTATTATTTATACCTAATTTTATTTATTTTCAATGTTACTCATTATTTATTGTTTGGTAATAAGAAGTTAAAACTTTGATTTATTATTTATTTATTATTTATAACACCTATTTATTTTAACTTATCAAACTAATTTTATTTTAGAAAATACTTTATCAACTAGTAATAAAGCTGATGCGCATTTATTTGGGTATAAAAATCATATAAAAATAAGCACATTCCCAATCAAGTTTAAATTAAAATGTTAACCACAAACTACATATGTGAGCAAGCGTACTCATCATTAAGCATAGCATAGGGTTCGAACGAGTGTCGATCCTCCAGAAACAAGTATGCATTAAACACTTTTCTTTCATTGTTTAACCGACTCAATAAAGTGAAAATAAAAGAAAATAAAATAAAATAAGATAAAAGAATATATATATATATGTCAAGGATGGAGAATTATGTAACTTAAACCATTATTCTGGCAAACATGATCTTAAAGGACTTAATCATTATCATAATTAACTATTCTCTTAGCATCATAAAGAATTAAGATAGATTCCTTTTTTTTTCAATTCATGAAATCACTACCTTCTAGATAAATGAGAATCACTTGATCTCGTCTCAACTAATTCACCTAAAAGATGCATTAAACACAATCCTTGACTAATTTCCCTTGGTCTTGACGAATTTAAAACATGAAATTAACCAATGAATCTATGGTCTCAGCAAACATCAATTAACCTTTAATTACCTAGTCCTCATCAGTTAACCCCCTTGGTCTCGGCAAGTTAATAGACAACAAATATAAAATTAATAAATTACAACCACCATCAACCCCTTTGGTCTTAGCGAGTTAATGGAAAGAACCAACTAATTAATCTCATAATAAGCTCAAGTAATTAAACATCAAGAAGAACAATCAATTAATCAAAAGATCAAGTACTCTAAAAATCATGAATACCTAAAACAATGTCAAATTACACTAAAACAATTAAAACATCATTGTTTAAAAAAAAGAAAACAAAGTAAAAGAAAGCACTCATAGACAAGCCTTCTTCTTCTTCCTTTGAAAACATTCTTGTACAACCCTCATTGATTTGGAGAATTCCTCCTTTGATTTGAGTGATTTGCTATGATGATCTCTGAATTCTCTACTATTCTCTTCTGTTTCCCATCTATTTATAGGCTTAGGAAGTGCCTAAACTCGTCGGTGCAAGTTCTTGGCTGAGTAGAAGTAGGACGATACTAATATTTTGCAGATTACCAAAAATCGCATAGAAAAATCAAGATTCCGTCTTATCCATAGGGCACAGCGGGTGCCGCCTTAGCTGCTATAGTCGGCACCGGTTGTGTTCTATTTATTCAATTATTCGCTAATTTTTTCTTGATTTTAGCACAATATCGCCCAGAGTACAGCTGGTGCCGCCTTCGCTGTTAGAGCCACCTTGGCTACTAGAGCCTCGAATTATGTGACAACAGCACGTGGCAGGCGCCGCTTCCTTTGCCCTGGCCGGCGCCGCTTCCTCTGCCCTGGCCGGTGCCGCCTATGTTTTGTTTTGCGATATTTTTGCTTTATGTTGCCCCTAAAATCTGAAATAATGAACAAAATACCTTTCCAAGGGTAAAAGCTCAAATATTAAGGAATATGACTAGTTATTGAACCAATGTATCACAAAATAGACTTAAATAACTAGGAAAAATATGACTAATTTAGGCCCTATCACATTCCTCCACACTTAGCTCTTTGCTTGTCCTCAAGCAAAGTATCAAAGTCAAGTAATAAAAACACAAGATTTTTATCAAATTCACTCAAACCAATTCCAAAATGATATCTCTAATACTTTCTTCATTCAAGAACACAAAACACATGCTACCATATCTTTCACAACAAACGCAAGACTTGTGTAAGTGTATCATGACTAGTAGAACCATCCCAATACTTAACAATATTCTCCAACCATTGAAAAGAATTTAGTTCAAAAAGAATATGCATTCCATAAGCTTACTTTTCATGCACTCTCTCCACTAATCTGAGACATATCATGATTCTACTTAGGTCAAGTAGGACTTTCAAGCTTGTATTGTAAGGCTAAAGGGCTTGTAATATAGCTTGTCAAACGAAGGACATAGGAGAATCAAATATCAAAGAAGCTAAGAGTTCGCAAGAAAAGGATAAACAAAATGTATCAATAACTTCCAAACTTCTCTTGCTTTCCTATCCCAAAACCAATCAAAACCCATAACCTTGTTTAGCAATTATAATTCAACTCCAGCCAATCTTGCATTGAAAATAATTTTTCTTCACAAGATCGTTCAAATTTTCAGCAATGGTGTCAAGCACTTGACGTGAACTCAACTTTTATAGCTCAATCACCATTCCTCTTGTGATCTTTCTTTTCTTTCTCTTTCAATTTTTCTTCTTTTCTTTCTTTCCTCTCTTCTTTTATTTTTACTACTGTTGTTCTTTTCTTTCTCAGTTTCTCTCTTCTCATCTTTTCTAGCAGCTTTTTGTTTTCTTTTTGTTTTCACTTTTTCTTTTTTTTCTTTGCCTTTTCTTCCTTCTTTCCTTTCCCAACTCATGCACTATTAATGCATGACTGAAAGCAACAAGTCATGATCTTTTCACAAGTACTCTCCCTCAAAATTCTTCTACATGCACTTTTATCTATCTAGAGCAATCAAAGATTTGGACTATAAATCAAACTCTCAGAAATAAATAATGGACAAAGTATGATAACGGGTTTTAAGAAAGAAATTCACCAATTTAGGCTCAAAATAGGTACTAGGGATAATACAAAAATAGGTAGGCTTGAAAAGCTCAAACTATCCAAAGAAGGCCTATTAACATCATCCCTAAGTTAAATCATGAATGTCTTTCTTATTTAGCCTCGAGAGATATTCAAGTAAGTTCTAGAATTCTCATTGAATTTTAGTGAAAAAACAGGTTTAAGAACAATGTAAAGCATTTGATCAAGAACTACTTAGTCCAAGTGCGTGCAAAAAGTTATGCATAAGCCATAAACGATATAGAACATATGCTCTATAATCCATCCTAAAGACATGCATTAAAAATAAAGTTTGAAATCTCAAAGAAAATTAAAAAAAATGAAAATTTTGCTCACAAGATGGATAAAGTATAAAAGAATAGAAGGATGAAGTATAAAAGAATGATGCATAGAAGAATTTTCAATCGAATCACTCCCCCACACTTAAATAGGACATTATCCTTAATGGCCAAATAAATAGAACAAAGAATAAATAATGCCATGGGACCAAAACTATAAAGGAGAAGAGATAAGAAAGACAATACTTCCATATATTATGCAATGTGTTGTACAAGAGCTGAATTCCTGAAAAAAGTGGCATTGGCAAAGTACCTAAAAAGAAAAATACAAAAGAAATGCCAAAGTATAAAAACTAGAAAAGAAAAATAAAGCAAAACAAAATGAAGAAAATAGGACAAAAAGAATCGCCTCAAGATAACCTAAAAAGTTCTATGCTACAGTGTCGAAGAGCATCTCCACCAGTTCGGGGTTGGGAAGTCCTTCACCCACATAGCGTTTCATGCAATTGCCATTGATGTTGAAAGTGCCCCGAGTAGGGTGAGTAATTTTAAGGGTGCCAAAAGGGAATATCTTACTTACCGTGAACTGTCCTGACCACCTCTATTTCAATTTACCCGAAAAAAGTTTTTATCGAGAATTGAATAGCAACACTTGATTGCCCTTCTCCAATCCGTGTTGGCGAGTGATATGCTTGTTGTGCCATTTTTTGACACTCTCCTTATAGCGCATTGAATTATCATAAGCATCCACCCACAATTCTTCCAAGCCGGTGAGTTGAAGCAATCTGGACTTTTCGGCCAACTCAAGATCAAGGTTAACCAGTTTAATAGCCCAATAGGCCTTGTGCTCAATTTCTATAGGTAAATGGCATGCTTTCCCATAGACTAATCGAAAAGGAGTTGTGCCAATTGGGGTCTTAAAAGCTGTCCTATATGCCCAAAGAGTGTTATCTAATTTTAGACTCCAATCTTTTCTAGTATGGTTAACAGTTTTTTCAAAGATTCTTTTGAGTTCCTTATTAACCACTTCGACCTATCCACTTGTTTGGGGATGAAAGAGGGTGGCAAACCTGTGGTTTACTCCCAAATGTTTGAAAACTTTTTCCAGTCGTGCATTACAAAAATGAGTCCCCTTATCCTTAATGAGCACCTTAGGCATACTAAAACGGGTGAAAAGTTTTTTCAAAAATTTTTACCACTACCCTTGCATCATTAGTTGGTAAGGCTTGAGCCTCTACCCATTTAGAAACATAATTCATTGTGACCAGGATGTATTTGTTCCCCCAAAGAACTAGAAAAAGGTCCCATAAAGTCTATCCCCCAACAACCAAATACTTCACAGGCTTGAAAATTTTGTAATGGCATCTCATTAGATTTAGAGATGTTACTTGTACATTGACACCTAACACAACTTTGGACAAACTTATGGGTATCTTTGAACAATGTGGGCTAATAGAATCTGGAATCGAGCACCCTTTATGTAGTGTTGTTGGCTTAGTAGTGGCCTTTAGCATGTCCATCATGACAATGTCTTAGAATATCCTCTCATTCCTTAGCGTCCACGCATCTACGAATAATTTGGTCCACACAACACTTAAACAAATGTGAATCTTCCCAAAAGTAATGCTTTACTTTGGAGAGAAATTCCTTCTTTTGTTGCGTTATGAGAGCTTTTGGAACGATTCCTGTAACTAACTAATTAGCAAAATCGGCAAAACAAGGGGTGTTTAGCATCTCACCTTCTACGAGCAAGAGTTGTTCATCCGGAAAGGTGTCATTGATGTCCTCTTCTACTAATGATTCCAAATTCGGACTATCCAATCATGACAAGTGATCCGCAGCCAAGTTTCCCGCACCCCTTTTGTCCCTAATCTCCAAATCAAATTTCTACAATAATAATACCCATCTTATCAATCTTGGTTTGGAATCATGTTTGGCTAATAGGTACTTCAGGGTCGAATAATTCCATATAAACAATGACTTTAGATAAAATAAGATAAGAATGGAATTTATTGAAGGTAAACACTATGGCAAGCAATTCTTTTTCTGTTGTTGTGTAGTTCTCTTGTGCATCCATTAAAGTCTTGCTTGCATAGTATATAGGTTGGAAGTGCTTATTCTACCTTTATCCCAGTACTGCACCAACTACAAAATCACTTGCAGCACACATTAGTTCAAAGGGAAAAGACCAATCAGGTGCAATTAAAATGGGTGAATTAATCAACTTTTCTTTAAGCAGGGTAAAAGCGTTGAGATATGGCTCATCAAAATTAAACACAGCATCCTTTTCAAGTAAAGAGGTAAGAGGTTTTGAAATTTTTGAGAAGTCTAAGATGAACCTCTTGTAGAAACTTATATGACCAAGAAAGCTCCTTATAGCTTTTACCGAAATAGGGGGAGGCAGCTTCTCAATTGCTTCAATTTGGCTCTATCGACTTCTATACATTTTCTTGAAATTTTATGTTCCAACACAATACCTTCTTACACCATAAAGTGGCATTTTTTCCAGTTAAGCATGAGGTTAGTCTCTTCATACCTTGTTAGTACCTTTTCAAGATTAGATAAACACAAATCAAATGAATCACCAAAAACTGAGAAGTCATCCATAAATACCTCCATGATATCCCCCACGAGCCCTTCAAATATGGCTATCATGCACCTTTGGAATGTTCCAAGACCATTACAAAGACTATACGGCATCTGACGATATGTAAAAGTACCATATGGACATGTAAAAGTGGTTTTCTCTTGGTCCTCCGAAGCTATTAGGATTTGTAGGTAGCCAGAAAATCCATCCAAGAAACAATAATACTCATGTTTGGCTAACCTATCCAACATTTGGTCAATAAATGGTAGAATGAAGTGATCTTTTCTAGTGGCTTTGTTTAGTATCCTATAATCAATGCAAAACCTCCAACCTATGACCAATCTCATAGGGACGAGCTCATTTTTATCATTGGGACTCATAGTCATTCCTCTCTTCTTTGGTACCACTTGAGTAGGGCTCACCCAAACACTATCAGAAATAGGGTAAATGATGCCTGAATCTAAAAGCTTAACCACCTCACCTTTACCACTTCACTCATATGTGGGTTCAACCTATGTTGGGGTTGCACTACAGGTTTCGCACCTTCCTCCATCAAAATCTTATGAGTACAAAAGGATGGACTAATTCCCTTTATATCAGTGATCTTCCAAGCTATAACTCCCTTATATTTCCCCAACATACTTACCAATTTGGTCTTTTGTTCTTTCGTGAGATCTTTGGCAATGATCACAGGCAATTTGTGTCATTTAGCTAAAAACACATATTCCAAATACTTAGGTAGGTCTTTTAAATCCAATTCTGGGGGCTCCTCTATGGATGATTTCATTCCTCCCAAATTGCTTTTCTCAATTTCAAAACTCTTTATCCTATCCGCATCATGAGAGTCCTCCAAATATGCCAATGATGTTTCCATCAACTCCTCTTCAATTAATTTATGCATAAACTCCAAAATAGGTTCGTCAAGAATATCAATTCTTAGACAAGAATCATCAACAGATAAAGGGTGCTACATGCTTTTGTGGATTTGAATAACTACTTCCTTATCCCCAACCCTAAGTGTCAACCTCCCCCCATTAATATCAATTAATGCTTTTTGATGTAGCTAGGAAAGGTCTGCCTAAGATTACTGGAACTTTGGAATCTTCATCCATGTCAAGAATAACAAAATCGACTGGAAATATGAATTTGTCAACTTTCACCAGTACATCTTCTATTATGCCCCTAGGATATTTGATAGATCGATCTACCAGTTGAATGCTCATCCTAGTGGGTTATGGTTCTCCTAGGCCTAGCTTTTTAAATGTTTTGTATGGCTGTAAGTTAATGCTAACACCTAAGTTAGCTAAAGCATTACAGAAATTAAGAGTGCCAAATAAATATGGGATAAAACTCCCTGGATCATTTTCTTTTCGTGGCAAATTCTGTTTATCCAGCACTATGGCTGAACATTCTTCATTGAGTACCACTATGGACAGTTCCTCCAATCACTTTTTAGTTACGAGCATGCTTTTAAGAAAATTGGCATAGTTGGGCATATGGATTAAAGCTTCGCTGAGTGGGATGTTTATGTGCAGTTGTTTGAATAGCTCAAGAAATTTGTCAAATTAGGCATCTTTCCGGGCCTTGGGTAAACAGGTAGGATATGGAATTTTAGGCTGGACAAGAGAATTTCTAACAGGACTTTCGGGAGATGGACGAGGTGTAGTCGGTGCCAGTGCCGGTTTAAGTTCTTCGGCCAGCACCGATTCAATTCTGGGCTGCTTGGTCTCAGAGTTACTGGATAGCCAGCGCCGGTTCTCTTCCTCCACCCAGCACCGGTTGTAATCTATAATGTTTGGCAACTCGTTTCCACTCCACAACGTGATAGCAGCTGTTCCCTCAATGGCTATTGGTGCTAGTTCGTGAGATTTTATCACTATGACCGTTAAAAACTAGATTTGTTGTTCCATATTATGGATCATTGCTTTGAACTTCTCAAATGTGGAATCTATCTCTTGGAAACGCCTCATGACATGAACTGCAAATTTTCTAATTACGGTTTCGAGCTCTGCTGATTCGTGTGTCGTGAGTGTTATCTTAGAAGCACAATGGGGGTACTACCCCTCGTTAAACTTCCTCAAATTCCAATTCACCATTTCTTTTGAGCACGGAACCTAGTTAGCTAATGGAATTCATAATTAAAACAAAATTAAAATATTAAAAAGTTAGTCAATAGAACATAGTTAAAGTCAGTAGGTTAGGTTACAAGGGTATACACAGATACACAAGAAATAAAAGATAGCACATTTTTGCGAAAAGAAAAATTGTACATATTTACATATTTACTTATTAACATATTTACATGGTTAAATCAACAAAATCTAAGCTTTCATGATATTGTTCCCCGACAACGGGGCTAAAAACTTGATGTGTATTTATTTGGATATAAAACTCATCTAAAAATAAGCACATTCTCAATCAAATTTAAATTAAAACGTTAACCCCAAATTACACAAATAAGCAAGCGTACCCATCATTAAGCATAGCATAGGGTTCAAACGAGTGTCGATCCTTCAAAAATAGGTATACATTAATAACTTTTCTTTCATTATTTAACCGACTCGATAAAGTGAAAAAGAAAATAAAATAAAAGAGTATATACATGTCAAGGATGGAGAATTATGTAACTAAAACCATTATTCTGGCAAACATGATCTTAAAGGACTTAATCATTATCATAATTAACTATTCTCTTAGCATCATAAAGAATTAAGATAGATTCCTTTTTTTTTCAATTCATGAAATCACTACCTTCTAGATAAATCAGAATCACTTGGTCTCGTCTCAACTAATTCACCTAAAAGATGCATTAAACACAATCCTTGACTAAATTCCCTTGGTCTCGACGAATTTAAAACATGAAATTAACCAATGAATCTATGGTCTCGGCAAACATCAATTAACCTTTAATTACCTAGTCCTCATCAATTAACCCCCTTGGTCTTAGCAAGTTAATAAACAACAAATATAAAATTAATAAATTACAACCACCATCAACCCCTTTGGTCTCAGTGAGTTAATGGAAAGAACCAACCAATTAATCTCGTAAGAAACTCAAGTAATTAAATATCAAGAAGAACAATCAATTAATCAAAAGATCAAGTACTCTAAAAATCATGAATACCTAAAACAATGTCAAATTACACTAAAACAATTAAAATATCATTGTTCAAGAAAAAGAAAACAAAGTAAAAGAAAAAACTCATAGACAAGCCTCATTCTTCTTCCTTTGAAAACCTTCTTATACAACCCTCATTGATTTGGAGAATTCCTCTTTTGATTTGAGTGATTTTCTATGATGATATCTGAATTCTCTACTTTTCTCTTGTGTTTCCCATCTATTTATAGGCTCAGGAAGTGCCTAAACTCATTGGTACAAGGTTCTTGGCTAAGTAGAAGTAGGACGATACTCAAATTCTGCAGATTACCAAAAACCTCATAGAAAAATCAAGATTCCATCTTCTCCTCAGGGCATAGCCGGTGCTGCCTTAGCTGCTGGAGTTGGCGCCGGTTGTGTTCTGTTTCTTCAATCATTTGTCGATTTTTTCTTGATTTTAGAACAATGTTGTCCAGAGTACAGCCAACGCCGCCTTGGCTGCTAGAGCCGGCACCAATTTTGTTTTGTTCCGGTCCTGTCTCAACAATTTTTTGTCGTCTCGAATTTCATGCCAAAGCACGTGTTCTGTTCCGGTCCTTTTTCCTAGCCGGCGCTGCCTATATTCTGTTTTGCAATGTTTTTACTTTGTTTTACCCCTAAAACTTGAAAGAAGGAACAAAATACCTTTCAAGGGTAAAATCTCAAATATGAAGGAATATGACTAGTTATTGAATAGAATGTATCACAAAATAGCCTCAAATAACTAGAAAAAATATGGTTAATTTAGACCCTATCAAAAGCTTAAGGCATTATTGACATAATTAGATATTATTGCACCTAGTTAACCTAAGAATTATTTATTTAAGGCAAGTATTGTTTGGATGGTGGTCTTATACCATGTATTTAGGTTGACTTAAATCTACCTTGGAAGACTTTTGTACCCAAGAAGAGTAAACGATCAGGTAAGTCTTTGCATAAAGATGTTTGTGAACAATGCATTTTTGCAAGTCGAATGCAGTGATTATTGTGGAAGATATGCCTTGAGATAAACGTAACCATACCTTTTTAAATCATCTGTGAAAGTGATGAAGTACTTAAACCCCCATCTTGCTTGCGTAGACAAAGGACCGCACACATCAGTATGAAGAAGACTTAATACTTTTTTGTCTCTATCCGCCTTTTGGGTAAATAACCTTTTGGTTATATTCCCTATAAGATATGATTCACAATGAGGAAAACTTTCCAATCTCAATGAGCCTAAAGGCCCATCATAGATTAACCTCTAAATCCTGGTTGAGTTAATGCGGCCCAACCTTAGATGCCAAAGATATGAGTCATTGACATTGGTCTTTCTCTTCCTATTTAAAAGTTCTGATTATGCGTTATTTAATTGATTATTAATAGGATTAATGAAGAATAGATTTTCATGCATGTGCCCAGTACATATAACTTCTTTATCTCTACTGATAGTAATACCAGAATGGAAAGAAATATAATACCCTTGATTTATTAGTTTTGCAACTGAAGCTAAATTTTGTCTAAAATCAGGAACAAATAAAATATCATTCAAAACAATTATTCTATTACAATCAAATGTAATTTCCAGTTCTCCCATAGCAAGGGCCCAAACTTGTGCTCTATTTCCCACGTGTAGTCTATGTTCGCCCTTTTGGAGTCTTCTGACCTTCCTAAACCCCTGCAAGGAGTTACAAATATGATTAGTGGCTCCTGAATCAACAATCGAAGTGGTAGTTGATCCAAGCATTGATATAGACTCTAGATACAGAACATTACCTGTGAGGTTTTCTTGGCCTGAAGATCTTGACACTCCTTTTTCCAATGTCCCTTCTTCCCACACTTGAAGCATTTGCCCTTAGGTTTATCTTTGGGGCTAGAGATGTGCTAATATCATATGCAATTAGCCATGTGCTCATGTTTGGATTGTAGCACATTTGATATGGAGGCTAACATATAGCATTGGGCCATTTCGTTAGCTTTCTTCCATGCCTTTTCAACCTCATGCTCCTCAATGGTGGAACCTTCCCTGATTACTGGGCAGGTCTCGTATAGGATATACTTATACTCTTTGGCTGTAAGTATTATGTCCAAGTTTCTTTTCCAGTTGCATAGTTTGGACTTGTTAACTTATTCTCGCGGTGAATATCGGCCAATGGATTGAAAGAACCTCCACCAACTATTTCTTAAATTTTAAAAAATAAAAGAAATTCTTAGTATTTCTAAAACAAAAATAATTTTGTGCACTTTATTCTCATATTAAACTTGACAATAGCTAACCCCATTACTATTATCTTTAACATGATTAATGTGGCTCTTAGGAAAACTGACATCGTTTCTTGGGAAGATTAACAGTTTCCTAAGCTAAGTGTGTTAACCACCACAAATTAATTTTCCTTCTAAGTAATGATCTAGAAGATAACTCCACCGAGAGGATGGCCATTTCTTCTCATTTCCTATAGACATACCTCACATTATAACCTCCAACGTGCGTCGGTCGATCGTTGTATATGTCTTGGGTTATCAATTACATCCTTGCATTAGCTCTAAATTCTTGTGGTATCTCCATACTATATGAGTTCACTCCTAGGGTGACACGAGGATACCCATAATCTCTAATGAGGATCGTGATGGAAGTTATGAGGCCGTTGAACCCCTCTCCCACTTAGTTTTTTAAATAAAGATTTTCTTGGAAAAATATTATTTGAAAGATTCCAATTAAGTTCTCCTTTAACTTAAAAATAAAATGTCTAAATCCATAAAAAAAAATTCTATGTCAAGGTTTATATCCTTTGAGAAATCATTGCTTATGGATTAATTTTATTTAAGTAAAAAACTTAATAATTTCAAAACTTTTCCATTTAAAAAATTCCTAGAGATTTTGATCTCAAGTCTTTATTTGACAAAAACAATTTTTCCTTTGCTAAAATGAATTAAAATGGCTTTCCATTTTAACTTACAAAAATTTCTAAATCCATAATATTTTCTATGTCAAGGAGAAAAAACCTTTAAGAAAATAACTAAGGATTAATTTTTGTTTAAGTTAAAATAAACATTTAATTAAAGAAAAATATTTTTCCTTGTGAAATAAAATTTTCCAAAGACTTTGGTCTTTGAGAAAACATGCACATAGGACTCAAAATAATTAGCATGCTAGAAAAATGGTAAACGTTTTCATGTTTTTCTATTTTAATTCTAAGTGCCCAAATAAAAGAATTAAACACATTAATTAAATTAATTAATGATCTTGTTTAATCCTAATATCCTTTACTATTATTTTTTCATGCAAAACATTCAAAGAATATTAACTATTGCAATAAATATAATTTCCTCTGGTATGAGACAAGAAACCAAAAAAAAAAAAAAAAAAAAAGAAATTTCTCTAGTCTAGTGCACTCGCCATACTGGATCATGGCCCATGGGAAAACCCATGGACCATGGTCTGTTGGCGGGTGCTCGCGACTAGGGCGCTCGGTACAGTAGCTTCCGTGAGCAAGTTGTTGATTGGATTCTGCGAGGAAACCTAGCTATCACAAAGAAATAGCTTCCAAGTCGGCTCGGTCCATCTTCTCCAACGATCTTTCGCTGCGATTTTTTTCTGCAAATTTCACTGGTCTCCTCTGCAATGCTTTGCAATCATCCAAGGCCATTTCTTGATACATTTTTTCACCAAAAAACATAACAACTACCTATACCCTTTCAAATTGGGCTTACACGAAACTAAACAAAGCAATGAAGAAAATTTTACAGAAGCTCCTATAACTCAACGGTGAGGTGTACAGACAATCTACCCATACCAAAACACTGAAGGATCTCATTATAATAGGTCTTGCTAGGTTTTATAAACTAGCATGCATCATCCTAAGCCCTTCAAAGCCAATGCTCTAATACCACTTTGATAGAATGAAAAATAGAGGAACATGCATGGCTACCAGAAATGAGAACACGATACATCAAAAGTTTAAAAATAATACCTGTACGTGTCCTCTTCTGGTTTGGTTGAGAAGACGGGGCACCAACCACAGGAGAAGCTACCTAACTTGATGACGATTTTAGCGAGAAACCAGCGATTTGTCGGCTTCTTCTTGGCATGTACACGAAGCTTTTTACTTCTTAGAATGCTCCTCCGCCTATCTATGTTGATGAAACAACCTAGGCGAGGATGGCCTTTCTTGATCCTTTGCTATTACTTAGCAAAGACAAGAAGGTGGAGAAAAGGAAAAAGACCAAAATATGAGAAGCAGAGAGAGAACAGAGAGAACATAGGCTCTGGTTTTTTTCTTTTTGTCGTGTGTTATGTATATTTGCTCTACACAACGACTCCTATTCACATCCCAGATAACCCAACCCTGGTGTTTTGATATTTCAAACATCCAGAGGTTATCAACAGAAGAGGTTTGGATAATCCCCAACTCTTCTGTACCATGAATAATAAAACCCTTTAGTCCAGGATATTAGGCCAAAATAATTTATTATTTTTTCTTGGATCCAATAAGCCCAAAATTAGTAACCATTAATTATTTATTTCCTAGGCCTATTAAAAAAACCCAATAAATAATTAATGAGTTCAAATGAACTAATATAATTATTAAGCCTTTTATTAACTACCTTAAGCCCATGTTAATTTTTCTAATTATTCAATCTGGGCTTAGGCCCTGACTAATTAATTAACCAATCAAACTAGATAATAAATTTAATTTTTCTCATTGCTTTTATTTTATTCCAGTCCAAAAATAAATTAGAATTTTTGTATAAAATAAAATCCTTTTTCCATTATGACCATTTCCTCGATCTAAAATAATTAGGACTTATGGGCTATTCTGAGGACCAAAAAGACACATCGCATTGGCTACTAAAATGATCAAAATACCCTTACTATATAAATAGTTGTATTTTGTATTTTAAATATTTTTTAATATCACCATAAAGAAATATTGACCCCAAGGACAACGCTGCGTTAGCTAAGTCTTCGACCTACAAGTGAAATTACTAAAATAACCCTCTACACATCACCGTTCATTTAGAGAGGAAATAGTGTACTAACACCTCTCTAAATGACATCTACCATCCTTAGGCTTCTAGTCCAATGATCCATGACTTCTTGGAATATTCTAGCTTTCCAAGAGAGCTACCCTAAAGCCAATATCCAAGTCATTGTTCCCCAGGGTCCTGGATAATTAGATCATTCGGACAACCACAAGGGGCGATATAGTGTAGACACTATCTTGTACAAGTCTGTCTTAACTAACTAGTCACATAAACCCAACATACAAGTATATTAGTTCTTCTCAAGAACCTCAACTATAGTATATCAAAACATACATTTCCAGATTTGTCAGACCACCAACTTATACTCAAGCTAGAGAGTACAGGTCCACGTTGTAGTACTACTTTTAGAAACCACTACTACAGATTAAGTTTTACGTATTCCAAATACGCTTGTGTTATAAAATAAGGAGACTACTCATTGGCTAAAGGTAAGCCATTCCCTGTTTAGAATTCATAACACAATAAGCTTACCATGATGAGATTCCCATTCTCATCATTTGGGTAAGAACAATAGCTTATATGTTTAGTATCCTATGGTCCATATATCACTATGAAAGACCTCCATCCACATGAATCATTTACTTAAATACAATGGGTTTAAGTAATAAAATCGTGCACAAATTATAGGGCCTAAATTAGTCATACTTTTTCTAGTTATTTGAGGTTATTTTGTGATACATGTTGTTCAATAACTGGCCATATTCCTTCATATTTAAGATTTTACCTTTGGAAATGTATCTTGTGCATTATTTCAGATTTTAGGGGTAAAAGAAAACAAAAATGTCACAAAACAGAGCAGAGGTGGCACCGGCTATGGCATAAGAACCGGTGCCGGTCACGTGCTGTTGGCACACACTTTGAGACAACAAAAAAAGCAATGATATGAACCGAAACAGAACCGAACCGGCGCTGGCTAGGAAGCTGGAACCAGTGCCGGCTGCATTCTGGAAAACATTGCGAGGAAATTAAGAAAAAATCAGTGAACAACTGAAGAAACAGAATACAACCGGCGCCGGCTCTAGGCAGCCAAGGCAGTGTCGACTGTGACTTGATGTTGAGGTGGTGCCTTGAATTTTGCATGCGGTTTTTTGTATTTTACAGAATTTTAATATCTTCCTACTTCTAATCGGCCAAAAACCCTACACCAACGAGTTTAGACACTTCCTAATCCTATAAATAGATGAAAAACAAAAGGAAAAATGGAGGAATTCATAAATCATAACAAAAAATTACTCAAATCGAGGAGGAATTCTTCAAATCAAGGAAGGTTGTACAAGAAGGTCTATATACGAAGAAGAATGAGGCTTATCTATGAGTGCTTTCTTTTACTTTGTTTTCTTTTTCTTGAACAATGATGTATTAATTGTTTATTGTAATTTGATTTTGTTTTAGGTATTCATGATTTTTAGGGTTACTTTGACCTCTTCATTAATTGATTATTATTCTTGATATTTAATTGCTTGTGCTTATTATGAGATTAGTTGGTTGTTTCTTCCATTAAATTGCTTGAAAAAGAGGTTGATGGTGATTTCAATTGATTGATTTCATATTTGTTGTCTCTTAACGTGCTTGAAAAAGAGATTAATTGCTAAGAACTAGGTAATTGAATGTTAATTGATGTCTGCCAGAATATGGATTCATTAGTTAATTTCATGTTTTAAGTTTGCCAGAATATGGAGATTTAATCAAGGAATGTATTTAATGCATCTTTTGGTAAATTAGTTGAGACAGAATATGTAATGCTAATTTGTCTAGAAGATAGTGATTTCATGGATTAAAAAAGAAGTGAATCTATTTTAATTATTCATGATGCCAAGAGAATAGTTAATTATGATAATGATTAGGTACTTTAAGATCATGTTTGTCAAACAATGGTTTAAGTTACATAATTCTCCATCCTTGACATGTATAAATTATTTTATTTTATTTTCCTTTTTATTTCTTTTTCACTTTATTGAGTCGGTTAAACAATGAAAGAAAAGTGAATAATGCATACTTGTTCCTTGAGGATTGACACTCGTTTGAACCCTATGCTATGTTAATGATGAGTAAGTTTGCTCATATATGTAATTTGGAGTTAACTTTTTAATTTAAACTTGATTGGGAATGTGCTTATTTTTATACCCATTGTTTTCAGAATCGAACTGGATATCGAACCGAAAAATTTATTAGTTCACGATTTAATGGTCCAATTGTAACAGAATCATAATTGAACCGATAATATTATTATTTAAAAATAAAAAATATAATATTTTTAAGAATAAAATTGATCAATAATATAGTGTAATTCAAATCCATAAATGTATAAATAACGAAATTAGAAGAAAATATGATATTTTCTCTATTACTATAGACTATTTATTCCATTTGTGTAACTTATTTTTTTTTTTTCTATGAATATATTATCTTATTTAGGAGGGAAAAAAAAAAAAAGAAGGACCGGTTCAATTGGTTGGACCCAAAAAATCAAGCTTCTCAACATTTACAAAGGTATAAAATAAGTTAACCCACTTCTCAAACTCTAGTTTATGTCATACCTAATATACAAGTATACATAAAACCGATTCTCTTAGAACGGTCTTAAGTAGAATTCTCAAGAAAAAATATAAAATAATAGCTCTACTAAACTAACACATATTAACAGACACGCTAGAAAGTCTTGAAAATTAGCTCAAAATGTGACAAAAAAAAAAATTAGCACAAATTGAAAAAAAAATAGCATAAAAATTCACCAAAACTTTAGCCTAGAATACTAGAATATGCCAAGGATAACTAAAAAAAGTTTGAAAAGAATATTACTCAACTCTTTCCCTACATTTAGACTAGATAATGTCCTCATTGGCCACAAATTAAACAATAATAGCATACCTAATGGGATGTGATAGGGGTTAAATGTACCTATATTTTTAGGGTTATTTGTATTGTTTTTAATATGATTTTATGATTAATTGACTGCTGATTCCCTCTATATTACTATCTTTTGTGTAGAATTGATGAGATGAAGAAATATAATGAAAGATAGTGAAAAGTGAACTAAAATTGACCAAATAGTGGTAAATCGGCACTGGCCCATGAAGCAGAACCGGTAGGGGCTTAATATGTAAACTTTGGGTATATAAAATTATCAATTTTAAGTCCATCTCTTAATCAAGTTTTAATTAAAATATTAATCCTAAAGTACACATATGAAAAAGTCTACTCATTGCAAGCATAGTATAGGGAATTAATAAGTATCGATCCTCAAAGGAATAAGTATACACTAATAACTTTTCATTTATTGTTTAACTGACCCAAATAAAGTGAGAAAAGAATAAAAAGAAAAACAAAGAAACATATACAACTCAAGGATGTAAGTTTATGTAATTTAAACCATTAGACTAGAAAACATGACAATGAACCAATTAGCAATTCTCTCAACTAATTACCATCTTGGCATCATGAAGGAATATAAAGTAAAATTCAACCGTCTCACAAGTCATGATTCTACTTAGATAAATCCCACTTTGTTTCCCAATCCATGGAACCCTAAATTTTGATTACATTAACAGATTTGCTAATTAAGCTAATCATAACCAAAACATGCATTGGGACCAATTCCTTATAAACATGAAATTAGCTAATAACCTTTTGCTCGAGGAATCAACTAATCTTTGATCACTTAGTCCTATAATTTTAACTTTGTTGCTTAAGTCCTATAAGATTACATAAATACGAAATCAATGCAGTGAAACTCCTAACATCATCGCCTCAAGTCAATTAGAAGAACTCACATCAATAACCAATGAAATCAAGTAAACAAATACCAAAGATAACAAAGAATTGATCAAATAACTAAATTAACGCAAAATTGTAAATCCTAAAATAATGTTTAATTACAATAAATGCATTGAATACATAATTGCTAAAGAAAAAGAAGACAAAGAGAAAAGAAAGTACTCATAGATAAGTCTATTTCTTCTTCTTTGAAGACTCTCTTTGAACAATCCTCCTTCAATGAGAGATTCAGAATTTCTGCCTTTTGATTCACCTTTCTACGTTGTATATCTCCAACCCTTATGTTCTGTTGTGCTTTTATAGGCCTCTTGGATGTTAATTTCATGAATGAAGAAGTCTTGGCCAAGTAGCAGTAGAAAAATACCAAAATCATTGGATAAGCCCTAATTCCGCGTACAGAATTTCTGCCTCCAGAGCATACCTGGTGCTGGGTACCTTCGACGTACCTGGCACCAGGTGCACTTTGTTCGTCCCTTGTGTTTGCTCTGTTTTTTGCTATCTCTCCTTAGCAGATATAATGGACCGGGTCCCAGGTACACTTGCCTGACCAGGCACTGGGTATGTTCTGGATAACCCCTGAAGCTTGCTCAAACTTTGCTGCTGGAGCAGAATGGACCCGCGCCTGGTTTATTGGCTGGGCCTGGAAGGAATATGCCTAGACAAATGTATCTTAAAACACCCTCAAATAACTAGAAAAATAATGGTGATTTTAACCCCTATCACATACCCTTGCACATGAATAATTGCTTGTCCTCAAGTAAAACACTTTAGTCCAAGAAAAATTATCAAGAAAACACAAGATATTTTTTTTTTCTCATTCAAAAGTTTCTTCATCATAGCAAAGATCATGTCTTTCTTTTAAAATTTAGATACAACCCTTGTCATTCATACTATTTGAAAACAATTTCAAACTTTGAAACATTGGACAAAACATCACAAAACTCTTGAAGTCAAATTAATCAAGTGTATACCTTAGTCTAAGAAAATTATTACGCTCTTCAAGTAAAAATATACATAAGATTGAAAATATTTTCCTTATTATTAGGGGAAATAAAACCTAACAACTCCAAACACAAAATAACGATACAAACTCTATCCACTTGTCACGCTTCCTCTTCAAACCTTTGAAAAAGACATTAGTGCTCAAAGCAGAAAATAGGCAAGATGAATATAGCAAGAATGGAGGTTTTTGAAAAAGGTCATGTGCATGAAAAAAAAATTTCTTAGTAACACAAAACACATGAACCTCATTCTCTAACATTCTTTTAGATCCACAAAAAACTTTTTCAACATATAAGTGCACATAGTATCTAAAGAATGCATCAAACTTGAAACCACCATTTTTCCCTTCAAAAGATTTGTTATAATGAAAATTCCCCTTTAAACTTAATTGAGTTCTCAAAGATGGGATAAAAAAATCCTGACTTTTCAATACATGGCCTACAAAAACTAAGTTACCTCCTTTTGAATGAGAGTGAAGGGTAGAAATTACCAACATCCCCCAAAGACTTCATATAATGTAGCGTTGAAAGATCCAACTCCTTGAGGTATGGTACATTTAACTCATCATCAAGGACTATTGTTCTCCAAGAGATGAGAGAAACCTAAGAAATCATGTCACACAGAGAAATTAGAATTATTAGCACATAGAGTAGAATTAAATACCTCTTTTGCCACATTGTGTGCTTGCTCCTCATATCCTCTCTCCTCTCCTTGGGGATCCTCTTGGTCAATCGTATAGGCCTTTATGACATCTTCAACCAATTTGGCTAGTTGTGTTCTTTGATAGCTCATACGTTGAGATGATTTTTCATGCCACCTAATGGACGTGTTTATGTTGGTAACAAAGCATTTGATTGAAACTTCAGGTGACGTCTCACTAAAAGCATTATTCTGAGCCTACAACCTTGCCAATGTATCATGATTATAGCTCCTTTGACATTGTGCCCAAAAGTAATTGTCCATAATAATATAAATCTAGCACTAAAAAAAAATCAAAATCAAATCTAGAATAAAAATAAAAACAAACAAAAATAACCCAAAAAAATAAAGAAAAGAAAAGTATATAAATTAGAAATATTCACAAACTACCTAAACACAAAAGCTAGTGATATATACAAATACAACAAAGGCTAAATCAACAAGATTCGAGTGTTATCGATATGCCCATTCCCAGCAACGACGCCAAAAACTTGATGCATGTTTTTAGTGTAGAAAATATTACTAACAAATTACACAATTAATCAAGTTTTAATTAAAATACCAACCACTAAAATCACACATATGGGAAATTATACCCATCGTATAGTATAGGGACTAGCAAATATCAAATCCAAGAGAACTTAGGCTCCCACCTTACTTTACCCAAATCTTTATTATTTAGCCAATAAAATAAGAAGAGAATAAAAATAAAAATAAACAAAGACAAAAATAGATATAACTCAATGATGCAATTTCATGTAACTTGACAATTATCGTGAAAACACAATATTGAATCAATTAGCATTCATCACAATCAATTGTTGTCTTGGCATCATGAAGGAATATAAAGTAAAAGTCAATCGTTTCCCAAATCATGAATCTAGTTAGATAAATTCACTTCGTTTGTCAATCCATGGAATTACTATATTTTGACTCATATTAACAGATTTGTCAATCATATTAACATAACCAAAACATGTATTAAGCTCAATTCTTTCTAAGCATGAAATTAGCTAACAACCCTTTGTCAAGGTGAAATCAACTTAATCTTCGATCATTTAGTCCTATAATCTTAACCTTGTTTCCTAAGTCTATTAAGATTTGAAAAATATTAAATCAATGCAATGAACTCCTAACATCATTTCCCAAGCCAATTAGAAGAACCCTCATCAATAAGCAATAATAACATGTAATCAAATATAAAAATAACAATAGATTGATAAAAAATTTTAATTAACTCAAAATCATAATCTCCAAAGTAATATCCAATTACAATAAAAACATTAAGCCATTATTGTTAAAGAAAAGTAAACAAAGGAAAAAAGATAAACTCATAGGCAAGCCCTTCTTCTTCTCTTGAAAACCTCATTTGAACAATGCTCCCTTGAGTAATGATTGAGTACCTAGCTTCGGTCCTTCAAATCATACATTTCTCTTGTGTTTTCTTATGCTTTTATAGGCCTCTTAAATGCTAAATTCATGGCTTAGGAAGCCTTGACCGAGTAGGATTTAGAAAATACCAAAATCATTGAAAATTTTCTAATTTTGTACATAGAATTTTTACCTTCCAGAGCGGACTTGTCACCGAGTACCTTTGCCACCTGGTGCCAGGTGCACTCTATTCTTTCTCTATTTTTGCTCTGTTTTTGGTTTGTTTATATGGGCAGATAGAATGAACCAGATGCTAGGTACACTTGCCAGACCTGGCACCAGGTCAATTCAACGGACCCGAGGCCTGGTCCTTTGGCTGGGTTTGGCGCCTGGTCTATTCTAGAATTGTTCACTTTTTGCTTGATTTTTACTCAAATCTGCATAAATTTTCAAAAAACACTTTTTACAAGTAAAATATCAAATAGGAAGGAATATGTCTAGTTGTTACAACAAAAGTATATCAAAATAACCTCAAATAACTAGTACAATAATGGTGATTTTAGCCCCTATCAGGGATCTTGTTCCTGATGATTAGAGGCTAGATCATAGATTTCTCTAGTCCACTTTTCTGGAACTCTTGTGATCCTCCCACTAATGAGGCTCAATTTGTATAGGAACATCAGGTAGTGTTTCTCTTAGTTCCTCAATCAAGGTGTTAGACTACTTGAAATTAAAGCAGTGACCAACTTCTCTTCTAACTCTATTCTACTTGAACCCATAATGGATGTAATTTGTTCATTCTCTAAGTATCTAGCATTTGTACTAATAAATACTTTATGCTATTGAGGATGATAGAAATATCCACCTCTTGTTCCTTTTGGATACCTAATAAAGTAGCATAATTCTAACATTGGTTCCAGCTTGCTTCCTTTTGTCAGCACATAAACTAGATAACCCCATATCTTATGACAGTTTAAACTGGGCTTTCGTCCAGTATACATCTCATAGAGTGTCTTAGGTATTGATTTGGAAGGGACCAAGTTCAAAATAAATGCTGTCATTTCTAAGGCACACCCCCAAAAAGAAATAGGAAGAGATGCATGACTCATCATGCTTCTGATCATTTCTATCGAAGTTCTATTTCTTCTCTCAGCTACTCCATTCTGCTGGGAAGTCTCAGGTGTAGTTAACTGAGATATTATACCGCGATGTACCAAGTAATCCTTAAACTCACTGAGGAGGTACTCTCCACCACGATCTGATCAAAGAGTTTTAATTAATTTACCTGTTTGACGCTCCACTTCAACCTTAAACTCCTTGAATTTATCAAAAGAGTCAGACTTGTGCCTCTTCAGATAAATATAACCAAAATGAGTGTGATCATCTCTAAAGGTGATGAAGTACTCGTAGCCTCTCCTAGCTGTTGTGGTGATCGGACCACAAACATCCGTGTGAACTACTGCTAGTATTTTTCATGGCTCTATATGTCTTTTTGGTAAAGGATCTTTTGGTCATTTTACCTTTAAGATAAGATTCACACTGAGGCCATTCTTCCAATCTCAATTAACCTAAAGGCCTATCATGGATTAGCCTCTGAATTCGAATGGAATTTATATGTTTTAATCCTAGATGCCACAAATGCAAGTCATTTGATATAACCTTTCTCTTTTTATTATCAGGTTCAGTTTGAATATTATTTACTTGATTTCTAATATGATGTATATAAAAGAGATTTCCATACATGTTTTCTATACAAATTAAATTACCATCTCTACTGATGAAAACACCACAATGGAAAGAAACAAAATATCCTTGATTCATAAATTTGGAAATTGAAATCAAATTCTGTTTAAAACAAGAAACATATAAAATAGCTTTTAAAATTAACTTCCTATTACAATAAAAAAATAAGCTCCAGATCTCCCACTGCTTCAGCCCATATTCTTACTCCATTGTGTACCTGAAATCTATACTTACCCTTGCTGGGTCACTTTGTCCTTCTGAACCCATGCAAAGAGTTACAGACATGGTCAGTGGCTATAGAATCAACTATCCAGGAAGATGTTGATCCAACCATCAAAATTGACTCTAGGTATAGAGCAATACATTAAGTAGACTTGGCTAAGAAGTCTAGACAATCATTCTTCTAATGCCCCTTCTTGCCACACTGGAAGCAGTTGCCTTTGGGCTTCCTATCAGGCTTAACCTGACTAGCTACTTTAGGTTGGGCCCCTGCGTTATTCTGGACCTTCCACTTCTTGAATTTCTTGGGATCTGCCTTAATTCCAGAAGAAGAAGTAGAACGAGAGACCAAAACCTTTGACACGGGCTTTGTGATCTTCTCTGCTACTTGGAGCTCTTTCTTAAGCTTCGTGAGATTTATATCCAATTTGTTTGAATTGTAGTTCAACTTGAACTAAAAATATAAATTAGGCAGAGTTTCAAGAACTATGTCAATTTGTTTCTCAGGATCTATAGTTGGGACTAGGACCCCGGCTTCCTCAAAGTATGCAATCATCTTTAGCAGATGCTCTTGAATTGATGCCTCCTCAACCATCCTAGTGATCATGATTGCCCTAAGAGCTTCTTATCTTACATGCTAGCTATTGTCAATAAACATGGTACGCAATGACAAATATATGTCATACGCAGTAGCCATATGCTCATGCTTAAGATTGGAGCACATTAGATATGGAAGCTAACATATAGCACTTAGCCATCTCACTAGCTTTCTTCTATGCCTTCTCAGCCTTTCACTCTTGATCAGTAGATTCTTCCCCAATATCAAGACAGGGATCTGTAAGAACATACTTGTACTCTTCGGCAGTAAGTACTATGTTCAGGTTCCTTTTTCAGTCCGTATAATTTAGGCCTGTCAACTTATTCTTCTTGAGAATGATTGACAATGGACTGAAACTAGACATTTCTGAAATATTATGAAAAGACATTCATTTAGTTTGCAAGAAATAAAAATGCACATTCTTTATATTATTTTTTTGATAATAGATAACTCTTAAAACTATTATCAATAATATAAATAGTTTAGCTCTTAGAAAAACTAATAGAGCTTCGTAGGAAATTAATAGCATTCTAAGTTAGGTGTACAACCAAAAGTAGTTTTGATTACATTCTAATAGGTTGGTACCAAAAGAGAGCACTGCTGAAGTTCTGTTTAACTTAGGTTGGTACAGGACTTCAGCAGTGCTCTCTTTTCTTTTTTGGACAAAATTACACGCTGCCGCCTCTACTTAAAATGGACCGGGTGCCTGGTCCATTGGGCCCACTTGGCATTGGGTCTACATGTTTCTCCAACACTTCCGGCTGGGCAAAGTGGACCTGGCACTTGGTCCGATCGGGCCACTTGGCGTTGGGTCTATTAACTGCTCCAATAATCATGTTCTTCAGTTCCCAAAATTTACAGGTTAAAAGAAATGCAAAACCAGGCATCAAAACATGCCTTTACAAGTACCTGTGCCTCTAAACATAAGGCGTACATCGCATCTACTCAAAACTAGAAAAACAATAGGAAAACCATTAGAATACATGATCCTATGCCTCTAACTGTGAGATGTATATGAACTCTAGAAACTAAACTCTGAGGGATCACATGAAATCATAAAAGATTCATTCTGAATAGTAAAGGAACCACATTTTCCATTTTTTAATTCGAGTACATGCTACTAGATGAAGACCGTGGCTCTGATACCACTTGAAGGATCAAAAACGAAAAACTTCAAAGAAAATGCAGCGAATAATTTTTTAGTTTTTCGAGCCATATCTAGGAGAGAGTACATAATTTTCCTTAAAAGTCATAGATTAACCAACAAAGGGCCAGGTTACACTAGAACTTGTATTGGAAGAGGGGAAGAAGGCACCTATGGTTCGACTAGTATTCTCGCCAATCTTCTACTTCTACGCATTAAGCATTCTCTCTTTGCCTTTCGAAGTATAACTCTACCTTATTCTTGGTTAGCTTAGTGAAAGCTCCTTCTCTAGACAATCAAAATATCTCTAAGAGAGAAAGAAGAAAACGACGAGAACAAGAGGAAGAGCTGACACACTCAGAGAGAGAGCTCAGGAAAAAAAACTTGTTATTTTTTTTCCTTTCTTGCACTTTTATTTTGGCCAACCATCCTAATGGCCGAAAACAATAAGATCAAATGGGCTTGGTGTTGTGCTCATAAATCAATGTAGGACTGGTCCGATCCTCTTAATTAATTAATTACCTTTTCTGGGCTCCATTAAATGCCCAAGCTAATTAATTAATTCTAATTAGACTTTTAATATATGTTAACATATATCAGCCCAATTAATTAATTTATTCAACCCAATCTTCTTAATTAATTAGTTATCTTTTCTGGTCCTTATCAAAAACCCAAGATTAATTGATTAATTCTAATTGGACTCTTAGAATTAATTCTATTCTCTTCCATATAATTATCCATCAAGACCAGATTGTGTTTGAATTAACACTAAGTTAACTTGAGCTACTTCGAGAACCAAGAGACATATTATTTATGCCTACTAAAATGATCAAAATGACCTTACTATTACATAGTTGCATTTTACCATTTTAAATATTTTAATTTATCACCATATGAAAATATTAACACCAAGAATAATATGGCTAAAATAGTGTCTCCGACCTATAAGTGAAATAATAGAAATACCCCTCTATGTAATACCCATCAATGAGACAGGATAAGTGTACTAACCCCCATGTCAAAGACATCTACCATACCTAGATCTCTAGTCTATTAATCCATGACTCACTTGAACGTACTTGCTTATCATTGGAAGCTACCCAAAAGTAAACATTCTAGAGTTACGTTCCCAAGGCCCTAGATTATTAGATTATCCTACATAATCACAATGGGGTGGTTTAACTTCATAAAATAAAGCATAGAAACTCTGTTGCATAAGTCTGTCTTAACTAACTAAAGTAATACACCCAACGTACAAGGTTATTGATCTCACAAAAGAAATTTTACCCAACATGCATCAAAGTATAAGACCATAACTTCACCAGACCACCAACTCATACTCAAGTATGAAGGTATCCATCCACACTGTAGTAGTAATAGTTTGGTCTCTATAATTATAGTACTTTAAGAGAGACCACCACTATAGGTCCCGTTCTACATATTCAAAATACGCTTATGCTAGTGATGTAAATGAACTACTCACTGATTTAAGGTAAACCATTCCTTACTGGAACTCTTGGCATAATAGTCTTACCTTGATGAAATGCCCAATTTCATCAAACGAACTCAGTTTTAGTTGCATAATAAGTACCCATGGTTTATACCTTACTGTGAAGAACCATCTAACTCATAGACCATAACTTGTCATACTTAGACTTTAAATGTGTAATAATATAAGAAAAAAACTAAACTAAATGAATAAACATTTTATTGTAATATATTTGCATAGAATACATAGCCTTTGAGGGCATACTTTCTAACATTGCTAATATGTTGTGTTTTAGCAGTTAGCAGTTTAATTCAAACGTGATTGATTGTGACTCCTTGTTTATAATATTTCTAATACTAAAAAACATAAATCAAGTGTTTTACACCATTCCCGAGGATGTGCAACATCGAAAACGCTTAGTCTTGTTCATTTAGCTACTATTGTAATTGTAAATACGACTTACTTTTCTTTATTTTTTGGATGTTTCTTCTTGAAATTTGTATTTTGGATCTCTTAGATGGTTCTTCTTACTTACTTTTCCTTTGTTTTTTGAGTTGAAAAAAAAAAAAACTCATCATACTGGCAAGTTATTCATAGGGAAATATGAGTGATGAGTGTTGGTCATATACATATTTTCTATAATATTTGTGCTTTAATTGTGATAAATTATTTTTTAAATCACTACTCAACACCATTTTCATCTTATTTTTATAAGAAATAAAGAAAATACTAATTAGATATGAAAATAAGGGGAAAAAAAGGGAGAGAGAAGACAATTATCGAGCAAAATGGCATCCCAGGGAGAAGAAACCTCCCTAGGCCACCTAGACACAAAGAATTCATGCTGGGAGAAAAAAAATGGTAGCCTAAGGGAGTTATACATCCCTACACCATCTAATACACTTCATTATATAGAAACTGGTGGCCTAGTTTTATTTCCCAAGGCTACTTACAATAAAAGCATACTACGCCTAGAGATAACATGGCATTCCAGGGAAGTACTTCCTCGAACGGCCTATTTGCTACAGAAACACAGATTCTATGTAATTTTGGTGATCCACAGACTTTTTTACCTTTTTCTAGCCTCAAATTCATTGTTCTTGGACTTGGGTTTCTCTCTAAGAACCCTAGGAGGCATGGCTTTCACACAAAATGAAGGGAAGGAGCAAGGAATTCAAGGAAGAAGAAATGAGGATTGCAAGGAGCTCTCAAGAATGAGGAAGAAATAGTTTGTCTATGAGTGTTTCTCACCATTTTCTTTATTATCTTACTTGTAATTTTTGTTATGAGAATTGATTTTTAATTATAATAAAGGGTTGTACCACTTTATATACCTTGGGATGATGTATTTTTCTTAAATCTATTATTTTTAGTCTATGACAATTGGTTAATTGTTCTTATTGTGTTACTTTAGTTGTGTGGGTTTTAATTAATTTTCTTCAGTTAGTTGTTCTTCCTAAATGATTTTGAGAGATAGGGTTAAAGTTTGAATACCCGTTTAGCTGATTTAACATTTATCATCTTCAATTAACCCAAAGGGGTGGTTATGGATTAGGGCTAATAACTAATGGGTTCATAAAATTGCCTAGAGATAAGGATTTTGTGGCCTCAAGATAATTTAGGATTGTGAGTGTTGTTTAATGCCTTATTGGGTTTGATTGATTAGGTAGAGATACCAATAAATTAAATTTAGGGATTAGGGATCTTATAACTCAAGAAAGAATGAGATTGACATTTGATTCACTTCGGTGCCAAGAGTTAGAATTTATGCATCTAGGGAGTACTCATCTTTGGGATGTTTAATAGGATAATTCTTTTTGTTACATGGCCTTTCTCTCTTTCTAATTCCTTGATGAACTTGTGACTCTTCCTTAACTGAGAACATGATGGGTTTTCTTGTGTAGTACAATTGTTTATACTTTACATATTTAATTGGCTAGATAATGAGTTTAGAGCAAAGTAGTGGTAATTACTAAGTTCCCATGGATTTAATACTTATTATTCCTTATGCTATGTGATGAGTATACTTGCTCTATTGTGTGGTTTTTGTGACTGACATTTCAATTTAATGCTTGATTTATGTGGATTGTCGTTACTATTTCCAATGCACGAAAAACACACATAAAGTTTTTTTTGCCGTCGCCGGGAATGGGCAATGTCATGAAACCCTTGAGTCTTGTTGATTTAGCTATGTATATATTTGTAAATATTTTTTAACCCTAAGGGCATTCTCCTGTGTTTTGAATTATGACAAACATTGATGTGGACTAACATGTGTAATCTATATGTGATAGGACATGTTTGACTTAAGTTCTTAAAATGTGCTAATAGGACTGCTAAGTAACTCTTAAGCAATGGAATCTAAGAGTGCTTGATCAAGTATAATTCCAACCTAAAACATTGCATACCGTGAAGGCCTTATGAAGAATTATAGACTAGGAATTGTTACTAATGTATTATTTGTAAATTTCTATGTCTCTTTACCTTATGTTCAATTTGTTTTACCTTAAAGCACTTGCAAATGATTTCAAAAAGAGGATATTTCTAAATCTGGATTGTATAAAATTATTAGTTGAGTAGTTTTGGATAGACCTCTGAATCTAAAGCACCATCCAACAATCTGTATATATCTCTTTGAATAAAGTGTCATTTTGGACTGACCTTTTGGACGTAATCATTCCATTCTGTGAATCCAAAACCTTAAGAATCCTGATAGAAGTAACTAGCCATTACTAGTCATTGGGACTTTATGTTTAGCTCTTATAAAAGCTTCTAAAACTTAATTTTCTAGTAGATTTTTGTGCTAACTCATTTTGAAAAAGTCTTATACTTTAGAATACAAAAATCTCTCCTTTTATTCGTGCTTCAAAGTAATATTAAATTGTTCCAAAGGTAAAAATGTATTTGTGCTTAGTGGTTTATATCTGCTTAATCTGTAAGCTATTGCTATATTATTTCTTTAATCAAATTTGTATCAAGGTTAAGGAAGTAAAACCTAGTTGGGATGAGCCTTGATTGTTGAGTTTAAAGAGGTTGGGTGTAAAAGCAACTGTGGTGATCCTCTTATGTAAGATTAGTGTCACCTACCACCATTGATTTGGAAAAAGGTTTTAGGAAGTGGTGTTGAAATCCTTAAGTGTGATCTTAAGGTAGTGGATATAGATTATTTAAGGATTGAACCACTATAAATTTTTGAGTCTATTCTTGTGCATTTTATCTAAACTTTTTCACTGCATTTTTGCTAGTCATCGGATCTTAAATGCTTCATTTTTTTTCTCTAAAATTATTGATTCATTTAAGACTCTTGTGTTCTATAGTGAGTTTGTCATTGATAGCTCAACTACCCATCTTTAATACAGACCATCTTCTCACCATTCGATTCTGATTTAAAAGATCCCTCGCTGCACTCTTAAAGCTACGAACCAATATTTTTTAAGACACAATCTATTTGCCCTTTTTCAAAAGACATCAAAAGATATATATATATATATATATATATATATATATATATATATATTAAATTGCATTTGTTTACCATTAACCTTATTCACCCCTTCTAAGGTTTATCAATTAGTATCAGAGCATTGGTCTGCACTATCTTTAATTTAATAGCCATGTAGAAAAGATCCAGATGGTATACACATCTTCACTGCCTTACGTCGAAGGGTTTGATAATTGATGCTCAAACTCAGGAACTCAATTTAAGTCTAGAACCCTAGGTAATATACATCATCTAGAATCCCAAAATCTATTAAATAAAGCCACTAAATTAACACCCAAACACTTATAACCTATGAAAGATCAAGAAAAATGGGATGGAAAGATTTAGACAATCAATTGATTTCCTTAAAGGACTTTAGATTAGCTAGAAATCTAAGACCCACTTTAGAAAGAACAATAATCTATCTAAGAAAGATTAGAGGCTAGATTCTTAGGTTAGACTGAAGCTTAAGAGAAGTCTTGATTGATTTGGGAAAGCCCCAAGAGGAATCACCTCTCAACCTTTAAGAGCGACTCTTAGATTTTAAGAAGAAATGTCTAATGTTCAAAATCTATCATTACAAGAATAATAAGGTCCTATATATAGATGCATTGCCCTAAACTAAATGGCAAACTAATTCTAAGTATTATCTATAACACCCCACTACCTTGGCCCATTAGGGCCAGGGATGTTGTAACACCCCACTACCTAGGCCCAATAGGGCCAGGAATATCGTCCCGTCTAAAGGATAAGGGGTCTTTATAACTAGGCCACACAAACAAAAATAAAATAATACTTAAAATTTAAACTTATTACAATCCAAAAATTCAAGACAAATCTATAAATACATTGAATACTCTCATCTCTGAAAGCAATGCATAAAGAAAATAACACAAGGCCTTCAAAGTAAGCACAAACTATCTACTCATCTTCACAGCAGGACCGACCTGAAAACATAGCAAAAGGGTGATGAGATAAAAATCTCAGTAAGTCTGTGTGTGCTTTGAGTGTCCAGTGGAAATAGTTCATAAATGCAAGATGTAAGAACTTCATAAAAAAAATACTGGCAAGCAATAAACAATGTTCAAAATCAAGAGTGGCGTTTTGGCATTTCCAACCATAGATGTACAATAAAATCAACCACTCAAAAGGGCGGCCATGGGTTACCACACTTTGGGCCCCAAACTATACAACGATCAAAATGCCACACTTTGTGCAGATTGACAAAAAGGTAGGTGATCGGCCTACCTGGTAAGATACTCCTCCTTTTGTACACCTAAACAAAATCGGTTGTCCACTCCGACAACACACAGTCCACATAACTGAAACTTGCTAGCTCGGACCGGCATGACTAAGTAGTACTGACATTTCTCTAAGTTGAGTTCATCTTCTGGAGGTGGCCTCCTCCCAGAAGACTCGCTATTGCTCTTCAGAACTAGTACTACTAGCCTGCCCTTATTGAGTACTCAATGTTTGATTGTCCCACTTGGGAGAAAATTGATAAAACATTGCTTTACTTGAAAATGGCAATTAAGGGTTTCTAAAGTCCATGTCAAAATTGGTTTTAGAAATAGTTTGGTATTTGAGTAAAACTGTTTGATGATTTTCAAATAATTGGTTTGACTAAAACAGAAAAGGAAACAGTCTTTAATTGCCTTTACCAAATCAGTGTTCACATACTTCGTGTTTAGCTTGCCATAGTAACTTTTTACAACAAACAAGTTTTATGCAGAAGCTTACCTAATCCTTTGCTCGAGATAAATTAGAGATCTCCAAAAGCTAACCTAACCCCACTTGGGGTAAACATAAGCTATAATAAAACTCAAGCAAAAAATTTGCTTTCATAAATAATCCTAACTCCACTTACTACAATAATGACCTTAGTGTTCCAGACTTTAAGGCTAGATAATCAAAAGGATTTTATAAAATAAATTTAGCTTAATAATAAAATAACTAAGGTTTGTGAAATAGTTACTAATAATTTGTAGGTTTAAATCTTGTTATAAATAAACTAGGGTTCATTGATGAAGGGTCCTAGGTCCTTGATGATATTATTTAAAATAATAATCCCTTAATGATTAGAAAATAATTGGTAAATAAAACCAATAATAAGTAAATCTTAATATATTTTGATTAAAAGATAATAAATAAATTTTATTAATACTTATGAATTTATGACTTACAAGGTTAATATTCTTCCTATTATGATTATTTATATAAAATGTTGTATTTGATATTATTATCATATTTAATATTTATATATTTTATTTCTTTAATAAAAACTATCATTTATTTGACTAAAATATCATTATTTTATATAATAGTCTAAATCCACATTTTCCTAGGGTTTTCGAAATCATTAGAAGAAATTGTAGTATTAATCATTTTAATGATGATATAAAATTGGCTAACTTAATTAGCTTAGGAACAACAAGGCCATGATCATAATTTCTATTGCTAACCATAATCATGAACATTCACTCTACACCAATCAACAAAACATCCAAATCATAAATAAAACCATAGATCCAAATCTACCAACACATGATCCTGACCCCACTAAGCATAATCATATTTATGACCTCAACAAGAATACAAGAACATAAAACCCTATTCACCGAAGGTGACATAATCTCTAACATGGTTAATCATTCATACTACTCACGACATGAAGGCATGCAACAAACCCTAAAACATCATAAGATTCAACTAAGATCAATCATCCTTATGCATCAATCCCAACTCCATCATATAAACACATTTATTCTCATGCTTCAATCTCAACTTTATCACAAAAACACATGTTCAAACTCTAATCATAATCCATCATTTTCCAATAATATCCTAAAGACATGAATCTAAAATTTTAAGAGAAGATTGAAGAGGCTTACTTGAATGATGACTACCTTGAAAACGTTTCAAACGCATCCTCATGCTTGGAAAGCTTGGTCCGTCCAAGGAGGAAGCAGAAGAAAATGGCTATGGTTGGAATAACCATTTCGGCCGAGAGAGAGAGAGAGAGAGAGAGAGAGAGTTTATTAGTAAATTCCATTAAAGATCGAAGATGGAGATAATTGTTCATGCTTACCTTGAAAGTGTTCTTGAGCCTTCAATGAAAATTCTGGTTTTTTATTCAAAAGTAAAATCTTGATTTTAGCGTTTGATGTTATAAATTATAGAAATGGATTCAAGAGGATGAGTAGGTGTGATCTGGAGTTTTTGGAGAAGATTGAAGAGGTTTTGAGTGGTCTTATGTGTGGAGAAGAGTGGTGGGTGTTCTTGGAGGTTTAGAGAGAATGGAGGAAGGCTGGCCGAAATTCTGATTGGAAAGAGTAGCCGAATGGGTTGGAGAATTCTGTGATTGAATTCTCAGATTTGGGAGAAAAGGAAAGCTGGTTGTTTGAAATTCAAAAAGAATGATTTAGGTAGTGAATTATGGTAGCAAGTATGGTAAGAATTTCTTGGTTGAAGGAGGTCTTTTGTGAGCTTCAATGGCTGACTGTTTGGCTGGGATTTTGCTGAGATGAATGATGCTTGAAAAAGCTATAGGGCGGCCGAATTATGGAGTGCAATGGTGAAGGAATTTTCTGGATAGTTGAGGCTTAATCCATGGAAGTTTGTTGGAATAATTTGCTGAAATTTTGGACTCCAATTGATGGCTTAATTGTAGTGATTGATGGAGGGATTTTAGGAGCAGCCATGGAGCTTCATTCGAGCAGACTAATGGAAAAGATGATGAAGCTCAGTTCATGGCTAACTAAGGTTAGTTTTACAGAAAAAATATGGAGTAAGTTTCAGACAAGGGTGAAAAAGAAACAAAGCTGGAATTTCTGGTTGGTTTTTCGCATGGCTTGTTGGAATTTCTATGCAGATTTTTCTACAATGCTTTAGCCAACTTGCAGAAGGTTTGAAGGGGTATTGGAGGGTCCTTTAAGGCTGATTTCCAGCCTTCTTTATGGAGGGAAGACAGGGTTAAATTGCTGGTTGGAAAGGTGAAAGAAACAGCTTGGCTCTTGGCTCACCAAGCTGCGAAAACTATCCAGGGATTTTTCTGGTTTGCACAGCTTTTGTGCAGTCCGGTTTTGGCTGAAGTTTTCAATCTTCAAGTTGAGTGAATTGGTTATTTTTCTGGTAGTATTTGAGAGGGAGAGATGGCTGAAGGTTTTGACAATTGAACTGATCAAGAAGCTAGAAAAATTTCAAATTTGCTACAAGAAGAAGATGATCACTCATAGGGTGGAGTTTGAAGGTTCAACCATGGAGATTAATTTTCTTGGGAACCTTCCATAACTCTTCCCCATTTTCGGCCTATATGCTACCCTCCCATAGGTAATTTCAATACTCCAAGATCAAGGAAGCT
Organism: Voacanga thouarsii; assembly: GCA_026120185.1. NCBI lineage: Eukaryota > Viridiplantae > Streptophyta > Magnoliopsida > Gentianales > Apocynaceae > Voacanga > Voacanga thouarsii. The sequence goes on from JANUWF010001683.1 coordinate 2,518,378, forward strand.
TACTGGAATTTTCTGGAAATAAAATGGCTTCAATAAATTGAGCAACTTAATTGGTCAAGAATTAAGGTAAGTTAGAGGACAAAAAGGGTATGAATCCCTTAGAAATTTTTGTTGGGCACAAGAGTAAAATTAGGACATTCCTTTCATGTCTTTCCTAGGACAACACTCCTACTCCCTAAAGCATGCTAGGGCCGAAAATAGCCTACCTATAAAAAAAAAAATTTTAATCATGCTAAAACTCAAATGATGGAATTTGAACTCAAGACCTCAAGAATTTATTCCAAAGTTCTAACCACCAAACCACAACAACTTTTATTCTTATTTTCTCTCCCAAATATTTTTCCTATTTAACCCTCAAGCTATCTCCCTATTTCCACCTCAAGCAAAAATTATCATTTTGCCCTTCTTACTCACAAAGCACAATTAAGCCATCTAGACTACAAATCACAAATCCAAAGCACATAAAATCATCAAAAATATTTTTATGCATACAAGAAAATATGACATACATCCCAACCCCCTTACTCTATGGTTGGTTTTAGTTGGGGTTTCACAGATGTCGCCTCGTCCACAGGACAAAGGGTCTTTATAACTAGGTCACATAAAATAAAATAAAAGAAATACTTCAAAATTAAACTTATTATAACCCAACAATACATGAAAAAATTGTAAAATAATTATCTGCTACAATCTCTCGAAAGCAATACATAACAGAAATAATAGAGAATCTTCAAAATCATAGGCAACAATCTAGCTAATGACCTTCACAGCAGGATCGACCTGAAAACATGGTATAAAAGGTGATGAGATAAAAATCTCAATAAGCCCGTGTGTGCTTTGAGTGTTTTAGGTAAAACAGTTCATGTATGCCAGTTATAAAAGTTTCATAAGAGAAAGTGCTGGCAAACATTAAATAAATGACTTGAAATTGAAGAGTGGTGTTTTACTTTCCAAACATACAAGTGCACAATAAATACAACCACCCAAAGAGGTAGTCATAGCACCACATGTTGGGACCCACGACAATACAACGATCAGAATACCACACGTTGAGCATACTAACACAAGGTAGGTGTACGGCCTACCGGGTGAGATACTCCTCCATCTCTACACCCTAAATTTATCGGTTGTCCACTCTGGAAATACACAATCCACTTGACTGAACTTGCTAACTCGGACTAGTATGACCTACTAGACTGGCATCCTATTCGGGAAGGACTTACCCTTTAGAGGTGGCCGGCCACCTACTGAGAGACTTACCCTGACGCTTCAAAGACTAGTCATAATAATCTACCCTTATTGAGTACTCAACGTTGCTTGTCCTACTTGGGAGAAAATTGATCACACAATGATTTACTGAAAATAGCAATTAAGGTTTCTAAAATTCTTGCTAAAGTTGGGTTTTAAAGAGAGTTTAGCGTTTTTTTGTGTAAAACTGCTTGTTTAATTTCAAATGGTTTGCTTGACTGAATTAAAAAGGGAAAAACTGCCCTTAATTGCCTTTACAAAACAAATGCATATGCGCATTGAATTTGGCTTGCCACAATAATTTTGGTCTTCAAATGACTCCATGTAGGAGCTTACCTGATCCTTTGCTCTTCTTGAACTCAAAAATCCTCCAAGGTCAACCTAACCCCACCTGGAGTAAACACAAGGCATAAGGTTACATTCGGACTATATCTGCCTTACATAAATAATTCATAGTTCAACTAGTTACAACCATGACTAACCATGACCATAATGTCCTAAGTTGTAATGCTCGTTTGATAAAGTATTTTATAAAATAAATCTAGTTAAAATAACTAAGGGTTTTAAAATAATTACTAATAAATTATAGTTTCAAAAAATAAATTTTGAGTATTACTGCTAATAAATAAATTAGTGTTAAATATTGAATAATACTAAGTCCTAAATAATATTGGTAATGGTAATATTTAAATAGTATTATTATAAATAATAAATAATAAATTACATTTAATTGTTAATTAACAATTAATAAATAAATTTTAATATAATTTTTTTTATGGATATGGGTATAAGTTTTAACTTTGCTGTACAAAGTCATTAATTAATTCTAATATTTTATTTATTACAATTTTTTATATTTATATATTTTTTAATGAAAGATTTTATTTATTATTATATATATTTATATATGAATATATTATTTTTTAATAAAAGATATTATTTATTTGACTAATAAAATAATAATATTTTAATTAATATTCTATTCCAAATCTTGCTAGCAATTTTGAATTTCATAAAGAAAAGTATAGTAGTAAAAGTAATAAAATTTGTTAATAAAAATAACCTAGGATTAACAAGAAAATAAACTTTCACCATGATTTTCCTATCACTAGACAAGATTCATGTACACATTCCCAAATATCAACTAATATGTTAATCCATTCATGAACATATGCTTGAATTAACACATACTATCACATGACTAGTTTCCTACTATATATATTCATCATTCATGGTTTCAATAGAAATAAGAACATAAAAGCCTAATCACCTTTGGTGTCATAACATCTAACATTCTTCAAACATCCATAAATCTTATTAAACATGATGAACATACATTGATTCAAAAGAAAAATCCATAAAGCTTAATCATACATATTAACTCTCATATCCTAACTCCATCCCCTTCATCCACATATATATACTCAATCCCCTAATCATATTCAATCTTCCTATCAACATCTAAGAGACATGTTTTCAGAAATAAAAAGGAGGATTTAAGAAGAAATACTTGATAGTCGATCACTTGATGAAGACTAAAAAAGGTCCACGCGTTTGAGAGTCTTGATTTTCGGAACATAGCCATGATTGGCCAACATCATTTCGGTTGAGAAAGAGTGAGAGAGAGGGGGAGAGAGAGAGAGAGAGCATTAGAATGGAATATCAAAAATTTAATAGAAGAGGAAGAACAAGAAGGTTGTTTTTGTTTTACCTTCTTGATGTTCTTGAGACCTTCAAGGAAAAAACTGATTTTGATCCGTTCGAAAATTCTAGTTTCTATGATTTTGTGTTATAAAGACCAGAAATGAAGTCTAGGGGTTAAGTATGAGTGATATGGAGCAATTGAGAGTGATTGAAGGTGTTTAGGATATGTTTAGGCTTGAAGAGGTGTAGTGTGTGTTCTTGGTATTTTTGGTGTTTTGAGAGAGTTGGAGAGGAAAATGCTTGCGAAATTCTGGAATACTGTTGGCCAAAAGGCCTAGAGTAGATAGGAGTTCCGGTTTTTAGCTAGAAGGAGAGAGAGTGATCATATATATATTTTTTTAAATTCAAATCAAGGAAAATGAGGAGTTGTTTGAGGTAAATGATTAGCTAATGGTGATTGATCAGGAAGGTTTCTTTGCTCTTCAATGGTATTGACTGAACAAGCTAGTCTTGCTGAAATGAATGGAGGCTATTCAAGTTATATTGCTGGCCAAAATTCAGTCTATAATGGCAGAGAAAATTTTGGTTTGTTCACTTTATACAAGAGTGTTTATTGAAGAAAAAATTCTGGAATTATTTTGAAGTTCAAATGAGTTTTGGATATAGTAATTATAGGAGCTTTTTGAGGTGTGATTATGGAGTCTAAGTACTCAAGGTAAGTGTAGAGGTCAATGGTGTTCAGTCCATGGCTGAACAAGATGCAATTTCCAGAGGTTTGAAGGGTGTTTTTTGTCATTGGCATTGAGAGACCAAGATGGAAATTTTCTAGTTTCAACTATCCAAGAGTTTTGAATGATGATGATTTTCTGGTGCAGAATTTTCTACATTTCCTTGGCCCGATTTGCAGCTGATTTGTGAGGGTGTTTGAAGGTCTTTTAAGTGTGTTTTTCCAACCTTCTTTTTGGAGAAAAACAAAGGATGTTCCAACTAATTTGATGACCAAAAGATAGCTTCAATTCCAACTTCATAAGCTGCGAATTGTGCAGGGGAATTTTCTGGTTTTGAGCAGTTTGTGCAGTCTGAAAAATGCACAAGATTTCGGCCTTTATTCTCACATGAAGTGACCAATTTTTCTGGTAGCAAATGGGGTAGGATTTCTAGCTGAATTTTTCGAAATCTGCTCTACAAAAATTCTGAAAAATTTCCAGATTTTCCTTCACTGAAAACATGAACAACATGAAGGTAGGATTGAAGGTATAATCATGGTGGTTTATTTCTATTAGGGACTCATCCTAATTCCTCTTCTATTTTTGGCCATTCCCCTACCCCAAGACCAATTTTTGAATTTCAAGGCTAAAGAATTATCACATAATTTTTTAAATTAAAAGAAGAGATTTATAGAGATAATTTAAATTATAAAGATGTTAGGACAAGGCTAGAGATAATAAAGGGACAAGAATTTCTCTAGAATTCTTTTTAGGATATGATCACATGATTAAGATATTCTCTTCATGTCTTCCTGAAGACAACATTCCTATCTTTAAGGAATGTAAGAAAAATAAAAATTCAAACATAGCTAAGATAATCATGAATAAAACTTAAATGATGGGATTTGAACTCATGATCTTAGAGATTAATTCACAAAGTTCTAACCACTTAACCACACTAAATCTTGTTCTTATTTTCTCACTAAAATATTCTTCTTATCTAAATCTCAAGCCACCTTCCTATTTTGACCTCAAGCAAAATTACCGTTTTACCTTTCTTATCCGATAAGCATAAATAATCCATTTAACCTATAACCCACAATTCTAAAGCACATAAAATCATTCAAAAAGTATATTTTTATCCAGAATGACGTGATATGCATCCCAACCCCCTTACTCTTAGGTTGACTTTAGGTGGGGTTTCACATTATGTGGCCTTAATATAAGTTTTAAGGCCCTATTACATGTCCTAAAATAAGTAAAAACACCATAAAAGTCTTGGGGATTAAAAGAAATATAAATAAACTTAAAACACAAGAAATTCCCAAAATTCAGTCATGCCCTAATGTGGTTCGGCGTTGGTTCAAGGCACTAGGACTATCACTAGCTTTATCTTGTCTCTCAATAGTAATCTTACCAGAATCAGGCCGGTCCTAGTTTGGGGTATAAGGACAGTGTCGGCTTCCTTCTAGTCACTGTCTCCTATTTTATTGCACTTTAAAACCTGCTCATTTAACTACCAATTAATTTCCATGTGCTTACTTAATCTTCCAAATGAAGTATTGTTCTTTTTGAGCTCATTTTAATACTCATTTGGCCTTTTCATGCACTTTTTGGCCCTTCCTTCACTATCCATTTCTTCACACACCTTTTGACCCCTGGATTGTTGGATTTGTGGGCTTGAAAAACTTTTTAAATTCTCTCTTATGTGAACTTCACCCAAGGAGCCATGAGTTGTGTCCTTATCTTCCCTCCCCCTTCTTTGAATTGGTCATCATACTCGGGATATTTCTTATCATGCAATTACTGCACTTTCATGTTGGTCCCTTAGACTAGCAATCCTTCTCTATATGTCCTTACTTCCAATAGCAGTATCGTGTTGGCATATTCAGAGCAAAACCTGCTGGAGCAACCTGGGCTTGTTTTCTCTTATTTCTCCATTATTGTTCAATAGCTAATTTATTAGGTTGTTCCCTTAGTAGAAATGAGGCCTCAGGGGCTACCCTGCTCTTATCTTCAGTTTTAGTTCATGTGGCTGTGTCAGCTACTATTGCATAAGTTGCGGGTAGGAAGGGTGCAAGAGCTTTTCTCAATTCCTGCCTCAGACCATCACAAATTGGCAGGTCCAATTTTGTTTAGTGTTTACTAGGCATTTGTAATATTTGGAGATTTTATTGAATTATGCTACATGTTGAGTCTTTGACATGCTATCTTACTTTAAATTCTAAAACTCATCCTCTCTTTTTTCCATGATCATCTGAGGGATGAATTCTTCTTTTAATGATTCCACAAATTTACTCTATGTGCACTCTTGATCTGTCTTTTCCTATTCCTTCAGAATCCGTTGCCACTAACCTTATGCTAGACCCCTCAACCTGAAGGCTGCAAACTTCATCATCTATATCTCTATGTACTACAAAATTAAATATATGTCATCCATCTACATCATCCTTTTTTCTACCTTCTGATCCTATTCTATTTCACTAAAGAATGTGGGAGGTTGAAAATTCATGAACTTTTCTAATGAAATATCCTCTCCTACAAGAGTTCTTATTTCTCACAAAGTGTATAGAATCTCTATTATTCGTTTGAAGGCTTATCCCATGGTTACCTCAAAAGGTCTCTTGGATTCAATCTCTTGATCTTGTTCCCTCTTCAGTTATGGTATGATAAGTGCTATCAAAAGGTGTTGGTTCATACTGAAGAGGTATAGGCTTAGGTTCTGGAATTCTCCTGTTATTGCTAACCATATGACATCTTAGTGCTATCTTTATAACACTTTCATCAACATGAATAAGTATGTATTTATATTATCTAGTGCTTATGCAATCATGCAAATCAATACCATAATAATATTCTATGGAAATAATTCATCATTTAAAGTGCTCGAAGTTATTGCATAATAAGTGAGTATAAGAATCTCTTAAAACAAATAAGTATAAAGGATAAATGCCTTATGCATACAAATAAAGTGTTACTACAAAGGAAAAGGGGAATATCCCATGGACATTGGGATTTCATAAACAATGTTGTAAGAAAATAAACTTGGAACAAATAACTAAGGTGCTAGGCTTAATAAGTTTATTGAATCATGGGGAAAAAAATATGCAATGGAAGTAAGCAATTTAAAATTTTTCAAGCTAAAGTCTAAGAAAACTTATTTTTAGGTTGCTTAGATTGAATAACTATAGAAATTAGGTTTGATAGAATGTTTTGATTTGCTACGATCACTTGTTTCACAGAAATTTTGGCCAAGTATCGACTCCTTTGCAACAACCACGTGCACCATGATTGCCAGCTTTCAATAATCCAGAGTATTCTTAGACCACCTATGGACTATGTACCGGTGAAAGTAGAATGAATTAATGTTGCAAGAATATTGGAAAGAGCCTTTTTTTTATTAGGAAAAAGAAAAATGCTAGCTTCAAGAAAGAAAAGTTGAAAGCTGTTGTCCTCGGTTTTTTTTTTTTTTTTTTTTTTGCTATGTGAATAGTATGTCGGTCAACCACTACACACACATGCAAAAAGACCTTTTAAAGAAACAACAATCAGCCTTCCAATTTCTTTACATGAATCAAATCATGCAAGAAATAAAACAGCTTTCGGAACAATTCCACCGCCACTATTCTTAACTTTTCCTTGATTCCTTTTTCTTTTTCTCTACAGCAGTAGCTTAGTTTCTAAAAGAAACTTTTTTCATCTTAATAACCTAAGTGGGCCAGGATTTTTCCTAATTATTAGCTATTTGCATTAAATACCTGTTTTAATTGATCTGCTTGGGCGCAATATAGTATTCTAGCCCAAATAAATATTTATTAAATTCCTAAAATAATTCTTCCAATATTAATTTCATCTAATAAGCCTATATAGTAAATAATTTTACTTAGGTTACTTGAGTTACTCTAGGGACCCAAAAACATATTATTCTTGGCTACTAAAATGATTAAAATACTCTTGCTAATGAATAGTTTTACTATTTTAAATATTTTATTTGTTACTATATAGAAACATTAACCCCAAGAATATTATTGTAAGTACCGTGTCTATGACCTATAAGTGTAATGATGCAAATACGCTTCAATGTAACACCCATCATTAAGGTAAGAAAAATATACTAACACCTTTCTCAGTGACATCGAACATCATTCGATATCTAGTCTAATAATCCATTACTTCTAGTATGTATCCTTTTATCTCAGGGAGCTATCTAAAAGACTAAATACTCAATCACATTTCCCAAGGCCCTAGATTTTTTAGATTATCTTGGACAATAATGAGGGGATGATATCTTCACTTAGTAAAGCATAAAAAGTCTATTGTATGAGTCTGTCTTAATTAATTAAAGTCATACACACAACGTACAAAGTTATTAACCTTACGTTAAGACCTCACCCATCATATATCATAGGGAACAAGTCCAGCTTCACTAAACCACCAACTTATACTTAGGTCTTAGAGTATTCATCCACATTGCAGTAGCAATAGTCTAATATTTATTTATTATAGTATTTTTATAAGGATTATTATCGTGTGGTCCAATTCTACATGTTTCAAATACGCATATACTATTCTAGTTAAAGATAAATCATTCCCCATTTAGAAACTATAGTATAATGATCTAAACCTTGACTATGCACCCAACTTCATTAATCGATCAAGAATATTTTAGCTTCTATACTAGTAACTCATAATCTACACCTTACTGTAGAAGCACGACTTAATCACGTAGAACACTTATTAATGTACTTAGGCCTTAATGTGTAAATATATGTAAACAAACAATTAATAATGAATGAAATATTTTATTTTCTCCAAAATACAAAAATACATAGTATATTTTAGGTATACATTCCAATAAAGTCCATTCAAGAAAACTAGTAAGCGTCTCTAAAGTTCTATCACCATATATTTTTGGTATCTAATCTTTATCTGAAACCTTAGTATCTAGCTCGTATAACTAGTCTCTAGTATTACTACAAAGGTTTATGTTTCCTTCTAAACCTCACCACTCACCTTTCTTTTTAGGATAAACTCTAGTGCCCTAACCATTTTCTCGTTCCTCTAAGAGCTTTACTAATATGATCATGCTTGAAGGTTGTTTAATTGATGAATTTTGTGGCTAATTTTGTTGTTAAATGCAAGACCCAATTTGAAGCTCAAAGTAAGGATTTTGAAGCAAAACAAACACACCCAACTCAAATACTAATACACTAGGCCAATTAGAGAACCTAGATCATAAGAAGTAGGAATCGAGTATTCTAATTCATACCCAAGAATCCTCAACTCAACTAAGGAGTCAAGAAAAATTAAAGTAGATGAACTAGGCGACCAAAGATAACCTCTACTCTAGACCCTTAGCTTAGCAAGAAAATAAGACTCTATTTCGATATGTTAGTTTCATCTATTCTTACGAGTTTATAGACACAAATTAAAGGTAAGGAATAGAATCCTAAGATTGGTCCTTGCCTTCATATAAAAACTTCAAGAACTCTCACAAGAGTCTCTCTTTGATCTCAAAGATAACATTCAACTTACATTTGAAATGTTATAATGCCATATATATAGCCGTCTAAACCTAGCTTAGGTGAGATGAAATCTTAGCTATTCAAGCATTCAAAAGGTCTAAAATAGCTCTATTACATAATAAAAGTAGTGGAAAATTAATTGGAAATAAAACATTGCAAAACAAAAGAGTTCAGCAAAAATAGGGCATTACTCGACTTGAACTGATGCCAGTTAGACTGATTCATCTGGCACTAGATGTGTGCTATGAACAAGAAACTTTGTTCTAAAAAAGAGATGGGCACCGATTTACATCACTTGGACCAATGCCAGTTATGTCTGGGCAACCTCACGAGCAGTCCAGAACTGAGCCAGTGCTGGGGTTCCCTTACTTGGGCCACACCAATTACCTCATGTACATTCCATAACTAGTTTATCTTGTCCTCAGCATTCCCTTGTGCTCCTTTGGCCTTCCACTCAAATTGTTGGGTAAATATAGCTTTCTTTAGCCTTCTTTTTAGCATCTATCTCTTCTATCTCTTCATTTTCCTTGGCTTGTTGGGTAGTTTTGCTTGAATTCTCCATTGTAAGCCTTTATGGTTTAGATTCTTTAGACGCGACATTAGGTATGGCTTATAGTTCCATCCCTCTTCTTTGGCTTTAGCATATTGCTTGGTGGATTTTATTATTTTCCCCTTCTTCGTGCAAATTTGTCCTCAAATGAGCACCTATATAAGAGTTCAAGTAAGAAGTTTTGTTGAGAAAACAACATATTAGCCAATGTTCTCCTATATAGAGTTCAATCTCCTCCTCCTCCCATCTTCACTCTCTTTTTTTTTTTTTTTCTTGGAGCTCCCTTATTATTATCATTTTGCAAGCACAAGAGAGCGACATTCATCTTATCTCCCTCTTCATTTTTCCTCTCACTCTCTTTCTTTTAGAGATCTCCTACTACACTCTTTTTTTTTTTTTTTTTCTCATTCTCCCTCATTTTCTTTTGTACTTTTCTCACCTTATTTGGGGGTAGGTGTAGAAGAGTATACAACATACTTTATTTGATAACTGAATAAGAGTTCCTCCACCTATCATGCAACATACTCTTATCAAATTGCCATGGCCTTTCCAAAATTAGATGGCTAACTTGGATAGGGACCATAACACAAATGGTTTCACCTACATATTTCCCCATCTCAATTATCAACAACACTTACTTGTTCATCCTCAACTTCCTACAATCATAAAACTATTGCAATCTATAGGGATTAGGGTGTCCATCACATATAAGCTTAATTCCTCCACAAGACTAGCATTCACCATATTGATAAAGCACATTCTATCAATAATAGAGACACATAGCTTTTGGTTAATTAGGCAATATGAGTAAATGATGTTATTTCTTTATAAACTTCCCTTCACCTCTTCTTCACAAATATCCTCTACTTCACAATCACTCATATCCTTGACAGCAACTCCGGCTACTGAATGAATTAGTGGCACAATAATTCCTACCTCACTAGTATCATTATATCTGTTGTGCCCTACCTTTTCCTTCCCAACATCATACTCCTCTTCACCAGAAGATATGTCATCTTAGGTATTGGTAAACATCAATTTTTTTGTTAGACACCCATAGGAGGTGTGTCCATATCCAAGACATTTAAAACACTTGGATGTCTCTATACCTTGTTGGCCTCTCTATACTCTTCCCATTTTCCTTAGCCCACTATTTTCCATATTTTTCGTTTGTCAACTCCTCTCCAAGTTTGTAGGATCTTTTTGGTGGTCTTGGGAGTTTTGATGGTTCTTCCCAAGCATTAGGTGGGTGGTTGAAAATATGATTGGCGTATGCGGTTTCTTTTGGATGACACTTCTTCTTGAGTTACCCCTTAATCTTTATAGTCATATGCGCCATTTCCTCCAAAGTCTCATAAGAATGTAACTCTACCACATTTGCTATATTTATTCAAACTACTGAAAAACCTCATTTTGCTAGCCCTTATACCCTTAACAATGTTGGCCCTAATCAAAGTTACCTCCAATTCCTTATGAAAGTCATCTACACTTTTATTTTCTTATCTAAGCAGATGCAACTTTTGGTAAAACTCATTGTAATAGTGTAGCAGTATAAATCTGTAACACCCCACGACTACGTACCCTAAAAGGGAGGGGATGTCGCCCCGTCCCATAGGACAAGGGGTCTTTAAAACGAGGTATAAAATACAAAGGCAACCTCCAAGAGATTCAACTTAGATAAATAAAGAAATACTCTTATTACATCAGGCTCAACTTGGAGCAAAACGAAATAAAAACAATTAATCGTTCAACAGCTTAAACAACAAATGTCTCCTAAGCAAATATGACAATAATTAGAAAAGCTTCAACTATCAATGCCCCACTGACTCAGCACTGTCTATCTCCTGAAAACATGATGTAAAACAGTATGAGAATAAATCTCAGTAAGTCCTGTGTGTGCACATGGTGTTTAAAACTGTACGTGTATGCAAAGTGGAAAACATTTGTAGAAATATTTGGCAAGTCATAAATAATTTCTCTTTCGCAAAGAGTGGGTTTTTCCATAATCATACTTTTACACAAAACAATCATCCACTCGAATAAATAGTCATGTCACCAACGTTGGGCTCCATGAGAACAAAATGGCCAAGGCACCACACTTTGTGCATCTTGTCCGGAGCAGATTACCACATGTTGGGCGTTCTGATCAAGGTGAGTGTACAGCTCACCGGGCGAGATACTCCTCATTCTCTACACCCAACAAAACCATTCGGGTGTCCATGCCAGGAAAATAAATAATGCCTTACCAGGTATAAATGTTAGCTCGGACCGGCCTGACCAACCAATACTGTCGCCTTTTCAAGTAGAGTTCATCTTCTGGAGGTGGCCTCCTGCCAGAAGACTTACGCTAGCCCTCCAAGACTAGTATTGTTAGCCTACCCTTATTGAGTACTCAACGAACATATCCGCCAATTCCTGATTCACAATATTTCTACACCTTGGCTTTGTAAAACGTGATTTTCTTTAAAAGAGATTTCTAAAAATTTAAGGAAAAGAATAGTTTTCTTCATAAAATCGTTAGTTTGCCAAAACCGTTCAAAGAATAAATATCCACATTTACAACCCAAGCAAACATAGTTCAACAATAGCTTTACAAAGCTTCACAACATAGACTTGCCATCACAACATTTAACAAAAGAGTTTATGCAAGGACTTACTTGATATGCCTCAGATAAACGCGATAAATTCACAGCTTGCTTTCCTCAATTATCCTCCTGATCTAAACCATATAATATCATGATCAGGGCTTCAACTAATTCGAACATGTGCCAAACTCATTTATTTCCATAACAATTCACAATCCCCTAAGATCATATACTATGACCATGTATTCAATAAGGTAATAGACATCATCTACTGTCTTAAACCTTAATTCCGGCATTAAGGGTAAGTATTTTCGTACCTTACCACAACCGGGTAGCAAGATCCCTATGCTCCTATGGTGATTGTCCCGAGTTCTTTCGATTAGAAGAGAAAAGTTGTCTCATTTTTCCTTCCTTATGACCGAGAATGCATAAAGAGATGAAATAAGCCTTGAGATGGTGTGATTCCAAAGAAGAAAAGGAAGAGAATTGATGGAAGAAAGGAATCAAGAAGTTGAGATGGTTTTTGCTTACCTTGGAGGGTGATCGGTTTTTGCCAGGTGTTGTTCTTGAGGTTTTCGAAAATTTGTTGTGGAGTTCTTGTTGGAATTTTTGTGTAGAATGGAGAGGATAGACGGCTGCTATGATTTAGAGTTAGAGAAGATTGGTTTAGGGTTAGATGGTGATGTTTAGAAAGACTCCTAATGGCTTTAGGCTTCTTGGACAGCAAGGCGAAAATTGCAGCTTGTGATGTCTCTCCTTGCTGCCGGAATTTAGGTGAGTTTAAGGGAAGAAAATAATCTGCAATTTGCTCCCTTGTGCTGGCCAAAATATTGGTCAAGAGAAGGGCTGATTGTGTTCAGAATTTTAGGCCAAACAAGGAAGAGTTTGAGAAGGCTTTGGAGACTAAAATTCTGCGCAAGATGGCCTTATGTGCTGTGCGAAATTTCTGAATAGAAGAGGAAGAATTTCTGGGCTGTTTTTGTTGTAGTTCTGCCGAAATTTCCAGAGAAACAATGAGGGTTTTAGGCGTAGAAATTGGCTTGATCAGCTGGGGTTTTTCGGTGGGTTGTGTGTGCAGAATTTTGGTTGGGATAGTAGTACAAAAGCTAGCCGAAATTTCCTGTACAAAGCTGTCGAAAATTCTGGTTCCTAAGCTGGCCGAATTTCTGTAGTTTTGTGAAGATAAAATTATGGTTTTGTGCAGCTAAGGTAATTTGAATTGATGAGGAGTATTTAGGTGTTTTGAGCTAGGGTTTGGAGAGTTAGATTGCACTTAAGGAGTGCTGGAATTTCGGACAGCTTCTGTTGACACAAAGCTACCGAAATTCTTCAAGGATAAGGAAGAAAATCCTAGTTGAATTAGGATTGAAATAAAAGTCTACTTTGCTAAGGGATTTAGGATAAGATTTCCTAGCTTTGGAAGAGTTTAAGTTGAGCTAAAATTCCTCTAAGAAGTGGCGGCACTTGCTGGAAATTTTTTTCTAGATTTTTAGCTTAGGTTCTAGGGTTAAAATCAACAAGGTTTCCTTCTAGAAAAATGATTCATTAATTCCAACTATCCATGGTAAGATCTATCTAGCTCAATTCAAGCTGAAATTTTAATTATTAGCTAGGGGTTTTTCGAAAATCCTAAGGAATGAAAGCTGAAAATTAAAAGTGAACTTTATTCACATCAAGGTCCTTAAATTTAGGAAATAAATATGGAGACTTATTTCTTGGAATAATGACACTAAAATTTCTCTAGGTTTGCTAGATCTTTTTCGGCCAAGACATGGAAACTCTAAGGAAAGGAATTTTCAAGAAGAGAAACTAACTTCACGAAAGGTAGGATTCAAACTCTAGTCACCAAAGGAAATCACCAACCTCCCCGCTATTTCAAAACAACTCCAATACTATTTTTTTTTCTACAATCAGTTCTCACCACCCCCCAGTACTCATCCTTCTAAATCTTCGACCAAACCTCCCTTATCCAAATCTTTAACAACACAACTATTTCACATCAATTGATTCAAATGCAAGAGCAATGGAAAAATTCACATGCATCCATGCAAATAAAATAATTCTAAGCTACCACACTAAATGCAAAATGCTATGCAATGCATGACTTTTCCCCATAGTCAAAGGTGGTTTTGGGCGGGGTATTACATCCCCTCCCTCTTAAGAGAATTTCGTCCCAAAATTCAGATTTCATACCTTTCGAGCCTATCCGGATACTTCCGTCTTAACCATTCCTCCGTTTCCCACGTTGCATCTTGTGTGCTCCATGATGATCCCAAAGTATCTTCACCATGGGTATCTACTTGTTTCGAAGCGTCTTAATACTCCGCTCCAAGATCTTGACGGGTCTCTCCACATAACTCAGATTAGGTTGCAACTCTAACGGTTCCTCATTAAGTACATGACTCGGATCATGGTTGTACCTCTTTAACTGAGAGACATGGAATACATCATGCATCCCGGTTAGACCATCAAGTAGATCCAATCGGTAGGCAACCGGTCGAATTTTCTCCAATATCAAGAACGGTCCCAAATACCTAGGACTCAACTTCCTTCCTCTCGGATGTTTCAGGATTCCTCTACTAGGAGTCAATTTCAAGAATGCACGGTCACCTACTTGGAACTCCAGTTCCCTTCTCCTAGAGTCTGCATAACTCTTCTGTCTACTTTGCACTGCCCTTAGCCTTTCTCGAATTAACTTAATCTTATCCGTCATCTCCTGAATGCATACTTCACCAGTCTTCTTAACGTTCCCCTCTTCTGTCCATCCCCAGTATACCGGTACTTGGCATTTTCGCCCATACAATGCTTCATACGACGCCATTCCGATCGACACTTATAGTTGTTGTTATATGGTAACTCCGCATGCAGTAAAGACTCAATCCACTTATCTCTAAAGTCCAAGATACATGCTTGGAGCATGTCTTCCAATATCTGAATGACTCTTTCGGATTGACCGTCTGTCTGCGGATGAGCAGAGGTGCTGAATTTCAGGGTCGTGCCCAAGGACTCCTGGAACCTACCCCAGAACCTTGAAGTGAATCTAGGGTCCCTATCCGACACAATGCTCGACGGTACACCATGCAACCTTACAATTTCTCAAGTATATGTCCGAGCCAACTTTTCCATCGAGTCCCTTACGTTTACCGGTATGAAATTCGCTGTCTTGGTCAATCGGTCCACTACCACCCAGATCGCATCTTTATATGACTTGGTCATCGGAAGGCCAGTCACAAAGTCCATGGTCACCTCTTCCCATTTCCATTCGGGAATCGGTAACAGTTGCAGTAACCCTGCAGACTTCTTATGTTCCATTTTAACCTTCTGGCCCGTCAGGCAGGATGACCCATGCTGAACTACATCCCTTTTTATTCCAGCCCACCAATATTTCCTCCTCAAGTCTTGGTACATCTTTACCTCCCCAGCGTGTATGGTATATTTGCTCTTGTGCGCTTCGTCCAGTATCCTCTTCCTTAAGTCTTGGATGTCCGGTACACAAATCCGGTCCCGAAAGTATAATACCCCATTCTCATCGGTCCGAAAATCACTTCCTCCTCTTGCGATCTCTTTCTCCTTGAAAGTTTGAAATTCTGCACTGCCCTGTTGACCTAATACAATTTCCTGGTCCAGGTCGAGTTTCAGGGTTAAGTTGCTCACGCAGATCTTCCTCTCTTGAACTTCTGCCCCTTACTCCAGGATATCCTAGGCTGCTGACATCTCCTGCATTCTCAAGTGTGCCATTTTCACCTTTCGACTTAGAGCGTCTGCTACCACATTCACTTTACTCGGATAATAATTTATAGGGCACTTATACTCTTCCAGGAACTCCATCCACCTACGCTGCCGGAGATTCAAGTCCTTTTGCGTGAAGATGTACTTCAAACTCTTATGGTCAGTGAAAACTTCATATTGCGCACCGTACAAGTAATGTCGCCGTTTCTTCAAGGCGAACACTATAGCTGCTAGCTGCAGGTCATGTGTGGGATAATTAGCTTCGTGCGGCTTTAGCTTCCTAGATGCATAAGCTATACTTTCCCTTCCTACATCAGCAAAGCTCCTAGTCCTTCCTTGGATGCATCTGTATAGAGTGCATAGGGCTTATCAGCCTCAGGCAGACTCAGTACGGGTGCTGTAATCAACCTCCTCTTAAGTTCTTGGAAGCTCTTTTCATACTTCGCACTCCAAGCAAAAGCGACATCCTTCTTCAACGGTCGTGTCATTGGTGAAGCCAGAGTAGAGAAATTTTTAATGAAACGCCAGTAGGATTTCTATCATGCATAATCAGATTAAGCGCAGCGAAAAACAACAAGAAATCTAAGCCATGGATCATGGGTTTGCAATAGAAACGGGAAAAACGAGAAGATTGCGTTTATTACCTCGTGAAGCCGGAATTCAAAAATTTCAGAAACAAGAACGCAGGCGCGATCCAGATTATCCAAAATCGTTCAGTGCAACTGAACTGAAGTCCAAGAAAGAACTCCCTCTAATGATAATCCACACAAGGTTGAATGCTCACAATCTCACAATTCTATGCTAGTAGAATTCGGGAGGCTAGGGTTTTGATCAAGAAGAGAGACGGCTAGGGTTTGATCAAGAGAGAGGCAGAGAAATGGTTTCTCTGTTATTGCGTGAATAGTCTGTCTCTATCTCTAAGGAATTCGTTTCCTTATATTTATAGATTTATAACTACCATAAATTGCAACTTAGTCCTTCAACGTCCAATTGTCAACAAATTGGTCCTTGAAGTTTACTTAATTACAATTAGGTCCCATGAATTATAACAAACTTATAATTCACCTATAAATATATTTCCTTCTCTTAATTAACCCCCAAAATATTATCAAAAAATATATTTGAGCATTCAAACCTTTATTATGTGTGACCCATTAGGTTTCCTGGTCTTATTGGTAGTATAATATGAATTAATTCTAACAATATTAGAATTAATAATTCTTAATAAAATAAAGGATTAAATTTATTAATTCTCTAATTAATAAATTCATATTTAGCATATCAAGAGCGACTTCTAGCAATGACTCTTGACCACCCAAAAGTCCAGAAAGTCAAGTGGCTTGACATGAACCTTTCAATAGCAAATTATCAGTTCAATAAACTCCTTTCAACATACAATATTTCATTCGGTCTAGAGCATGGAATTAGTGCCAACTCCCTCCAGAATATTATTAATTATGGCCCGAATATTTTAGTACTTGTTCAAGAAATCCATTACTCGATATGTGTATCAATTGGAACCATTTCCATCACATAGTCGCATTGGCCAAGGACTTCATGAGTAATGATTTCTACAAGTGGCCTTGAGATATACTCTCCTACTATTAGGAGTGGTGAATCCTTTATTGACCCTCTCAATTACTTTCGTTTACTTTATGTTGTACCCAATATCCATCCCATAGGCGGTCCTAGATAAGACTCCAAAGATTAGAATCAAAGTACAACGCTCGATAAACAAAGTACCTTGGAGATCTCAAGTCTAAGGATACTTGCACACTTGCTATAATGAGATTCTATCACTGGCACTAAATAGTTATCCAAGTGATTATCTCGTAGCTAGGTCATCCAATGAACTTGTTTCAAAACAAGCATCCACACGTTAATCCTGAGTATCCCAATACCCACGGATATGAGAACCACCGCTTGATCCAATCAAGAGATATAACATGTGCCAGTCTTGGCGTATTAATAATGTCCCATCTTATTAATACTATGATTGGGGATTATTTAAGTACAAACACTGCATAGTGTAGTAGGAATCTCACATCATGATCTCTATCATGATTTCCTTAACACTGTGTTGTACTAGGGACTTTATCTAACGGTTTGTACACATATTTAGATATAACAATCAAACTGAAAGATAAAGAATGCCTCTTATTAATTTAATATGCAATATACATGGTACAAGTGATTGCCTCTAGGGCACAACACTAACAAACTCCCACTTGCACTAGAGCCAATCATTCATGTATCGAATACCAAATGACTCAACATATTTATCATGTTTCTTCTGGGAAAGCGCTTTAGTGAGTGGATCAGCTATGTTCTGATCCGTGGGAATTCTCTCTATCTTTACATCTCCTCTATCTATGATTTCTCTAATCAGATGATAGCGTCTAAGTACATGCTTGGATCGTTGATGAGATCGTGGTTCCTTTGCCTGTGCAATGGCTCCATTGTTGTCACAATACAAAGGTATCGAATCAACAATGCTGGGCACCACTCCAAGTTCAGTGATGAACTTCTTGATCCATACTGCTTCTTTAGCTGCTTCAGAAGCTGCTATGTACTCTGCTTCAGTAGTCGAATCGGCAGTAGTCTCTTGTTTGGAGCTCTTCCAACTAACTGCCCCACCACCTAATGTAAATACGTAGCCAGATTGTGATTTGAAGTCGTCCTTATCGGACTGAAAGCTGGCATCAGTATACCCTCTTACTTGTAAATCACCATCTCCATATATCAAGAATGCATCCTTAGTCCTTCGTAAGTACTTAAGGATATTCTTTACAGCCGCCCAGTGACCCTCTCCAGGATCAGATTGGTATCTGCTCGTCAAACTAAGAGCACACGATACATCGGGCCTAGTACATATCATAGCATACATGATAGACCCAATTGCCGAAGCATATGGAATTCTACTCATGTGATCCCTTTCAACTTGTGTCTTTGGAGACATCGACTTTGAAAGGCTTACACCATGTGTCATAGGTAAGAATCCTCTTTTGGATTGATCCATGCTGAACCTTTTCAGCACTTTGTCTATGTATGTAGACTGTGAAAGACCTAGCAACCTTCTAGATCTATCTCTATAGATCTTTATTCCCAGAATATAGGTTGCTTCTCCAAGGTCTTTCATGGAGAACATCTTGGACAACCAAATCTTCACTGATTGAAGAGTGGAAACATCATTTCCTATAAGCAATATGTCATCTACATAAAGCAATAGGAAAACAACTTTACTCCCACTAGCCTTCTTGTACACACAAGGTTCATCCATGTTTTGAATGAAACCAAATTCTTTAATTGTCTCATCAAAACGGATATTCCAACTCCTAGATGCTTGCTTAAGTCCATAAATGGACCTTTGCAACTTGCACACCTTTGTGCCATCTTCGGATATGAAACCTTCAAGCCGTGTCATATACACTTCCTCAATCAGAGTTTCCATTAAGGAAAGTTGTTTTCACATCCATTTGCCGGACCTCATAATCGTAATGAGCGGCAATGGCTAGGAGTATTCTTATGGATTTCAACATCGCAACCGGTGAAAAAGTTTCGTCATAGTCAATACCTTGTCGTTGACGATAACCTTTTGCTACCAAGCGAGCCTTATAGGTAACCACATTACCATCCATGTCAGCTTTTCTTTTGAAAACCCATTTACACCCTATAGGCTTGATTCCTTCAGGTGGATCAACCAAAGTCCATACTTGGTTGTCATACATGGAATCCATCTCTCGACTTCATAGCTTCGAGCCATTTGTCGATTCTCGAACTATTCGTAACATCCTCGTAAGTAGTAGGCTCATCGTCATCTATGAGCAATACGTCATTATGGTCACTTATGAGAAATCCATATCTCTCGTGTGCCACTCGTATCCTACTTGACCTACGAAGCTCTTGTGTGGTAGAAGGTTCATCTATTTGAATAGATACAGGTTCAGAAGGTTGATCAATATTTGTTTGCTCTTCTTGAACTTCACTAAGTTCAAGCTTGCTCCCACTATCTTCTTTGAACATGTGCTCCTTCTCTAAGAAGACAGCATGTTTTGAAATAAAAACTTTATTTTCAAAAGGAAGATAGAAGTAATATCCAAACGATTCTTTTGGATATCCAACAAACAAACATTTGTCGACTTACTTTCAAGTTTGTCTGACATTACCTTTTTAACAAAAGCAGGGCAACCCCAAATCCTTAAATGAGATAACTTTGGTCTCTTACCAAAGAATAACTCATAAGGAGTGGTATCAACCGTTTTTTATGGAACTCTGTTTAAAATGTAAACAGCAGTCTCCAGTGCGTACCCCCAAAACGATTTTGGTAGGTCTCGCAAAAGCCATCATGGTCCTTACCATGTCTAGAAGGGTTCGATTCCTTCTCTCATATACACCGTCATGTTGAGGTGTATATGGTGGAGTCCATTGAGATAATATTCCGTTATCTCTTAGATAACTTAGAAACTCTTGACTTAAGTATTCACCTCCTCGATCGGATCTAAGAGCTTTAATACTTTTGCCAAGTTGTTTCTCTACTTCATTCTTGAAGTCTTTGAAACGGTCAAAGGCTTCAGATTTGTATTTCATCAAATACAAATACCCATATCGAGAATAATCATCAATAAAGGTAATGAAGTATTGATAACCTCCTCTTGCTTGTATTGACATTGGGCCACATACATCTGAATGTACGAGTTCTAATAACTCTTTTGCCCTTTCTCCTTTTCTTGAAAAAGAAGTTTTAGCCATTTTTCCAAGTAAACAAGATTCGCATGTGTCATATGATTCGTAATCAAATGACCCTAAGTCACCCAATTTGTATAACTTAGACACACGTTTTTCATTTACATGGCCTAAACGACAATGCCATAAGTAAGATGAGATTAAGTTATCCTTTTTATGTTTCTTTTTACTTATATTGAGAATTGGATTATACATGTCTAGAACATATAAACCATTGATCAAAGTTGCAGAACCATAATGAATATCATTTAATGAGAAAGAACAACATTTATTCTTAAAACTTAAATGAAATCCGAATAAGTCTAAACAAGCAACTGAGATAATATTTTTCAACAAAACTGGTACAAAATAACAGTTTTGTAGTTCTAAAACTAATCCAGAAGGTAGATTGAGATGATAAGTCCCCACAGTAGTGCAGCAACCTTTGCTCCATTTGCAGCTCGTAGGTCCACGTCACCTTTCTCTAACCTTCTACTGTCCTTTAGTCCCTGCAAATTATTGCATAAATGAGATCCACAACCGGTATCCAATACCCATATCTCATTATTAAAGGCAGTATTAATCTCAATCATAAACATACCAGGATTAGAAGTAGAAGTGCTTGCAAGCTTCTCCTTCTCCTTCTTTTCCTTCACAGTCTCCAAGTAGGCCTTGCAGTTACGCCTCCAATGGCCCATTTTGCCACAATGATGACATGGGCCTTTAGGGGCAGCCTCCTTCTTCTTGACACCTCCTTTGGGCTTAGTAGGAGTGTTCTTCTTCTTCTTCTTAGAAACCTTTTTCTTAGAAGATGAAGAACCTACTAACAAGATTGCCTTATCATCCTTTTTCATAGAGGACTCAGCAGTCTTAAGCAGATTGATTAGCTCAGGTATTGTGGTCTCAACATTATTCATGTGGTAGTTGATCACAAACTGCGAAAAACTACTTGGTAATGATTGTAGAATTAAGTCAATACTTAAGTCATGATCCATTACGAACCCAAGAGACCCAAGTTTTTCAATGTAGCCCAACATCTGCAGCCCATGAGTGGCCACTGAAGCACCCTCAACCATCTTAGCACGGAACAGTTGTTTAGAGATCTCATATCTCTCTGTTCTAGCTTGTTTATCAAACAGCTCTCTAAGATGGAGGATCATTGATTGAGCATCCATATGCTCATGCTGTTTTTGCAGCTCAGGAGACATTGACGCCAGCATGATACAAGATGCTGTGTCGCTATCTTCTTTGTGCTTCTTGTGGACAGCATGCTCTTCAGCAGGAGCATCTTGAGTTGGAGGTGGCGGAATAGGAGCTTCTAGCACGTAGAGCAACTTTTCCGACTTGAGAACGATTCTCAAGTTTCTATACCAGTCCAAATAGTTTGATTCAGTGAGCTTGTTTGTTTCCAAGATGCTACGCAAGTTTAGGTTTGTCGACATGATGCAAATGACCTAGATGTAAAGATAGAATTATTAGAACATGTATATGCAAATGCAATGCAATTAATTAGGTCTTTAATTAAGCGCATAATTATTCCACTATTTTACTCAAACCAATAGCCCTCACTATTGACTCGGGAAAGCCCGTTGGAAACTTTCTTAGTGGATCAGTATCCAAATTCCTTAAGAATAACCTTGGGTTAGCCCAACAAGCCACTCTTAAGTTCAGTGGTAGGTATCCAATACCAATTACATCAAAAAGTAACTACTGAATCATTGGGTGATTAACATCTTTTAATCATTAAAGTATCAAATACTAGCCCAACTTTGCCTCTAATTTTCTTTATGCTTGGGTTAGCCCAACCGGGATAAAGAAATTAGTTAAATCCAACCCATTAACATGAATTTAAATTCTATAGCTTGAACATACTCGATGTCAAGTAGGCTTGGGTTTGCCCAACAACCTGGTCTCGAAAAAGAGCTCTCGTTCTCACTATATTAATGGAAGGCATTAGATTTAATATTATTTGAGGGATTTATTCCTTTTAGTGGTCTCATTGTTAGGCATGCATACAATTTATCAATAAGCAGCATAAATTGATAAACATGGTAATAAACAATTACGTGGCATGGTTATGGACTTTCTAAATTAATTTCCTCAAGCCACCAAGGAAATTAATATGGTCAACCCTATGTGTTCATGCATGATACAGGTAGAGGGTCTTACCATCTCGCCTTATTTTGAACGCCATCTTCAAAATCTTGAAAATAAAATTCTACCTCAATCTAACCTATATAATTTAATTACATAATTTCCTAAAAGGAGAAACCTCGAGTTACATTCGAGGGGAGTTAGATGACAAGAGAATTACATCAGAATTTGAGAGAAGGCAGGACACGCAGGCCCTATTTCATTAAAAGAAAGCGGCAAAAAATGCATGAACAGATATAGTTTGTTTTAGTCCATAACCATCCACCATGCCATTAACTATGCTTAAACAAAATAAACATATATTTTTATTATTCCAAAATCATTATTTTGGAAAAATAAAACAAATTCTAAAATCAACATTTAAGAAAAATACATTAATTTTAAATTTTCAAAATCACTATTTTGAAAAAAAAAATTGATTGTCTCAAAACTAATTTTGAGAAAATGCTTCTGGGTCCCGTTACGCAACGATAACGACTGTCCCTTTCAAAATTCTATTCCAAAACCTTTTTTTTTTTTTTTAAACCGAACAATAACCACCGCGTGCGGCTTGGATTTTCTGGAAATTTTTTGTTCAGTTCGGGGCCGTTCCAAGATCAATCAAAACCAGTTTTTGACGTTGATCTTTGTCAATCTTTATTAACAAACCATTGTGATCATTCTCACAATCAATTTAACAATCCAAATTGTTAAACGAAAGGCGTAATTACAGGATGAACATCAACTGAAGCCAAAACCTGAACACAGACGCAGAACCATTCTACAATATTTTCAAAAGCATAAAACCCACAACGCAGAAACGATTTCTGCAACCCAGATTATTCAAAACAAAACCCAAACGATTACATACAAACCAGCAGACATGATCATACAATTAACATGCTGTAATCATGCAATTTACATACTTGAACAATTCAAAGCAATAAAACATCCCATCAAAACACAAACCCGTTATCTCTGATACTACTGTAGGATTTCTATCATGCATAATCAGATTAAGCGCAGCGGAAAACAACAAGAAATCCAAGCCATGGATCATGAGTTTGCAATAGAAACGGGAAAAAGGAGAAGATTACGTTTATTACCTCGTGAAGCCGGAATTCAAAAATTTCAGAAACAAGAATGCAGGCGCGATCCAGATTATCCAAAACTGTTCACTGCAGCTCAACTGAAGTCCAAGAAAGAACTCCCTCTAATGATAATCCACACAAGGTTGAATGCTCACAATCTCACAAATCTATGCTAGTAGAATTCGGGAGGCTAGGGTTTTGATCAAGAAGAGAGATGGCTAGGGTTTGATCAAGAGAGAGGCAGAGAAACGGTTTCTCTGTTATTGCGTGAATAGTTTGTCTCTATCTCTAAGGAAACCGTTTCCTTATATTTATAAATTTATAATTATCATAAATTGCAACTTAGTCCTTCAACGTCCAATTGTCAACAAATTGGTCCTTGAAGTTTACTTAATTACAATTAGGTCCCATGAATTATAACAAACTTATAATTCACCTATAAATATATTCTCTTCTCTTAATTAACCCCACAATATTATCAAATAGTATATTTGAGCATTCAAACCTTTATTATGTGTGACCCATTAGGTTTCCTGGTCTTATTGGTAGTATAATATGAATTAATTCTAACAATATTAGAATTAATAATCCTTAATAAAATAAAGGATTAAATTTATTAATTCTCTAATTAATAAATTCATATTTAGCATATCAAGAGCGACATCTAGCAATGACTCTTGACCACCCAAAAGTCCAGAAAGTCAAGTGGCTTGACATGAACCTTTCAATAGCAAATTATCAGTGCAATAAACTCCTTTCAACATACAATATTTCATTCGGTCTAGAGCATGGAATTAGTGCCAACTCCCTCCAGAATATTATTAATTCTGGCCCGAATATTTTAGTACTTGTTCAAGAAATCCATTACTCGATATGTGTATCAATTGGAACCATTTCCATCACATAGTCGCCTTGGCCAAGGACTTCATGAGTAATGATTTCTACAAGTAGCCTTGAGATATACTCTCCTACTATTAGGAGTGGTGAATCCTTTATTGACCCTCTCAACTACTTTCGTTTACTTTACGTTGTACCCAATATCCATCCCATAGGCAGTCCTAGATAAGACTCCAAAGATTAGAATCAAAGTACAACGCTCGATAAACAAAGTACCTTAGAGATCTTATGTCTAAGGATACTTGCACACTTGCTATAATGAGATTCTATCACTGGCACTAAATAGTTATCCAAGTGATTATCTCGTAGCTAGGTTATCCAATGAACTTGTTTCAAAACAAGCATCCACACGTTAATCCTGAGTATCCCAATACCCACGGATATGAGAACCACCGCTTGATCCAATCAGGAGATATAACATGTTCCAGTCTTGGCGTATTAATAATGTCCCATCTTATTAATACTATGACTGGGGATTATTTAAGTACAAACACTGCATAGTGTAGTAGGAATCTCACATCATGATCTCTATCATGATTTCCTTAACACTGTGTTGTACTAGGGACTTTATCTAATGGTTTGTACACATATTTAGATATAACAATCAAACTGAAAGATAAAGAATGCCTCTTATTAATTTAATATGCAATATACATGGTACAAGTGATTGCGTTTAGGGCACAACACTATAACATCGATAGTACCCGGCCAACCTAAGAAAACTTCATATCTCGATAATGTTCTCCGGTTATTTCCAGTTAGCTATGGCTTCCGCCTTGGCAGGGTCCACTTTGATCCCCACATTGGATATCACGTGACCAAGGAAAGACACCGAGCTCAGCCAAAACTCATACTTACTGAACTTGGCGTAAAGCTTGAATTCCCCCAGCTTCTCTAGGACCAATCTTAAGTGCTCCGCATGGTCCTCTGGATTTTGGAGTAGATTAAAGTCATCGATGAATATAACTACGAACTTGTCCAGGTATGGTTGGAAAATGCGATGCATCAAATCCATGAATACTGCCCCGTGCGTTGGTTACACCGAACGGTATTACTACAAATTCGTAGTGGCCATCCCGCGTGTTGAATGTAGTCTTAGGAATGTCTTCTTCTTTGATCCTCACCTGGTAGTATCCTTGCCGTAGGTCCAACTTCGAAAAGCAAGCGGCGCCTTGCTGTTGATCAAACAACTCATCGATCAAGGGTAGAGGGTATTTATTCTTGATCGTTAGATTGTTCAGTCCCCGATAGTCGATACATAGCCTCAAGGTACCATCTTTCTTCTTGACAAACAACACCGGGGCTCCCCACGGTGACGTACTCGGCCGAATGTAGCCTTGTCTTAGCAATTCCTCCAATTGCTCCTTTAACTCCTTTAGCTCCGTCGGTGCCATCCGGTAGGGGGTTCTTGACACTGGTTCCGCTCCAGGAATCAGATCCACGGTGAACTCAACTTCCCACTCAGGGGGTAGGGAAGTGAGCTCAGCAGGGAAAACATTTGAAAATTCTTTTACTATCTCCGTACTTTCCAAGGTACATTGGTCCTTAGGTTTGTTCAGGAGGTACGCCAAATATCCCGTACATCCTTTCTGTAGTAACTTCCGGGCTTTGGCACCAGCAATAAGAAATTTCAGTTCCTTCGTTCGCTTGCCGTTGAATTCAATTACATCCCGTCCAGGTCTCACAAATTGCACCGTCTTGATCTTGCAGTCCACACGAGCTCCGTGTTTCGACAACCAGTCCATGCCCAAGATCAACTCATAATCATCCATGGGCAAGATTATAAGGTCGGCCTCCAGAATCTCCTTCCCTACCTCAACTCCACAACTTCCCATTTTCTTTCCTGCTTCTACCACCTTTTCCAAGGGGGAACTAATTACTAGGGTATAAGGTAGCTCCTTTCATTCCCAACCCAAATGTGAAGCACATACTCTACTTACATAAGAGTGTGTGGATCTTAGATCTAACAGAACATTAACAAGACAACCTTGGATAGAAAGGTTACCTTCAATCACGGCGGCGTCCGCTCCGACTTCCTCTCGGTTCAGGGCAAAAACTTTGGCCTTCACCTGAGGCTTCTGGCCTCCCGCTCCGGCTGGTCCAGCAGCGGCGCCTCTATTTCCTCCGATTGGTTGGGCTGGCACGGTCTGCTCAATCCTTAAGGGTTTGGGGCAGACGTTTCTCAAGTGTCCCGAGTCTCCGTAATTGAAGCACCTCCTCACATCCCCATTACCCCAGCAGTTTCTTTTGGTGTGGCCTCGCTTCCCACACAGCCGGCAATTCAGGCTGCCTTGCATCGGTCCTGCTACTGGCACTCGTGGCTGCTTGCCCCAATTTCCCCAAGGCATAGAGGTCGCGGGTCGCTTGTTTCTTGAAGGCCTCATAGGTGGACGATTTGGTTGGAAGGGTCTACTCACCGGTCGATGCCGATCTTTATTTTTCGTTCGGGAAGCTGCATCCATGGCGGCGGTGTACGATGTAGGCGGCGATGGGGCCAATGTTTTCCTCAACTCTGGCCTAAGCCCTTTCACGAATTACCGGGTGCGCTTCTGTTCTGTATCTACCAGGCACTTGCAATACTTGGACAACTGCATGAATCGGGCTGCATATTGGGCCACGGTCATGCCTCCCTGCCTGAGGGTCTGGAATTCATCCTCCCTCTTCTCAGCCACCCATCGAGGAATGTACTCGGCCTGGAAGGCTTCCGTAAAGTCATTCCACGTCCACTCCTGCTCCTCTCTATCCCAATCACTCCGTACCCGCTGCCACCATGCTCGAGACGGTCCTCTCAGCCGAAAAATAGCAAACTTCACCATCCTCTCTTCCGAGTATTGCAAAGTAGCGAAGATGTCCTCCATTTGCTCAATCCACTGCTCGGCTTTCTCGTTTTGTTCCACCTCCCCCTGGAATGTGGGAGGCTGGAACATCAGGAAATGCTCCAGGGCTTCATCCTCTCCCCGCGGTGGTTTCCTGGCCACCTTATCCACTCTTTCCGTCAGATTCTGTAGGATCGAGGCTATCTTGTCGAAAGCCTGACCCATGGTCACATCTCGTGACCTCTCCGAAGCTAATTCCTGCTCACGTGGCAGGTGCACTTCCACGTCGGGGGTGGAACGATGCATCTGCTCAAATTCTGGGGTGGAGGATGCACTCTCCTGCACCGTTCTGCTATGCACAACTGTTCTGCGTCTTGGTGCCATCTTAATCACATTCACTCAGGGTCAGTTAGTTACCAAGGGGAAAAGAATATGCTTAGATGCATGATCAGTTGATAGCAATGTACTTATCTAAAAGAGAATGTGATGATATCGTGCAAGGGTAAATCAAGTAATAAACGAAACTCATGCTTGTCATATAAAACATTCTTTGCAGAGAAGAAGGGGTTATCCCCTATGACACCCTTTTTATTTAATAAGATAATAAATAAGTCCTGTGGCCAACATGCTCCCTTAAAAGAAATAAACAAATAAAGGTATTCAAATCCCAAAGAAAGAAAAGAAAAAGCTGCTGGTGTTCTATGTTCGACTCTCCGTAGTTTCAACAGAAGCATCAGAGTCGTCAGAGGCTGGTTCCACAAGCCACCCCACGGAACTATCGGGTCTCCCTATGTAGTCCCTTGGCTGCCCTGACTCACCCTCTCGGCCTCTCTTGGCTCTCATGGCCGTCTCATAGAGCTCATCCAATGCTAATCTAACCGCACCCTTAGGCGCAGGCCTCTCACTCCCTAAATCAACCGGGTCAAACAACCCCTCTCTTCTTAGCATGGCATCTATGCCCAGTCCATATTGGAGTCCACACTCCTTAGGACTCTCTTCCAGCTTCCTCTTCCCCTTATCTACCCCTCCTAGAACTGACTGCCTAAGGTCTCTCTCTCCCGGGGCAACCCCATTTCGCGGCGTATATCCCTCACCACTGGACCCTACAGGGTTATGGCAAGCAGGGGTCCTATCAACTTCCCCTATCCATGGGGTCTAGGGAACCTCCATTACCTCCTCATCCTCTTCTTCTACCCCTGCCATCTCTCTCTCGTTCTCATCGTCTCCCTCATTCCCTAGCTCATCTACCTCTCCCTCACTCAACTCCGTCATCTCCTCATCTCCCTCATCTTCCCCTAAGCTCTCCTCAACTTCTATCTCCGCCTCAACCATCGGGTCGTCTAGCACTGACGGCTCACGCTCTCTCTCTGAATCGGACGCAGGTGGATCAACTACGGGTAGTGGGGCAGGTGGATTCCCGTAGCCAGCGGGCCAGTCTCTGACAGCCGGTACAACTCTTTTGACCATCCTATAAGCGAAAGATAAAAATTAGCACTAGATCAAAATACTTAAGAAAATAGAACCCTATAAGTTAAGTAATTGCCTAAACCTTGTTCTCTAACACCACTTGACACACCCCACGACTACGTACCCTAAAAGGGAGGGGATGTCGCCCCGTCCCATAGGACAAGGGGTCTTTAAAACGAGGCATAAAATACAAAGGCAACCTCCAAGAGATTCAACTTAGATAAATAAAGAAATACTCTTATTACATCAGGCTCAACTTGGAGCCAAAAAAAAATTAAAATAATTAATTGTTCAACAGCTTAAACAACAAATGTCTCCTAAGCAAAGATGACAATAATTAGAAAAACTTCAACTATCAATGCCCCGCTGACTCAGCACTATCAATCTCCTAAAAACATGATGTAAAACAGTGTGAGAATAAATCTCAGTAAGTCCTGTGTGTGCACATGGTGTTTAAAACTGTACGTGTATGCAAAGTGGAAAACATTTGTAGAAATATTTGGCAAGTCATAAATAATTTCTCTTTCGCAAAGATTAGGTTTTTCCATAATCATACTTTTACACAAAACAATCATCAACTCAAATAAATAGTCATGTCACCACACGTTGGGCTGCATGAGAACAAATTGGCCAAGGCACCACACTATATGCACCTTGTCCGGAGCAGATTACCACACGTTGGGCGTTCTGATCAATGTGAGTGTACAGCTCACCGGGTGAGATACTCCTCCTTCTCTACACCCAACAAAACCATTCGGGTGTCCATGCCGGGAAAATAAATAATACCTTACCAGGTACAAATGCTAGCTCGGACCGGCCTGACCAACCAATATTGTCACCTTTTCAAGCAAAGTTCATCTTCTGGAGGTGGCCTCCTGCCAGAAGACTTACGCTAGCCCTTCAAGACTAGTATTAGTAGCCTACCCTTATTGAGTATTCAACGAACATATCTGCCAATTCCTGATTCACAATATTTCAAAACCTTGGCTTTGTAAAATGTAATTTTCTTTAAAAGAGATTTTTAAAAATTTAAGGAAAAGAATAGTTTTCTTGATAAAATCATTAGTTTGCCAAAACCGTTCAAAGAATAAATATCCACGTTTACAACCCAAGCAAACAAAGTTCAACAATAGCTTTACAAAGCTTCATAACATAGACTTGCCATCACAACATTTAACAAAAGAGTTTATGCAAGGACTTGCTTGATATGCCTCAGATAAATGAGATAAATTCACAGCTTTCTTTCCTCAATTATCCTCCTGATCTAAACCATATAATATCATGATCAGGGATTCAACTAATTCGAACATGTGCCAAACTCATTTATTTCCATAACAATTCACAATCCCCTAAGATCATATACTATGACCATGTATTCAATAAGGTAATAGACATCATCTACTACCTTAAACCTTAATTCCGGCATTAAGGGTAAGTATTTTCGTACCTTACCACAACCGGGTAGCAAGATCCCGATGCTCCTATGGTGATTGTCCCGAGTTCTTTTGATTAGAAGAGAAAAGTTGTCTCATTTTTCCTTCCTTATGACCGAGAATGCATAAAGAGATGAAATAAGCCTTGAGATGGTGTGATTCCAAAGAAGAAAAGGAAGAGAATTGATGGAAGAAAGGAATTAAGAAGTTGAGATGGTTTTTGCTTACCTTGGAGGGTGATCGGTTTTTGCCAGGTGTTGTTCTTGAGGTTTTCGAAAATTTGTTGTGGAGTTCTTGTTGGAATTTTTGTGTAGAATGGAGAGGATAGACGGCTGCTATGATTTAGAGTTAGAGAAGATTGGTTTAGGGTTAGATGGTGATGTTTAGAAAGACACCTAATGGCTTTAGGCTTCTTGGACAGCAAGGCGAAAATTGCAGCTTGTGATGTCTCTCCTTGCTGCCGGAATTTAGGTGAGTTTAAGGGAAGAAAATAATCTGCAATTTGCTCCCTTGTGCTGGCCGAAATATTGGTCAAGAGAAGGGCTGATTGTGTTCAGAATTTTAGGCCAAACAAGGAAGAGTTTGAGAAGGCTTTGGAGACTAAAATTCTGCGCAAGATGGCCTTATGTGCTGTGCGAAATTTCTGAATAGAAGATGAAGAATTTCTGGACTGTTTTTGCTGTAGTTCTGCCGAAATTTCCAGAGAAACAATGAGGGTTTTAGGCGTAGAAATTGGCTTGATCAGCTGGGGTTTTTCGGTGGGTTGTGTGTGCAGAATTTTGGTTGGGATAGTAGTACAAAAGCTGGCCGAAATTTCCTGTACATAGCTGTCGAAAATTCTGGTTCCTAAGCTGGCCGAATTTCTGAAGTTTTGTGAAGATAAAATTCTAGTTTTGTGCAGCTATGGTAATCTGAATTGATGAGGAGTATTTAGGTGTTTTGAGCTAGGGTTTGGAGAGTTAGATTGCACTTAAGGAGTGTTGGAATTTCGGACAGCTTGTGTTGACACAAAGCTGCCGAAATTCTATTAGGATAAGGAAGAAAATCCTAGTTGAATTAGGATTGAAATAAAAGTCTGATTTGCTAAGGGATTTAGGATAAGATTTCCTAGCTTTGGAAGAGTTTAAGTTGAGCTAAAATTTCTCTAAGAAGTGGCGGCACTTGCTAGAAATTTTTTCCAGATTTTTAGCTTAGGTTCTAGGGTTAAAATCAACAAGGTTTCCTACTAGAAAAATGATTCATTAATTCCTACTATCCATGGCAAGATCTTTCTAGCTCAATTCAAGCTGAAATTTTAATTATTAGCTAGGGGTTTTTCGAAAATCCTAAGGAATAAAAGCTGAAAATTAAAAGTGAACTTTATTCACATCAAGGTCCTTATATTTAGGAAATAAATATAGAGACTTATTTCTTGGAATAATGACACTAAAATTTCTCTAGGTTTGCTAGATCTTTTTCGGCCAAGACATGGAAACTCTAAGGAAAGGAATTTTCAAGAAGATAAACTAACTTCACAAAAGGTAGGATTCGAACTCGGGTCACCAAAGGAAATCACCAACCTCCCCGCTATTCCAAAACAACTCCAATACTAATTTTCTTTTTCTACAATCAGTTCTCACCACCCCCTAGTACTCATCCTTCCAAATCTTCGACCAAACCTCCCTTATCCAAATCTTTAACAACACAACTATTTCACATCAATTAATTCAAATGCAAGAGCAACGGAAAAATTCACATGCATCCATGCAAATAAAATAATTCTAAACTATCACATAAAATGCAAAATGCTATGCAATGCATGACTTTTCCCCATAGTCAAAGGTAGTTTTGGGCGGGGTATTACAAAATCTCCCTCTCATTAAGTCCCGAAACAATTCCCACGTCATAACGGATTGATCCTCCATTCTCCTTCTATGGGATGCTACTTGGTCCTACAATCCTAAAGTATACTCAAGGAAACTTAAAATGGCTAATTTAATCTTGATTCGCTCTCTATATTCATGGCACTTAAATAAAACCTCCATCCTCATTTTCCGCTCAAAATAAGCCTCCTTGCCACTTTTACCTTAGAAGGGGGTACTTTCATTTTAACGTGCCTCATCTCCCTATCCTCCTCGTCATTTTCTCTTTTCCTTGCTCTATTCCCAATTTCTTTGTTTTTATCCCATAGCCCCCTACATGATCTTCCTTATCCCCAATTATCTATCCTTTCAAACTCGCTCTCAAGCCCTCTCATATTTTGTCCTTCATGTCTCTGATGTAGCCTACCTTTTCCTCCCTTCAACCCTTGTCTTTCTCCCCTCAATGGAGTTAGTAAAGAACCCTCCTAAGGAATGTTCATCCGAACCCTCTTCTTACTCATACAATGGGGGTGTGATATTGTTCCCTTCTCTCATCCTAGGGCTATCTTGCTCTCTATATCCCCTCATTATGCAATGGTTAAGGCTTGACCTTAGTTTGTTTGCAATTAGGTTATATCCCTCCTTATGTCATCCATCTTTGCATTGAGAGCATCAAATGTGACTTTTATGCCAAAAGAATCTTGGGACATTTTGTGGAGAATTTAAGTAGGGTATTTACTTTGAAGGTTTGGGTAGAAGAAATAGTACCTCACAAGCACTCCCTTACATACTCAACCCTTATGTTTAACTCTCTTTAGCTTTTGTGATAATAAGCTCATCCTCTTGCCTTTTTCAATTCAATCAAGTGCTTAATAAGTTATTCCCATAAAGTCTCCCCAATTACTTAGGAATTAGTCCAAATTTTGACAAGTCCATTAATTCTTTATAGACAACCAACTAGATGACTAAGGTGAAAGTTTATCAACAACAACAATAATGAGCCTCAAGGAGTTTATATCAATCAAGTAGATTCAATGAATTCAAGAAGCTCAACAAAATTGACTAAGGAATGGGTAAATGGATAAGACCTAATAAGATTTTTAATGAGGCACTAGATGTTCAAGAACATAGCATTCAAGACAAGAACAAATCATGATGAACATTGTTGGCCATTGGACATGAAAAAGATTTCACAACCAAGATAGCTCACTCAGACAAGCAATATCCCCAAAATACTTGAAACCAATAGATCAACAATTATAGGAAGTGTTCACAAGAGTTTTAGCCACAATTTTAAGACAAATGTTCACTTAAGCAAAAGATTAAACATTTGTAGGCAATTTTCGGACCCAAGTTATAACATAAATTTCAAGTACCGTTCATCCAAAAAATCAACAAACAATAAAAAAAAAATTGCAATCCCAATTATACTATCACCAAGGCACAAGTTTAACATATAAAACATAAGAAAAATAATAATAAAAAAGACTTGTCCTCTTTGAAGCCCAAATTTGAGTTACGGGATTGACAATTTTTGAAGTCCTTGCTTGAAGAATCTAACTTTAATAAGAATCAACGCTTGCCCCCGCTCTGATAACACTTGATACTATCGTACTTGAGGGTTGTTTAATTATTGAATTTCGTGACTAATTTTGGTGTTAAATACAAGAGTACTCTGAAGCTCAAAACAAGGATTTTGAAGTAAACATACACACCTAAATCAAATATTAATAGCTTAGGCCAATTAGAGAGCCTAGATCACTAGAAGTAGGAATTGAGTCTGCTAACTTATGCCCAAGAACTCTCAACCTAAGTAAGTAGTCAAGAACAATTAAAGTAGATGAACTATGCAACCAAAGATAACCTCTAATTTAGACCTTTAGCTTAGCCAAAAACTAAGACTCTATTTTGATATGTTAGTTTAATCTATCCTTATGAGTTTATAGGCATAAATCAAAAGTAAGGAATGGAATCCTAAAATTAGTCATGGGCTTAATGGAAGAATATTAAGAAGTCTTACCAGAGTATCTCTTTGTTCTCAAAGATAACATTTAACTTAAATTTAAAATGTTATAATGTCATATATATAGACAATTAAACCTAACTAAGGTAGGATGAAATCTTAGCCATTCAAGCTTTTAAAAAGTTTAAAGTAACCCTACTACACAATACCAGTCGTGGGAAATTAATTGGAAAGAAAAAAATGTAAAGCAAAAGAGTTCCACAAAAATAGAGCATTGTTCAACTTGAACTAGCCCCAGTTGGATTGATTTATCCAATGCCGGATGTGTGCTATGAACAAGACACTTTATTGCTGAAATGAGCTAGCACTGGTTTACATCGTTTGGACCAGCGCCAGTCTACATCACTTGGACCGGCACTGGTCTTGTGCAGTCAACCTCCTGAGCAGTCCAAAAATAAGTCGACGCCAGGTTTTCCTTACTTAGGCCTGCACTAGTTGCCTCTTGTACATTCCACAACCGGTTTGTCTTATTTTCAGCCTTCCCTTGTACTCCTTTGGTTATAGGAATCTACCCAAGCCTCAAGGAACCTTCAAAGAAAGAGGAGGAGAATTAGAACTACAGCACCTAATTGCATAGAAAACACCACAGTTCATGGGTGATCAAAAGAGAATTCAAGCAAAGAAATGTTCCAAGCCAAGAGTCAAGAAACTAGTGAAGAAATGGTTGCTAAAGAGAAGAGTGAATGGTGATCAATTAAAACTGTTAGGCATATGCCCTAGAGTCAATTTATACTTATACTATTGTTGTTATGTTTTATATAATAATATGATGTTTTCCTTTCCATGAATAGTGTATTTTGTTTTGTGGTCATCAAGTACGTGACTTGATAGTAAAACCCTACAATGAATACAATGACTATTCTAAAACTGTCCCTGATCGATTATTATTATTGGAACAATAATAAATTAAGATTAATATGTTTGTGACTCAATGGCTATATTTTACTAGTTAAGGATATTTATGATATCAAGTCAAAATATAAATAAATATTAGCGAACATTGTATTAGACATAACCCAATGTGAGAGTACTTCCTGGAACATATTATAAGTACTTTCTAGCCATAATGATATTAAAAGTCCTTCGACCTGAATTCTATATTTTGATATTGTCTAAAGTTATCTTTAACTAGATGATAAACTAGACTACTGTTGGATATAGAATAAACCAATGAGAGGAATATGATTGATAGTGAAAGAATTTATCCCTCTCAATTATGGGAGAGATATCCATAGGCCCCTTGATAAGTTATACTGTTAAAATGCATGGCCGTGCTCAAATATATCAATGTAAGATATTGATATCATTTATTTGAATAGTCTACATTGAAATCAAGAAATAATTGATTAAGCTTAATAAGAATGACATTCTCCGTGCCTTATCCTTAATCTGGATATTGTGTGACAAAAAAACCAAAAAATAAAATTATGGTTTGGTTCAAAGAGATAACTGATCATAATTTAACCTGGATAGTTATAATGTTTTGTTAAAAACTGCTTATAACTTGTGGGCCATTTAAATATGATTTGGGCACACTGCCAGTGTTAAATGAACCTATAGGGTCACACAATAAGCGAACTTGTTAGGTTATTTTTCTGGTAACTAGATTTGATGAATCTGGAAATATGTCTAAGTTAATCGAACCTAGAAAATTTACCAGATACGTAATGAATCTAGAAATATTTCCACATTCAATGTATCTGAATGATGTCTAGATTATAAGAATCTGACTCGATAAATTAATTAGTTAAATTATCGAGATAATGGCAGAATCTTATCATATCAATTTTTAATTTAATTTGAATTTAAATTAAAATATGATAAGATACTATCAGAGTTGGACTCTAAGAGGTTCGGATGGGTTTTTAAGAAAACCCTAGCCGTATTCTCAAGAGTGCCGTTATGTTAAAATATTCGTGCCTCCATTCACCAGAAAAATAAAGCTCTCAAACCCTAGGCACTAGTACTTTCGGGGTAACGAGTTAGTTCGCTGTGTGCATTCGATACAGGACGTTCGCGAATTGCAGCATCTGATGATCATTCGTGTTGCACGTACGACAACACTAATAGAATCGAAAGGTCTTGATTATGCCGAACAGATGTAATTCTATAAACCTTTAGATCTTCTTAATCGTTTACTTAGGTCCGTAGAATGGATTCGTGGATGTTTTCTACATTTAGAAGTCCACAAATCCTAACAAAAACAACAAACTATACGGAGAGTTAAGGAAAATGATTAACCAAGACCTTAAAATCCTAAGGCAAAGGCTAGGATGACATGGATTCAAAAGGGGCTCCAAAGCAACAAGAAGACCCCATTGAACTTAGAAGACCCTTGTTCATCAATTGAGAGTTTTAAAAAATATGTTCAAATGTCCATACAAGTCAAGAGATCAAATGGAGACAAAAAAACAAGCCAAGGAAGCTTGCTTCACATGGCAAGGGAGACCAAATAGTGTTGACTCAACGCCACCTTGGGTGAAGAACCCGGTGCCGACTTGTCATTGGACAAAGAAGGTTGAGCTGCCAGAATAGACCCAGCGTCGACTTTCTACGGGACCTTAGAATTTCAACTAATTTTTCTATGTAATAGCTTAGTTGACTTCTATTTTAATTCCTACGACTTTTGTGATGTATTTGGCTTATTTTAGGCTATTAAATGTCATCTAAAGGCTAATATTTAATCTCAATTAGAATATGTTAGAAGATTCCTGTATATACATGGTTTTTTAGTTTATTGTAAACAACTTTGTTATTGAGAAATCAGAATTTTGGAGATCAATTTTCTTATGAGGTTAAATGCTCTTTGGGTTCTTACCTAAAAACCAAGACTAGCTCTTAGGGTTCTAGTCCTACCCTTAGAAACACCAACAATGATAGATTAATTGTTAGCTCTTGCTTAGGTCTTGGGTTCTCTTAGTTAAATCATGGTTCTTGTTTTCTAACAATTGATTGCCTAATTTAATTTATCTCTTTGGTTTCTGATCTCTTGTAGATTAGGGGTTGTGGGTGTTGAATTAGAAGGCCAAATCCATTGAAACTAAAGGGTTCTAGGAGTTAATTCATTGTAGGGATCATGGTTTTAGGTTAGGTATTAGCTTGGGTATCAATTTCTTTCAATCGTGCCCTGTTTTGCTTCTCTATATTGTTCTTGTATAGCTAGTTGAACTGAGCCACGAAATTCCACCGAAAATCACTTCCCAAGATCATATCAAATTTGGTTTTAGAGCTTTGGAAAGACTTGATTCTGATCAAGCATTGTTATTCAAGAAAAGTGCATGTAAAAAGAGCTTCAAAACAGAGCAATCTCGGAATTGTAATTTGGGCATAAAAAAAGTCATCAAAAAACTTGATTCTCTTGCAAATTACTTGGGAAAGTTGATATATGATATGTGTATGACCTTGGGGAATAAAAAATTCATGTTGACTGTGGTTAATTGTGGCTCAAATTAGTTGAGATTTCTGAGAAATCATGAACGCTGAAAATTGGTCACCATGTGTTTGATGAATAGTTTGAGTTGAATTGAGGGATTGAATTATGACCAATCCTATTGTGAACACTTTCTATTATTGGTTAGTGATACGTAAATTTTGGATGTATTATTTTTTTTTTTCAACTCACATTCTTTCCTTTTCACTCATGTTTTTTTTTTATTTTATTTTCTCACATTCGTTATTCACAACTCAAAGTCAAGCAAATTTTAAATTTATAATACAAGAATTAGTCAATAACTCTTCTCATATTTTATCATATCATCCACGTTCAAACTCAAAGAATAAAACAAAATTGAAATACTAAGTATAACTAAGGTTAACTTAAATTCTCTAGACTTAGCAAAATTCAACTTAATACACAATTTTACTTAATAAAATCTAACTAATTTGAATGACAAAATCATATCCAAAGTGAAAGAGAAAATTGTAACCTTATCATAGGCACACCAATTTCAAAAATTCAAACAAATATCATTGAAAATCACAAAGATGCACTTGAGAAAAAATTAAATCTCTGTCCCACACTTAAATTAGACATTGTCCTTAATGGCCTAAAATATCATAACAAAGCATAATCAAGGGACCAAGAATGTAAAGAAGGAAAAGAAAATAATACTCCCCAAGATATATTGGCTCCAAGAAAAGAGAGTTCATCTATCAAGAAGTTGGAAGAATTATTGCATGTGAAATAAGCCTACAACAAGAAAGAACAAACACACAAGTAAAAGCCTAAAAAGAAATTAAAAGAAGAAAAAAATTGGTCCTACAAAAATTAAAACACACCTTAAAAAAATTTAAAATGAAATATAAAAAAAATTCCAGAAATGCAAACAAGAATGGAAAACCAAAAAAAAAAAAAAATACTGGTAAAGAGGAATAAAGAAGAAGAAACACGGAAGGAAAAGAAAAAAAAAATTCTGGAACAACAAAGAAAGGAAAAAAAAAAAAAACAAAGAAGGAAAAAGTAAAAGAAAGGAGACAAAAGTGAAATAAACAAAAGAAAAAGGTAGGTATGTAACCAAAGAAATGAAACAATTTTGAATTTCAAGAAACATCAAAACAAAGCCTGGGGAGGCTTTCATATGATACCAAAATCAAATTCCGGGCATGGCTTTACGAAAGCCGTGCCTGGCTACATATATAGTTTTTTCTTCTTTTTCTTTTTGTTTTATATATATATTTTTTTGTTTTTTTAAAGAAAGCAATATGAGCATGCCTTGCAACAAAAAAATAATTAAATAGATAAATAATTTTAAAATAATAAATAGACAAGAAAATAATAACTTGAATACAACAATATATTTTACAATTAATTACAATTTCATTTAGTATAATGATTGATTAATATTAATACAACAATAAAAAAACAAAAATTAGAAACAAAAATTAAAATGACAATACTGTTATAAAATTAGGGTAGTGTTAGAATAAAATCTACACACTACACACTAAGAAAACTCTAACTATTCTTTGCACAAGAATTTCTCTTCAAACTTCTCTCTTTCTTTCTCTCACAATTCTTTCTCCAATCTTTCTTTCACTAATCTTTCTTTCACAAAATGATGGTGTATTACAAGCTTAGAGAATAGCTCTATTTATAGAACTCTAATTAGTGAAATACATCATGGCATACATCATCTTCAATTAATGGTGTCTCCACTAAATGGTGGACATCCATAAAAATCTTCTAATAATTCACATAAATCCATAATTAGTGGAGCCTCCACTAATTAATAGAGATTCCAATAATTCATAACACTCCCCCTTGGATGTCCATCCATACATAAAGAATATGCCTCGTTAAAACCTTACTAGATAAAAACCCAGTGGGAAAAAAAATCTAGTGAAGGAAAAAGAGTACACTTCTATATGTATGTTTATTACTCCCCCTGATGAGATGATTCCTTTAAATCTTTAAACCGACGCATACCGATTTTATATCTCAACTTTTCAAATGTTGCCGTCGGTAAAGTCTTCGTGAAAATATCTGCGAGGTTGTCACATGACCGAATTTGTAGCACATCAATTTCACCTTTCTTCTGGAGTTCATGAGTAAAGAAGAATTTTGGTGAAATATGTTTTGTCCGATCTCCTTTAATATATCCTCCTCGTAATTGAGCTATGCAAGCTGCATTGTCTTCATAAAGAGGAGTTGGAATACCTTTGATTGATGATAATCCACAACTTTCTCGGATATAATGAATCATGGATCTTGCCATACACATTCTCGACTTGCTTCATGAATGGCTATAATTTCAGCATGATTTGAAGAAGTAGCTGTTATAGATTGTTTCGTAGAACGCCATGATATAGCAGTATTTCCACATGTAAATAGATAGCCCGTTTGAGAAAGTGCGTTATGTGGATCAGATAAATAACCAGCATCTGCATAACCAATCAATGT
Organism: Voacanga thouarsii; assembly: GCA_026120185.1. Classification (NCBI taxonomy): domain Eukaryota; kingdom Viridiplantae; phylum Streptophyta; class Magnoliopsida; order Gentianales; family Apocynaceae; genus Voacanga; species Voacanga thouarsii. The sequence goes on from JANUWF010001683.1 coordinate 2,558,688, forward strand.
TGGGCTGGTTTTATTTGAATAAAATAATCCGAGATCAATTGTACCTTGGAGATATCGAAGGACTTGTTTAATTCCATTCCAATGTCGTCGTGTTGGTGAAGAACTAAATCTTGCTAATAAATTGACAGCAAAAGCAATATCAGGTCTTGTATTATTAGCAAGATACATCAATGCACCAATTGCACTGAGATATGGTACTTCAGGACCAAGGAGTTCTTCATCATTTTCTTGAGGTCGGAAAGGATCTTTATCCACATTTAATGATCGCACGATCATTGGAATACTCAATGGATGTGCTTTGTCCATGTAAAATCTTTTTAATACTTTTGCTGTATATGTTGATTGATGAATAAATGTTCCACTCTCCAAATGTTCAATTTGTAAACTAAGGCAAAATTTGGTTTTACCAAAATCCTTGATTTCGAATTCTCTTTTTAAATAATCAATTGTTTCTTGGAGCTCTTCAGGAGTTCCAATAAGATTAATATCATCAACATATATAGCTAATATCACAAATTTAGAACCAGATTTCTTAATAAAAACGCATGGACATACCTGGTCATTTTTAAATCCCGCTTTCAATAAATATTTACTAAGACGTGTGAACCACATGCGCCCAGATTGTTTCAGGCCATATAATGATTTCTGCAACTTGATGGAGTAATTTTCACGAGGATAATGTTTATATGCTTCAGGTATATGAAATCCTTCGGGGATTTTCATGTAAACATCATTTTCTAAATTTCCATACAAGTAAGCGATGACAACATCTAATAGGCGCATATCTATCTTTTCATGTACTTGCCAAACCGATAAGATATCGAAGTGTAATAGCATCAACAACAGGAGAATAAGTTTCATCATAATCAATACCTGGTCTTTGTGAAAAACCTTGGGCTACTAATCGCGCTTTATATCGAACGATTTCACTCTTTTCATTGCGCTTTCGCACAAATATCCATTTGTAGCCAACAGGTTTTACACCTTCGGTGTTCGGACTGCGAGTCCGAAGACTTCACGTTTTGTCATTGCATTTAACTCCGATTGAATCGCATCTTTCCATTGCAGCCAATCTTTTCTATGCCGACATTCATCAATCGATATTGGTTCGGGATCATCATTATCCTGTGTAACATCAAGAGATATATTGTATGCAAATATATTATCAATAACGAGTTTCTATCCGATTCCAACTTCTACCGAAGTGATATAATTGATAGAAATTTCAGTGTTACTTTCATCAACTTCGGTTCTTTGTCATCGGTTCTCTCTTGGTCTTTATCATTCTTTTCTTCAATATGATCTTCTGGATCATTTAATCCTCTTTTCTTTCGAGGATTTTTATCTTTAGAACCAAGAGGTCGGCCACGCTTCGGCGTGTTTTTGACTCAGCAGACTATAGGTATAATATTTTGTTCTGCTGGAACTTCAATTCGAATAGGAGCATTTATAGTCTGGAATATGCGATTTTGTAACTCTTCCGGAGTCAACAAAAGAGTCCGGCATTTGATTTGCAATGCTTTGCAAACGAATTATCTTTTGAACTTCAAGTTCACATGCGCTTGTGCGCGGATCAAGATAATTTAATGATGTTGTCCAAGCAAGATCCTTTTTATGTCTGTTTTGGTTCTCCCCTAATTTAGGGAATAATGATTCATCAAAATGACAATCAGCAAATCTTGCCGTGAATACATCTCCGTCGTGGGTTCAACATACCCGATAATAGAGGGAGAATCATATCCAACGTATATCCCCTTTCTTCTTTGAGGACCTATCTTTGTACGTTGGTTTGGTGCAATTGGAATATATACATCACACCCAAAAATTCTTAAATGAGCAATATTTGGTTCTGACCCAAAAGCCAATTGCAAAGGAAGAATTTATGATAACTAGCTGGTCTTATACGTACAAGTGTTGCAAGCATGTAGAATAGCATGTCCCCGAGCGAGATGTTGGGAGATTTGTTTTCATTAATAATGGTCTAGCAATTAATTGTAATCGTTTAATCAAAGATTCAAGCAAGACCATTTTGTGTGTGAACATGAGCTACAGGATGTTCAACATTAATCCCAATTGACATACAATATGCATCAAAAGCATGTGATGAAAATTCATCAGCATTATCCAAACGGATATTTTTAATGTGATGGTCCGAAAATTGTGCTCGTAATTTAATTATTTGAGCAAGTAATCTCGCAAACGCCAGGTTGCGAGTAGATAATAAACATACATGTGACCATCGGGATGATGCATCAATTAAGACCATAAAATATTTGAACGGTCCACATGGTGGATCAATAGGTCCACAAATATCTCCGTGAATCCGTTCGAGAAATGTAGGACTTTCAGCTCCTACTTTTACTGGTGATGGTTTAACAATTAATTTTCCTAGGGAACATGCAATACATGCGAATTTTTCTGATGTTAATATCCTTTTATTTTTTAAAGGATGACCATGTGTATTCTCAATGATTCTTCTCATCATGGTAGATCCCGGATGACCCAACCGGTCATGCCAAATGCTAAAAGTAATAGGATCAGTAAACTTCTGGTTTACTAGATGATGAATTTCAATTGTACGTATTTTTACAAAATATAGACCAATAGAAAAAGACGGCAGTTTTTCTAATACCGATTTCTTACCTAAATGCATTTGAGTAATAAAAAGATGCTCAATCCTATTTTCCTCATTTGTTTCAACATGATACCCATTTCTGCGGATATCTTTAAAACTCAATAAATTTCTTCTGGATTTTGAGGAAAATAGTGCCTTATCAATAATAATTGTTGTTCCTTTAGGCAACAATATACTAGCTCTTTCGGAGCCCTCAATTACATTTGCACTACCGTTTATCGTATAAATATTTATTTCTCCCATTTTGAGATCAGAAAAATATTTCTCATTTTTTAGTATGGTGTGTGTAGTTCCACTATCAATAATGCATATATCATCATTAACAACAGCCATCTGTCTTCTGGCTTTAATAACGGCAGAGACTCGTGCTGTCTTCTGGCTTTAATAACGGTAGAGACTCGTGCTGATAACGTGTTATAAAATTAGGGTAGTGTTAGAATAAAATCTACACACTACACACTAAGAAAACTCTAACTATTCTTTGCACAAGAATTTCTCTTCAAACTTCTCTCTTTCTTTCTCTCACAATTCTTTCTCCAATCTTTCTTTCACTAATCTTTCTTTCACAAAATGATGGTGTATTACAAGCTTAGAGAATAGCTCTATTTATAGAGCTCTAATTAGTGAAATACATCATGGCATACATCATCTTCAATTAATGGTGTCTCCACTAAATGGTGGACATCCATAAAAATCTTCTAATAATTCACATAAATCCATAATTAGTGGAGCCTCCACTAATTAATAGAGATTCCAATAATTCATAACAAATACGATATTTTTTTGGTTTTTTTTTAAATAGTATATCGTTTTTTTTTTAGTAACAAAATCAACAAAATAGTTACAAGCATACAAAAGAATTATTATATAACAATATAGCACATAAATTACAACTAATTAATTTACAACTCTTATTACTATTATTATATGGAATAATTAAACTATTACAATAATACTAAGAAAATAAATACAATAATATATTCTAATTAGAGAGCACAAATACAATTACTATTAGTGGTAGTATTACTAATATAAAATATTTAACAACTAATAAAAAAAATAACAGAACAAAAAAAATAATAAAAAAAACAAAAGAAAGGCTTCCTGGACGTGAACAAAAAGAAAAACAATGAAAAGGGAAAGGACAAAGTGACAAAAGAAAAGGAAATAGTGGAAAAAAACTTTTACGCACCAAAAGAAAAAACTTGATGCCTAGTTATTTACGTACCAAGAAGCCTCTTTTTCATTTTTGATTAAAAATTTTTGTTTTTCTTGTTTTCGTTTTCTTCTTTTAAAACAAAAAAAAAATAATAATAAAAGCTACCTAATTGAATGCGTGAATATAGTACAAAACAAAATCAAAATAAAAAAATATTTTTTTTCTTTTAATCTAAAAACAAAGGGAATGCATAATTAAAAATTAATCCTAAATTAATGCACGGACACAATACATGTAAAATAAGAATGCAAAAATTAAATATTAAACTAAAATAAAAAATTAAAATAAAATAAAATAACTTCAATCCGTCTAAAATGTCGTGTCAACAAAAGTCCAAAACTGAAAATAAAAAGAATTAGTATTGACTCAAAATTATAAACGTAAAAATAATCAAATTACAAATACAATTAGTACACATATTTTACGTTAATATTAAGTTAGTAAAATTAAATAACTAAATATAAAAAATATATAAAAATAAGGTAGTAATTATTAACATGCATCTATCTATTTACATATTTACATGGTTAAATCAATGAAATCCAAACTTTCTTGATATAGTTCCTCAGCAACGGTGCTAAAAACTTGATGCGTAAATTTTGGGTATATAAAAATCACTAAATTTAAATTCATCCCTTAGTCAAGTTTTAATTAAAATATTAATCTCAAAATATACATACAAGTAAGTATACTCATCGCAAGCATATTATAGGAAATTAACGTGTATCGATCCTCGAAGGAACAAGTATACACTAATCACTTTTTCTTTCATTGTTTAACCGATCCAAATAAAGTGAGAAAATAATTAAAAAATAAAGAAATATATATAACTCAATGATGAAAAAGTATGTAATTAGACAAATATTCTTTAAAATATGACCATGAACTAGTTAGTAATTATTATAATCAATTATTATCTTGGCATCAAGAAGGATTTAATATAGACCCACATCGTTTGCAATCCATGAAATTACTATATTCTAGTTAAATTAGTGAACATATTCTGTCTTGACCAATTTACCCAAAAAATGCATTAAAATCAATCATCATATAAACCCCTACATTTAAGTGATTTAAAACATAAAATTAGTCCATGAATCCATATTCTAACAATTATCAACCAACCTTTGATTACCCAAGTTCTTAACAATTAATCTATTTTTTAAAGCAAGTTAAGAGATAACAAATATAAAATTAATTAGATTAAATTTTGAATCAACCTCCTTTTTCAAGCAAGTTAATAACAAAAATCAACCAATCAATTTCATAATACAACAAGTAATCAAATACCAAGAAAAATAATTAATTGATCAAAGAACTAAATTAACTCAAAATCATATATCCCAAAATAATATCTAAATACAGCTAAAGAATTAAACTCATCACTATTCAAGAAAAAGAAAACAAAGGAAAGAGATAAATACTTATAGACAAGGCTTTCAATTTTCAATGAAAGTTCTTCTCAAAACAATGCTCCTTAAAATATTCTCTAGAGAAAATATTGGTAGTGTACTCTAAAAAATATATCTAAGTCTCCACATTGAACACACACTTTAGTCCCATGTAAATAGCCTTTATTTATAGGCTTACAAAATTCCTAAAAATTTAAAATAGAAAAGAAGTAATTTCCAATAAAAAATCTAAATAAAAATAACGAAGGCACCAATTTAATTTGTGAAAAGAATTGGCATCTTGGTTTTCTACAAAAGAATTGGCACTGTAGTCCATATTCTTGGTGATGCCAAATTTCTCTTCGTCAAAGCCTCTGAAGAAATTAGGAAAATTACACTTCTATTTAAATTTGGCTCACCCGAGCCGATTTACTTTTCCCAAGCCAATGCAATTTCCTTTCTTTTGAAGCCGAACCAAGCTAAATTCTAATTTTGCTGAGCTGATGAGTTTTGTCTAAGCCGTGAAACCTAGTCCAGGGATCGAGCCTCCTTTCTTGTTTCCTATCGAGCCGCAAAGCATCTTCTTTCTTTGTCGACCCGTAGCTTAGTTGAGCCGTGACTTGGCTAGGTTGCATCCTTCCAAGGATGTATTACATCCCTGCCATGATATGTTTTTGTCCTTTTTAGCTTTGTTTTGTTTCTTATTTCTATGGCACACCGTGCTATTTGTTTTCTTTTGTCCTTTGGTGAAGCCACGAGCCAAGCCATGAAGCCCGCAAGCCATTTTTCTATTTCTTTTCTTATTTTCTCTTTATTGCCTTTCCTTTTTTCCTTCTTTGTCGTGCTCTTCTCAAGACTTGGCCCGGTGCCAGGTATGTCTTCTTGACCTGGTGCTAGGTCTAAACTGTAAAATTATATAATTTTCTCTAAAAGCCCGCAAGCCATTTTTCTATTTCTTTTCTTATTTCCAATTTTTATTTTCTCTTCATTGCCTTTCCTTTTTTCCTGCTTTGTCATGCTCTTCTCAAGACTTGGCCCGGTGCTAGGTATGTCTTCTTGACCTAGTGCCAGGTCTAAACTGTAAAATTATATAATTTTCTCTAAATTTATCTATTTTTGCATAAAATCAAAGAAAATTATTTTTATAAGTGAAATATCAAATAGGAAGAAATATAACTAGTAATTGTATTATACGTGTCTCAAATTAGCCTAAAATAATTAGAAAAATAATGATGATTTTAGCCCCTATCAGTTACTCTTGATTTCAAGTATCATTGGGGAATTACATGACTTATTTAGCTATCTTAGATGTTACCTATCTTGCTCTAGTTCATGGAAAATCATGAGTACTGTATTGCTTATTCTAGAATAATAAGTGCTTTTAAGGTTTGTGCTTATCTTTGTCTAAATCTTGTTTAGTTACCTTTTAATTACTCAATCCACTTGAGAAAATTGACATTGTTTCGTTCTCTACCTTATTAAAGGCTTCATAGTTGACTTTATTGCTATTGCTAATTGAAGTATTTGAATATCTTGCTCTTGCTCTAGCGTGAATGATCTTCGAATGCATGATTTTTTTTTTTTGGAATTATTTTTTTAAATGCTACCTACAATCATTGTGACCAACTCAACTAGTTACACAATAGTTGACAATGTTGTCTTTCTTTGAATTCCTATCACGGTTGCTTAGTCTTGCTTAATTGTCATCTTGATTCAATCTTTACTTGTTGACCTAGGTTTTTGATTTCTATTTCTTAATCTTCATTTGAGTTGCTTGTCTTATTGCCTATCTATTACCTTTGTTGACATGTAACTAAGACTGCTAATTAATTTTCTTTGGGCGAATTATTTACTTATCTAATTGGACTATTTCTCTAAGGAAGTTGGGAAGGTTTTGAAGAAGAGGACATAGAGGAATTGAGTGATTTGAAAAAGGCAAGAGAGAGTGTTTATCATATCAAAAGCTAAAAGAGTGCAAACATGAGAAAAATAGTGACATTTAAATTAAGTGATATACGTAAATGGTGTGTTGTGAGGAATTTCCATATCATTCGAACAAAATTTTTGCTGGTATTTCTTTGAAAGAAAAATTCAATATGGCTAGTGGGAGTGAAAATGAAGGGTATAACTTTGATAAGGAGTCTTGTTCGAATAGGAGTAGTTATGAAGAGTATGGTGAATATGATTGTGAGCATGAAGGAGATTCTTGGGAAAATTAAGATGCTCATGGGAATTTTCTTGATTATGAAGATGAGTCCTATCGAAATAGTTATGATGAAGGGTCAAATACAAGTGAAGAAAGGAGTAGTAAAAATGAGAAGATTTTTGGGAGTGCAATAAACAACATGAGAATTTAGCTTTGAAGAAGAGAGAGATTGAAATGATGGTTCCTATGATGATCCTTATACAAATGATAGAGGTTATAGTGGATTTGATGGAAAAAGATATTGGAGCTATGAAGAGGAAACCTATGTTGAAGGACCACAAAAACCTTTTAAGCATGGAGTACAAGAGAAATTGAGGGAATATAATTGCGAAATATGTGGGAGTTTTGATCATCCTTCTTTTGAATATTCAAGAATTTTTAATCAAAAAGGGAGAAGTAAAGTACAATATTTTTCAAAAAATGGCATGAGGAAGAAATAAGATTATGACCACAGAAGGAGTTGGGAACCTTAAACTTCTATAAGTAAAGCGATAAGTAGTGGAGAAGTTGTATGTGATTATTGTGGAGAATATGGACAAATACCACTCCATTGTCCTAAGATACTTGACAAATTTGGGCTTGAAATTAAGAAGATAAGTAAGACTCTTGGTAGTATGATAAAGCGTATTGGAAGACAACTAAGTGTGACACTTGAAGAAAAGGGCAAGAAAGAAAATGTGAAGAATGAGAAAGAAGTGATACCTTATGGAAACCTTGAGTATGAAAAACTTTAAGAAGAAATGAAAAGGGAGAATAAACAAGGAGAAACCATTGAGTTAAAAGAAGAAGAGAAGTTTAGTGATGTTGAGGAGGCTGATGTGAAACCATTATGTTCATTTCTTGGAGCAACTAAGGAGTACACCAACATACTATTCTTCCTAGAAGATAAACCACGTCTTTTAGGAGTAATAGAATAGAATGATCAAATAGATCTTGAACAAAATGGTGTAGAAATTGTTCAAGAGCCTATACATTCAAGGAATGAGGCAGAGAAGGATCAAATTGGAGCTATGGATGAAGGTCCCAAAAACGCTATAAGTATTTATGAAGTGGGAAAAACTTGCATTAACAAGAGGAGAAAAAGAAAAGTTGGCTAGAGGTTCTACAAGAGCAAATGAGAAAAAAATGAAGTTAGAAAGGGTGAGATAGCTAACTTAACAACTCAACATGGTACTAAGTCTAGTGAATAAAAGAAGAAAGGTAAAGTTGGTGGAGAATTAGATAGAAAAGATGGGATTGAGGTTGAACAACCATATGCATGGATTGGTGTTATGAGAAAAGTAGGGAAAGTTTGTGTGGTAGAAAGAGAAATGAATCACAAAGAGAGAATATCCTCTATTCAAGGTGACAAATCAAACAAAAACTATGTAGTTTGATTATTGATGGAGAAAGTTGCAAGAATATAATTAGTGTTGCTATATTGGTGGAAGAATTAGGAATGGAAACCTTAAAACATCTGAAGCCATACAAGCTAAAATGGTTGAATAAATATAGAGAGATAAAGGTGCATAAACAAGTTAATATTAAATTTAGAATGAGGGAATATAAATATGAAGTGTGGTGTGATGTATTTCCTATGCATGTTGGTCATTTGTTACTTGGAAGATCTTGGCAATTTGATAGAGAAGTGGTGTTCAATAGAAGGAGAAATACTTTTTCATTGCATACAAATAGGAGAAAATTTACTCTTTGCCCATTATCCCATAGAAGGTTAAGCTACCAGAATCTACCCGGCGAAGGCTATAGGCATTAGACCAGTGCCAGCTTACTTTGGCACCTTGGAATTTTAACTGATTTTTCTAGGCAATAACTTAGTTGACTTCTTTTTTAATTCACATGACTTTTATGATGTATTTGGCTTATTTTAGGCTATTAAAAGGCATCGATTTAATCTTAGTTAGAACAGATTAGGAGATGCCTATATATACATGGTTTTATTTCATTATAAAGAATATTGGTATTAAGAAATTAGAATTATAGATTTGAATTCTCTTATGAGGTTAAATCCTCTTTGGGTTCTTTCCTAAAAACCAAGACTAGCTCTTAGGGTTCTAGTCCTACCTTTAAAATAAGTCCCTAAACTCCAACAAGAATAGATTAATGGTAAGCTCTTGCTTGGGTCTTAGTTTCTCTTTGTCAAATCAAGGTTTTTGCTTCTAATAATTGATTACCTAATTCAATTTGTCTTTTTGGTTTCTAAGCCTTTGTAGATTAGGGGTTGTGGATGTTGATTTTGAAGACCAAATCTATTAAAAATAAATGGTTCTACGAGTTAATTAATCCTAGGTCTTGGTTTTGGTTTAGGTATTAGTTAGGATATCAATTTCTTTCAATTGTGCCTTATTTTACTTCTCTGTATTGTTCATGTATAGCTAGTTGAATTGAGCTATGAATTCCACCAAAAATCACATCCCAATATCATACCATTTGGCCTTTCTCTCAAATTGTTAGGCAAATGTAGCTTTCTTTGGCCTTTTCTTTAGCATCTATCTCTTCAAACTCTTCATGTTCCTTGTCTTGTTAGTTGGTTTTACTTGAATTCTCCCTTGTAAGCCTCCATGTCTTAGATTCTTCCAAGGTGCCATGAGGTGTGGCTTGTAGTTCCATCCCCTTCTTTGGCTTTGGCATATAGCTTATGTGAATTCCTATCATTTACCTAACTTTAAAGTTTCTTGGGCATGTCTCATAATCTATCTCCTTAGGATTATCACTATCCGGGGCTAACTTGACTTCCTACTCAAGTTAGGTGAGGTAGTTTCCACTACTTCCATTTTATCATCACTACTCTAATTTTCTTGCAACTCAGGCTCTAACTCCAAGTTAGATGAGGGCAAGTTAGCAAGTTAGATGAGTATAACTGGGTGACATCCTATTCTTAGGGCCATGGTAATCCGGGTAGTCCTATATAGTCTTACCATCCAATACAAGAAATAAACCTATGTTAAAACTAAATCATAATGCTTAAAGTAATAAATCTAAATAAGAATGAAAATATCCTTGATGCACGATTTCGTGTACTGAAAATAGTATAACAAAAGCCACAAAAATCAAGTTTTAAATTAAAATGTCAAACATCAACACCACAATTGGGCAAGTATACCTTTCACATTATTGGAATGTATGCCCACTCAGATAGAATTTCTTTTGTAATTTAAATAAAATTAATAAAATTTTAATTCTTACAAATATTTGGGCTTTCTCATTTTAATTTATGCACAATTTATTGGAAAAGATCCATTGTGTTTAAGTAAATGATCCATATGAATGGAGTTCTTTCACAGTATGGATCATAGGTTATAACACATAAACTGTTATTCTTAACCAGATAATGAGAATGAAAATCTCATCATGATAAGGTTATTGTTGTTAGTGTTGTGCTTTAGAGGCAATCACTTGTACCATGTATATTGCATATTAAATTAATAAGAGGCATTCTTTATCTTTTAGTTTGATTGTTATATCTAAATATGTGTACAAACCGTTAGATAAAGTCCCTAGTATAACACAGTGTTAAGGAAATCATGATAGAGATCATGATGTGAGATTCCTACTACACTATGCAGTGTTTGTACTTAAATAATCCCTAATCATAGTATTAATAAGATGGGACATTATTAATATGCCAAGACCGGCACATGTTATATCTCTTGATTGGATCAAGCGGTGGTTCTCATATCCGTAGGTATTGGGATACTCGTAATTAACATGTGGATGCTTGTTTTGAAATAAGTTCATTGGATGACCTAGCTACGAGATAATCACTTGGATAACTATTTAGTACCGGTGATAGAATCTCATTATAGTAAGTGTGTAAGTATCCTTAGACTTGAGATCTCCAAGGTACTTTGTTTATCGAGCGTTGTACTTTGATTCTAGTTTTTGGAGACTTATCTAGGACCGCCTATGGGATGGATATTGGGTACAACGTAAAGTAAACGAAAGTAGTTGAGAGGGTCAATAAAGGATTCACCACTCTTAATAGTAGGAGAGTATATCTCAAGGCCACTTGTAGAAATCATTACTCATGAAGTCCTTGGCCAAGGCGACTATGTAATGGAAATGGTTCCAATTGATACACATATCGAATAATGGATTTCTTGAACAAGTACTAAAATATTCGGGCCAGAATTAATAATATTCTGGAGGGAGTTGGCACTAATTCCATACTCTAGACCGAATGAGATATTGTATGTTGAAAAGAGTTTATTGCACTGATAATTTGCTATTGAAAGGTTCATGTCAAGCCACTTGACTTTCTGGGCTTTTGGGTGGTCAAGAGTCATTGCTAGATGTCGCTCTTGATATGCTAAATATGAATTTATTAATTAGAGAATTAATAAATTTAATCCTTTATTTTATTAAGGATTATTTATTCTAATATTGTTAGAATTAATTCATATTATGCTACCAATAAGACTAGGAAACCTAATGGGTCACACACAATAAAGGTTTGAATGCTCAAATATATTATTTGATAATATTGTGGGGTTAATTAAGAGAAGGGAATATATTTATAGGTGAATTATAAGTTTGTTATAATTCATGGGACCTAATTGTAATTAAGTAAACTTCAAGGACCAATTTGTTGACAATTGGACGTTGAAGGACTAAGTTGCAATTTATGATAATTATAAATCTATAAATATAAGGAAACGGTTTCCTTAGGGTGAGAGACAGACTATTCACGCAATAACAGAGAAACCGTTTCTCTGCCTCTCTCTTGATCAAACCCTAGCCTCCCGAATTCTACTAGCATAGAATTGTGAGATTGTGAGCATTCAACCTTGTGTGGATTATCATTAGAGGGAGTTCTTTCTTGGACTTCAGTTGAGCTACAGTGAACGGTTTTGGATAATCTGGATCGCGCCTGCGTTCTTGTTTCCGAAATTTTTGAATTCGGCTTCACGAGGTAATAAACGCAATCTTCTCCTTTTTCCCGTTTCTATTGCAAACCCATGATCCATGGCTTAGATTTCTTGTTGTTTTCCACTGCGCTTAATCCGATTATGCATAATAGAAACCCTACAATTGTATAGTGAATTCCAGAGTTGGTAATGACATACCTTTAGCCGATGAATCTCACTTCATAACATAAACGCATTTCGAATACGTAGAACTAGACCTATAGTAATGGTTTCTAAAAGTACTCTAACGGTAGAAACCTAGACTACTATTGCTATAATATAGATTTATACCTTATGGCTTAAGTATGGGTTGGTGGTTTGGTGAAGTTGGAAGTGTATACTTTCATATACTATAGTTGAGGTTCTATCATCGGACTAATATACTTGTATATTAGGTATATATGACTAGTTGGTTAAGACACACTCGTACAAGATAGCTTCTACGTTATATCACCTAATGAGATTGTTCGAATGATCTAAATATCTAGGGTTCTAGGGAACAAGACTTAGGTGTTTGCTTTATAGTAGCTCCCTTAGAAATTGGAAACATTCTTATAAGTTATAGATCATTAGACTAGAGGTTTAAGGATGTTGGATGTCATTTAGATAAGTGTTAGTACACTCTTCCTCTCTAAATATACAACATTACGTAAAAGGATATATTTGACATAACACCTGTAGGTTGGAAACTTTGTTTATGCATCATTGTCTTTGGGGTCATTATCTCCCTATAGTGATATTAGAAAATATTTAAAATGCATAATACATATATTTTTATAGTAGGGGTATTTTATCATTTTAGTAGCAAATACGATGTGTCTTTTAGTCCTTAAAATAGCTCATAAGTCCTATTAGGATTATTGGGTTAAGTAAATAGTCTGGATAAAAAGAGAATTTTATTTTATTCAGAAAGTCTAGTTTTTTAGGTTAGAATAAAATAAAAAAAAGGTCGAAAGAGATATGATTCAATACTTAGTTTAATTCTTTATTGCCTCTTTATTGCCTTTCCTTTTTTCCTTCTTTGTCGTGCTCTTCTCAAGACTTGGCCCGGTGCCAGGTATGTCTTCTTGACCTGGTGCTAGGTCTAAACTGTAAAATTATATAATTTTCTCTAAAAGCCCGCAAGCCATTTTTCTATTTCTTTTCTTATTTCCAATTTTTATTTTCTCTTCATTGCCTTTCCTTTTTTCCTGCTTTGTCATGCTCTTCTCAAGACTTGGCCCGGTGCTAGGTATGTCTTCTTGACCTAGTGCCAGGTCTAAACTGTAAAATTATATAATTTTCTCTAAATTTATCTATTTTTGCATAAAATCAAAGAAAATTATTTTTATAAGTGAAATATCAAATAGGAAGAAATATAACTAGTAATTGTATTATACGTGTCTCAAATTAGCCTAAAATAATTAGAAAAATAATGATGATTTTAGCCCCTATCAGTTACTCTTGATTTCAAGTATCATTGGGGAATTACATGACTTATTTAGCTATCTTAGATGTTACCTATCTTGCTCTAGTTCATGGAAAATCATGAGTACTGTATTGCTTATTCTAGAATAATAAGTGCTTTTAAGGTTTGTGCTTATCTTTGTCTAAATCTTGTTTAGTTACCTTTTAATTACTCAATCCACTTGAGAAAATTGACATTGTTTCGTTCTCTACCTTATTAAAGGCTTCATAGTTGACTTTATTGCTATTGCTAATTGAAGTATTTGAATATCTTGCTCTTGCTCTAGCGTGAATGATCTTCGAATGCATGATTTTTTTTTTTTGGAATTATTTTTTTAAATGCTACCTACAATCATTGTGACCAACTCAACTAGTTACACAATAGTTGACAATGTTGTCTTTCTTTGAATTCCTATCACGGTTGCTTAGTCTTGCTTAATTGTCATCTTGATTCAATCTTTACTTGTTGACCTAGGTTTTTGATTTCTATTTCTTAATCTTCATTTGAGTTGCTTGTCTTATTGCCTATCTATTACCTTTGTTGACATGTAACTAAGACTGCTAATTAATTTTCTTTGGGCGAATTATTTACTTATCTAATTGGACTATTTCTCTAAGGAAGTTGGGAAGGTTTTGAAGAAGAGGACATAGAGGAATTGAGTGATTTGAAAAAGGCAAGAGAGAGTGTTTATCATATCAAAAGCTAAAAGAGTGCAAACATGAGAAAAATAGTGACATTTAAATTAAGTGATATACGTAAATGGTGTGTTGTGAGGAATTTCCATATCATTCGAACAAAATTTTTGCTGGTATTTCTTTGAAAGAAAAATTCAATATGGCTAGTGGGAGTGAAAATGAAGGGTATAACTTTGATAAGGAGTCTTGTTCGAATAGGAGTAGTTATGAAGAGTATGGTGAATATGATTGTGAGCATGAAGGAGATTCTTGGGAAAATTAAGATGCTCATGGGAATTTTCTTGATTATGAAGATGAGTCCTATCGAAATAGTTATGATGAAGGGTCAAATACAAGTGAAGAAAGGAGTAGTAAAAATGAGAAGATTTTTGGGAGTGCAATAAACAACATGAGAATTTAGCTTTGAAGAAGAGAGAGATTGAAATGATGGTTCCTATGATGATCCTTATACAAATGATAGAGGTTATAGTGGATTTGATGGAAAAAGATATTGGAGCTATGAAGAGGAAACCTATGTTGAAGGACCACAAAAACCTTTTAAGCATGGAGTACAAGAGAAATTGAGGGAATATAATTGCGAAATATGTGGGAGTTTTGATCATCCTTCTTTTGAATATTCAAGAATTTTTAATCAAAAAGGGAGAAGTAAAGTACAATATTTTTCAAAAAATGGCATGAGGAAGAAATAAGATTATGACCACAGAAGGAGTTGGGAACCTTAAACTTCTATAAGTAAAGCGATAAGTAGTGGAGAAGTTGTATGTGATTATTGTGGAGAATATGGACAAATACCACTCCATTGTCCTAAGATACTTGACAAATTTGGGCTTGAAATTAAGAAGATAAGTAAGACTCTTGGTAGTATGATAAAGCGTATTGGAAGACAACTAAGTGTGACACTTGAAGAAAAGGGCAAGAAAGAAAATGTGAAGAATGAGAAAGAAGTGATACCTTATGGAAACCTTGAGTATGAAAAACTTTAAGAAGAAATGAAAAGGGAGAATAAACAAGGAGAAACCATTGAGTTAAAAGAAGAAGAGAAGTTTAGTGATGTTGAGGAGGCTGATGTGAAACCATTATGTTCATTTCTTGGAGCAACTAAGGAGTACACCAACATACTATTCTTCCTAGAAGATAAACCACGTCTTTTAGGAGTAATAGAATAGAATGATCAAATAGATCTTGAACAAAATGGTGTAGAAATTGTTCAAGAGCCTATACATTCAAGGAATGAGGCGAGAGAAGGATCAAATTGGAGCTATGGATGAAGGTCCCAAAAACGCTATAAGTATTTATGAAGTGGGAAAAACTTGCATTAACAAGAGGAGAAAAAGAAAAGTTGGCTAGAGGTTCTACAAGAGCAAATGAGAAAAAAATGAAGTTAGAAAGGGTGAGATAGCTAACTTAACAACTCAACATGGTACTAAGTCTAGTGAATAAAAGAAGAAAGGTAAAGTTGGTGGAGAATTAGATAGAAAAGATGGGATTGAGGTTGAACAACCATATGCATGGATTGGTGTTATGAGAAAAGTAGGGAAAGTTTGTGTGGTAGAAAGAGAAATGAATCACAAAGAGAGAATATCCTCTATTCAAGGTGACAAATCAAACAAAAACTATGTAGTTTGATTATTGATGGAGAAAGTTGCAAGAATATAATTAGTGTTGCTATATTGGTGGAAGAATTAGGAATGGAAACCTTAAAACATCTGAAGCCATACAAGCTAAAATGGTTGAATAAATATAGAGAGATAAAGGTGCATAAACAAGTTAATATTAAATTTAGAATGAGGGAATATAAATATGAAGTGTGGTGTGATGTATTTCCTATGCATGTTGGTCATTTGTTACTTGGAAGATCTTGGCAATTTGATAGAGAAGTGGTGTTCAATAGAAGGAGAAATACTTTTTCATTGCATACAAATAGGAGAAAATTTACTCTTTGCCCATTATCCCATAGAAGGTTAAGCTACCGTAATCTACCCTGCGAAGGCTATAGGCATTAGACCAGTGCCAGCTTACTTTGGCACCTTGGAATTTTAACTGATTTTTCTAGGCAATAACTTAGTTGACTTCTTTTTTAATTCACATGACTTTTATGATGTATTTGGCTTATTTTAGGCTATTAAAAGGCATCGATTTAATCTTAGTTAGAACAGATTAGGAGATGCCTATATATACATGGTTTTATTTCATTATAAAGAATATTGGTATTAAGAAATTAGAATTATAGATTTGAATTCTCTTATGAGGTTAAATCCTCTTTGGGTTCTTTCCTAAAAACCAAGACTAGCTCTTAGGGTTCTAGTCCTACCTTTAAAATAAGTCCCTAAACTCCAACAAGAATAGATTAATGGTAAGCTCTTGCTTGGGTCTTAGTTTCTCTTTGTCAAATCAAGGTTTTTGCTTCTAATAATTGATTACCTAATTCAATTTGTCTTTTTGGTTTCTAAGCCTTTGTAGATTAGGGGTTGTGGATGTTGATTTTGAAGACCAAATCTATTAAAAATAAATGGTTCTACGAGTTAATTAATCCTAGGTCTTGGTTTTGGTTTAGGTATTAGTTAGGATATCAATTTCTTTCAATTGTGCCTTATTTTACTTCTCTGTATTGTTCATGTATAGCTAGTTGAATTGAGCTATGAATTCCACCAAAAATCACATCCCAATATCATACCATTTGGCCTTTCTCTCAAATTGTTAGGCAAATGTAGCTTTCTTTGGCCTTTTCTTTAGCATCTATCTCTTCAAACTCTTCATGTTCCTTGTCTTGTTAGTTGGTTTTACTTGAATTCTCCCTTGTAAGCCTCCATGTCTTAGATTCTTCCAAGGTGCCATGAGGTGTGGCTTGTAGTTCCATCCCCCTTCTTTGGCTTTGGCATATAGCTTATGTGAATTCCTATCATTTACCTAACTTTAAAGTTTCTTGGGCATGTCTCATAATCTATCTCCTTAGGATTATCACTATCCGGGGCTAACTTGACTTCCTACTCAAGTTAGGTGAGGTAGTTTCCACTACTTCCATTTTATCATCACTACTCTAATTTTCTTGCAACTCAGGCTCTAACTCCAAGTTAGATGAGGGCAAGTTAGCAAGTTAGATGAGTATAACTGGGTGACATCCTATTCTTAGGGCCATGGTAATCCGGGTAGTCCTATATAGTCTTACCATCCAATACAAGAAATAAACCTATGTTAAAACTAAATCATAATGCTTAAAGTAATAAATCTAAATAAGAATGAAAATATCCTTGATGCACGATTTCGTGTACTGAAAATAGTATAACAAAAGCCACAAAAATCAAGTTTTAAATTAAAATGTCAAACATCAACACCACAATTGGGCAAGTATACCTTTCACATTATTGGAATGTATGCCCACTCAGATAGAATTTCTTTTGTAATTTAAATAAAATTAATAAAATTTTAATTCTTACAAATATTTGGGCTTTCTCATTTTAATTTATGCACAATTTATTGGAAAAGATCCATTGTGTTTAAGTAAATGATCCATATGAATGGAGTTCTTTCACAGTATGGATCATAGGTTATAACACATAAACTGTTATTCTTAACCAGATAATGAGAATGAAAATCTCATCATGATAAGGTTATTGTTGTTAGTGTTGTGCTTTAGAGGCAATCACTTGTACCATGTATATTGCATATTAAATTAATAAGAGGCATTCTTTATCTTTTAGTTTGATTGTTATATCTAAATATGTGTACAAACCGTTAGATAAAGTCCCTAGTATAACACAGTGTTAAGGAAATCATGATAGAGATCATGATGTGAGATTCCTACTACACTATGCAGTGTTTGTACTTAAATAATCCCCAGTCATAGTATTAATAAGATGGGACATTATTAATATGCCAAGACTGGCACATGTTATATCTCTTGATTGGATCAAGCGGTGGTTCTCATATCCGTAGGTATTGGGATACTCAGAATTAACATGTGGATGCTTGTTTTGAAATAAGTTCATTGGATGACCTAGCTACGAGATAATCACTTGGATAACTATTTAGTACCGGTGATAGAATCTCATTATAGTAAGTGTGTAAGTATCCTTAGACTTGAGATCTCCAAGGTACTTTGTTTATCGAGCGTTGTACTTTGATTCTAGTTTTTGGAGACTTATCTAGGACCGCCTATGGGATGGATATTGGGTACAACGTAAAGTAAACGAAAGTAGTTGAGAGGGTCAATAAAGGATTCACCACTCTTAATAGTAGGAGAGTATATCTCAAGGCCACTTGTAGAAATCATTACTCATGAAGTCCTTGGCCAAGGCGACTATGTAATGGAAATGGTTCCAATTGATACACATATCGAATAATGGATTTCTTGAACAAGTACTAAAATATTCGGGCCAGAATTAATAATATTCTGGAGGGAGTTGGCACTAATTCCATACTCTAGACCGAATGAGATATTGTATGTTGAAAAGAGTTTATTGCACTGATAATTTGCTATTGAAAGGTTCATGTCAAGCCACTTGACTTTCTGGGCTTTTGGGTGGTCAAGAGTCATTGCTAGATGTCGCTCTTGATATGCTAAATATGAATTTATTAATTAGAGAATTAATAAATTTAATCCTTTATTTTATTAAGGATTATTTATTCTAATATTGTTAGAATTAATTCATATTATGCTACCAATAAGACTAGGAAACCTAATGGGTCACACACAATAAAGGTTTGAATGCTCAAATATATTATTTGATAATATTGTGGGGTTAATTAAGAGAAGGGAATATATTTATAGGTGAATTATAAGTTTGTTATAATTCATGGGACCTAATTGTAATTAAGTAAACTTCAAGGACCAATTTGTTGACAATTGGACGTTGAAGGACTAAGTTGCAATTTATGATAATTATAAATCTATAAATATAAGGAAACGGTTTCCTTAGGGTGAGAGACAGACTATTCACGCAATAACAGAGAAACCGTTTCTCTGCCTCTCTCTTGATCAAACCCTAGCCTCCCGAATTCTACTAGCATAGAATTGTGAGATTGTGAGCATTCAACCTTGTGTGGATTATCATTAGAGGGAGTTCTTTCTTGGACTTCAGTTGAGCTACAGTGAACGGTTTTGGATAATCTGGATCGCGCCTGCGTTCTTGTTTCCGAAATTTTTGAATTCCGGCTTCACGAGGTAATAAACGCAATCTTCTCCTTTTTCCCGTTTCTATTGCAAACCCATGATCCATGGCTTAGATTTCTTGTTGTTTTCCACTGCGCTTAATCTGATTATGCATAATAGAAACCCTACAATTGTATAGTGAATTCCAGGTTGGTAATGACATACCTTTAGCCAGTGAATCTCACTTCATAACATAAACGCATTTCGAATACGTAGAACTAGACCTATAGTAATGGTTTCTAAAAGTACTCTAACGGTAGAAACCTAGACTACTATTGCTATAATATAGATTTATACCTTATGGCTTAAGTATGGGTTGGTGGTTTGGTGAAGTTGGAAGTGTATACTTTCATATACTATAGTTGAGGTTCTATCATCGGACTAATATACTTGTATATTAGGTATATATGACTAGTTGGTTAAGACACACTCGTACAAGATAGCTTCTACGTTATATCACCTAATGAGATTGTTCGAATGATCTAAATATCTAGGGTTCTAGGGAACAAGACTTAGGTGTTTGCTTTATAGTAGCTCCCTTAGAAATTGGAAACATTCTTATAAGTTATAGATCATTAGACTAGAGGTTTAAGGATGTTGGATGTCATTTAGATAAGTGTTAGTACACTCTTCCTCTCTAAATATACAACATTACGTAAAAGGATATATTTGACATAACACCTGTAGGTTGGAAACTTTGTTTATGCATCATTGTCTTTGGGGTCATTATCTCCCTATAGTGATATTAGAAAATATTTAAAATGCATAATACATATATTTTTATAGTAGGGGTATTTTATCATTTTAGTAGCAAATACGATGTGTCTTTTAGTCCTTAAAATAGCTCATAAGTCCTATTAGGATTATTGGGTTAAGTAAATAGTCTGGATAAAAAGAGAATTTTATTTTATTCAGAAAGTCTAGTTTTTTAGGTTAGAATAAAATAAAAAAAAGGTCGAAAGAGATATGATTCAATACTTAGTTTAATTCGTTAATTAAGTATTCAGAGCTTGGGCCCAGATTGAATAATTAGAAATTAACCTAGTTTAAACTAAGTAAAAGGCTTGTTTTTCCTTGTGTTAGTCTATTTGGGTTGAATTATTTATTTATGGACTTTATTGGTCCAAGATTAAAGAAATGATTAAAGGCTTTATTATTTATTTTAGGCCTGATTAGTCCAAGAGAAAAAAAAAAACAAGCATTGGATAATCTCTCTCTCTTAGGTGTTCTCTATCATTCTTTCTTCTCCGTTGAGGAAAAATAGAGAACAGTTCCCTCTTGATTCTGCTAATTTGTAATAGTAGTAGATCAGGAAGGACATGGCATTTTACTTTAAACACAAAAGCTTCACTAGCTCAGATAAGCATGGGCATATTCTGCAAGGCTAGAAGCTAAGCATTCATGCAAACCAGATGAAGCAGGCGACTTACAAGCTTTGATCCAAAGGTATCCCATAGTGAACTAGTGCTTATTCAATCAAATCCTATGCAGCAAAAACAAATGCTTTTGAGAAAATGTAAAGGTATATATTTCTTCCGTTACTATATTTTTCTCTACTTCTGTATGTCAGTTTGTTGCATGAAACTTTCACTCATAGTATAGAGAATAGCAAGTATCAAATCCACAGAATTTAGCAATTACCAATTTGTTCTAATCTCATTCTCTAGTCAAAATAAATAAATATATAAAATAAATAAAACTAACTATGCCAAACTACTATAATAGAGAGTACTTCGGACCCCACACAAGAAAAGTCACGAGGATTTTCAAGGAGTAAGAATACGGAAATGGCCATGTAAAAGAAGAAATCCCCTAAAAACATGTCAAGTAAAGAGTTTACCACTAAGCTTATCAAATCCCACCAATTCGACCATCCATATAAGTTTTCAATAATAAACTTCACTCTTTCTTGAGTTATAAGATTCCTTTTCGATGGCCTAATTAATTAGTATTTATACCTAATCAATGTAACCTAAGGAAATATTACACTCACTCATTACCCTAAAGGTGCCTAAAAGCCCCAATATTTCTAACTCTTGGCAATATTGAAAACCCATTGACTACCAAGTACAAATCCTTCAACCTCTCTCTTGAATTAATCAAATGAAAATAAACAATGGACTAATTAATTTAGTGTTAAACTTCTAACCTATGTATTGAATTCATTAAATGTGAACCAATCAATTGAATAAATCAATCAAGCCTAAACAATCAACCTAACAAAACAATGCCCACGTAAACAAATACAAGAAATTATAATTCAATAAATCATAATAATAACTCAACATAAGAACATAGATTAGGGTTCATCTCTCAAATACAACTAAAATCATATAAATCTCAATATTGTTAAAGTATAATACAAAGAAAAAGAGAGAACACCACTAATCAAAATGGAGATTGGATTTGGTGTGATGGAGACTGTATTCTTCTTACTTGAAATTGGAATTTTCAGGGTGGATATGTGATTTATGCTTTGGTTGGACGAACTTGTATTTCGAAAAAAAAAAATATATATTTGGCCTACATCTCATTTTTTTATTCTTTTTGGAATTAAAGAAACTGTTTGGCTCTCCTATAAACTATGCATGCCAATGTGTGACTTAGAGTTATTTTGGGGAGCAATCTTATTTTATGTTTTCATTTAATAAATGAATGGTCTTTTGGAGACTCGAATGTTTTGTTCATCTTTTGGAGACTGAAAATGACTGCTTTTTCATAGAAGTTATTATTGTCATGCAATTTTGAGGGGTAAATAATATTTTTGGGAATTATTGATCTGTTGTGTTTCTTTTGAGGAATTCTTATGCTGTTCATTTAATTTAGTTATGAATTGTTTTGCGAGGTTGATTTGAAATTGTGATATGGATAATGATGAGGGGGAATGTATATAGTGTTGGGGAATGACTTTTGAGATGGTTATCATAGTGAGGGGGTTAATGATGCCTTTAGGATTCATGAGTCAAATTATAGGACATCACTTGAGCAATATTTAGAGCAATTTGCTATTTCAGTCCTTTCACATTTTAAGGACATGGATGCATTGATAAGGCATCAAGAGGCATTAATCCAAAATTTTGGAGATGAGATTTGACTACTTGTTAAGAATCTTGAGGATTATGTTTCACGTGAACTTGTTGGAGTAATCTCATTAAGAAGTGGTAAAGAGCTGACTAACCTTGTGATACCATTGAGTAAGGATGATGATGAATGAAGAACAGGAGAAGTACAAGATAAAGAACAAAACACACTTGCAATACCATCAAGGGAAATAGAAAAGGCAATACCTCCACATGAGACATTGGGAATGGAAGAGACAGAAAAGTAGAAACATCCTTCTTCTATGCCATATCCAGATCTCTGAGAAAAGAAAAAGATTTAAAAAGTTCTTGAAGTTATTCAAACAGCTGCAAATCATTCTCCTACTTGTTGAGTCCCTAACACAAATGACCAAATATGCTAAATTTTTTAAAGATTTCCTGTCCAACAAAAGGAAGCTAGAAGAGCTGTCTACTGCCACATTGAATGAAGAGTTTTCTGCCTTCCTGGAACATAAAGAAAAGTTGCTACAGAAATTGAATGATCTGGGGAATTTTTCCATTCCTTGTATAATAGGTAGCACTACTTTTGGTAAAGCATTGCTGGATTTAAAGGCTATTATCAATTTGCCACCTTACAACACTTTTGTAAATTGGACTTAGGTAAAACAAAATCCACTAAGATAAGTATTCAATTATATAGATCCATCAAATATCCTAGAGGAATGGTGGAAGATGTGTTTGTTAAGGTTGATAAATTCATTTTTCTAGTTGATTTTGTTATTCTTGATATGGATGAAGACTCCAAAGCTCTATTGATCTTAGGTAAACCATTCCTAGCAACTACAAAAGCTGTTATAGAAATTCATTAG
This sequence comes from Voacanga thouarsii, assembly GCA_026120185.1. Lineage (NCBI taxonomy): Eukaryota > Viridiplantae > Streptophyta > Magnoliopsida > Gentianales > Apocynaceae > Voacanga > Voacanga thouarsii. The sequence continues at coordinate 2,582,244 of JANUWF010001683.1, forward strand.
GGAAGGCAGACATTAAGAGTTGAGGCAGTGAAAGTTATCATATAACTTTTAGATAGTATAAGACATTCTTCCTTAGTAGATAATTGCTATAGGATTGATATTCTAGATGATTGCATTTCTGAATTTTTGCAAGAACACTTCGTTCAATAAACTGAGGTTAGTTTGGTGGATGATGTGAAACAATATCCCCAGGACCTAGTGGCACATGTGGAGAACCCCAAGGACAAATCTGAACTAGCAGTTTTTGAGGTGATAGAGAGGTCAAGTCTTGGGCGAATGAGATCATCTATTTAGGACCTACCTGAGGTAGAATTCAAAGAGCTTCCAAATCATCTTGAGTATGCATTTTTTGCTCCAGGGAACAATTTGCTAGTGATAATTGCAAGAGATTTGAAGGAAGGGCAAAAGCTACAATTAGTTAAAATGCTTTAGAGTGACAAAAAGGCTACATCATGGAAACCTACAGACATTAAAAGAATCAGTCCTTCATTTTGCACTCATAAGATCCTACTTGAAGAAGATGCAAAACCTATAGTACAACCCCAATAGAGATTGAACCCAAACATGAAGGAAGTGGTTAAGGGTGAAGTGATTTAGCTGTCAGATGCAGGAATTATATATCCCATTTTGAACAGTATATGGGTAAGCCCTGCATAAGTAGTACCAAAGAAGGGAGGCATGCCATTGGCACTTGATGAGAAGAACGAGCTTATTCCAATGAGGCTTGTCATGGGATGGACAATATGTATTAACTATAAAAATTATGATGGGATGGAGAATATGTATTGACTATAGAAAACTAAATGACACAATAGGAAAGGACCATTTCCCCATTTCCTTCATTTATTAAATGTTAGAAAGACTAGCTGGACACATATAGTATGGCTTCCTAGATGGATTTCTGGCTACATTCAGATTCCTATAGCCCTTGAAGATCAAGATAAAACTTTATTCGCCTGCCATTTTGGGACGTTTTCTTATGGATGTATGCCTTTTGGATTGTATAATGGACTTGAAACTTTTCAAAGATGTATGATAGACAATTTTGAAGGATTGGTTGGAGAAATAATGGAAGTATTCATGGATGACTTTTCTATTTTTAGGGATTCCTTTGAGCTTTGTTTGTAAACTCTAGAGAGTTTTTAAAAGGCGTGAAGAGATAAATCTTATGTTAATTTGGAAGAAATGTCACTTTATGGTAAATGAAGGTTTCATCATAGGGCATAAGATTTCAAAAAAAGGAATTGAGGTTGATCGAGCCAAGATAGGGCTAATTGAAAAGCTTTCTCTACCACGTAATTGGGAGTTTTTTTGGGCATGCAGGCTTTTTACAAGAGTGATAAGAATCCACCCAAGCACCATGCTAAAGCTAAATAAGAAAAATGAAAATTCAAACCACATTCCAAGGTGCCAAAGAAGAATTTAAATTATGAAAGCTTTCAATAGAGGATTCAAGCCACCAAGCCAAGGAATATGAAGATAGTAAAGAAGTGGGTGACAAATAGAAGTTTGAAAGACCTTCAAGAAGATAAATCAAGAAAAAAAAAGTTGTCAGGCAATGGAGGATCAAAGAAAGGCCAAGAAGATTAAGGCTTGAACAATAATTAGTGTGGAAGGGTAAGGGAGCGCAAGAGGAGGCTGAACACACATGAAAAGCCGACTGTGTGGAGAACAACACGGGCCTGGTGCCAGGCCCAACAAGCCTACCTGGTGCTAGGTCCTCTCGGCCTATTGGCCAATATTGGCAAACCTAACCCGGCACCAGGCCCATTAAGTCGACCTGGCACCAGGTCACTTCGGGGCACAACCCTATTTTACTGATTTTTCTTATTTTGTTTTACTTTAATTTCTAATTTAATTCTCATGACTTTCATTTTTTAATAGGGATATTTTGGACCTTTTAATGGTTTGAAAGGCTAAGATTTCATCTCACCTTAGTTAGGGTAAGATGCATATATATATATATATGACATTATAATATTTTAATGTGATAACTTTGGATATTGATAAAAATCAAAGAGTCTCCTTTGAGAGCTTTTGAGAGGTAATTCCTCTTGGGTAAATCCCTTGAACATCAAGACCATTCTTAGGTCCTAGTCATTCCCTCTTTATTAAGTTTGTAAACCCTTTTAGGATAGATCAATTAGCTTGCGAATTTGGGTCTTAGGTTATAGATAATCTAAGGTTCTTGATAGATGTAAAGTTGTTTGTCTAAATCATCTTCTTCAAAGTGTTCTTGGTTTCTTTCTGAATCAAAGGTCTTTGGTTGTGATTTGGATGACTTGATTCTCATTTCTTGTGTTCTAAGTTCTCTATTTTGGCTTAGGATCCTAGTATTTGAATTGGGTATCCTATTTCTTCACTAATTTCACTGTTTTGAGTTCTTAAATGGGTCTTGAATTTCACCCTAAATTTATCCACGAAATTTACTAGAAAATTAGCCTCAAGATCGTATCAAATAGTTTAGTATCAATGAGAGAAAAGTTTTGATTCTTATCTAAGCTTGATTCTTCAAGAAAAAGACATCAAAGTTTCAAGAAAAATAGAACAAAATCACCACTAAGGAAAGTGCTTCAAAAACGTCTTCAAAACTTCAATTTTGTTTGATTTTCTCATTGAGAGATTGATATTATATGTTGGGTTGATGTTTAAGTACCTATTTGAATCTTTCAATTGCATAAATCTTGTGATTTTTGGGATTTATTTACTGCAAATTTGTTGAGCTCAAGAAGAATCATGTAACTCATTTTTATGCTAAATTTGTGAACTACAAAACTCATGTTTTTTTCTTCTACTTTTTAAAAAATTATTCATTGATGTTCGTATAATCGTTGGGGATTAATTTTTCTTGTGGTTCCTGAGTTTTTGGGTTGTTACAAGTGTTAAAATTTTGAAAACTCTTGAGTTACGATATTACACCTCAAGTGTTTGATATTTTACTTGAGTAAACTTTTCACTTAAAATCATGGCTAAAAACTTTTATCAACACTTCAATAAGTGGTTAGCTATTACTTTCAAGTATCTTAGGGACGTTGTTTGTCCAATTGAGCTCATTATATCTATTAAATTCTTACTCTTGTTCTTGAGTGATATGTTCCTCGAACTCCAAGTGTTATATTGAAAATTCTTGTTAAGTCTTGTCCATTCACCCATTCCTTAGTCTTGAACTTATTGAAATCTCTTGAAATCATTAACTTTTGATATAAACTCTTTGAGGCTCATTGATGTTGATGCGCAAACTTCCATCTAAGTCTAGTTGGTTGTCCTTAGGAGATTAGTAAACTTGTCAAGTTTGGACTAACTCATAAGTAATTGGGGAGATTTTTGTGAAAGAACTCATTGAGAAAATTGAGTGCTTGAAAAAAGCAAGAGTGTGAGCTTATTCTTGTTAAAAGCCTAAGGAGAGTTAAACACATAAGTGAGTGCATACACGTGAGAGAGTGATTGTAAGGAATTACTTTCTTTTTTTATCCAAAATTTTCATGTGAGAACCTTTGAAATTCTCAATTCAATGTCCCAAGGAACTTCATTCGATATTCAAGCCGCCTTTAAAATTTTTCAAGCAAAAATAGAAGGCATGAGGAGGGACATTGCGGAGATGAAATCTAACCAAAGCCAAACCTAAATGAATGCAAAAAGGGGAGATAGCCTTAGAGTGAGAAATGAGTGCAAATCTCTACCCCCCATTATATGAGCATCCAATGAAGGAAAGTAAAGAACATTTTAAAGGAGGTTATCTAAAAATTTGAGAAGTGAAAAATTAATGGGTGCAAGAAAAGGGACCTATCCTAAGAAGTCCACAAATATTAATCCTATATTTCAATATTCACCAAACAAGAAAAATAATCTGCTAAAGCAATCATTGAGAACAACCCAAAAGCCTAGAGAATGAGAGTGTGGCAAGGAAAGGCTTGAGGTTGGGAAGGTTCTTCCATTGATTGGTGTTGCTAGAAAGATTCTAGGTGCAAATGTTGTTAAGAATGAAGAGAATTCACAAAGGAGTAACACCTTTTACACTAGGTGCCTTATCCAACAAAAGCCTTATAGTATAATCATTGATGAAAGAAGTTGCACAAATGTGATAACTGCTACCATAGTGGAGGATTTGGGATTAGAAACCGTGAAACATCCTAAACCATACAAACTCTATTGGTTGAGTGATTGTAGGGAAGTAAAAGTAAACAAACAAGTTGAGATTGAGTTTGATATGGGGCATATAAAGATGTGGTGCTATGTGATTTGTTCCCAATGTAAGTGGGGCATATTTTATTAGGAAGGCCATAGATGTTTGATAGAGATATGGCACACAAGGGGAGGAAGAATAAATATACATTAGAGAAGGATGGAAAGAAGATCATATTACTTCCATTATCCCCTAGTGAGGTGCTTAAAGATCAAAATGCCATGAGGGAAGAAGATAACAAAAGAACATAGTTCAAAAGGAAACAAAAGGAAGAGAGAAAATAAGAAGAGCTTAAGGAAAATTCAAAACAAGAGTGTGCACAAGAAGAGAAAAAGAAAGAGTGAGGGGGAAGACAAAGTAAATGAGACCTTCTTGTGTTTAAAGAGTGAAAATAATGAAAGAGACACTACAAAGAAGAAAAGGGAAGATGGGGGAAAAAATGACATTATGTGGAAGAGCATGCACTTGTATTTTTATCTTCACAAAAAGATTCTTGTATGAAATCTTACACGTGTATTAATTTGAGGACGAATCGTCTTCAAGAGGGTGAAAATTATAGGAATCCACCCAAGCACCATGCTAATACTAAAGAAGGGGGATGAAAATTTAAATCACATTCCATGGTGCTAAGAAAGAATTTAAATTACGAAAGCTTTCAATGGAGGACTTAAGCCAAACAAGCCACCAAGACAAGAAATATGAAGATAGTAAAGAAGTGGGCGCCAAAAAAAAAAGCTTGAAAGACCTTCAAGAAGACAAATCATAAATCAAGAAAGTTGTCAAGTGATGGAGGATCAAAGAAGGGTTAAGAAGATCAAGGCTTGTACAACAATTAGTGTGGAGGGGCAAGGAAGCGCAATAGGAGCCTGAAAACACATGAAAAGCCGACTGTGTGGAGAATAGTTTGGGCCCGGTGCCTGCCCCTCTCGGCCTATTGACCAATATTGGCAGACCTAACCTAATGCTAGGCCCATCAAGTTGACCTGGCCCTAGGTCACTTCAGGCAAAGCCCTATTTTGCTGATTTTTCTTATCTTGTTCTACTTTTGTTTGTAATTTAATTGCCACAACTTTTATTTTGTAATGGGGATATTTTACACCTTTGAAAGGTTTGAAAAGTTGAGATTTCATCTCACCTTAGTTAGATTTAGATGACTATATATATGGCATTATAACATTTTAACGTAATAACTTTAGATATTGATAGAAATCAAATAGTCTCATTTGAGAGCTTTTGAGAGGTGATTCCTCTTAGGTAAATCCCAAGAAAACCAAGACCATTTCTAGGGCCTAGTCCCTCGCTATATAATGAGTGTATAAACCCTTTTAGGATAGATCAATTAACTTACTAATTTGGGTCTTAGGTTATAGATAATTTAAGATTCTTATTGGAAGTAAAGTTGGTTGCCTAAATCATCTTCTTCAAAGTGTTCTTGGTTTCTTTTTGAATCAAGGGTCTTTGGTTGTGATTAAGATGACTTGATTCTAATTTCTAGTGTTATAAGTTCTCTATTTTGGCTTAGTGTCCTAGTATTTAAATTTTTTTTATCTTATTTCTTTCCTAATTTCACTGTTTTAAGTTCTTAAATGGGTCTTGAATTTTACCCTAAATTTAGCCACAAAATTCACTAGAAAAATCTGCCCCAAGATCATATCAAGGAGATTCATCCAAGGCTTTTTGATAATTTCTAAATCCTTTACTTCTCTACTTGAAAAGGATGTCTCCTTTAATTTTGATGAATAGTGCTTATCACTTTTAATTTGTTGAAGGAAAATTTGATTAATTCTCCTATTTATTTGTGCCTAATTGGTCATTCCATTTTGAGTTGATGTGTGATGCTAGTGATTATGTAGTTGGAACTGTTCTTAGACAAAGGCGGGGTAAGTACTTTTAGGCAATCCACTATGCCAACAGAATTTTACCCATAGCACAAGAGAATTATACTACCACAGAAAGAAGTTGCTCTTAATATTGTTTATTTTGTTAAATTTCTCTCTTACTTTTTCTTATCTAAAGTTGTGGTTTACACTGATCACTCCACATTGAAATATCTTTTTGCTAAATGTGACTTTAAGCCTAGATTGATTCGATGGGTATTGTTGTTGTAGTGTTTGATTTGGAGATCAAGGACAAAAAGAGAGCTAAAAACTTAGCTATGGATCACCTATCAAGGCTAGAATACCCTAGTTTGGAAGAATTAAAAAAAGAAAAGATCAATGATATCTTCACTAATGAACAACTCTTATGGGTTGAAGGTAAAAATTACATTTTACCTTGGTTTGCTGACTATGCTAACTTTCTCATAGTAGGTATCCTTCCAAAAGGACTTACTCCATAGCAGAGGAAGATATTCTTTTCTAATATTAAGTATTACTTTTGGGAGGATCCTTTCTTATTTCGTTTGTGTGCAGATCATGCTATTTGAATATGTGTGCACACTGGTAATCCCTGGGATATTTTTTGACATTGCCATTAAGGTCTAGCTTGGGGGCATTATCAAGCAAAAGCAACAATAAGAAAGGTTCTTAATTTTGGCTTCTACTGGCCTTCAGCAATTGACAATGCACACAGGTTTTTATGGCTAGTTATGATAGATACCAACAGAAAGGTAATATCTCCAAAGCTCATGAGATGTCATATTCCACTTTCTAAGCAAGTAAGATATTTGATTGTTAGGGAATTAACTTTATGGGACCTTTTCCAAGTTTTTCTAGGTAACAAGTATATTTTGTTGGTTGTTGACTATGTATCTAAGTAGGTAGAAGCACATGCATTACCTACAAATGATGCTAGAGTGGTGATTAAGTGATAGAGGTGCTTATTTTTGCAAAAACTAGTTGGAGGGAGTGCTAAATAGATTAGGTGTGACCCATAAGGTAGCTACTCCGTATCACCACCAAACTAGTGGCCATGTTGAAGTAGTTAATAGAGAGCTGAAAAGAATTTCAAAAAATATGGTAAACCATACTAGGAAAGATTCGAGTGTGAAATTAAATGATGTTCTCTGCGCTTACTAGATAGCATAGAACATACCTATAGGAACCACTCCATATAGATTGGTCTATGGAATGTCATGTCATCTACCTATAGAAGTAGAGCATAAAGCCTTTTGGGCCATCAAGTTGGTTAATTCTGATCTTTACTCTATACGAACAAAAAGACTTCTCTAAGTGAATGAGCTAGATGAATAGAGGAACAGAGCTTATGAGAACTCAAGAATCTATGAGGAGAACATAAAGAAGTGGCATGGTAAGTATATCATGCAAGGTCATGAATTCAAGCAGGGTGATCAAGTTCAGCTGTTTAATCCAAGGCTGAGGCTATTTCTAGGAAAGTAGAGATCTAGGGGGTCCATGTTGTAATGTTTAGCCACTAAAACTGTATTTTTGATGTAATTTCGATAATGTTAATAAAATATTTATTCTCATAAATTATTTGTGTTTTCACATTTTAATTTAAGCAGGATTTCTTTGGAAAAGACTTATTATGTTTTAGTAAGTGATCTATGTGAATAGAGGTCTTTCACAGTAAGGTATGGATTATGGGTAACTTAATACATAAATTGTTGTTCTTAATCGGATGATGAGAATGGGAATATCATAATGATAAAATTATTATGTTATGAATTTTAGGTAGAGAATGGCTTACCTTTAGTCAGTGAGTAGTCCTCATACTTTATAACATGAATATATTTTTGAATACGTAGCACTGCACTTATAGCAGTGGTTTCTAAAAGTATTACGTAGAAACCCAGACTACTATTACAACGTGAACTTATACCCTACGACTTCAGTATGAGTTAGTGGTCTAGCAAAGCTAAAAGTGTATACTTTAATATAGTATAGTTGAGGCTCTATCATAGTACTAATATACTTGTATGTTGCACATATGTGACTTGTTTGTTTAAATTGACTCGTACAAGATAGCTTCAATGTTTTATCGCCCCTTGAGACTGTTTGAATGATCTAATAATCTAAGGGCCTAGGAAACATGACTTTGATATTTACTTTAGGATAGCTCTCTTGGAAAGTGAAAACATTCTAGGACATCATAGATTATTGGACTAGAAGTCTAAGGATGGTAGATGTTATTTAGAGAGGTGTTAGTACACTTTTCCTGTTTAAATATATAGCGTTACGTAGAGGGGTATATTTGTCATAGTACCCTATGTCAGAAACTTTGCTTACACAGCATTGTCTTTGGGGTCAATATTTCTTTATACTGATATTAGAAAATATTTAAAATAAAAATACATCTATTTCTATTGCTAAAGTATTTTGGTTATTTTAGTAGCCAAGGAGGTCTGTCTTTTGGTCCTCGAAATAGCCCACAAGTCCTAATAGTTTTGTACAAATGAATTGGTCTTGTTTAAGATGAGTTTTAGTTTATTTAAGTAGCTTGGTTTTTTTTTTTATTGGGTTAGAATAAAATAAAAGGCTCACAGAGAGATTTAAGAAATAGCCTATTTTAGTTGGTTAATTAATTATTCAGGGTTTGAGCCTAGATTGAATAATTAAGAATTGGCATGGTCTGAATTAGGAAAAAAGGCTACATAGTCTTTATGGCTCTTTTGGGATAATTAATTATTATTTATGGGTTGATATTTAAATCTTATATTAAATAATTAATTGAGTTATTTGCCCCAAATAGCTTGGACTGTGGATTAAAAGCTAGACATAAGCCCAGTTTTACTAGGACTGAATGAACGCCGAAGATTTAAACTCCGTAGAGATAAGCCAATTGAAGATATCTTGGTATAGGTTTGAGTTTATCTTCCAAGCTGTTCAGAGTTTGTGCAGAAGTGGGTCAGAAGTATTTATTTTTCTTTCGCTGGTATTCGTCTTTTTTAATAGAGAAGACAAACGCCATTTCTTCTGGATACTACTCTGTAGTAGTTGATCATGAAAGCTTAGAAATACTATTGTCTTATTTGTCCAAATAGATTTCACCAGCTGATTAGGCAGAGGTATATTTTGGAAGGCTGAAAGTCAACATTCATGCAAACGAGAAGGAGCAAGAAACTAGTGGGATTGTCACCAGGAATCGCGATACAAGCTTCTACAATTGATCTGCCTTCATCATCGGCTCATCTAAAACAGCTAAAGAAATCAATTTTTAGAAAATGTATAGGTATAACTTTTCTTCCTCTACTGTGTGTTTGTTGCTTCCGTACATTTGTTTGTAAAGTTAAACCTTCAATTAGTATTAGGGCATATTGGTTTTATGGCAAACATAGGAATCAAGCTAGTTAAATAAAACTGGCAAGATTTATGTTTAGATGATCCTGTGATCCTTTGTGTTTACTGGTATGGGATAAATGCACTGTGTGCTTCGTGAGTAGAAGCATAGGACTTCTGTATTTTATGGTTTTCATAGATGAATTCGTGTAAGCCCAGTGTTTAAGGGCATAGGCATTCATTTTAGTGTTATTTTGTTTCAATTTTGATTGAAATCTGTAAACAAATATTGCATGTAAATATTTCTCAGAGAAGCCAGGAGAAACTAGAACGAAAAGATGAAGAAGACGATAGAATTCAGAGAAAAGCCAGGCTTGGATATAAGAGATCAGCCGTAGCTTCAACCCAAACTTGGCCAAAGCCTAGCTGGCTCTATGGTTGCCAGTCATAGCTCGTTTCTTTAAAGTAGCTGTAGGAGGCCAGTAGCAATTCGACTGTGGCTCAAGACACAAGGATGTACCGAGCCACGTCTGGCTGGGACTAAGCCAGCCACGGCTTGGTCTTGTGATTAAGCTATAGTCCGGCCGATTTGTGTGAAGATCATGGAAGAAATTTTTTTATTTTGTCCTTGTAATTTTATGTAATTTTCTTTTTTTGTTTTACGTCCCATACCAGGCAAAGTTATTATTTTTTACATAGTTAATACTTTTGGAATATTTTGCATGAAAAATAATAAGTATTTTAAGATTAAATAAGACCATTAATTAATTAATTAATTAATATTTTAATTCTAAAATATGGACATTTAGGTTAATAAATAGAAAAGCATGAAAATAGTTTACAGTTTTCAAGCATGCTGGATCCTATTGTGTATACCTATGTGCACATTTTCTCAAGACCAATGTTTTGGGAATTTTTGACAAAGAAAAATATTTTCTTTAATTAAATGGTTAATTTTAGTGCAAAACAAAAATTAACCCTTAGTTATTCTCTTAAAGAATTTTAGCCTTTACATAGAGAATATTTTAGATTTAGATATTTTTGTAAATCTAAAAAGATAAACCATTTTAATTTATTTTACAAGAAAATTATTTTTGTCAAATAAAACTTAAGACCAAAGTCTCTAAGAAGTTTGAAGAGGAAAATTTTGAAATCATTAAGTTCTTAACTAGGTAAAATTAATCCATAGACAATCTCTTAAAGGATTTTAGCTTAATATAGAGTTTTATAGATTTAGATATTTTACAAGAGCTAAGGGATACTTAATGGCATATTTTCAAAATGACATTTCCTTGAAAATCCTTCATTTAAAAGACTAAGTGGGAGAGGATTTCCAATGACCATATAGCTTCGATCATGGTCCTCATGAGAGATTATGGTTCCCTTCGCGTCATCTTGGGAGTGAACTCGTATAAGATGGGGATGCCACAAGGATCTGGATCTAATATATGGACTTGATTCATGCCCTGGACAGGTACTTTGATAAGCCAGCCCACATTGTAGGTCATAGTTCTAGGATTGTCAATAGAAAATGAGAACATCCTTTCAATGAAGTTATCTTCTTCACCATTTACCTAGAACGGTAGTCGGTTTGTGTTGGTGAATACACTTAGCTTAGGAAATTATTAATCTTCCCAAGAAGTTTTGTTAGTTCTCTTAAGAGCTAAACTGATCATATTAAAGATAATAGTAACAGGGTTAGCTATTATCAGTTTTAATATGAGGATAAAGTGGACAAATGATTTGTTTTTCACAAACTAAAAATTTTTCTTTTTATTTTTGATTTTCAGAAATGGTTGGTGAAAGTTCTTTTTAGTCCATTGGCCATTATTCCCTGAGAGAATAAGGTAACGGGTCCAAACTACGTAGATTAAGGGTGGTTTTTTGCAATGCATTGCAAATAGTATAAACAATCTAAAAAAAAAAATCAAGTGTTACATTTGCAATGCCAATCACAAAAACCACACAATAGGGCAAGTATAGCCATAGCATAATATAAGGATTAGCAAGTGTCGAATTCACGAGAACTTAGCAATTACCACTACTTTACTCTAATCTCATTGTCTAGCTAAAATAAATAAAGAAATAAGATAAATAAAACTAATTACACTAGGACTAACGAAGAGCATTCGCACAACCCCACACAAGCTTGGCCATGAGAAAATCAAGGATAGGAAAAATGAGTAACTAACATGAACTTGTTAAGAATACTCCTAAATTAACCAAGTACCAAAACAAACCCAATATAGTTAAATTCTCAATTCTAATACTGATAGAGGTCACAAATGCAAAACTCACTATCTCTTGAGTTATAGATTCCCTATTCTTGAGCTAATTAGAGGTTATCTATACCTTTCTAATTGAACCCAAGAAGCATTAAGTACAAACCCCCTTATAATCTGGAAGAACCCAATACCCCTATCTTTATGCGAAACCTGTTGAGATGTTTGCCATCTTAGACTAGGTTTTTGACGTAATTTTGACATGTATTAAAAAAATATTTTCTCATAAATTATTTGTGAAATCTTCCTTATATTTCTGCATAATTTTTATTGGAAAAGACCCATTATATTTAAGCAAATGGTCCATGTGAATGGAGGTCTTTCACAGCACAGTATGGACCATAGGTTACTCAACACATAAGCTATTGTTATTAATCAAATGATGAGAATGGGGATCTCATCATAGTAAGGTTATTGTATTATGAATTCTAAATAGGGAATCTCTTACCTTTAGCCAATAGTAGTCTTCTCAATTCATAACAAAGGCGTGTTTCGAATACATAGAACTAGACCTGTAGTAGTGGTTTCTATAAGTACTATACGGTAGAAACCTAGACTACTACTCTACAACGTGGACTTGTACTCTACGCTTGAGGACAAGTTGGTGGTCTGACGAAGTTGGAAGCGTATGCCTTGATATACTATAGTTGAAGTTCTTTAGAAGGACTAATATACTTGTGTATTGGGTATATATAACTAGTTAGTTAAGATAGACTTATACAAGATAGCTTCTACACTATATCACCTCTTGTAGTTGTTCGAGTGATCTAATTATCCCAGGCCCTGTGGAATATGACTTGGATATTTACTTTAAGATATCTCATTTGGAAGAAAATCTTCTAAGAAGTCATGCATCATTGGACTAGAAACCTAAAGATGGTAGATGTCTTTTAGAGAGGTGTTAGTACACTCTATCCTCTCTAAATACACGGTGGGGTGTAAAGGGGTATTTTAGTCATTTCACCTGTAGGTCGAAGACATAGCTAACACAACATTGTTCTTGGGGTTAATATTTTTATATGGTGATATTAGAAAATATTTAAAATGAAAAATACGACCATTTATATAGCAGGGGTATTTTGGTTATTTTAGTAGCCAAGGCAACGTGTCTTTTTGGTCCTCGTAATAGCTGGTAAGTCTTAATTAATTATAGATTGAGGAAATGGTCACAATTTAAAGGATTTTATTTTTTTCAAAAAGTCTAATTTATTTTAGCCTAGAATAAAATAAAAGAACGAAAGAAATTAAATTTATTATCTAGTTTAATTAGTTAATTATTTATTCAGGGTCTAAGTCTTGCTTGAATAATTAGAAAATTAACCTGGGCCTAAACTAGTCAATAAAACGGCGTAAATAATTATTTTAGTTCATTTGGGCTCATTAATTACTTATTTGGTTATTTTTATAGGCCCAGGAAATAAATAATTAATGGTTATTATTTTGGGCTCATTGGGTCTATGGAAAAAAAATAAATTATTAATACCCCAATAGCTTGAAGTAAATAGTTTTCTTTTAATTCGCGGAACAGAAGAGTTTAGGCTAAGACAAACTTCATCTGTTTATAGTCTCCAGGAGCTTTGAAATATCAAGACCCCGGTGTTTAGGTTATCAAGTGTGAGAAATTGTGGGCCTTGTGAGATATACATATAGAACACACGAAAGGAAAAAAGAGACCCGAAGCTTTCTTTTTTCTTCTCTCTCTCTCTCTCTCGTGTATTTCTTCTCCTTTTATTTCTTGATTTTTCCAATCAATAGCAAAGCTTCAAGAATTCATTTGAGACTAGTTTTTCCTTGCATAAATTTTTTTATGAACAAGTAAATAGGTGGTGGAATATTCTGAATTCTTTAGAAGGGCTCTATTCATGTAAACTAGAAGAAATAGATGGGTTGTGGGATTTCAACCGGAATCGTCATCCAAAGAAGAAGTCATTCCAGTGGTTCGTTCATCTTCTTCATGGCCAAAGGAAAATTTACGGCACAAAGGTATACTGCTAATGCTTCCGCTATGTGGTTTTTGTTAGTTTTCTATTTTTATTTTCTGCATGCATAGCTTCTGTGAGTTTTCAACAACTTCAAGTGGCATCAGAGTGTTGATGCTTTGAACGGCTTAGAATTGATGCATGCTAGTAAATAAAATTAGCAAGATTATTTTTGATGAATGCTTGAGATCCTTCGCTATTATGGTATAGGTAGATTGCCATGTACACCTTACGGTTGAGGTTTAGGAAATTTTGTAAATTTTTGTTGCATTGTTTAGCAATCATGTAAATCGGATTTGAAATAGTATAGGCAGATGTAGTGTCTATTTGTGATGAAAAATGTAACAAGAAGCTGCCCTGGATCGATCGTGAAGAAGTTGAAGAGTTCTGCAAAAAAAAAAAAAAAATTAAGAATAAAAATAAATAAAATAAAATAAAATTGCAGACAAAACAGCAAGAAAAAAAAAAGGTGGAAGATGGACCGAGCCACAGCTCAGTCTGCTTGGAGCCGAGGTAGGTGCCCAGGGCAACCATGGCTTCAAGTCATAGCGGGGCCCAGGCACACCTTGGCTCGACAAGGTAGTAAGCATCCTTGCATCATGCCCAAGATGGTGACCAGATCATGGTCATGGGCGGGCCATGGGTTGTGGGCACCCCCACAGATCATGGTCCATGGGTTTTCCCATGAGCCATGATCCAGTGTGGCGGGTGCACAAGACTAAAGAGTTTTTTTTTTTTTTAGTTTTTGGTTTCATACCAAGCGAAGTTATTATTTTGCAATAGTTAATATTCTTTGAATATTTTACATGAAAAATAATATTAAAGGATTTTTAGGATTAAACAAGATCATTAATTAATTTAATTAATGTATTTAATTGTATTATTTGGAAACTTAGGTTTAAAAATATAAAAGCATGAAAACATTTATAATTTTCTAGCATGCTATTTACTTTAATTCCAATGTGCACATTTTCTCAGAAACTAAAGTTTTGGGGAAATTTTATTTGACAAGGAGTAATATTTTTCTTTACTTAAATGGTTATTTTAACTTATACAAAAATTAATCCTTAGTTATTTTCTTAAAGGGTTTTTTTTTTTTTATCCTTGACATAGAAAATATTTTGGATTTAGAAATTTTTGTAAGTTAAAATGGAAAACCATTTTAATAAATTTTATCAAAGGAAAAATTATTTTTATCAAATAAAACCTTGAGATCAAAATCTCTGGGAAATTTTAAATGGAAAATTTTTTGAAATTATTAAGTTTTTAACTTAAGTAAAATTAATCCATGACAAAAATTTTCTCAAAGGATATAAACCTTGACATAAAATTTTTTTATGGATTTAGATATTTTATTTTAAGTTAAAAAAGATAATTTAATTGAAAATTTTTAAATGATATTTTTCCAAGAAAACCCTTATTTAAAAACTAAGTGAGAGTGGGGTTCCAACAGCCCTATGGCTTCTATCACAATCCTCATTAGAGATAATGGGTCTCCTCGCGTTACCCTGAGAGTAAAATCGTATAGGATGGAGATGCCACAATGATCTAAAACTGATGGAATGATGTAATTAATAACCCAGGACACGTACTATGATCGGCCATCTCACGTTGGAGGTTTATAGTGTGAGGTATGTCTATAGAAAATGAGAAGAAATGACCATCCCCTCGATAGAGTTATCTTCTAGATCATTATCCAGAAGGGAAATTAATTTGTGGTTGTTAGCACACTTTGCTTAAAAACTGTTAATCTTCCCAAGAAACTATGTCAGGTTTCCTAAGAGCTAAATTAATCATGTTAAAGATAATAGTGACGGGGTTAGCTATTACCAGTATAATATGAGGATAAAGTGCACAATATTATTTTGTTTTCACAATTCTAAGAATTTCTTTTATTTTTCATATTTCAAAAATAGTTGGTGGAGGTTCTTATAGTCCCTTAGTCGTTATTCTCTACGAGAATAAGTTAATGGGTCTAAATTATTGGGACTGAAAAAGGAACCTGGACATAATACACATAGCCGAGGAGTATAAGTATGTCATTTATGAGACCTGCCTTGTGATTAAGGAAGGTTCCACTACTATTAGTGTGAGGCTGAAAAAGCATGGAAAAAGACTGATGAGATGGCATGATGTTATATGCAAGCTTCCATGTCAAATGTGCTCTAATCTAAACATGAGCACATGGTAACTGCATACAACATAAGTACATCATTAGCAACAATGTTCACAGACAAGAGTCGGTCCACAAGGGAGTAGGCTCTTCAAACAATAATTAACACCAAGATAGCTAAAGGAGCATCGGTCAGATAGCATATACTTAAGATGGTTGTTGTTTTCGAGGAAACAAAAGTCTTGGGGACTGTTATTTACCCTGAGAGATAAGTGGAAATGGTTCTCGTATCTCTGTCGAGCTCATTTACTTAGTTTAAGTTGAATTACAATATGAACAAGTTAAACATAAGTTTAACTGAGCTAATGAAGGAGCTCCAAGTTGCAGAGAAAGTTATGAAGCAACAAACTAGGGCTATGATAACTTCTTCTTCAAGAAATGGGCTTAAGACTAGAAAGTTCAAGAAGAATAAGGGAAATGTAGTCACCAACCCAAGTCCCAGCCCAAAGACAAACCCAATAGAAAATGCTTCAAATATGGGAAGAATAGAAACTGAAAAAATGAGTGTCCAGATCTTCAAGCCAAGAAAAACTCCATAGGTAATATTTTCTATGTAGAGTATATATCAATTGTTGGATCAATTTTCACTTAGATTGCTGATTCAGGAGCTACTGATCATATCTATTACTCTTTGCAGGGGTTTAGAAAGATTAGAAGACTCCAGAAGGGCAAACATGGACTATGCATGGGAAATAGAGCACAAGTTTGGGCCATTGCAGTGGGAGAACTAGAACTCACTTTTGATTGTAAGAGAATAGTTGTATTGAATGATGTTTTATTTGTTCCTGGTTTTAGACAAAATTTGGTTTCAGTTGCAAAACTAATAAATAAAGGATATTCTGTTTCTTTCCATTCTAGTATAACTATCAATAGAAATGGAGAAGTAATATATACTGGGCATATGTATGAAAATCTGTTCTTTATTAATCCTATTAATAATAAATTAAATAACGCTCAATCTAAACCTTTAAATAGGAAGAGAAAGATCAATGTTAATGATTCATATCTTTGGTATTTAAGGTTAGTTTATATTAACTTAACCAAGATTCAGAGGTTAATCCATGATTAGCCTTTAGACTAATTGAGATTAGAAAGTTAGCCTCAGTATGAAACTTGTCTTATAGGAAAAATGACCAAAAGGTCCTTTACCCAAAAGATGGATAGAGCCAAGGAAGCGCTGAGTCTTGTTCACATTGATGTGTATGGTCCTTTATCTACACCAGTAAGAGGGGGGGGTTGAGTACTTCAATACTTTCACAGATGATTGTATAAGGTATAGTTATGTTTACGTGATGAGACACAAGTCTAACTCTTTTGACAAGTTCAAAGAATTTAAGGCTGAAGTGGAGTGTTAGACAGGTAAACTAATTAAGACCTTACATCGGATTATGGTAGAGAATACCTCCTTGGTGAATTTAAAGATTATATGGTACATCATGGGATAATATCCCTGCTCTCTGCACTGGGAACACCCCAGCAGAATGGGGTAGCTGAAAGAAAGAATAGGATATTATTGGAAATAGTCCAAAGCATGATGTTTCATGCTACTTTCCAGTGTCTTTTTAGGAATATGCCCAAGAAATAGCGGCATATATTCTGAAATTGGTGCCTTCCAAGTCAATACCTAGGACAACCTATGAGATGTGGACCGAGTGTAAGTTAAGTCTAAATCATCTGAAGATATGAGATTGTCCAACTTATGTATTGATTAAGGGAGACAAGTTAGAACTAAGATCGAAAATTATGAAATTTTGCTGGGTATCCAAAAGGTATAAAGGGTAGTCACTTTTATCATCCCAAGAAGTAAAAAATACTTCAGACTATTTATGGTAGATAATTAGAGGATAACCAAAGTACATCCACTATAGGTTTGATAAGGTTGGAACTCGAAGACAAGTCATCTTCTGAATCAACTTCTTCTAACCCGATTATAAAATAAGAAGAGGCACAACCTCAGGAATCTATACAAACGAAGCCTTGACATAGTGGGAGGATATCTAGGGTTCCAGAAAGATGGACTGAAGAGGCTTTTGACCTAGTCTCTGACCATCAGAAACAAGATCCTAGTAGATACGAGAAGACTATTGTTGATGTAGATGCAAACCTATGGCATGAAGTAATGAAAGTCGAGATTGAGTC